>CM046872.1:14744514-15384371 GCA_025617745.1 Heliocidaris erythrogramma | reverse complement strand
CGAGTACTCAAATTGGCTGTAATGGTACTTTGTAATGAAGCATAATTTGGAAATAAATATAAATGCTTAAAATTCAAGGTGAAAATTGCAATCTTTATATATACATGATGTTGCAAACCAGCTAAAAAACTGCCACAGCAAAATATAAACCAATAAATAAATGGCAAGATGGGTATACTCATCTGCATATTATGAAATACAGAAATGTGAAGCGATTTGCTTTAATATTTTTTGTTGATCCCTCATTCCCATAATTTGTTATTTTGCCTTAATTTGTATCATTTTTTTCTTTGTATATATATATATATTGCCTTAACTGTTTTATGTATGTTTTTTTAGGGAGAATGTAAATAAAGTTTAATTGAAATGAATTGAATATATCTTTTTTTTTCTGTCGCTGTTTTTCGGGGTGGTTTACTGCATCAAATGCGAACGAGGCTATGAGGTTAAAGACGACTTACCTGCCCATGTAGGTCAGTGTTCAGCAGCATGACAGCACACGTCAGGGTATGAGTCGCGTCTGAAGACTCTATGACCCCTGGATTACAGTCAAAGTAACGATGCGAGAAGTGCGCCAGCACCCTCTCCCGCTCCTGCGTCTCTCCAACAACCGTGACACACCGTAGAAATTCCCTCAACGCCTCGTCCAGTCTGTCCTCCGTGAAGTCAAAGTAGCTCAGGTATTCCCTCGCTACAAGTTTGCAAAAGTCATTCCTAAAAAAAATAAGTTTTTAGGATAGGATGGATGTTTTAATCAGGACTGAGCATTTCCTATTGAAAATAAATGGAATACAACTAAACTAAATAAAATGATCTAATCAACTATCAACCCTTTCAGGACATGATTTATTTAAAGGGTAAATTGATCACATTTTGTTTTTCAAACTGGCAACAATAATATTTTTCTTTTAGTGCTACATAGATCTCATAAGGTGTAATGTATACATGTACATGGTTACAACTTTTGTCAAAAAGTTGAAAAAAAATGCCGATTTTGATAAAAACCAATGATTTTGAACCTCTCAAAGTGTTGCCAATTTCAGGATTTTATAGCTTATTCTCGTTTATAAAATTCTTGACATCACACACAATATGGTCATGCAACAAAAATGGACATAGTATGTGCAGAAATTTTTGCTCTTTCTACTCATACAGCTGGTATATTTTTTCTAGCCAAACCACAAAATGTGGTCAATGGTCTCAAAAGGGTTAAACAACTGAGAAATATTTTCAGAGGAACAAAAGTATAGAGGGTATATTTGTAGAAGGTGCAGTTACAGTTCCTCTACAAATAGAGTGGAAATGCATAGATTTTCAAAGTAGGGTCTAAAACAAAGAACAGTGCAGTCATTTGTTGATTGAACGAATGTACAAAATGATTCAAAGGAGAACAGTTGGATGAGAAATAAATCCAAGGTGTAACAACTTGTTTAAAGTACAGTACAGTTTTGCTAAGCCCTCAAAAACTTTTTGTCAGGTTTCTGGGATTTTTATTGATAAATAGCAAGATACTAGCAATCCTAATGTTTAATATAATGAGGGGCAAAAGATAATTTAGATACCGTACCAAAAGAGTATAAACTGCCAACAACTTGTAAAATCAGCACTGATTTTCTTATTTACTATATAAATCTATATACCTACCTATTATACCTATTATGCCTGTAGTCTTGACTACGGGACCCCTTCGAGAATTTAACACACATGAGTCACAATATTGTGCGCACCCCCCGTAATCCTATTGTCCCCTTCGCCACTCACGCGCGTCAACACGCTACGGCCATCTTCCTCTTTTGCGAGCAATCCCAAGTAGAAACATGTTGCTTGCAAGGTGAGGGGAAGGAGGGAGGGTCATAGGTAGGTATATAGATTTATATAGTAAATAAGAAAATCAGTGCTGATTTTACAAATTTACTGCAATAAATCATATATACCTACCTATTATGCCAGACCAGCGCCAACTCAAAGACCGGGAGGCATGTTTCGAGCAGAAGGGAATAGGATTACACCAAAGACTACAAAGAAGACACAGCGGCCTTCAAGGTGGCTGACGCAAACAAAACTTCACCTGCGGGAACATCCCTAAGGTAGCAAGAAATGAAGGAATTGGGCGAACGCCAATAAGCAGCCTTCAAAATATCAACAAGCGCCACACCTTGAAACAGAGCCCAAGAAGTGCTGACACTACGAGTATCATGAGCACGAGGCTTACTGTCGGATAAAAGAGCCTCTGAGCCAGCAGCCCTAATAGCTTCAACGATCCATCTAGAGATGGAATCAAGAGAGGCAGGAGAAAAAGGCTCTCTAGTGATCAGGAACAACTGATCATCCTTACGATAAGACTTAGTCTTATCAATATACCATTTGAGAGCCCTTACAGGACACCAAACTTTGTCCTCACGCACCGAAGAAAAGTTAGAAAGCGGACAAAGAAAAATCTCAACAGGGCCAGAGGCAGCTGTCTGATTCTTGGCAACAAAAGAAGCCCTAGGAATCAATCTAACGCCTTTTCTCTCCCAGCGAACATGACCAGGAGTAAGACAGAGAGTACTGCGCCTCTGCCCAGAGGCAATAGCTACCAAAAAGAGCGTCTTAACCGTAAGATGATGAAGCGAAGCTTCACCTAACGGTTCGAAAGGAGGTTTCGCCAAGGCCTCCAGGACCTTAGGCAGACTCCAAGACGGCACTAACTTAGAAAAAGAAGGTCGTTTCAGAAAGAACGAACGAATCAAACCACTTAGTAGCGGGGAATTGGAAATCCCCGAACCATCCGAGAAACCCGAATGAATGGCCCCGATCGCCGAACGGTAGCCTCGGATAGTAGAGATAGATCTCCCTTTGTCAAATAACGAGATTAAGAAATCCGCAATTGAACCAATAGGAGCCTTAGAAGGGGTTTGATTTCTCTCTTTGCACCAAAGGAAAAAGACCGAGAGACGGGAATTGTAAATTTCCCTAGTAGAAACCCTACAACTGGACATTAAAAAGTCCGCGGCTCTATCAGAGAGACCCGACTGTCTTGCAGATTCCCTGACAGGGGCCAAGCAGTCAAATGAAGAGACTCCGGACTGTGGTGAAGAATCCCCGATAGGGGCTGTAACACCAGATCCGCTCTTAACGGGAGAACGAACGGTTGAGCCCTTAGGAGGCTCATAAGTTCTGGAAACCAATTCCTCCTGGGCCAAAAGGGAGCTATTACGAGCACCCGCGCCCGATCTTCCCTGATTTTCCGCAAGACACGCGGAATCAGTTGGAAGGGAGGAAAGGCGAATCCCTGAAGGTTCTCCCAGCTGAGGGAGAAAGCATCGAGAGCCCATGCTCCCTGATCGCGAACACGGGAGCAATACTTCGGCAGCTGGTGATTTAGCACCGACGCAAATAGATCCACTTCCAGTGGACCTAGGCAACTGCGAATGCGGCAAAATACCTCCGGATGGAGCGTCCATTCCGATGGAAGATACCTGCCCCGAGACAGAAAATCCGCAATGAGGTTTTCCCGACCGGGGATGAAAGAGGCCACGGGTGTGATTGCCATGCGACGACACCACCTCCACAGCTGAGCTGCTAGGGCATTCAGGGCAACCGAACGAGTGCCTCCCTGCCGATTGATATATGCCGCCACAGTAACATTGTCCGTGAGAATCAGAACCGAACGACTGAGAAGTCGACTTCTGAAATGGAGCAAGGTCAACAGAACTGCCATAAACTCCAGGACATTGATATGAGGAAGAGTCCCAAGATGAGACCAATCCCCCGCAACCGTGCTGCCGTTGCAGTGTCCTCCCCACCCCAACCGAGAGGCGTCCGTCGAAAACGATATCGACGGAAGAGGGGCAGAGAAGGACCTGCCTCGCGCGAGAAACACCTCGCTCGTCCAACAAGAGAGAAGAGACTTGATCCTTACTGGTACTGGAATCCAGACCAAAAGAGAGTCTTTTCCCGGCTTGAAGAACCTGAGGAGATGTCTCTGAAAGGGTCTCATGAGGAGCCGGCAGTCCTCTAAAACATCGACTGGACTGGCTAGATAACCTAGAAACTGAAGCCACTGTCTGGCCGAGACTCTTCTGGCCAGCAAGAGCTTGCGAGCCGCAGAGACAATGGTGAGAATCCTGTCTCGACTGGGCCGAGCCAACTGATTCCTAATGCCTAACACCGCCCCCAGAAAAAACTGGGCTGCGAGTGGGAACTAACTCTGACTTTTCCCAATTTATTAGGAAACCTAAGTCTTGAGTAAGATTGACGAGCAAACTAGTCTCGTCCAACAAACAATCGCGCAACTCCGCTAGGAGAAGCCAATCGTCCAGGTAGCAAAAATAGCCGAAGGCCGCATCGCCTCAGAGAGGCTGCCAGCACGGCTACAACCTGAGTAAGAACCTGAGGGACTGGGCACAGCCCGAAGGGAAGAGTGCGAAAACGATAAGTCTCTGAGAGGAAGAAAAACCCCAGAAGATCGCGCAAAGCGCGATGAACGGGAAAGTGGAAATACGCATCTTCGAAAACTATCAAGACCGCGTAGTCCTTCCTCTTGATCAACGGGAGAATGGAGGCGAGAGTCTCCATCCGAAAATGTACCGAAGTTTTCCCGAGCGCTTGGGAATAACAAAAGTCGGAGAAAGGGAAAAAGACAGCCTGTGAGGTGACCGAGTTCCTATATCACCTCCGGGGAGCGGGGCGGACAGATCTATGAAGAATCCGTCTCGTCCGTCAAAGAGAACAAAAGCGTCCCCGGAGATGGCCTCCCAAGCGGGGAGAAAGGAACGAAGACAGCCACCAACCAATACTCTGCGACGGTACATGACCGAAGCAGCTGCAGTGGAAAACTATGACCACTGCAAACCAAACATGACGCTCAAAAGAAGCACCGCTTCAATGCGTCCAAAATCCAGCTAGAAATCCTCCGCAAGAGAAAAACGCTCGGAGGAATCCCGCTGCCTGAACCCAAGCAAAGTCGAACCCTGCGCGCGGGTTGACTAAAAGTCAGGGAAAGTTTAGAACAAAGCAATCGCTTCTACCCCACAAAGGGAGAGCAACTAAGGCTCTGCCTGCCCCAGCGATTCGGAAACCGAAGCTTGAGAGGCCGCTTCCAAAACTGGATCCGCCTGAAATGATCGTGACAAAGAATCACGAACAAAGGCCGAAACGGTCGGATTCACGCATGAACCGCCATAAGCCTCCTCACCCGACGGAGCCCCGAGGCTGCGAGACTAGGAGGCGCATGTGATCCCATCACAGACAAAGAAGAATAAACCATAAAAGGCTAATTAGTCTCGATGTCCGACTCAAAAAAGGGACAAGAGCAGGGGATGTGAATCCTGGTACAAGGGACCAACCCTGAGTCTGGGCAAAGCCCATCTCACACTGAACATCTCAGCTTGAGAGACCGGAGGGTTAGCTAAACCCGATGGGCAAGAGGCAGGCAAAGCCTTGCCTCTTTTAGCCCCTTTCCTAGGCTTCTGATTGGCCCAAAAAGAGCCTAAGTCGAAACCCGCTTTTCAGAGCGTTTATTCGGTTTCGTTCGGATCCCCGAAGCCCTTCGGGAACACGAACCGAACCCTCCGCTGAGGGACGCTCACCTCCCTTTATGGGAGAAGTGCGCTGAGGGTATTGAACCCAAAGACGCGCACCAATTACCCATATCGGCCGAGCAAGGAGATGCAACAGCCATGGGCCGGACGCCAAGGCGCCCAGAGCAAGGGCGGACCGGGATGACCCGGCAAAGGAACGCCAACGCGAAGTCGAACCCTGCGCGCGGGTTGACTAAAATTCAGAGAGATATCTGGATAACAAAGCAATCGCTTCCACCCCACAGAGGGCGAGCGATTGAGACTCCGCCTGCCCAAGCGATTACAAAACAAAGCTTGAGAAGCCACCTCCAAATCTGGTTCCACCCGAGTGGAAAGAGACAAAGGAACGCTAACAAAGGCCTCAGCAGGCAGAGCCCCGCATGGTTCAACGAAAGTCTCCTCGCCCAGCGGCGCCCCAAGGGCCGCGGGAATAGGAGGCACATGCGAAACCGACTCAGACAAAGACAAATCCAACACAAAAGGCTGATTAGTCTCAAAGTCAGACCCCTGAATAGGGACAGAAGTCAGGGTTGAAGTAGCCGGTACAAGGACCAACCCTGATTCTGAGCAAAAGCCCGCATCATGCTGAACATGTCAGCTTGAGAGGAGCTAGCTGGGTTAGCCAGGCCAGACGGGCAAGAGGCCGGCAAAGCCTTGCCACTTTTTGCCCTCTTCTTGGCCTTTTTCTTGGCTGGCTCGACAAGAGTCGTAGCCGAAACCCTTTTGTTAGAACGCTTAATCGGATTCGTTCGGATCTCCGAAGCCACTTCGGAAACAACGCCACCCGTCCCGAAGCCGCAAGCTCCGAGACTGGCAAACTCTGCAAGGAAACACCACTAGGCAACTTACCCTTAGCCCTCCTCCCTCCCCCATGTACCGAAGTACTCGGGAGAGTTCTGGAAGGCCGAGTCGTCTTGCTAGACGACTCTTCGGAAGAAGCAGGTCTCCGTGACCTAGCTGCTTCTTCTTCCGAATTCATACCACTGCAATAAAACAGACAATAAAGTATACTTTTCGAAATAAGAAATACTTCAACTGAATGCAGTAAAATAAGAGTAAAATTTATTTGGGAGATACGCACAAAAGATTTTCACAGCCAAAAAACCGTAAGAACAAACACCAAACCCAAAGGCTCGGTGACAAACGGAAACACCCGCAAACACACAGAAATATCTACGTGGGGCTGACCGTGAAAGGGAAAAATAAATGCCAAGAAAAGGATATCAAAAATCCCTTGCAATCGGCAAAAGTGACTACTAAAACACACAGTACTATAATCTAAGCGAATATAGGTACCTAAAAGTGCTTTAAATGTGCGAAAAAGCGCACCTAAAAGATACTATACGACCTGATTTCAGGAGCGCTGTGACTATACGTCCTATCTCGTCGGGGGCGAGCAAGAAAGAGGAAGATGGCCGTAGCGTGTTGACGCGCGTGAGTGGCGAAGGGGACAATAGGATTACGGGGGGTGCGCACAATATTGTGACTCATGTGTGTTAAATTCTCGAAGGGGTCCCGTAGTCAAGACTACAGGCATAATAGGTATAATAGGTAGGTATATATGATTTATTGCAGTAAACAGCATCATACAGTATACACTACACACAGAAACACGTGTAAAACCAACAAGGATTGTGTGTATACTACACATAAGTGACACATGTCCATTCAAAGCCGCAAGATTGTTGTGCTGGGAGCCTCAGGGTGGAAGGTCCAAACGTAGGACAGAGATCTAGCGTTCTTTACAGATATTTACACTGAAATTCACAGGAAATCATAAATGGAATACCAAATGTTCTCTTACAAAAATCTTTTGATAGAAGAACAACATGAGACTCTATTTAACACATTTCTTTCCAATTTTCATTTTGCTATCAAAACTGTACATTTGCTTTAAAGGACAATTTGGAAGGATTTCTGACTTGAGTGTTGATGAAAAACAGCATGAAGAATAGATCTACGTCAGAGCAGAATGAAGCAGATAATTTTCCCAAATTATCAACTTGCAATGTACTGCTGAACATTATGTTCTCATGGCTTACCTCTTGCTTAAATGAATGGATACATCTTCTCTCTTAAAACCATCAAGTTCATAGAGTCTCTTTGCCAGTCTTTTAGCTGATGGCACATCTAAGTTCTTTGGGTTCTCATGGAGTGCATTCTCCAAGCTGTTCATGTCTGGAAATTCAGAATCATCACTACCTGAACTAGAAATTGATGCCCTGTCCCTTGACGTTAAACTTGGCAACTCCGCAGAACCAACACTTCCACCATTACCAAGTTTTGTTTGACCTGTTGTAGGTGCAGCCATTGCTGCTGGGAGTTCACATCCTCCTTTCAAACCTCCGTTTTCTATCCGAGGTTCTAAGTCCGAAGGGTTCGTCTGAATTCCTATTGCATTTGTGGAAAGTTTTGGCCTTGAGGATTCCATTGGTTGTTGAACACTCTTTACACTGACTTCCGAGGGTGTGTTTCTGTTGAGACTTATCGTCGTTGCAGTGGTCTTCACCATAACGACAGGAGACGATGTTACAAAGGCACTGTCAGCTGAGGACGACATCGTGTCGTTGTTATATGAGACATTGGTCCCATTTTCTATTCGAGTCCGTACATCCTGACTGTGACTGTATCTTGTTGCTAGCTGGTTACTGGTGATCCGCACCAGTTCAGCTTTAGAATGTCCATTGTTCATCATGTCAGTTTCTGCGCTGCTTTCTACAAGGTTCGTCTCCTGGACAAGTTCCTGGTTGGCAAGGACAGAGCTAGATTGTACACACCCATCTACAACATCTTGACTTCCTTCCACTACAGCATCTAAGCATCTCGCTGCTGAAAGACTACCTTCTTTGATTGAATCCTCTCGATGAATCAGTGCAGTCGTTGTGAGTATCTGACCAACAAATTCTACAGATGCATCTGCACCTGAGTTACAGGAATGTGAGTTTACCAAGCTATCAACAGGTTGAGAGGCTTCTAGGCCGTTGCTCTTGGGAGTCACTAAATGGTCTTCTCCACCATTCTCCTTCAGCTCACCATCAAATCCTGTCCTGTTCGGAAGGACCGGCGATTGGAGACCTCTGAGCACTTCCGTCTCTCCGTTCGACGTCCCCGCGCGTAACCGCTCACTCAAATCAGGTGAAGAGTCACTCTCTCCTAAACGGGCTTCTACTCCATTGAAATCATCTGATGTGCACACCACACGGTCACTATTGATTGTCGTGAAGTCCCGCTTTTCGATCTTTGGCTTGGGACTGATGATTGTCGTTGATTTGAAGCCACGGTGCTGGGACCCTGGAGACTTATCCAGTGGGGCAAGGAACTTCAGAACGCGATCTCTCGTTGCTATATCTGTAAGAGAGGACAAAAAATATAAGCATCATCATTAACACACACAATTTTTGGATCAAATAAGAAGGTTCTAAAATGTTTGTACATGTTCATGGACAGAGTAGTTCAACAAAAGTTGAAACGGTGTAAATTGTGGTTTTATATACTGAACATTTCGTGCACAAATAAAATTCTACATAAATACAAGTACGCTCACCAGTTCTGCTTGTGATATTCTGTACAACTAGACTAAATAATTGATGTGTCATTCTAATTAATTCTGCATAGAGCCTAGGTGGTATACATGTAGTACATGCACATGGTAATCAAAAGCATTAAGTACTACAACTTTATTACAGTTTACAAATCAACCAAAAGCTGTCAATCAAATAGAAGTATTTGCATGTACAGGTAGAACTGCAGAATCAAAGAAACCCAAGTTGAAAATACCCCGATAGTAATAAAAATAAGAGCAGAAACCTAAGTTGAAAATACCCCATAGTAATAAAAATAGAGCTTACGTATAAAATTTACTAGTCTTTTTCGTCCTGGCAACCAACAACACTTTACTTGGATTGTGTAAATGTCTGTACATGTACTTCTCTAGTTTCCTTTTTGTTTGGAAAACTTTCCAAGTCCCAATTGCTATTTCACCATGAATAATGTATGTTGCTTCAAGCTGACATGGGTGAAAAAGAGTGTTACATATATGTGTAGAAAAAAAAAGTTTCAAAAGGCCACAAAAGTACATGTCCTGAATATGTCACGTCAACATTAGTCGGATTTGCAATGTCCCAGTTCTCGAGAACAGGGACAACTAGAGAGGGAATAATGTTTGCCTTTTACATCTGCAAATGGTCATGATCTGCATCTGTAGGGCACATCCAGGGAGAAACTCACAAAAAAGTTCATGTACTATTCATTTCAAGTACATTGCTAGTAGCGTTGTTCCTTATTTTTCTGATTTTCTTCGTCTTTGTTTCTTTTTGTATCCTCTTCTACTTAAATTTCTTGCTCCTAATTTTTCTCGGCTTCCTTTGTTTTCTTCCTCTTATTACTTTTCTTATTCTTTTCCTTCTTACTTCTCTTCCCTCCTTTTTCTTACAATCATCACTTAAGGAGTATTTATACATGACAATTCTGAACACTTTTATGCCTTAACAAGTTATGAACTTTCTAAGATTTCGGTGAAAATCTGCATGACAACAATTTGAATAAAAAACTGTTTTGCTAAAATGTACATGTTTGTATATCATACAAACTGACAAATGATGGTGTTGAAGTTAAATTTAGGACGGAAACTTTCTAAATAATGTAACAAAGGTTTGATCAAGATCAATAAAATCCATTTCCTCACTATTTCACATAATAATGTAATATAAATGTCACTGAAGAATTATACAGGGATGCCACTTTTAGAATCGATAAAAAAGTACTAGGAAAAACATCTAGAATGGGCCCTTGTATACATAAAAAGTGGTTTTCTATGGCTAAAAATATGTTGAAAAAGTAGGAATTCCTACTTTTGTCTGAAAAGTGGCTTTATAGACTTTTTTTTTACATTGAACATAGCATTAAACTGTAGACATACACTGATCTACAATTGAAAAAGAGCTATGATGCATGAACAAAGGCTTAAAGAGAGGGTTGTCAGTTTGGAAGATTATCATAGTAGAAATGTCCCCTGAAAAGGATTCCCCTTCATATATACTCTCACATTCAAAAATATGGCAAGAATGAAGAAACTGCTGAAATGTTTGGGCCGTGTGTGTAGTCCCATATACACATTTCTGTGGATTGAGTCAATTTCTTCTCATTTTGGGTATTCAAAAACCTTACAGCATACACCAATTCTTATGTACTGTATAATCAACCTTTCCCAGTTATTTTGAGACAGTTTCTTGCGCAATGTAATCGCATTGATGACCAGAACTCAACTTTATCTTTAATTGCTAATTAGCAATCTGTACCAAATTAAAGTTCATAACATGTACATGTGTAAATAATGCATTTCATGACAATATACATGTAGTAACTCACAAGTCACTATAAAATCAAGTTCCAGAAAAATACGCCATAATGCAGCACTTACCCCTCGTATATAATCAAGAAAATGAATCCTACTTCAAAACAGACATTAAAACCGTACCAAAGTATTTAAAATCTATCAAACGAGTATAAACCAACAATGATCTCTGATCATCTCTAAAATTCTGCATGTACATTGTATCTCTAGTAGCTCACGAGGCAATACCCCTGCACAAAGCCTCTGAGTTATTCAGAGTTTATGGATGCATCATTACATATCCTGGAACATTCGAGGACGTTTTTCCCCCCTCCCATCTATTTTGCGAGTGTGAATAACTAGGGGTGAATGGATAGAAATGCCTTCGATAGATGACTAAACCAGCATGTCTCATATAAACCTCGCTCTGTGTCCCCAAATTCTAACCTCAAGTAAAGGGAAGGTGACATATTTCTATCATTAAGATACATTAAAGGTAACTTAAAGCATGTCAAGACCCCAATCATGCACCTTAGTCAGGAATATTGAATTCCACATATTGTTTTATTGTGAATTCTACATGTATACATTTTTTTCTTGTATGTAAACACTGCATATTCAAATACATGTACTGCAGTACCTCAACATGGAAATGAATATTGAGCTACATTAAATTAAATCAGTTGATAAACTCACTTGATTCTTAAGTTCTAATACAAGATTCTAGTACAAGATTATCATTCCATATTAATTACCAGTAGATCATAGATGTAGTAATTTTGTATTTTTCCCCCACAAGGATAAGGGAAATTAATTGCATCTCATTCAAATGTACAAATTCAGAAATGCATTAAAAAACATCTTAATTACAAAATATTGTACTCTATTACATATAGATTACAATATAAGTGTGTGTGATGAAATAATAATTCGATGGTGATGACCCAGTTGAATGGGGATGAGAGGTACCGGTATGGGTATGCTCAACGAGGGGTAGCAGGAATTGGTGTGACATGTTGGAAAGGTCATCAGAATCATATCGGCCTCATAACAACTGACCGGCTGGAAGGTACAATTAACACTGCATAAAATATAGTGACACATATATGTAGTACATGTAGTTTGCAGGCCCAAACCCTCGCCAGTCGTACGTGGTAACACGGTGTCTGAACAGTGAGACCGTTGACTGAACCTGTACATAGGCCCTGCCTGCCGGGGGGGGGGGGGGGGGGGGGGGGGTGATTGTTTTTTGTCTGGCAACCAGTCAGATTTGACTATTTTTGCCATATTAAATTCTGTTATTCTATCCGATGGTATATAATTTTTTTTTTTTTTTTTTTTAAATACGCTAGGAGATCTATTATACTTGGATTTACAAGTTCAAGAGGTCTTTCTCTAATTCCTATCAGCTTAAGGGAAAGAAAAAGAAAAGGAAAAGAAAAATGGGAAAGCAAAAGAAAGGAAGAGCTCCAGTCCCGCACCCGTACCGCAGTGCGGGGATACGTCTGTCCCTTTGATGTAGAACATCAACGTCGGTGCCAGAGACTGACAAAGTTAGGCTAGGCTCAAGGCTTTATTGAATTTTGCTGTCAAAAAGCTGCAGACTAGGTGACACTACACATATCCCTTCATCAACCCTTTTAATCAAAGCTTTATGTATCCTTTTTTTCAATGTGTTTTAGAGGAAGGGTCTATGGAAATATAAATGAAATCAATAAATGATATAGGCCTGTTACAAATACAAAATATATGATCTATTTGGGATTCAATATGGAACAGCCTTTTCAAGAAAAATAAGTGCAGTATGAAGCACGTTTATCTTTAGTTGTAGGCCTGTATACCAATGTATGACATAAAGATTAAATCAAGCTCTTAAAAGGGAAGTCCAGCCTGGAATTTAGTTTATCCTAATAAAAGCAGAATAATGAGAGAAAAAGATTAGTAATAGTTTGAGCAAAATCCAATAGGAAATAAGAAAATTATGAATTTTTAAAACTGTCATTAATCAAACACAAATTGGCAACTCTGTGACGTATTTGCGAGCTCCTCTCCCATTTGCTCAGTACAGAAAATCTTATGAATTTTCATTTTCTTAGTTGTTGATTGGAATAGATTTGTTTCATACAGGTTTTGTGCAAAACGTATTTGCAATGATTTCATTATCGGTGCATGTATGATTGAATATTTTCTAAAGAGTAAATGGAGTTGCCAATTTGTGTTTGAATGATTACAACTTCAAAAATTCATAACTTTGTAATTTACACACTGGATTTTGCTCAAACTTCAAGTAATCTCTTTTCTTTTCTTTTTCTGCTTCTTATAAAACAAACTTGATATTAGGGTGGATTTCCCTTTAATATGTTCACTGTCTTATTTGCTGATCTAGACAAATTTCTTTGCCGACTGCTGCATTTTTTTCTGCAATCAGTAAACAGCTTTTTGATAATAAAGTTGCATGATAGATAATATCCAATAGATGAACAAGATCACACTGTGTTTTCTCAGTATTGTGCTGCTTGCCAAGTACATGACCTCTAAAATCTGAAATTTTAGCACCTAAATGAATAGCTGAGCCTTTGGAAAGCTGATAAAAAACAAGATAAAATGACAGATGTCCAAACGATTGACACTGACAATGAACAATGCAAAATAATTCCATTCACGAGAGAAATTGTAAAAAAATTCCACAAATATATGACAAGGTGCGACAATATTCTCTGCTGAGATCCAGGGGAGCATTTCATCAAGCATTTTGTCAATGATTTTTACTGACAAATTTGCTCTCAGCCAGTCAGATGCAAGGATTTCAGTAGCTTATTACAGTTGTTGGTAAAAATCACTGACAAAACGCTAGATGAAACGCTCCCCTGAAGGGGCTTACTCTGTTCTAAATCATAGAAGTTGATGCCCTGCTGCCTAAGAACATACATCAAAGATTAATAAAAACTCCTCTGGCTTTGAGGCATTATGATTTTAATTTTACTTGGGTGATGGGGCGAGGAAATATCAAGTCAATGACACATACTCGCTTTATTAAAAAGGGATCTGCTTTGAGTTTTGGGGATATGGAACTGTATTCTGGCAGAAACCATCACTGTTTGGAATTTTTAATCATGATCATAAAAAGGGATGTTATCATGAGGTTTTTAGACTAGCAAATTGTACACAAACTGGTTAAAAACCACAATGAAAAGCAATGGAACTGTTGACCAAAAGAAAAAATAAATAAAGAAACAGAAGTACTCATTTTCTAATTACTCAGCTACAATGTATACATTTTCTTTCAAACTTCTTCAAGTCAGTTAACTATGGTTTTTAAAGTTTATAATAATGTCTTGTTTGCCCAGGGTAGCCTCATCAGTACTACCAGTAAGTACGTTTTCTCTGAGCAATCATTAAACACCCCAGCTTTAAAACAACAACTGTAGCGCTCAGTGCATTCAAGGAATAAATTTTACTAGGTAGTAACTTACTACACCTGGGTCTAGTGTGGCAAATGTAGATTAATGTCTTACCAAAGGACATTAGTGCCATGGCAGGGACTTGTGATCT
The DNA here is from genome assembly GCA_025617745.1 of Heliocidaris erythrogramma. NCBI lineage: Eukaryota > Metazoa > Echinodermata > Echinoidea > Camarodonta > Echinometridae > Heliocidaris > Heliocidaris erythrogramma. Next base: position 15,369,923 of record CM046872.1, on the reverse strand, counting down.
GCGGTCCGGCGACTGATCCACTTGACCACAACACTTTTAGTTTAATGAAGGTTTTTTTGTTTTTTTTCATAAATATTCTGTGAGAATGTTACTTCATGTCATTTACAGAATCCAGAAATGTCCTTTAAGATGTGACAACAAAACTCGCAAAACTTTTCTCAAGCCTGATATATGAAGAAATAAGTTATTGATTTATATCCCGTTCAGACAGACATAGCATGCTTGTATTTTGGCCAGAGGGGAAGTGAGATAATGAACTTGATTTCCAATGACAGGTTTGACATGTACACATTCCTGGAGAAGGGTTATGGAATCAGGGAATAAAATACATGGACAGGGGTGGATTGGGGGGGGGGGGGTGTCATAAAGGTTCAGACCCCCTTTTTTTCTTGATAGAAAGATACGGTGTAAATAAACACAAAACTAATCAGATAACCTTTTGTCAGAGTATGTCAGAGTTTTGGCAAAAAATGGAACCCTCCCCCTTTTCCAAAATCCTGGAGCTTCCCATGATGGGGTTGACAGCCGAGGTTGATTTATCCCCAAGCCCCTGTAAATGAAAAAGAGGCCCCTTGAAAAAAAATATTGTCAAGAAGTTAAAATGCAATATCTCTAGCCAAAACAGAGTCCATTTTGGCTTCAAAGTAGCCTTCAGAAGCCCCCCCCCCTTTTTTTTTTACCCTGTAATATAAATCCTATAGAAGTACAGGTGGTAAAGAGAATCGAAACATGATATACAGACACTTCACAAGATATCTTGAGTTTCATATCAGACGAAACTAAATAACATCAATTGTCAGCACATCTATCAGAAGAAATCCTGTCTAAGGAGTTTCCCTACATTCAGAACATTATAAAGAATGAACACATACTAAACTGTAGATTCTAATAGATTCCTTTTGTGGGGTAAGAGGTTGGCTAGATATATATTACATGTAAATATAAATGTAGGACATGACAATTGGAAATATTTACAATACCCTCATGCTTCACATAAAAGTAGAGGCAGGAATTCAGTAAATATTCAAGATATTCTTGTGCAGAAATAGCTGCCAGCAACATAAATCCTTCTAAAATCCATAATAATGATAGGGAAAATGCCAGTAATCAGTGGGTGCATATGTACATTAAAGCAAAGGTTACATCTGGGAGAGGTGAAAAATAGTTGGTGAGCTTGACAAATTTTTTTTATTCTCATGTGGAAGGATATCATTGTAGCAATGCCATATGGAAATTGCTCCTATTAACCACATAACCAAGTATTCAGAATAACTACTATAGATACAGATTCTTGCAAAATGAAATAGTAATGATGATAATGATATTCTGTTCTTCTGTTCATCACATTATGATACAACGTCACGATGCACTTCCAAAGGACTTTGGATATCATTACTCTGGCTATACATGTAGCTCCAGCAACTGTAGCACTCAGTGCATTCAAGAAATAAATGCTATCAGGTCCCCACTCACTATACACCTGGGTCTAGTGTGGCAAATATAGATTAATGTCTCACTGAAGGATGTTAGTGCTGCGGCAGGGATTCAAACCTGTACCTTGTGCGACAAAATCCGGAGACTTATCCAATAGACCACAATACCTCTATTTTGAAGAGAAGATCGAGTACTGATTATGTACGTGTAAATAATGGGAAAGAAACAGTCTCAAAGTTATTGAGAAAAGTATAAGATGTCGTAAGCAGGGATAGTCAATGTTTTTGAACAATTAATCAAGGTTTGGAATCATCAAAATAAATAACAAATTGACTCAATCTAGCTGAAAGTCACAAACAGTGAAAAATTGTTGACAGAAACGGGTATAGGGGAATAGCATGGTATCAAAATCTGGATTTACGTTTTAAACGTCATGTATACATGTATTTCTAGTCGTATTTAGAATATGAAGTCTATTCAAAAGTAGTTCTCTGTGACATGTGAAATTGCTACTACAGGAATATATTTTTCCTTATAGGGCTAACTACATTAGATTTAAGCACACAAATTATTTTCATACTTCATCAGAACTCTACCTTCTCTTCAAGTCAGTAAATGTACCACTTAGTTTAGTTTTGGTAAGCCCTCAAAAACTTTTTGGAATATTTATTGGATTTTTGTTGATAACTAGCAAGATACCAGCAATACAAAGATGATGTGAAGATTTCACATCCTAAAGTGGCATACTAAACAAATGAGAGGAAAACAAACATTAATAACAGTGTGCACTGTACACAATACACGCGTTCAAATCCTACACACAGTGACACACATGTTATCTCTGCGCGAAGCCTCAAGACGGTTCAGCGGGGAGCGTTCGGGGTGGAAAGGTCCTAGCGTAGGGAAGTATATTGCCGTGATCTAGCGTTCCTTACATATATTTACAGTAAAATTCACCAGAAAACATTAATGGAATACCAAATGATCTCATACAAACATCTTTTCATGGATGGAAAACAACACGAGATATGTCTAACACTTTTCTTTCCAATTTCCTTTTTGCTATCTCATACAAACATCTTTTCATGGATGGAAAACAACACGAGACTATGTCTAACACTTTTCTTTCCAATTTCCTTTTTGCTACCAAAACTGTACATGAGCTTTAATACAAATGCACATTCCTCACGATTCTAATTGAGCTCTGCATGTGGATGAATGAACCTTGTCTGGTTGTAAATCCCAATCAATTATTGATAATAGAGGGATTAATGAGCATGCATACAAACCTTCTTTCACTTTCAGTATCAGGTCATCTGGAGATTTCATCAAAGCTGTAACCACTGCAAGATAGCAACAAAAAAAAAAACACAAGAAAAGGGGATGAGATAGAGAATTAATTGATGATTACTGTAAATTATGAGTCAAAACCACAATGTTTCTGTCTTTGTTTTCTTTTCCTTTTATTAAAAGGGATAGAAATCAGCGTTGAAAAGTTGTACTTTTGAGTGCTATTTTCCAACCTCAACGAAACTCGACAATCAAGTGATTTTTAGGGATAGAATGTTGACTTTAGAACAATTTTTTTTTTTACACTGAAGCTTTGTTTACTCAGTATAAAATCAATATTAAAAGTCAATATATAATCAATATTAGGGGACTTTGTCAAGCAAGTTGTGAAAACCAATTTAAAAAGATTCAGTTTATAAAACCAAAAATGAAATAATGATCACTGACTCACTGTGGAACTGTGCTCCTTAAAATAAAAGCCTTGTGATGTTGTAAGGCTTGTATCACATTAACTACACCCATTTTTTATCACAAGACACTCACACACAAAAAAAAAGGAGGGGAAAAACAATTTGAATGTCAGTCTAATATACTTCCTGACATATGAGGGAAATCATCCATTTTCTGCATAATACATGTACATGAAGATGAAACAGAATAATTCATATAACATGTTAAAAAATTGCTCAATAAAGATATATGTACCACATTGTATGATAACACAGAAAAAAATCTCTGCTGGTATCTCTTGTAGAATTAACAATGAATACACATCTTGACGAGCAATCTTTTGATTTGTAATCAATCTCAACTTGGATGAACTCATTTGTAACCTTATCTATCGTCATGTACATGTGTCCTCATGTTCTTGTTTACGAAGCACTTTAATGACAGTTGGTGTCTGGATTTATCAAATATTCAACTAACATCCTTGAACTTTTAAAGGGTACCAATCACCCCCCCCCCCGCAAAAAATAAATAAATAAATAAATAAATAAAAAAAAAAAATAAAAAAAATAAAAAGATAAATAAATAAAATACAATAAAATGAATAAATAAATAAAAAAATAAAAATAAATAAAAAATACATTAACAAAAATAAAAAATAAATATAAATAAAAATAATAATAATAACTAGAATTTAATTCGTCATGAGGACGAATTAGGTGGTCTGTCTTTCACTTTGTATGATCATGATTGTAATCAGGATGATCATAATAATGGGGAAATACTAAACTGAAGATAGGAAGTCAAGAATGCCATGCATGGAGATGCTTCTTGAGGACAGGAATGTAGAAAAATGTGTGAAACGGTCATTGGAAGATGTGATGACGTTGATGATAATCATCATCATGAATATCATGACAGTGATGATAATGATGTTGATGATAATCATGATGATGATCATATCATGACAGTGATGATGATAATGATTTCAATGTTAATCATCATCATCATCATCATAAATATCATGACAGTGATGATGATAATGATGTTGATGATAATCATCATCATGAATATCATCATGACAGTGATGATGATAATGATGTTGATGATAATCATGATAGTGATATAATGATGATGATGGTGATGGTGATGGTGATGACCATGACTGCAATGACAGTGACCTTTACCATGCCAAATATGAAAGAGCAATCACATTTCGTTATGAAGATACGACTATAAGTTGATTTTTACAAAATGTCGCCTGGATGACGTCACGATAATCTGATGAGCTTGAAAAAGATGCGCGAACTTGACCTTATTAGGACTGATGACTGCCGAAAATTTGAAGATAATTGAGTATGCCAATTTTGAGAAATTTCCATCTGGTTGTACACAAACTACTGCACACTACTTTCCAATAGACAAAACACGCAAAATAAGGCAGTTTAGTACATGGTTTGTGATTGTATATGATATAATAGTCGAAGAAGATGGTAAAATGAAAGGGAAAAAGAAGCCAAAAAAAATTTTTTTTAATGGACCCACCGGGGATCGAACCTGGGTCACCGGAGTGAGAGGCAAGTGCTTTGACCAATATACCAAAATATTTCCCATAGAGATAACACGTAAACGAAAAACGGGATTCTCAAATCACATATTGTAGTGAAAAATTGGGCATGATCCCGACATCTGATCAAAAATTGGAGACCACATTTGTAAAAGCTTATAGTCTCAGCTATAACATACTAAAATCTGGAAGAAAATAGACCAAAAACAACTGAGATACAGCTCAGAGAACAATGTCATGTAGATTCATGATTCGAAAAAAAAATCATCTTCCATAGACATAACACGCAAATAGGGAAAATTCTGACATGGCATCTTTAATTGAAAATTTCACTGTGATGACGACATCAAAATGAAAAATGGTGGTGACTGATTTTGTAGGAAATTGCCTCAGCTACAACATATTAAAATCTGGGCGACAAACGACCAATAATTACGAATCTAGAGCCAAATTTGCATAAATGTGATGACGTCAAAACATGAAAAATGGAAATTTTGAATTCTGGCGCCATTTTGATGACGTCATAACGTTTATAAGGGTCAAATGATACATGAAATGAAATCTATGATTCATACCCTACCTGATGATGAAAAAAAAATTGGGGGTTTATGGACTATTTAAAGAGCTAGAGTTAATTTTGTAGAGGCATGTTTTTGCACGTTTTTACGTTATTTTCGCCATAGATGCGCGCACGGACTTTGAACTTTGACGCGCCCGTACGACCTTATTATTGATTGAAATTGATTCCAAGTTGATAGAAATGATGAAGAAAAGTGTCAGGATTGCAAATCAATCGAAAAAACGGCGTTTTAACGTTATTTACGACTTGCGCGCGCGTAAAACGCGCGCGCGGACGCTTACGCATGGACATTTTTGAAATGCTCAAAATGACCTGAAACGTGTGCAGACTTGATCCTACGTGATTTTGAGCATTTTTAAATTTTGACGCGCGCGTACGCGCACGTCCTGACCTCGAGATGACCTGTGAGGACATGACTTGATGACCCGTCATGTGTAGTTTATGTGATGTGAATATAGTTGATTTTTGATGATCGATTATGAAGATATAATCGATCTTGTAAATTTACAAAATGGCGTCTTGATGACGTCACGATGACCTGATGACCTCCAAAAGCTTAATGGACCATGTCCATGATTGACCTCATACATGACATGAAACTCGATGATATTGACCTGGCCGATTTTGAGATTTGGTGGGTACAAAAATTTGTTATAAAAAGAAGAAATAAAGAATAAAAATAAAGAAGAAAATTCTGACAAAATTAAAAGGTGATCTGTCGATACCGACAGACCACCTAATAAAGTGATCTGTAGATAGATGTTCCATGTCGCTACATTACTACAATTGTACTGTATATGAAAAAAATGGCTTCAATTATCACTTCTTTAAAGACAGTTATTCAGACTATTTTCTCTTAAAGAGTGAAAAACGTGGTTCATGTACTCATCACGATCGCACAAAAAAAAAAAAAGATACTGGTAATTAAATAAAAAATAAGTTAATCCTGCATACATAAGTTAATCCTGCATACATAATGGCAATATGCAGACCTATATGCACATGTATGTATGTACTTGCACAAGTACATTCATTTTGAATGTTTAATACATGCCGTATGTACAATGTATAAAAAATATTGAAATTATAAACCTTACAGTAGCATAAACATAATACACAATCTCACCTTATAATTCCCATTCATTCCACTATAACGTACACAATGCTGGACGGCGATAACATAAATGGACAAGTCATTGCCAGAAAGTTGAGTAATTTCCCATAAAAGACATATATCCAGAGCAAATATGTATTCAACCTAAACAGCATCAACTGAATGAACATTTGCTGCCTTGCGTCTCGATGAAGCATGTGCGATTAGTAATAGCAGGAATGCAATATTTGGCTGGAGTGATAGTTGTTTTATGTGGAAATTGGACTGAAATATGCAGTTGTGAGTCAGACACAGCAAGAGTTGGTCACACCCCTTATCCGATACACAGCGTTTCGGGCTCAGCCATACTGTGTCAAAATCAATTTGATAATTACCAAAGGTCTCGTATTACATCATGGTAATTCCTGAAAACAATCAGCGGTTGTCAAACAGGAATACAGGCTAGACACACATTGTGTGTTTAGATCATACTGCGTGTATTGATCCAGAGTACTTTCAATTTTGTAAATCCCCCCCCCCACCCTCTAATCTCAATTTCCATATTATGCAAAACTTTGTGGTACAGATTTTTGATTGTTCAATTCAAAATAATTGAAATGAATATTTATGCAGGTATGGAGAAAAAGACAATATGGCATGAGTATGGATCCCTATAATTGCATTTTTGTTATCGAATACCAAAATGATTTCAGACCTTCAAACTTAACCACAGTCATCTCTAGACATTATTAAAAAGGTGAAGGTAAAGATGGAGAACGACTTCTCATTAGAAATATTTTATAGTATGTTTGGCTGCAGAATTATCGAGACATCTGTCATACTAAAACAAGCCAAGGTCACTCATACCAAGTTACAATTCAGTCCAAGAACAACCGCGGCAAGGTAGAATTGTTATGTAATCACAGAATTACCGCACATCGTCATTGCATTTGTAAGATAATAATTATAACACTAATACAACTAAATACCGATCTATCACAAGCATCATTCAACTGTATTTCAAGGTTTTGGTTTTGTGATTTCATGTATGTAACAAAAAAGAAGGAAATAAATGTTTTGAAATGAATTGAATCGATTAAAAAATAATGATGCACACTGCGAAATACATACTATGTAATAATATCGACCTCATAAGAAACTGCACGCACTGTAGTATACTTACATTTATATTTAGTACTACATGTATATCAGGGTCCAATATTTCAAATGGAAAGTCGTATGAACTCTAGAGTACCAGGTAACACACAGAAGCCTTTGAGTAGCTCTGCCTATGATACACAGACACAGTTAGTAGGCCCATTTATACATGGTAGAGTTAATTGGAACTCCTACTGTAGATTACACATGAAAACATACTGTGGGTAGGTCTTTGATGGGCCTGATGACATGACATGACATGACATGACATGACATAAAAAATATCCTTGTAATGATTGAAGTAAGAGATAAGCAGCTGGCCGGATAAAAACATCCTTTCACCTAACTTACAACTAGCTAGATAGTCTAGCTTCTAGGAATAGGGAGGTGCGTACTAACAGATTTGTACTGGTATATAAAATGAACATTACTTGAATGGTAACAGAGTACGGAGAATGTAGACTATCTCCTCTCACAGTGACTGTTAAAGTTCTTCCTAACCCTGACTCAAATAATCACTCAATTTTATTGAACATGTAATACAGGGATTAGCCCCCCCCCCCCAAAAAAAAAAAAAACAACAAACAAACAACAAAACAAAACAAAAACAAAAACAAAAACAAAACACAACAACAAACAAAAATCCCTCTTCAAAAGCTTTGGTAACATAGAATAGTACTAAATAAAAATTCTACCAGAAAGTGTCTATCACTATGAATTTGCATTTGAACATGCAGGATCCATGGTATACTCATGTTTCAGGTAGGTCTTATCATCGCACATTTGTAGTTCATTCAACAAAAGAAATAACTGAAAAATTTGTGTGTGTGTATGTGAGAAAACTCTAAAAAGAGACATTTTTACTCTTTTGTATTACTCTGTTATCTTGGTGTTTATATTGTATCTTTTATATTTCACTTTATAGCTACAAATCTGAGTTTCATATTTAGTCCTTAAATTTTTTTGTTATCCTAATATTTCAACACTTTGGATATCTTTTTCATAGCCCAAAATTGTAAAACAGTAACTTCACGCCACTGCGAAATCTCAGAATTCCCCTTTGACTCATGAACATCTGTCTGGATAGACATGTATGTCCATGGACATAACATGCAGTAATGAACATGTTGATTAAATCAAAGCTCCTATTTCCTGAATAGAAATCTGTGCAAATTAATTAAGAAACTTGGGAATTACAAGATCAAGTTCATATTCAGGATGCACGGGGTCAACAGAGAACCCCTCTCAGCTTCAAACATGACGCTGTCAATAAATCATTAATTTCTCAATTTCATGGCATAAATGTTTAATACAGGTAGACTGAATTTCTTTAGAAAGGAAAGCATGAAAAATCACTCATTTTCCGATAAATAATGTAAAATATGATGTACAAAGCATTTCATTTAAATGAATGAAAATGTTAGACAGTACCCCTCCCCCGACCTACTTTAACCCCTAGACTACGGGAACCGGGTGTCTCCTGTATTAAGCCTATGAGAGTTAAAGAATTCAGTAGTCAACAGGTTAATATAGTGTACAGTTAGCCTACATACAGTTAACCTTGCACAAATCGAAGTTGCAGAAGGTGAACTTTTCCTCGGTCAAATCAATTTTTTTGACCAAACTAGGCAAAACATGTGTTATTTACATTTCCTTTAGGTCAAATTTTGCATTCAAGTCGAACTATTTTTTTGTGTGGTTCCAACAGATTCAAAGTCGACTGTATACAGTATCAATACAATCAATTACACTTGTGTACAACTGTACAATATTCTTGATCCCAGGGCCCCCGTTTCATAAAACTGGTTATCAATAACAACTGCCCCATTTCTATGACACATTTGTTCTCAGCCAATCAGATGCAAGAATTTCAGTAGCTTATAACCGTTATTAATGATAACAAGCTTTATGAAACGTGGGCCCAGATACAACTTACTCTGATTTGAATCAATGCAGCATGTGCAGAGTTTCTCCCTGTAGTATGGAAATGCAACATCACAACATACATATATCGTCTGTTTGGAACCAGAAGGGCGTTAACTCTATACCTTAACAGTGTGTTAACGCCATTCTGGCTCCAAACAGACGATATGTAGTAGACATATACCTGCGTCATGTACATCTTTCGCCTACACTCGCCTTGCAAATCTCATCCCAGCTGATCCAACATAATAGGCCTACATGTCTGTCTACAGTACATCTCCTATACTGTAAACACTATCTCCTGTACTGTAAACACTACTGGGCAGAAATGTTAACTGCAACCTGTCATTTTTGGTATTTACTGAAATCTTTTCATTATATTGCCCCACTTTGGAAGGATTTCTTTTGTCTCCTTCACAAACACAAATATCCTGCACCTAATCCTTGTGGACAAAAGGTTGCAATATCCTCTTTCAATTGACTTTTGAAGTGATGGGATTAATGCTTCCAAGCATTAACGTAGTGCTTTTGTAGTGAACACCTGAAAACTTAAAATTTCATCAAAAAAGCCGACATCCCAGTGGTGTTCTCTCGGTATATAGGGTGTAATAGGTAATTGTTCCAAGATTTCAAAATTTACTCCTATTTTGCATAAAAATAAGTACACTGTAGACTTTTATGCAGCTGAACAGACCCCATTTGTACTATTTCTTTCATATAATATCCTGATTTACAGCATTTCAAGGATGATTTTGGAGTGACCTTGAAAATATAATATGTGTACCCTTATATTTAAAGATCACATTGCAAGAAAATCACAAATATGGCAATTAATGTATCACTAGAAACTGGGAAGCTTACAGATGGCAATCGTATAAGTTTTATGTCAACTGCGTATCTGATGATTATAAAAACAACATAAATAAAAGCTCTTCTACGCATCTGGAATATCCGAGGATTCGCCAGAAATATAGCGATGTTTTGATGTCGTCACACAAGGGATCGATCCTGCTTAAGCAGACGACGTCCTATAATGAATGAACGTAATTGCAATGCAATTATTTATCAAATTATAAAGAGTTTGGTATATTTAACATGACCTTATTTCACACCATTCTAAAAGGGAAAGTGAACTGATTCTGATAACTAAAACCGTTTGATAGTAAATACACAGGAGAAGGGTCAATGATCAATGAAATAAACCCCACTTTCAAATTGAAAAGCCCTCCGAATAATATCACAGATTGTATTCGTTCCCTCTTGAAACGCCGAACATGCCCCGGTGCAAGCTGCTGAAAATACAATGGCGTCTTATTTTGTTTACAAGTGACTGATTCTTTTGTTTTAACGCTGCATTTTTCATCAAAATAATACCATACACGAAGTTAAGAGTGAGGTAACAGACTAACATTAAGACTGACGCTAGTCAAGTAAGAGAAATAAGTGAAGAGGAGATGACAAAACAGGCACTGAAAAATGTGTAAGATGTTATGGGACATCGTCTGCTTAGACAGGACTGGTCCTTCGTGTGTCGTCACACATCTCAGCAGCGTTCAAGGAGCTCTTCAGCTGCTATATCGGGGGCTGTATTTTACCGTTTTATAATTGATAATAATCAGTAATTCAAATGTTTCCAAGCGTTGAATTTGGATAACCTTGTATAATTTATGCCATCTATGCAATAATAAGTATTAAGCCAATATTTATTTTGATGGAATTTTCTTGCAATGTGATCTTTAATTCTTTGGATTTTGTACTAAAAACAAAACAAAAAAACAACAAAAATAATTGTTTGAATTTGCTGATGGTTATGCCAAGAGATCCCTCTTTTAAACAAAATCTTATACCCGTTGACCACTGAATTCTTTAATTCCCATAGGCTTAATACAGGGACTACCCGGTTCCCGTGGGCAATGGGTTAAATGAAACACAGAACTTTTCACAAAGACCTCTTAACCCTGTCAGGACCAAAGTCAACAACACTATGTACAAAGTGAATAGTATTTTAGTCTTGTGGTAACGAGAGGGTTAATTAAACAGTCATGTATATAGGCCTACATTTTCATCACAGAGGAACATCGCGGGGGTTACGTCTCCTTTCCATCGATAAATGCAGACGGTTTGGCCTCGAACTGTAGTCACTTTGACTGTCATAAACATGACATCTAAATGGAAAATCAAAAAGCTATTAAGGATTACATATTGCATACAATGGGCATACATATTAACCCAATTTCCTCCCTGGTCTAGAAAGCAATCTGCCATTCCACTGAGTTATACAGCCTGTTCTGTTTCTAAGGTAACAAATGAACAAAATCTGTCCCTCGCTACACCAGTTTCCTGAACATTTTTTTCTCTCTATGGATGTAACCTTCAAGCATGAAATACTTGCAGTCCCATCATGTTAAAGAAAACAAACATCCATGATATCTTACATGAACATGTAGCCCTACACAGTAATTTCTTTTTTAAAGGGAAAGTCCACCTGATTACAAGTTGGTTTTAAAAGAAGCAGAAAAAATTAAAGAATCGGATCAGTGAAGGTTTGAGCAAAATATGATAAGAAAGTTATGAATTTTTGAAGTTGTAATTAATCAAACACAAATTGGCAACTCCGTGACATATTTGCGAGCTCCTCTCGCATTTCCCCTGTACCCCAAAATTGATAATTGTGACCCTCCACCACAAAACGACCAATAAGTCTGAAATTTGGGTTTTTAAAATTTCAACATAGTTTGAAAGCTTAGATTCTAAGCTTTTAAATGATATATAACTTGTCTTGTATGGACTACTGTAAGCAAACCCTTGTAAATTACAATCAGAATGTCGACGCTTTAGACAGGCTAATGACCAAAACAATAGAGAAAACAGGCTCTAAAGAAGAGTGACCATTTAAGAGTGCCTAATCTGTGTCCTATTGTTTGTTGCACAAAAGGTTGGGTCAAGTCTCCCTAGCTTACACTGTGAAGTACTAATAGGATTAGGTTGAAACTTTCTATACCTTCAAAACAGATATATTTGTTTCTTTACATTTTGAATATCAGACAGTGCATATATACAAGAAAAGCGATGTGAAGTACAATCCCAGCAAGTTAACACACAGAGTTTGAATGTCAAGGAAAACATGATCATTTTGAATGAGAGTAAAAACATATTTCAACAAATTTTAACCTGAAATTTTATCAGATGGTAGATAAATAAATGAACTTTCAGAAAATATAAAAAACACCTTTTACAGCTGTTTACTCTGCGACTTATTGGTCGTTTTGTGATGGAGGGTCACAATTTATACTTATCTTATGGATCTTCTTCTTTTCCTTTTTCTTTTTTTGAAAATCAAATTTAATTTCCCTACAATTTAATAATGTCATATGTAATGACATTTAATAAGTAATTTATAATGAGGGAAAATCTGAGAACAACTCAACAAGATTTTGTAACTGTGCAATTATATACTCTGGTATAGTTTGGAATATTTATTTATATACCATATAAATAAAGTTGAGAACTACACACATCGGTCAAACTCTAACCCTGGATATATTCCACCCTGGGAAAAAAAATCCTTCAAAACTTGTGACAATCAATCTCTTTTCCCTGCACATTTTTCTTCATTATTTAGACACACACATATCATATCTCCACCTCATACCAGCTGTCCCCTTTGAAAAATAAATAAACTCAACTTCACACTCTCCATAGTCCATTCCATTGCATTGTCAATGGGGTTGTTCACACCTTCTATACCCTCTGAAGATTACTTTGTGTGAACGCGATATTTCTGGTGCATACTTTGTGTATGTAGACTGTTTTCAACAATTAACAAAATATAATCGGTTTAGAGTTGAGCCTAAATGAAGTTTTGCAGTGATCAGACAGGGTGTTTGCAAAGCAACATTCAAATATGAGGCATTAGACCTGCTTTAAATGGATGAGAAAAAAAAACCCAGAGAAAAAAAAACAAGAGATACATGTTCTACAACACAGATCAGTAAGTTTAGGGGCTATGCACAAAGCTAAATTTTTTTCCAAATAACATAGCCAATTGCCATTTATCCACAAATTATGGTGTGTTTTACTTTGTCAGCCTTTTTTAAAAGCTGGTTATTACAACATCAGGTGTGAATGTAGCTATATTGTCCATATTCAGGATACCAAACTTTAGTTTGGATGACCCCCCCCCCCCCAACAACAAAAAAAAAAAAAAAAGGAGAGAGAAAAAAAAAATAAAGAAAACAATTTGTGCCCTTGAATAAAATAATGATGAATCTGTATTTCAATATGGCATCTTTTTTCCAGCAAATTTTGCTTACACAACTATTTTATTTTACTTTCAAAATCATGGGGTATGAATCGATCTGCATAAATTCATGACATAAAGATCTCAGGTGATATAATTTTTCTTTTTTTCTGGAACAAACTGCATCAAGAAAACATCATGTGAAAGTTCTTGCCAAAAAAAGATACAAAAGCAATCACTTTCATCATGACATTGTAAATTTTGTAAATTAAGCTACTTGTACATGTGCATGCCTGAAACTACACCTCTTCAGGTGCAAACAGTTCTTTCAATTCTACCTGTGAACACCTAGCTCCCCACTGACGATAAGACGACAAGAGATGATCATCTTGGTCGTCATGGCAACAAGGAGTGATATATATTTTTGGGAGGGCTCTGTAAGCTAAGTGCTTCCATTTCATTTTTCTCCTTCCCTGATCAAGATACTGTGTAAAGGTCACGTGATATCATGTGTCATCATTCTTTTGTGTGAGGAAAAATGAGGAGCTGCAAAGAAAAAATGATTTTTTGAAAGACCTTGCTAGACTGCTTCATATTTACATTTAATGTTTTGTGTATACCTGGTACATGTACAAAGGAGATCACCTTGAGAATACAATTTCATTATTACACCCTTGGGGAAAGAGATTTTCATTTCTACCCTGGTTCAAGCTTATCAGGGCAGTTTTGTCTTAGACTTCAAGACGTGCATTTTATCTACTTTGCTTCTCTCTACCCAGGTGTGTACTGTAAATGGTACTGTACATGTACCTGAGGGTTTAAAACATTATTCTAATTTGATTTAGCATTTGAACATGTTAATGATGCACATGATTGTGACAACTTGCTGAAATGCTATATAACAAAGGGACATTGGTTGCAAACTGCAGTTTATCGGATTAAATGATCAAGGTAACTAATCGTAAAGAAATCAATCAGAAATTGGAAACATGTTATAACATGAAAGAGTTATCATGCATGTACATGTACATGAACGATACAGTATATTACAAAGGGCCATTCTCACTTGTAAATATTGCAATATTTCACCTCATGATTCACACTGACTTCCAAACTCCGCAGAGTTTAATAGAAACTTGCTGTGCGATCTGATACAACGCAAACCAACAATGTCGACTGTGCGCACAGATCAAACTTTCTCGCGGCCTAAACAGAAAGTGCCAGAAGTCACATGACAAACTCTGCGGAGTTTGAATTCACGTTAGAAAACTTGCAGGCAATTCACGAGCAATTCATTCGCAAAGATAGAAAATTGCTACTTTACTTGCGAGTGTTCTGTGGTGTTTTTGTCCATATTAGGAATAACCGCACAAAACTCCACAGAGTTTCGTTGTGAGAATGAACCTGACCAGCAAAAACAAAAGGTAAGTGGGAGTGGTGAGTAATTTAGCTCTCATAAGCTCTATGCGAGCTCTTGTAAAGTGAAAGAGTACTGTAAGGTTACATAAAATACATGAAATAACTACAAGGAAATAAATCACTCTTCCATTAATAACACATCCTAAAAGAGCTCTTATGAACACAAATGTATTTTTTTACACTGGTACTGACAATTTATTTGAGAAACTGCCTATAAAAACCATTAAGGATACGGGGATTCTTCCGACTAGCATGCCTTCCTCGGAGAAAAGGAGGGCACGGTCTGGTTGGATAATTACTCCTGGGGAGCGTTTCATGAAAAGAAGTTGTCAGATATTTTATCCGACAACTGTTATAAGCTACTGAAATCCTTGCATCTGATTGGCTGAGAGCAAATTTGTCGGATAAAATATCTGACAAGTCCTTTCATGAAACGCTCCCCTGAAGATGAATGAGTTCTAGAGTGCATGAAGATCTGACTTGCCATTAGCATTCAGACTGTAGAAATCGACATCCCTAGTCTGTGTTCCAAGCTGAATACATTCACCAACATCGTATCTTCACCATCATAATATGTTTACATAAGTCTGGAGAATATCCCCTCTCACAGCCACGCCCATTATATAAATATAGATGAGAGAGTGGACCGGGCACCTTATGGATTGACCTGCAAAATCAATACTCAATATTTCTTATTTTCATTAAGATTTCATTCAGCCTGGAATCAAGGTTACCACATCCCATCCACTCCTGCACTTTTTACTAGGGTCATCCAGTGATGACGAGTTATGCTTTTATCATTTCATATTGATTGAGTGCCATATGCTCTACAACTACAATGTACATTAACTACATTTTGTAAGCTGGATTGAAAGATCAAGTTACAAAGTGTCCACCCAACAATCACTTTGTCTATGCAAGCAGGAATCCAAGAAACAATGACACCAATATTTCTATTAATTTCATAAACTAGAAAATTATTTCTCCCGGTATTCATTGAAAGAGGACCTTAATCATCAGGTATGATTTCATAACCATTTTGCAAAGACTCCAGCTAGAGCTTTGTATTCCAGAGATTAATGGTTTAGGATTGGCATCATAGTGAAATACATCACACAAATTCATAAAGAGACTTCACTCAGATCTTGGGCTGCCAAATCCAGTTTACACATGGGTGATCTCAAGAAGATTCTCCAAATACGTTTGATGTGAAGCACACATACATGTACACTGTAGCAGACGCATTCCATTCTTTTCTCTTAACCATTGTTCAAACTTCACATCATATAATGTACAAATTAAAGGTACCATATTCATCTTTTGAAATAACACAATCAAATATTACTGGCACATGTACATGTAATGTAAACAGCACTATGAGGCGAGATACATTTTACATGTTAATGTAGAGGGATACAATCTCAGGGGATTCCTGTAAAAATTACTTTTCTTTCAGAAGTAACATCAATGATTTTCCTAAAACTTTCAGGGATGCTTCTTCTTGTTGTGGATCAGTGGATAAGTCCCCGGACTGTGAACCACGAGGCTCGGGGTTCGAATCCCACCACAGCACTAGCATCCTTTGGCAAGACGTTAATCTACATTTGCCACTCTCCACCCAGGTGTTAAATGGGTACCCGGTAGGATGCGAAAGTTAATGTCGTTTGCTTAGCAATGTGAGTGTCACTGTACTGCCCATTGCTGGAATACTCCCCAGGGAGCGGAGAATGTGCATACATTGTGTGCGGGCATGCCAGAATCCGATGACCGGGGCAATAATATATCTGTAAAGCGCTTAGAGACATCACCGATGTATTAGGCGCTATATAAAAGCAGAATATTATTATTATTATTATTCTTGCATCCCAGGAGAAATTAATGACAAATTCAACTGCTTCTATAACCATATCAAAAGGTTAACCCGTTGTCCACAAGATTCGGACAGTCCCTGTATTAAACCTATGGGAATAAGATAATTCAGTATGTGACAGGATATTTAAAGAGAAGGTTGAGTTCTGGGAAAGGTGAAAAATAATTTGTGAGCTTTCACATTCCTTTTATGTCAGTTTGGAAAAACATTATAGTAGAAATGTCTCCTGAAAAGCATTGCTCTTCAAATGCCCTCATATTCAAAGTATGACGAGAAATAGCTGAAATGTTCGGGCCAAACATTCGTGCCACATGTGTGTACCGTCCTCCTGTATTTTGCGTGCCTTGCATGTGCTTTTCCGCCGAGATTGGGTCAATTTCTTATCATTTTGATGATTTCAAAACCTCACAGTATACCAATTCTTATGTAGACATTAAAGGAGAATCAAACCCTGGGGGGAAAATCATTTTTAATTAAAAGAGAGGACAGAGAGAAGCAATTTAAAAAATGTTCCATCAAAATCGGTTAAGAAATGAGAAAGTTATGAAGGTTTGAAAAGTCTCAATTTACTTTCTATGGCGATCCTCAAATTGGCAATTTTGTTTCAAAATGACAGGTTTAGTAGGACAACTCTCCATATGTTTTGTGCACAAAATTTCATATTTTCCCTATTGTCTCTAAAGGTGCAGCTTGTCTCCTTCTCAACTCAAGATACATCATGGAGAAATGTATTTGACACAACATATGTTGAGTTCACAAAAAGACAGGAAACATAATTTTTAGAGATAATGGTGAAAATATGAAGTTTTGTGTAGAAAACACATGGAGAGTTGTCCTACTCTACCTCTCACTTTGAAGCAACATTGCTAATTTGAGGATCGCCATAGAAAGTAAATTGAGACTTTTCAAACTTTCATAACTTTCTCATTTCTTAACCCATTTTGATAGAACTTTTTAAAAAATTACTTCTCTCTATCCTCTCTTTTATTAAAATGGATTTTTCCCCAGGGTTTCATTCCCCTTTAACCTTTCCCCAATCGCTTTAAGAAAGTTTCCTTGAAAAAAGTAATCGCATGACCAGAACTCCACTTTATCTTTAAATAGTGCATTTAACATCTCATCATCATCCCTGGACTCCATTTCCATATCCAGGGCAATATTCAAACACAGTAGATTCACATCTTACCCCATCCTACATGTAAATCCAATTTGTATGCCAACTCACTGCTCTTGAACCTGTTGAAATTTACACTACGCTCCTAAGCCATGTTAGCAGCATGCTGGTGTTGAATTCCCAAGAGTTTTAGTCGCAGATAGAGAGCGACTGAGAAATGGGAAGGGGGGGGGGGGGGGGGTTCGTGTCTATTTCATGCTTGTACACATGCTCCAACGGTCAATTTCGTACACTAAACGAATTCTAAATTTCAACCCTTGACTAAACACTAAACCTAACCCTCATCCAAAACCGAACTTAAAACCCTATCATAAACCCTAACCTTAAACCTATGACCCCGTTTACATAGAGACTGAACTCGACTTTAGTCGAATTTGAACTCGAGTTCATTTGTGTGTAAACAGGGTAGTCGCAATTAGAACTCGAGTTCAAAACTCGAATTCGAATGACGACCCAGAGCAACTTTTATCGAATTCAAACTCGACTATTATCGAATTTAAATTCGCAGTCGCAGTAATTTGCAGTCTGAACGGACACGTAATTGAAAGTCGACTAGCAAATATCCAGTCAGGGACCCCGTCATACGTCACTTCCGGTATTGCTAAGCAACGCTAAGCGTCGCATCAGTAAATCAAGCGTCATTCAACAAGTGAACCACAACGAACGACGACACATTCACCGAACTGGCTTGATTCAATCCACCACGCGCTCATCATATCTGCAAATATTCGTTCATAATTTTGTAATTCCGACGTAAAATCATACAAAACCAGATCAAAATGGCTGCGCTTACAATACTCACTACCGCCATTTGGAACTCACTCGCGGGGTTTTCACAAATTTAACCCGGAAGTTGATTATCACGATATTCCCACCAAGCGAGGGCGTAATCAAGTCGAATTCACTTTCCTTCTGAATTCGAGTTCGTCCAACGCTTGGTGTAAACAGCCCTCCGAAAAATAATTTATGCTAATCCAAGGTCGCAATTGAATTCGCTGTCGAATTTGAACTCGAGTTCACTCTGTGTAAACACGGTCTATGTCTTTGATGAAATAAAGCCCAGATCAGGTGTCGACGGAGCATCCTAATTCATTGTTTTCCTTCTTTTGTATTTTTGTCTCTCGGTGGTGTTCTCTTCTTTTCCTCCAAAGTTGGCAGTAATATATTTTGGCACAGACTCAACCTTTTTGGGGGGTTATGACACATTATTTCCTACGAATAATAATGACAAATAATCAGGGAGGTGTGATGAGAGAGGTAATAACAAATGAAAACAAGCACAACATGTAATAAGTATTAAAGTGTGTGAGCAATTTCTTGTCTGATTACAATTTCAAATATTCATTACTTCCTTATTTCTTATCCAATTTTTCTTAAATGCTGATCTGTTTCTTTAATTTTTCTGCTTCTTTTCCCCTTTAATAGTTGTTATAGCTTGTAAAATCTGCAGTTTGGCTGGCCTTCTAACAAACTTTACACCCCCATCTCTTCAATTTGTAAAAGCATAAAAGTGATTGATACATATACATCAACTGCTGTCTCATTTTTGGCCAAAACTGACAAATTTATTTTAAAAATGGCTTAATTCTCAAAAAATTACTATCACCGTGATCAATGTTCAAAAAGCAGTCATGCAAGGCTCCATAATAAGATTATTATTATTTCCAGCAAATGAAACAATCATTCAGTACTGGCCTTAAATTAAATATCTTCTTCTTTTTTTACCAAGCAGTGGGTGGTAATCATTCTAATTGATTATTTTGCATTGAAACTGCATATTGATTACAATCAGACACACCTTCAGTACCTTGAGTAAGCAAATCCGAGTTGCCCAAGAGTTACAGCAGAGTCAATGTTCCTAATTTTCTAATTTATGAGACACCATATATACATGTACTTATCACCCACTGAGGAAAGACCAGGGCCACACAAACATGCAGGACAGGTACAGGTTTTTAAACGGAAATATTTTTGGAGAAGGAAAATGAAACATTTGCTTCAGTTTTCAAGCTCCATTTCACCTGTATACATGCGTTTCCTTCCAGGTGCGGTCTCTGGCGAGACAAGGACACGAGTAAGAAAACAAAAAACAACATGCACGTACTATATTTGTCAGAGGCACTGTAGATACAGGAACTACTAGGCCCTGACTTATCAAGTGTGACTGGCAACAACCACCATCTGAGGAGAACTAAGGAACTTGCAATTCAAGGTGTGAATTAAGCCTGAGTCATATCGAATATTTCATAAACCGGGATTCGACGGCTTTGATTCGATCGAATACCGGTTAATCGATAAATGATGTGCGGTGAAAACAGAGTTGCACACAGTTAAGTTGCACGCAGTGCATGCACCATGCACCGGTGACCGGTCCGCTGGCATCGCGGGCATATGTATGGGCTCTCGCTGCTCGAAATTAACGATAGCCCGCTAGCCAATGGCTAGTAAAAATCACAGCGGACGAGCCAAAATCTTAAGTTTCTAGTCCGTATGGCTAGCCAAAATATCACAAGTGTCGCACGAAGCGATGCTCATTGTCGACACACCCGACAATGATTCAAATTCAAAGAATTAATAATCTTATTTTGTCTTTGGAGAGCTGAATGGAACACGTTTGTTCGATGCCAAAAAAAAAAAACCAATACGAAATAAACTTTTCGTCGCTCAATATAGACTCGACTTCATTCAGCTTCAGAGATCATTCAGAAGTAATTGCCAATTTGATGAGAGTGTGATATTAGTTATTGCGAATTAAGTAGGAACAGTGGTACTCATGCCCGTATTTATCATGTTCAATTATACAATTGTCAAATTGACAATGCAGAGAGAGTGCAAGAAAATTATCGTAAACTTCAGTTCGTAACGACAAAACGATTTTTCCATAGAGAAAGCACAGGTAAAGCGCGACGTCCTCCGCGAGCGAATTAGCGAAAGTTAGCCAACAGTTTGAACTTTGAAGTCGCCTTCACGTTCTCTGCTAGTATATATGCTGTACGTTACGGAGTTTCTTTTTTTATTTGATTTTTTCATGGTGGCTACGGTAGTCAAAAATCTGGCGGACTACAAATCGATGCACCGAATTTGCCAAAACGTATTCGGGATTCGATGTCTTCGATCGAACACCGGCTAACCAATCGATTCGACTCAGGCTTAGTGTGAATATTCACTGGAAAAAACAAATCACACGTACATATACATGTACTTTAGCAGTTTAATAGTGTCTCCTTTTTCGTGAAATTTTTGCATTGTTTTTCATCGAGAATGCTAGGAATTACACATTATACACGAGCAGAAAGAGTAAAAATCACAGACCTTTTTTAGTGTATTTCCAATGCAGTATGTTGTGCCATTCACAAATAAGAGTGATTTAATTGTAACTAATCACTAAAATCTCTAAATTGACAACGTGGTGTATTAAAATACATAATCACTATTTTCATGTATTTTCCTCTTAAAATTTGCAATTTTCATTCAAATTGGTTCATTTAATGTTTTTTTCAAACTATGTAGGAGTGGAAATAGGAGGTATTGTTGCCAATTTGAGGAGAGAAAAGTGATTAATTTAGACCATGAGAAAACTCTGAATTGCTATGGTTAATGACTTCTTTCCACGATGTATATAGGCTGCAATTCCATCCCAGAATGTGAGCTTTCAACTAAAAATGGCTACATATTTCTTTAGAAACAGGCTCAGTTACCTTCATTGTGAAGTTTAATCCCTTGAAAGATATTTCATGCCCAATCTAACAAAGAAACAATGCACTATCAGCAAAAAATTGGCTCTTGAAAATTCATGTATGACAATCACTCAAAACCTTGGGCAGCACTCAATTTCTAAATGGAATTCCAAGAAGCAATAACATATATCTAAAATATTATAAGGCATAAAGAATGTGATAATTTTTTATGTAATAGGCAAGTTTCTCTGAACTGATCTATTTACCAAGAAACAATTGCTCTCATGCTCTCTTTCACTTCATTTTAATAATTCCAGAGGTACCAGTATGCTAATTAAAAAGAAAAAAAACTTTCGATCTTAACCACTTCCATGCCACCAGATTTTTGAGCAATTGTCAAAAAACAAACTTTCCAGAGTTAAATATCAACTTTAAATGCATTTTTTTCTTGAGCAATCTGGGCAAAGATATAGGAATAAACATATTGACAGCAAAAGTTTCTGTTTGAGGACATATTTTCAAGCCATTCTGAGCCTAAACGAAATGTTAAACACTCAAATTTTTGGGCGGGATTTGCCGCCCACAGCATGGTAGGGGTTAATCAAGATATCAATATACTTCAAAGTGTTAAGGAAAATGTACACGTAGACACTCTTCCTGAAATTCAATTCATCAGGCATGTTCATAGGCATTAATAGATCCTTAAAAATGTTCGGATGAACCTAAAATATGTGACTGGTACACGTGTACCATGCCAGTACATAGTTCACCTATATTGCCCTATATAATTTCCAGTAACCGAGAGGAACCATGGTGGGGGTGGGGGGGGCTAAGCGTAATATTACATTGCTAAAACCCATCTGTTTCCTGTGTCAGGATCCGGTAGATCCATCAAAAACAATCATTAAAGACACTCGGTCTGGATTCCTCACAAGTTCAATTATGAATCAGCTTCAAATGTGCAACAATAATAGTGTTTCACTGCATCTTGTACATGTACTTGACAGGAGAAGATGAGAACACATTATCTAGATCAAAATCGGTGTCAATCTTGACGGGCAAACAATTATTTTATGTGTTGGTAATTTTGAACCTTCCAAAACTTATTTTGAATATTAAATTTCACACACAACCAAATTAGGCACAATCTGGGCAGAAGTCTTTGTTTTTCTGCTCAATCATGTGACTATATCATTCAGGATCGAATCCAAAGTTAATGTGCCAGAACTGAAAATGTGGAAATTTATCCTTGGTGAGTTAAAGAAAACATGCATTACATATTCATGTAAACATAGAAGCACAGGGCAAAATTTATTTCAGTACTAACCTTCTTTTGTTGATTTGTTTTCCATACTTTCATTGTTTATCTCCAGAATAATGTCTCCCACTTGCATCTACATTAAAAACAGGAAGAGAGGAGACAGAGACAGAGAGTGAGAGAGAGAGAGAGAGAGAGAGAGACAGACAGACAGACAGAGAGAGAGAGAGAGAGGGAGGGGGAGAGAGACAGAGAGAGAGATAGACAGAGAGACAGACAGACATAAAGATAGAGAGAAATGGAGAGAGAGGGAGAGAGAGAGAGAGATACACATGATGAGAAGAGAAAAGAGAAGACAGCAAAACAGGAATAAGATAGGGAAAAAAATATAAGGAAGAGTGAAAAAAAAGAAACACAAGAAAAAGGAGAGTTATTGTACAATCTTATTATGTTTATCACATGTTAATCACATTCACATAAGTTTTGATGACATAATTGCCTGGAAAACTGCTCTCTTTAACACTGAAAATATATGAATTACACTGACGATCACCATCAGAAATTTTGTCAATATCATTTTATAGACAGGTCTCCTAAATTACAGGCTCCACACCATATTCACTGCCCTGTTTAACGGAGACCAAATCAATTTATATGCACAACTACATACATGTACAACATTCCTTTTTCACTGAAACAAGTAAATCTAAAATAACAAATCAAAATGTGTGAAACATATTTGGAAATATAACCACAATTTGTGCGGGTAAGTGCTTTGGTTGGTTACATTGTAAGAAATAGCTGTTATTATTATATTATTATTATTTATTGGGTTTTGTAAACATCTTACTGTTTATCAAACTAACCCCAAGGAGATCAGATAAATAAAATATTGGGGCTCGCTGATACTCTACATGGGCACATGTTTAGAAGACCCCAACCAGAACACTCGAGTACATCATGTACATGTACTTTGGACTCAGTACTGGCCATGTAAGAAGGTCAGCTTCAATTTCTACTGCTATTCCGCCCTTGACCACACATTTTAAATACATTTCTTCCTCTGAAAAAATAAAATCGCCAAAAGAAGAGCCCCAACTTCCTTCCTGGATAACTTTATATCAAAACCACTGACTGAACAGTTACAGTAAGTAGACCCTGATACTGTAATGGGGATAGAAATTGTATGGTACTGTTCCAAGATGTAATTGCTTTATCAAAAGATCAGATATTTATTTCAAAATACCTTTATTGAGAAGAGCGGTATTCTCAAGGCACACATCTGGACTATCAGAAATTGTCAGATTGCGTCTTTTGAGAGAAGATAGTTGAAAACACTTTTGGATCGAGGAGGGGGTGGGGGCACCACTACCCATCCCCCTTTCTAAAAAGTAAGTGGAATGTTAAGTACACAACCCCCAAAATGCCCCACTCCCCTTTGTCAGAAATTCTTCAGGGCTATGTCCTCCCCTTTTTTTGTTGTAAAACAAAAATCTTGGATCCGCCTCTGGTTGAAACGAAAACACTAAACTGCTTTCAAGAAAAGGACTTCCAACTTTAATTCAAATCAGCATTCTTCTCCTGGTTGTGCATGTATATATGTACAATGATGAAGTGGCCTGTGAAATGGTTGAAGAGACAATAATATTAATGACCAGTCATGAACATGAACCTTCATGTAGGCTGTACAATCACTACAATATAGGCTACCTATACCGTTGTTACATGACATGGCATGCACTACCATCATTCATAAAATGAAGAAGGGTATAAAAATCATGTCAATTTGTGAGCTGCTCACAGTAATTAGAAAGCTAGATCTCTTTACACCTGTCATCAATATTTTGGTGGTTACATATCCGGATGATTTGACTTAATATTTGTGCTGTAGTCTGAGTAATCTATAAGTTTTGCACTACCTGTGCTGAAGATTTTCAGACACGCATCATATAAGTAAGCTTCTGACAATGGTATAGCCAGGATACACATAATTTCATAATTTTAAATGACAACATACATGTATGCCAGATTTTCAACCATATGTTGTGTATTAACAGTAAAGTAACAAATAAATCCTATCACAAGTGTATTGACAAGACTGGCTTAATTAGAAAAATTTCAATGCTACTTTTCAATGTTTTTAGTTGTGCAAAATTGTGATATCGTCTGTTGTGATATCGTCTGTTAAGGTCTCTGCAGAAGAAACATAACAAAGCCAGTAGTTATTGTGCTAAACTTTGGTGACCTTTTGCTACAGGCTTGTGTAGTATATAATGTGTCATGACTCCTGTGTGTAATCACCTTCTCTTAGTCCTAAACGACTTCCGAGTGCTTACAGTTACATGCAAAGATTATGGAGGTGTGGCCCTAGATCAGGCTGAAAAGAAGGCACTAAACATAATTATGCCTTGCATGAATGAACCACTGTGTAGCGTGGGCTTATTTCATGACGTGACAGCAATATCATGAAATGGGAAACCACCATTCACTCCGCACAATAATGCTTCATTTCATCAAACGCATTGGTGTCTTCCTTCCCCCTCCATGGACTGCATGCAAGTGTGTGCAAGCAAACTAGAATGAGTGGTTTCCTAAACATAAAAGAATTGAAATAAAGATATAGATCTAAATTCTATAGAGTCTAGCCATTATTTAGTATAGACTCTAGGGGAGCGTTTCATCAAGCGTTTTGTCAGTGATTTTTACCGACAAATTTGCTCTCAACCAATCACATGCAAGGATTTCAGTAGCTTATAACAGTTGTCGGTAAAAAGCACTGACAAAACGCTTGATGAAACGCTCCCCAGATCTACATGTACAATGACAGTGTGTAGCATGAAAACCGCTGCTGTACTGCTTGAGTACATTAATGGCTAGTGGTGGATTATCTCGTAATTACTCTTTCCATAGTCTTTGAAGGCTAACATGAAAGCTAGACGAGCGAGTAGGCAGAGTGAGGTGTTCTAAAGCTGCGTATCCCGCAAATACGCGCAATGCGACATGTTCAATGCGCCAAATTTTTCTTCGGGGTGAAATTACATCAGTCAGCTTCAAAATCAAAATTTGCATTCATTTACCCAGGATACCTAGGGAAAATACTGAATGCAGGCACTATGCCTCTGTACTCGGTTCTAAGTTTTTCTTCCTTTTCAAGGTATCTGGATCGTTTCCTGGTGCAGGCGATTCATAATCGTACTTAATGGGCTGATTTTTCCAGCACCTATCCAAAGCTACTTCAAAACTGTTCATACTCAGGGCAGTAATGGTGTCGTTGTGAAGATTTATTACGTGTGCGTAGTAGCTTTCTTTATAATAGGGACCCTTTCATTTTGTTGAACAAAATTTTACACAGGTATCATTGACTTGAAGGGCAGGCATGGGGAAATAAAGGTGATTTCCCTGTTGATAATGATACACTAAAGCTTATTAAGAGAAAGCACAGGAGTTGGGAACATTATCTTAGGGATAAAACAGAAAGCAAGAAAAAAAAAAAAAAAGAGTATAACAGACTCCGTAATCGGGTCAAAGCTGCCACTAGGCGGCTTCAGAAAAACTATGAAAGAAATATTGCAAAAGCTGCGAAAATAAATCCGAAAATTTTTTGGAAGTATGCCAGGACAAAGACTAAAATCAAGTCTGGAGTGGCACCTCTTGTGAATTCTCATTCATCTTCTTCGGAACTTACTGAGACTGATAAAGAAAAAGCCGATATCCTACTTGATTATTTTTCTACTGTTGACACGAATGAGCCTGTTGGTAATATTCCCAGTCCCCCTCAGCACAGTATTTTTAAAGATTTTTTTTGATATGGAAATTAATGAAGGCAAAGTCCTGTCTCTGCTTTCCAAACTTGATATTTTGAAGTCCCCGGGACCAGATAATAATATATATTATTACCCCGGTCATTGGATTCTGGCACGCCCGCACACAATGTATGCACATTCTCCACTCCCTGGGGAGCATTCCAGCAATGGGCAGTACAGTGACGCTCACATGCTAAGCAAACGACATTAACTTTCGCCATCCTACCGGGTACCCATTTAACACCTGGGTGGAGAGTGGCAAATGTAGATTAACGTCTTGCCAAAGGACGCTAGTGCTGCGGTGGGATTCGAACCCCGGACCTCGTGGTTCACAGTCCGGGGACTTATCCACTGATCCACAACACTTCAGATGAGTTTCACCCTCGGGTGCTGCGTGAGATCGCTCCAGCTATAGCTGGTCCTTTGAGTGTCATTTTCCAAACTTCTTTGCAGAGTGGTGTGGTTCCATCAGACTGGTCAAGGAAGCCCCTCCGCACATTCCTTGAAAATTTGGAAGAAGCAGAACCTCCAACTTCAGAAATACCAGAGCGGCTCCAGCCTTACTTTGATGCCTGGACATCTCACCCCCCAGGTTGCAATCTACCAAGAAAGCCCTGGGTACAACTGAACAGATTGCAGTCTGGTTTTGGCCGATATGCAGCAACCATGAAAAGATGGGGAATCACAGACTCTGACCTCTGCCCATGTGGACAAGTACAAACCCATGTACATGTTATCAATGAGTGTCCTGTGATGAGACCCCCATGCCCACTCACAGAGGTAGACAACCCAGACCTGGCCACCTACCTCAGTAACTGCCAATTTTGACTGATGTGGATGACATACATGTACGAGAGAAGAAGAAGACTGGAATCAGCGAATGCGTTGTTTTTAAGAAAGGTGATAGATCGCTGCCATGGAACTATAGACATATTAGTCTTACATGTATAGTGTGTATTATTAAAGGAGAATTAACCCCTGATTACAAATTTACTTATATTGGAAGGTGTAATATATTCCTACTTATTGGCCTAAATCATTTTCTAATAAAATATCAGAAAAGGGTATAAATAAAGATATTTCAACACCCGGTATCGTCTCCTACTCATTTACATGGGGGCTGCCATTTTCTTGCTGATTTGGAGTTGTACATGAACCATTGAGAAATGTTCCAGTCAGGTAGACATTTTTAATCCAAGACCTAAATTGATTTTCTTCATTACCTAAAATCCCATATGTGACAAAAAATATAAAGTGGGTGTTTACATGTATTATAAAAATTAAATCTTTATAATGATACTTTTAAATTGTCTGGTTTTGCTTAACAAAAATCTATTTTCTTGGGTTTGCCAAACAGAGCAGAACATAATATATGCAGCATGCATTCTGACTTTTCAAGTCCCATTATCCGAAAGCAGGTGAATGCATAGTTTGCCGCTATAGATGCTCAGGGAAGAAGCATCCATAAAATTTGAATTAATTTGCTCCGTCCCATACGTCCAATATCGAGAAAATAGATTTCTATTAAGCGAAATATATAAGGAAATCTTCAGTTTAAAAATAAATTGACATATCTATTCTATATTTTTAATCTCAAATGGGTTTTTAATTTTGAAAAAGGCAATTGGGCATTTGGATTAAGAAAATCTTCTTGTACACATAAAAAAAATGGCAGCCCCCATGTATTGCTAGCAGACGATACATATTGCTAGCAGATGATAAATTTTGCTCAGAAAATCTTGATTCGTATCGATCTCGTATATTTTGACGCGAAGCCATATAGTCTAACAAGTAGGAATAAATAACACCTTTGAACACTATCGTCTTTATTGTTTGAGGTTAATTCTCCTTTAAAAGCTTTTGGAATCAATAATTCGTGATGAGATTCTGGATCATATGACTATAAACAAATTGTTTAGTGTCAAGCAGTATGGTTTCTTGCCTGGTCGTTCAACAATGCTCCAACTGATAAACGTAGTTGATGAATGGTCTAGCACTCTTGAGGAAAATGGGTCAATTGATGTGATTTATTTAGATTTCATGGAGGCCTTCAATAAGGTGCCCCACGGTCGGCTGCTTGCCAAGATTAGAAACTATGGCATAAGTGAGTTGGTGGTTAGTTGGATTGAAGCATTTCTAGTTGGGAGAAGACAGCATGTATGTGTGAATGGAGTTTTTTCCAGTTGGGGTCTTGTTGCAAGTGGAATTCCTCAAGATAGTGTTCTTGGGCCTGTGTTGTTTGTGTTGTATATAAATGATCTAACTGACACAATTTCTGAGAGTAGTGTATATCTATTTGCTGATGACACAAAGATTTTCAAGTCCATAAGAGATGAGAATGATTGTATTGCCCTTCGGAGGAATCTTGATAGGCTCAAATGCTGGTCTAACAAATGGCTGCTTAGATTCAACACTAAGAAATGTAGTGTTCTCACCATTGGTAACCCCAAGTCTGCCCTGGCAAGACCATATGTGTATAATATGACCAGTGATAATTCACAAAATGCCCTCAAGCAAGTGTCATCTGAGAGAGATTTAAGAGTGGTGATTGATGATAAGCTAAATTTTGAAGAACATTTACATACAAAGATCAACAAGGCAAACAGTCTAATGAATTTAATCAGACGAACCTTTGTTTATTTAGTTTATTTAGTTTATTTAGATAAGGATAATTTTTCACCCTTGTACAAATCACTTGTTCGCCCCCAAATAGAGTACGCTCATGCTGTGTGGAGCCCCCACCTATATATGCTTTGAAAAATGTCCAAAGAGGAGCAACAAGATTAGTCCAGAGTTAAGGGGCTGCCTTATGCACAAAGATTGAGGAAGTTGAATATCCCTACCTTAGCTTACAGGAGGGCTCGAGGCGATATGATTGAAATGTACAAGATTTTTAATACATACGATCCTGATGTAACACCAAATCTTGAATTACAATCCAGAGATCAGACAAGAGGACATAGTACAAAATTGTTTATTCCTAGGACCAAAACTCAGAGATACAAAAATTCTTTCTATGACTATGTATGAATACGTAAACCATGGAATAATCTTCACAACAACACCATTACCACATCAGCAAGCAATGGTCATATTGACCATTAGGAAATATACATGTGTGTATACTGGGTATTGGGGATACAGATGTAATTTTGTTTGAAATTGATGTTTTTGTGGGCAAACTGATACTTAAGTATCATTCTTTAGATTTTAAGTTATCAGTTCGTTAAGATACAAAATGTAGAAAGTTATAAAAACTTACATTTACAGCCCTCTTTTTGGTACTTGTTACCCACATCTCCATACGGATCACGACTGCTCTCAATAATGTTGCGCACTAGTGAGGCCGCTCTACATTATGGTTACGCACCGTAGATACGTACGCAGAATGTTACGCACACAAGCTATTCTACGAAGACCTGAAAGGGCCAAACTGACGACGTAAAAAAATAAAAAATATTACGTACGTACGTAGTAATTATTACGTACGTACGTAATATTTTTTATTTTTTTACGTCGTCAGTTTGGCCCTTTCAGGTCTTCGTAGGAGATCGACGAACCCATCGCGCCGGTACTACTACGAGCGCTGAGGGCTCCCTTCATCATAATCGTGAAAAATACAAACTGGATGCTGACGGGACAGTCTCGATAGCAGTTATCGACAAAAAGGACCAAAAATTTCAGGAAACCCTCTTCAAAGGTCACAAAACAACCTGGTAAGTTTTAATCATCTATTATTCAATATAATTCTTTGGATGTAAGTAAACTGCAATAGATGATATTCAATTAAATATAGCCAAAAATGCACAGTGATGCAGTTTAGGTATGGGATGTGTGTTGGCTGCGTTACTACACAGTCGGCAATGGCGTGTACCTATGAGTGACCACTACCACATCAGCAAGCAATGGTCATATTGACCATTAGGAAATATACATGTGTGTATACTGGGTATTGGGGATACAGATGTAATTTTGTTTCAAATGGAGGTTTTTGTGGGCAAACTGATACTTAGGTTTCAGTCTATATATATTAATTTACAAGTTCGTTAAGATACAAAATGTAGAAAGTTATAAAAACTTACATTTACAGCCTTCCTTTTCCAACATGTCACAGAGACATCCATCCGTATGACGACTGCTCTCAATATGTTGCGCACTAGTGAGGCCGCTCTATATGGTTACGCACCATAGATACGTACACAGAATGTTACGCACACAAGCTATACGGACAAGGTCGATATTACAACGACGGGTGGCCAATCTCTCCCAAAGACTTTTTCAATTATTGCTCCTCGCCTTTAAAGCACTTTGCTTAATATCCTTGCACCAGAAGGAATACAGCAGATTGTAGAGAATGCACGATGAGAAGCCTTATCGCTAGACTAAACTCATTAACAACCCCCAAGCTGTCTTAACAACAGGTAAACAACGAGGTGCAGATCGATGAACCGATCGCGCCGGTACCACTACGAGCGCTGAGGGCTCCCTTCATCATAATCGTGAAAAATACAAAATGGATGCTCTGACCGGATCTCGATAGCAGATTTCGCAAGAAATTCCCCAAAATTTCAGGAAACCCTCTTCAAAGGTCACAAAACAAACTGGTAAGTTTTAATCATCTATTATTCACCATAATGAGATATCTTAATTTATATATACATTTCAAATTTTCACTTAAATACATGTATAGCCAAAAATGCACAGTGATGCATTATTAGTACCGTACTGTGTATTGCCTGCGTTCCTCCACAGTCGGCAATGGCGTGTGCCTATGAGTGACCATTACTGCCCCGAGTGTGCAGAGTTTTGAAGTAGCTTTGAATAGGTGCTGGAATAATTAGCCCATTAAGTACGATTATGAATCACCTGCACCAGGAAACGATCCAGCAATCTTAAAAAGGAAGAACTTGGAACTGAATAAAGAGGTGTAGTGCCTGCATTCAGTATCTTCCCTAGGTGACTGACATTCGTCGGCCGTCATTTTCTCAACGATTTTCGCACACAGAAAATCAGGACTTTTCCGTGTACGCGATAGGGACCAAATTTTTAACGACAAAATTATTTTGGGGAGATGTCAGCGCCCGTGGCGACCAGGAAATGTACACAATGACTCCGATAGCTCGTTTCTCGAGAACCGACAGTAAATTACGGATTTCATTTTTTGAATTATCTTTTCCAACATCGGTGAGTTGAATTTATTGTATTTCTTGGATATGTTGGGGTCGTTTTTTGTAAATTAAATGCCGATTTTGAGTGAATGTTGGTGACTTTTGTGCAGTGGTGTTTTAAAAAGTTGAGGTGTATGACTGCCTAGATTCTACACACGAGGTATGTAGGAATGAGCACTCATAGGTACATTCCTATACTTCGTGTGTATAATGTAGGCAGTCATACACCTCATCTTTTTAAAACACCACTGCACAAAAGTCACCAATATTCACTCAAAATCGGCATTTAATTTTCAAAAACCGACCCCAAAATATCCAAGAAATACAATAAATTCAACTCACCAATGTTGGAAAAGATATTTACAAAAATGAAATCCGCAATTTACTGTTGATTCTCGCGAAACGAGCTATCGGAGTCATTGTGTACATTTCCTGGTCGCCGCGGGCGCTGACATCTCCCCAAAAGAGTTTTGTCCTTTTTGTCCTCAAAAATTCGGTCCCTATGGCGTACACGGAAAAGTTCCGATTTTCTGTGTGCGCGATCGTAAAGATCGATGTGCCCTTGCGATCCCGAGTTTCTTCGTGGACAAAAATTATATTGGCCGATTTTAGTCTAAGACATCGGCAGTTTGTAAACAACACGCGATCGCGAAACAAATCGGCGGGGATTTCTCCGGTTTTGGACAAGATTTTGACTTTGGATTTTGCTGTAAATATCAAAAGTTCTTCCTAACGGCCATTTGAGGTAGGAGTGAGATTTTTAAGGGCTGAATTTGAAAGCAAGTATTTAAAATATTTATCTTATTTCCCCCCCCCATACCTTTAGTACATGCGACAGAAAATACCAACTATTTTACAGAAATGTACCCGGGAGTGGCTATGAGTGTACTGTGTATGGAGGCAGATATAAAAAAAAAACAGACTAGATCTAAATTTCACCATTTCTCACAGATACTGTTACCGATGGAAACCACCCTCAGAATTTTCTAAGTAAAGGGGTTACCTTCCAGGATCAACTAAGATTGTAAAAATTGAATGAATAATAAAGAAAAACAAAAACAAAAATCGGCAGGTGTGATCAAGTTTTTTTTACCTGGCACGTGTAACTTGTATATATGGGACTAGGCCTACACATGCAAGGTTAAGGTAAGATTTGTGTAGTCCCATATATAACATGTACAAGTTACACATGCCAGGAAAAAAAACCCTGATCACACATGCCGATTTTTATGTTGTTTTCCTTATTTATTCATTTTTTACGTTCTTAGTTGATCCATCATCCTGGAAGGTATAACCCCACACGGCAGTGTGTGTGTGTGTACACACTCGATGACCGGTGGCTTATTTCATGAGAAGGCCGAAATGTGCATAAACCCCTGAATATGACTTTTAATTTTAGCGACTGTAAACAAAATGCGTAGCTTTAGCCTTTACTTCAGGTCCCCCCATCATGCATGATTGTGTTCTGCCCGGTCTGCGGCCCACTACGCCCACGTACGCGGTAACTGACGCCGGGCTATACAGACATGACAGACACAGTTCTGCATTCATTCATACCAACATAATAATACGGTGAATAGAGAATGCACAGAACGTGAGATCATGTCCGGTAATTGTGATTCATACTTACTCCTTCACATTCTGAGGCAGGAGAATCGCTCAAAATGTCACAAATCACCGGGGGGAATCCAGTGCCCCTACCTCCCATCAAGGAGAAGCCAAAGCCGCCTGACAGGGCCCTCTGGAGGTGCAGAATTTTCGGGGTAACCCCACTGCCGCCGCCTCCTCCTCCTTCCATCGCGAAATAGCCTGAGGTTGATAATTCGCTGCTGCAACCGGAGATTGCACTATTCGACTATGTCATCTGCCACAAGAAGGTGGTGCAGCGAAATAGTAGCTGTGTTTACATTCTGATATTTAGAGGATTTTTTTTCCCTTCAGATTGCTGATCAATTGTGATGGAAATATTTCTGATGAGTAATGATGATACGAAATGATTGTGATGGGTAGACAAATTAAGGATTTCATGAATCATGTCTTAAATTGACAATTATTAGATATCAAGGACATATCCATGTCATAGCCCATTCAGAGTCATGCAATCATAATGCATGTAGTTATACAAAAATTGAAAAATGATGCCAAAGAAGACAAAAATCTTGTTGATTTTCAATATGAGATCATGGCTAAAGCCACTCACACTTATAATATGTAACCATTAACCGCTTATTTATAGAAACAGGAATAAGGCCCCTTTATTTTAAAGATCAGTGGCCTTTCTCAATGAAGGGGGGAGGGGGGTCCAAGCCCCCCAAGCAAGTTTCCCCACTGCAGAATCATTCGACATTGTTTTGGGGCGTGGCATTTTGATACCGAAAGCCTATATGATTAAGGGAAAATAAAATCAACATATACCATGGATCTCTGGCAGGCAGGTCTAAGAATAAACCATATACATATATATAAGTCTCATGATCGCCGCCTCGCGTGCGTCCACGCAGTGGACTAAGCTAGAGATCCTCTATGGATAGCGCCATCTTTCATTCATAATCAAATAGTGTCAAATAGTGTCACTCGTGAATTATTGGGTTATATAATATATGATACCAATCGTTTTAGATAGCCCGTTTTTTATCATAGATATTGTTATATATACGATGTTGAAGAAATTGGGTAAAGAGCAACAAAAAATACAACAAAATGTATGTATATGTGTGTATGTATGTGTATGTATAATTATGTATATATTTATATGTATATGTATGTGTATAATTGTGTATAGATATGCATGTTTTATGTTTTCCATGAACAATTGGAATTTACTTCCCCCTCTCTCTCTCTGTTAATTCCGATTGATTGCTGGGGTATCTTGATATTATAGCGAATAATTACGAATAATCACGATCGACAGCTATCTAACTTTGGAGATGGGATATTAACATTTTACCATACTAATGATGACCATTAATAACACCATTTTCACCACAAAAAAGTCGCTCGTGGGCTCTCCGAAGCCTACGCCAAACCTACTAATATGACTGGCGCAAATAATGTGAGGAGATTGAAGAGCGCCATCGTAAAGAAGAACCAACCAACCAACCAAGGGATCCCGATCGCTGGGCCCTAGTTTCATAAAACGTATTATCAATAATTCAAATTCAAATTTCAAATTCGTATTTATTTCATTTCCAACAGAAAGAAAAGACAATGGCATTACAGATATTGTTACAGAAAATATGAAAAATATAAGTACAAATTCAATTTACCTTGATAAGTGTAGAAGTACACTGTACATATAAATACATTATTATAATGAATTATTAATAGAGATTCTTAATTTCTGAGGAAATGTGGGGGACCCACTAAAAAGCAGTGCTTGTAATTTGTGGATCCCCAAGGGAAAATAAAATTGTTTCAAATTGTGCCTACGAAGACTTGGAAAACACAAAACAGTGTTACAGAACAACAAACAAACACGAAACGACAAGGAAAAGGATAACAGATAAAAGAAAAAGGAACAGGAGAAAGGGACAATGGAATGGGAAAGCAGGAAGTTCTACATCCGTCTGTTCTGGTTTCATTCTTCTTTCAAAACTGGAACTAAACATGGCCTTGGAGTGCGTCCGATAAATAAAGTCATCGGGTTTGGCACTTGCGATTGGTATGAAACATCGCCACTTGGACACCACATCGGCGCTTGCATCCCAACTGAGTGACATCGAACCGTTAAAGGGCATTTTAGTTGCGTCGGTATACTTCGATAGTATCGTCAGTGGATCGAATAAGATCTCGTCTGCGTCAATAATGACGGGATTCGGATCAATATTTTCCTTAACGTATCTCCACAAATCATATTGGCATTTGTAAGAATAACCAGGCATCATGTAGGGCACGTCTGACGTCATATCAAATGTGGTTTCGCAAAAACTGGGGGCTTGTCCGGAAGCGGATTTATCGCAGGTGAGTTGGGAGATGATGAGACGGCGCCAAGCGGGGAACACTTTCTTTGGATTTCGGATGAGGAAGGTGTGTTGATACCCCGATTCCTTGGAAGGGAGAAGATCCAGGAAATGTGTGATACCGTATGCCATGTCTTTGATGAAGACCGATTCACGTTCTGGTATGCTGTTTAATTGTCTCCGGACACTATCACGCCTTGGATATAATAAGTACAATTACAAAATAATGTGATTGGACATGACAAACGAATAATTCCAAATATAATAAGTATACATGTTATACGATATAGTCAGCAGTTTTATGAAGACCATTTTAGCCTTAAAGTCCCTGTAGTGTTATTTTGGCCAACACAATAATTAAAAGCGGTTTATGTTCTCAAAAGCCTTTGGTTTCTTTGCTTACTAGAACTTGCAAGGCTTTCATGTTATCATTAATGTCAGTCATGTAGGGAGGATGGGGAGGGAGATATCTTGGACTATAATGGAAACCAAGGAAACAGAGATAACTTCTTGTGATTTTCATGCCGTTTTTTATCATAGATATTGTTATATATACGATGTTGAAGAAATTGGGTAAAGAGCAACAAAAAATACAACAAAATGTATGTATATGTGTGTATGTATGTGTATGTATAATTATGTATATATTTATATGTATATGTATGTGTATAATTGTGTATAGATATGCATATTTTATGTTTTCCATGAACAATTGGAATTTACTTCCCCTCTCTCTCTCTGTTAATTCCGATTGATTGCTGGGGTATCTTGATATTATAGCGAATAATTACGAATAATCACGATCGACAGCTATCTAACTTTGGAGATGGGATATTAACATTTTACCATACTAATGATGACCATTAATAACACCATTTTCACCACAAAAAAGTCGCTCGTGGGCTCTCCGAAGCCTACGCCAAACCTACTAATATGACTGGCGCAAATAATGTGAGGAGATTGAAGAGCGCCATCGTAAAGAAGAACCAACCAACCAACCAAGGGATCCCGATCGCTGGGCCCTAGTTTCATAAAACGTATTATCAATAATTCAAATTCAAATTTCAAATTCGTATTTATTTCATTTCCAACAGAAAGAAAAGACAATGGCATTACAGATATTGTTACAGAAAATATGAAAAATATAAGTACAAATTCAATTTACCTTGATAAGTGTAGAAGTACACTGTACATATAAATACATTATTATAATGAATTATTAATAGAGTTTCTTAATTTCTGAGGAAATGTGGGGGACCCACTAAAAAGCAGTGCTTGTAATTTGTGGATCCCCAAGGGAAAATAAAATTGTTTCAAATTGTGCCTACGAAGACTTGGAAAACACAAAACAGTGTTACAGAACAACAAACAAACACGAAACGACAAGGAAAAGGATAACAGATAAAAGAAAAAGGAACAGGAGAAAGGGACAATGGAATGGGAAAGCAGGACATATCGTGACCGAAAAAGGAGGTAGTTATGTTGGTGATTCTGGCAAGTTAAAATCATAAGACCAAATAGAAATTCAGTAAATTGAGCAGATGATGAAGACCCAAATGGAAAAAAGAAGATACCAGCTGTTATTAGGTTATTATGGTATATTATTATAAGATTTGAGCAAAAATATTGTTAGTTTTTTCTTAAAAGAATTTAGGGAAGGACTACTTTTGATATCTTCACTTAAAAAGTTCCAAAATCT
Organism: Heliocidaris erythrogramma; assembly: GCA_025617745.1. Lineage (NCBI taxonomy): Eukaryota > Metazoa > Echinodermata > Echinoidea > Camarodonta > Echinometridae > Heliocidaris > Heliocidaris erythrogramma. The sequence continues at coordinate 15,332,164 of CM046872.1, read as the reverse complement.
AGGACCACGTGTGTGAGAGTATAGCGGAATTGCAGATAATACGGATAGACTTCTTTTGTAATAAAAGTAGTCTATCTATTAGAGTTTGTTGGGTATTGCCTCAAGCAAGTATCCCATAATTCAGATAAGGTAAAATTAAAGATGAATAAAGCATCAATAGGGATGATGTCGGAAAATTAAATTTAAGTTTGTTTATTATGCCAATATTCCGTGAAATAATCTTACACGTATTATCTATATGGTATTTCCACGAAAGTTTATTGTCAACAGTTATGCCTAGAAATTTAATAAATGAGACAACTTCTAAAGGGGTATCGTCAAACACTATATCCATGGGCAGTGTGTCTATAGAATTACTAAATAACATATATTTGGTTTTTTGGAGGTTGAGGGATAGTTTATTGGCTCTTATCCATTGGGTGACTTTTTCAAGCTCAGAGTTTACAACATTGACAAGTATTTGGATTCTTGTGGGAATAAAATAGATTAGAATGTTCTGCAAAAAGTATAAACGAAAGGCATCGGATGATTTACAAAAGTCATTTATATACATAATAAACAGTAAAGGGCCCAACAAACTGCCCTGGGGGACTCCACAATTTATGTTTTGCATATGTATATGATCATTCAAAAATACGTACTTTCGTCTATTGGATAAGTAGCTCCTGAACCACTCCATGGCCTTCCCACGCACCCCATAATGAGAAAGTCTGAATAATAAGATGTCGTGATTGATGGTGTCGAAGGCCTTGGAGAAGTCCAAGAAAATACCAACCAGATGAGAACATTTCCCTAAAGCATGCGCTACTTTGTCAACAAAATTAAAAAAGGCATGTTCTGTGTTATGTTTTTCTCTAAATCCAAATTGAAAGTTGGAAAAAATATTTTGAGTTTTTAAAAAGTTAACAGTTTACGATAAATAGCTTTTTCTAGAATTTTCGACAAGGAGGATAATAAAGAAATTACTAACATTACTAACATTCAACTTATCATGCACCTTTTTTGTACAGGGGTATGACCTTTGCAATTTTCATGTTATCTGGGACTTGTCCATTAAGTAACGATAGATTAAGAACATGTACTAAGGGATTAACAATTGAAGATATTACACCTTTTAAAATGAAATTATTAATATCATCATAGCCGGGACTCTTTTTGTTGTTCAGACTAGATACAATATCAATGATATCTTCTTTGACTATAGGAGTGAAGAAAATAGAATTGGGATTAGGGGTGCCTAGGTATTCAGAAAAATGTTTGGCTGAAGGAGGAATACCTTCAGCTAAGTTTACTCCTATAGAAGAAAAATAGTTGTTAAAAGTATTGGCGACATTTTCAGGATCTTCAACAATATCATCATTATACCTAATTTTAGTTTTATCTGATTTGTTATTGGATAAGTTCATTGCTTGTTTTAAAATTAACAACTGCCAGATGATTAACCCTTTGATAAATTTTCTCACTACCAATCAAATGCATTCATTCTAGCAGCTTATATCAATCATTGTAACTTGTTATTGATAAAACGTTTTAAGAAACAGGGCCCTATAGTAGATCAATTTCCCCAATTTGTCCCACAAGCGGGAATAAAACCTTTCTTAAATTCCAAAATCAATGAGAGAGATTTCACCCTTTTACTTACAGGTGCCGCATGCATAGCCCATATTGGAATTCATATTGACTTAGTTATAAAAGTGCTATATCAGTATCTTCTGATGATCTAAACAAGACACAACTGGGCCCTCTTGCATAAAAAGTCAAAAAATAAACGCAACTTGAATTTCAACCAGTCAGGATCGCGTATTTTGGACTTGCGTTTATTTTTTTGTCCTGATCTGGAAAAAAGCAACATCATTCTCCTGTAAATTCGGAGAAAAAAAAACCGGATGAACAGAAAGAATTTGGGTATCGAAAAGATTACTTCAATTTATATTCTGCCATTTCCATGTAGTAAGGCATAGTCGCATTGATACATTCAATGACATCGGATGAAAGTTCTGCATCCGTCTGTTCTGGTTTCATTCTTCTTTCAAAACTGGAACTAAACATGGCCTTGGAGTGCGTCCGATAAATAAAGTCATCGGGTTTGGCACTTGCGATTGGTATGAAACATCGCCACTTGGACACCACATCGGCGCTTGCATCCCAACTGAGTGACATCGAACCGTTAAAGGGCATTTTAGTTGCGTCGGTATACTTCGATAGTATCGTCAGTGGATCGAATAAGATCTCGTCTGCGTCAATAATGACGGGATTCGGATCAATATTTTCCTTAACGTATCTCCACAAATCATATTGGCATTTGTAAGAATAACCAGGCATCATGTAGGGCACGTCTGACGTCATATCAAATGTGGTTTCGCAAAAACTGGGGGCTTGTCCGGAAGCGGATTTATCGCAGGTGAGTTGGGAGATGATGAGACGGCGCCAAGCGGGGAACACTTTCTTTGGATTTCGGATGAGGAAGGTGTGTTGATACCCCGATTCCTTGGAAGGGAGAAGATCCAGGAAATGTGTGATACCGTATGCCATGTCTTTGATGAAGACCGATTCACGTTCTGGTATGCTGTTTAATTGTCTCCGGACACTATCACGCCTTGGATATAATAAGTACAATTACAAAATAATGTGATTGGACATGACAAACGAATAATTCCAAATATAATAAGTATACATGTTATACGATCCAGTGCTGCAAGGTAATAGTCAGCAGTTTTATGAAGACCATTTTAGCCTTAAAGTCCCTGTAGTGTTATTTTGGCCAACACAATAATTAAAAGCGGTTTATGTTCTCAAAAGCCTTTGGTTTCTTTGCTTACTAGAACTTGCAAGGCTTTCATGTTATCATTAATGTCAGTCATGTAGGGAGGATGGGGAGGGAGATGTCTTGGACTTGATATTGGAAACCAAGGAAACCGAGATAACTTCTTGTGATTTTCATGCCGTCATTACTAGGCTTGATCGCTACTTGATTAACAAATGTTCATATAGAGTCTATGTCAGATTTGAAAACTGTATTTGTTTTAACGGTGTCATTTCCAAAATTCTGTCCTTCATCTTTTACTTACAGAATGAGAGTTTCATCCACACATTGTAGATTGAAGATGTGTTCAAGTGACGTCCCTATAGCATGAAGTCGTTTCTGTCTCATGAATTCTTTTGAATCGAAGTCATCGACAGCGCGCGGGAGATAACTTCCAGTTCTCTGTTTAACTTGAAAGTCTTGGAAGAAGGCCATGGTGTACGGCTCAAACCAGACCTAAATACATGAAGGGTTTTAAAAATATATATAATTATGACGTTTTCTTAAAGCTGTGTTAGAGGATAACAACGTTGCTTTTGATGTAGGTTTACCGTTTAAATGAGCATGACTACAGCCCATCAGGGGCGTCGCAAGAACATTTTGAAGGGGGGGGGGGGATTGTGACACCCAAATTTGCCAACAAAAATGCTGCTCCCTAATCTCCCCCCCCCCACAAAATAGAAAATCGCAGATGTAGAGATCTTGGTCATACAGGCCCATTTTCGCAAGGAGGGGGCTGACGCCTTTTGCCCGAATATCAACTTTTTAATTTCTAACTTTTGCGAACGAACAAAACGAGCGACCAAATTTCTTTTTGAAATTTTCGTAGAGAAAATATACAGAAGTTACATAATTATCTGGGAACCTCGCTGCCCAAATATGTGGATATTCTGGCATCTCACTTCCCTGCCCGAATATCGGAACTTTGAAAATCCTCGGGGGGGGGGGGGGGGGGGGGCTGCAGCCTATTGCCGAAGGGGGAAGCCAGTGTTTTTGCGAGTGAGCCAAAAATTGGCAAGTTTTCCTTATTTATCTTTCCTTTCCTTTTCTTTCTGTTTTTGTTTTCCTTTCCTTTTCTTTTTTCTTTTTTTTCCTTTTCTTTTTTCTTTCTTTCTCTTTTCTCCTTTTCTCTTTCCTCTTCCCTCTCCCCTCCTTTTTTTGCCCCAGATGTGGCGCATTTGCCGATAGCAAGTTCGAGTGGGGAGGGGGTGTGACCTCCCCCCCCCCCCTCTGGCGACGCCCCTGCTGAGCCCATGCACGAGACCAATAGCCCGGCCATTTCTGACAACTTGTCTTAGGGCTCACCAGACCGACATTGCCGATCTCATGTGCTGTCGGTCTCCAGCAGGGATATCCCGAATGACTATACATTATAGTGATGAATTAGTATTTTTTTTTTCTGGGCCTTCAAACAGGATGTTAGGGAGTGTGTATGTGTGTGTGTGTGTGTGGGGGGGGGGTGTCCGCCTTCTTCACCCAGTGATGGATACGCATGATTTTATTTCAATTTTCATAACCTTTGTTGAAATCAGATGAAAACTAACATCCCTGATGACATTCGTAACATTTGGAATATGTAAAAGATTATGTAAAACGGATTATGTAAAAGAACAAATCAAATATTATGTTTCGAGTCTCTGTATTTAAATGCAGTTGAAAGGGTTCTAAATAAATGTAAAGAACAATTCGTTCATACACTGACATATTAAATCAGCTGTTGTTTAAAGAAACATCAAACCTGAGTATTCTCAATGAAACTGAAGCATTTGGTAAGCACAGACGAGGCTGACCGAGGCACACACCATAGAATGACCCGGAAGGGTTTTGCATCCGCCATATCCTTTCAACAACAACAATCAAAAAATAAAAAATAAAATAAAGCAGCCAGTAGAATCATTAACTTCTCACTCTAAGAAGCAATATTAATGCTGAACCCAAAATACACATTAGTCATGATTTCTGGGGGGGGGGGGGGCGGGGGGGGGGGGGGGGAGGGAAGCAAGATTATCAAAATATTTAACAAGCCCCTCCCTACCCCCAAAAGGTTATCAAAGTTGAGCGGGATGGTGAGGGGGGATACACCTAAAAGGGTGCGTAAGATTACAGCAGATTTTTTAGGAGCTGCAGGAGGCACGTACCCCTTTTTCGCCCCTGAATGCGCCATTGCTACAACTTGCATATTTTAGAGACGTCTGTTGGATTGAAACTTTCAGCAAAAGCTTTAAAAGGCAGTTTATTAGATTCCTGTATTTGATTTGTTTCTAAAAACGTTATTATGACCTTTAAAATGCTGTTTCCTGAGAGGCATGCAAAATTCTGCCCATGTTTTGGAATAAGTTGACTGCCGTTATACTGTGTATAGCTTTTATAGTTATTTAACGTCCATACCAACTGTTTCAGATCTCTAATAATACTAATTGATTGCACATATCCTCGAGCTTATACGTACATCGAATGATTTTAGTGCTTTCAGAAAGTCACTCACCTGTTTCTGTACAAATTATGATCTGGACAAAGCAGGGATGCTGCAGATTATCAAGTTGCAATGCTATACAGCTCTGACTTCTTATAGTTCAGAATAGACTTGCGATACTTTTTACCCACCTCGACATTCCGGTGCATATGGCATGTACGTTGGTGCTTGTTGGATGGTTGTAGTGGCTTAATTTATAGTCGCGGATTTGTCCTTCCTAATCGAACACGTGAGATTCCATCCACCTGTTGCGTGCCATTGTATTTCGATCTTTGCTATACGCCGGGCAAACTTCCAGCAAGCTTTCGGGTTACATTAAACAGTCCATACAAGGTGAATACATCCTTAAGATGGTCTTTTGCGCCGAGTCAAAACACGTGTGGATAAAGATGTCTTCTTCCAAAGCACCAAACTCGGCTCCTTTGTACATTAAATCGAGAAGTTACCTCAACTATATTTTGTGCATGAGACCCAGGGGCGGCCTCAGGACTGTGGGAAGGTGTGTGTAGGGGGGGGGGGTGGGGGGGGGGGGGTGGATTAATCATATGTACATATACGCTGCATAATGGACACACCTTGTCATTATTTGAGGGCAACCAACCCTTGATCCCATGTGTAACCTTATAATCAAGAACCAACGATTCAAATCCATTGCTTCCCGATACATTATAGAATTAATCCAGTGTACATCTTCCATTTCGATCGTAAAGCAAATAAATCTGGAATATAAAGTTTTAGGAGATGAGATTATGTCCTGGTAAATAATCGTTGTTGCTGATGTTTGTATTTTATCAGTCTGCATCGTATAATGATCAATGTCCAATCTTATCGTCATGGGGGGATGAATCATCAGGACATTTTTTTTTAACTTCGCGAGTTTAAGTAATATTTTCCATCAGCCGATAAATATGTCAATCAATCATCAATCTACCATTTACGCATCAATTCTCCAATCAATCGATCAGTTAATTTACAAATTCATCAATTAACTAATCATCCATTTAGTCTGTTAGTCTTTTCATCCAGCAATCTATTCCTAATCAGTCATTATCATCATTTTCATATGGAATGACTATTCATTATATTTATGATTTTAAGTTTATCGATTCCTCTTTCAGTCGGTCAAGCAACCAAACTGGAAACTCTCACACTCACTCTGTTACCGATGGATTGACAAATACAATAAAGCATATAAAAGTACTTTTTAAAATTTATATGTTTTTAATATAAAATGGGGTACAAAACGAGGGAACATCTATATTTTATTAAGGCACGAATTTCAAGCATCAATAATTATATTCACGAAGTTACGCTATTTTAATGTAAGACTAGGCTTATGTGAAAAAGTAGTTGATATATCGAAATTCCATAGGAATAACTACACAAGACATAGCCTTAATAAAAAAAATTGTTAGTCACTCATTTTCTTTTTTGATTTGGAAAAAAATAATGAATACTTAAAGTTCAAAAAAATACTTTGATACAATGATAGACTTAAAAAGCAATTATTCTCGAGTCCCGTACAACCAGACAAATAAAACATCGTTACACCACTTTGAATTCACATTATCGTGGTTTTTCAACCACCATGATCACCTTGCGTGCATATCTATGCTTTTCAGTAGTTCGTATGCAAGCATCACGCCGTGGCCCCACTTACAAATGACTGTTTGTTATCTCTACAAAATACTTCAACACAAAAATTTCACACATTTTTCTCTTTCCCCTGATTATATTGGTATTATTTAAATTTGTTATGAATATTCATATGCATTTTTAGTTGTGTTGGGACATCCGAAAGTATCCCCAAATTTTTTCGCAGCTTAATCATACTTACATCATCTTCAGGAATTTCACACTCATTTAAATTGATTAAATCAATGACATAGATATTCTCGGTTTTACGTTAGCATACGGTATACAATCTTTTAACAAAATCACATTTCAGCTTCAGTATTATTTTTTTTAAATGTTCTGGCAAACTTATATAAAGTAATTTACAACTGTCGTTACAAGTACAAAGAACAATTGTGATTGAGACCCTCTACATTAAAATATCAGACAATATTTACGGTTCTTCACCGTGTTGGATAACGATAACCAGTGTCTTTAAATCAAGACCATTTTTCTCCAGTAACCGTGATGAGTATTTAAGAAAACCTACAAAGTCAAATATATATCTGTTTGGCCAGACAAATCTGTCATTTTCTTAAAATTTAGTGTCTTCTCTTCAATTTTCCAATTCAAATTCGACTTTCACTCAAAAATGTACTAATGTTAACCTTATTTGTGAAGTACAAAACCCAAAACTGTTGATACATTTCAAATCAGAACTAAAATATTTTTTTTTTAAATTCAATCAAGTCAAGCAAATTAGTCGTGAAAAACTGATTTATTGGTGTCACGGATAGGAAGAAAGAATAACAAATGAATGTAATCTTACGTAACAAATACATTGCTTATATAGTTTAAGAGTAGTAGGGAGTATCCATACTCCCTTAAAACTAGCAAAATGTTAACTTTTGTTTATATTCAGTCGACAGAATATGTTACCAGTTGTGCTATATGATATCATAAAGAGGGAGTTTGTGATATGTCAGGTCCATTCTTGCTTATCTAAATTCAAAGTTTCAAATTTACTTGAGTTGACTATATTCACCTACAGTCCACATTCCAGAAAATTAAGTTTAGGCACGATTTTTTCGTCATCGTAAAATCCAAAGAGAAAATTAACGGAAGGTTGTCACGGTGCGGCACCGTTTTGCATTTGATATTACAGATATATGAAAATAAAACCTATTGAACTGTTAAATATCCTCTCATCCGTGCTGGTTCTCTAAGGATTTTCTGCTCTCAATTGTTCACATGTTTTGCAACATATCTGGACGTAGCCTGGCATGCCACAGAACATCTCAAACTTGGATACGTCGCAAAGAACGCTGTCGGCTAACTCACAGGCAGACACTGAAATATAACCAAGAAGGAAGAGGGAAGAATAAATAATGAGATTATGAGAGAGAGAGAGAGAGGGGGCGTAAAAAGTGAGTAAGGTAGAGTGAAAGAGAGAGAGAACGAGAGAGAGAGAGAGAGCAGAGAAAGAAAGAGGGTAAAAAGTGAGTAAAAGCAGAGTGAGAGAGAGAGAGAGAGAGAGAGAGAGAAAGAGAGTAGAGAAAGAAAGAGGGTAAAAAGTGAGTAAAAGTAGAGTGAGAGCGAAAGAAAGAGAGAGAGAGAGTAGAGAAAGAAAGAGGGTAAAAAGTGAGTAAAAGTAGAGAGAGTGAGAGAAAGAGAGTAGAGAAAGAATGAGGGTAAAAAGTGAGTAAAAGTAGAGTGAGAGAGAGAGTAGAGAAAGAAAGAGGGTAAAACGTGAGTAAAAGTAGAGTGTGTGAGAGAGAGAGAGAGAGAAAGAGAGAGAGAGAGAGAGAGTAGAGAAAGAAAGAGGGTAAAAAGTGAGTAAAAGTAGAGTGAGAGAGAGAGAAAGAGAGAGAGAGAGAAAGAGAGTAGAGAAAGAAAGAGGGTAAAAAGTGAGTAAAAGTAGAGTGAGAAAGAGAGAAAGAGAGAGAGAGAGTAGAGAAAGAAAGAGGGTAAAAAGTGAGTAAAAGTAGAGAGAGATAGTGAGAGAAAGAGAGTAGAGAAAGAATGAGGGTAAAAAGTGAGTAAAAGTAGAGTGAGAGAGAGAGAGTAGAGAAAGAAAGAGGGTAAAACGTGAGTAAAAGTAGAGTGTGTGAGAGAGAGAGAGAGAGAAAGAGAGAGAGAGAAAGAGAGTAGAGAAAGAAAGAGGGTAAAAAGTGAGTAAAAGTAGAGTGAGAGCGAAAGAAAGAGAGAGAGAGAGAGAGAGTAGAGAAAGAAAGAGGGTAAAAAGTGAGTAAAAGCAGAGTGAGAGAAAGAGAGTAGAGAAAGAATGAGGGTAAAAAGTGAGTAAAAGTAGAGTGAGAGAGAGTAGAGAAAGAAAGAGGGTAAAACGTGAGTAAAAGTAGAGCGTGTGAGAGAGAGAGAGAGAAAGAGAGAGAGAGAGAGAGTAGAGAAAGAAAGAGGGTAAAAAGTGAGTAAAAGTAGAGAGAGAGTAAGAGAAAGAGAGTAGAGAAAGAAAGAGGGTAAAAAGTGAGTAAAAGTAGAGTGAGAAAGAGAAAGAGAGAGAGAGAGTAGAGAAAGAAAGAGGGTAAAAAGTGAGTAAAAGTAGAGAGAGATAGTGAGAGAAAGAGAGTAGAGAAAGAATGAGGGTAAAAAGTGAGTAAAAGTAGAGTGAGAGAAAGAGAGAGAGAGAGAGAGAGAAAGAGAGTAGAGAAAGAAAGAGGGTAAAAAGTGAGTAAAAGTAGAGTGAGAAAGAGAGAAAGAGAGAGAGAGAGTAGAGGAAGAAAGAGGGTAAAAAGTGAGTAAAAGTAGAGAGAGATAGTGAGAGAAAGAGAGTAGAGAAAGAATGAGGGTAAAAAGTGAGTAAAAGTAGAGTGAGAGAGAGAGTAGAGAAAGAAAGAGGGTAAAACGTGAGTAAAAGTAGAGTGTGTGAGAGAGAGAGAGAGAAAGAGAGAGAGAGAGAGAGTAGAGAAAGAAAGAGGGTAAAAAGTGAGTAAAAGTAGAGTGAGAGCGAAAGAAGGAGAGAGAGAGAGAGAGTAGAGAAAGAAAGAGGGTAAAAAGTGAGTAAAAGCAGAGTGAGAGAAAGAGAGTAGAGAAAGAATGAGGGTAAAAAGTGAGTAAAAGTAGAGTGAGAGAGAGTAGAGAAAGAAAGAGGGTAAAACGTGAGTAAAAGTAGAGTGTGTGAGAGAGAGAGAGAGAGAGAGAGAGTAGAGAAAGAAAGAGGGTAAAAAGTGAGTAAAAGTAGAGGGGGAGAATGGGGGGGGGGGGGGGGAGAAAGGGACAGCAAGGGGGTGCACAGAAAAAGAGATACAAGAAAGGGATGAATAAATAGAAAAGAGGATGGGGGATAAAATCGGGTCATAAAGAAACATTGCGCAAAAGGAGAGAAAGAAAGAAGAAAATGCATGGGGTAAAAGAAAACAAGTATATTTCATTATTTTATTATTTGTTTATTCTATAATATACAAAAACGAAGAAATAACAGGGAAGCAGTATCCCATTTTAATCGATAGCTTTTATCCCTATCTCTGACATGTTACTATACCAACTTGATAATGCAAACTATTTGCCCCATAAACTTGAAATTATTAGATTTAAAAAAAAGAAAGCTACGAGGCCCTGAAGAAAACATAAGGCATCTTACAAGAAATGGAACAAAAGTAGAAATATAAGTTAAAAGAAAGGAAATTTTTTGACAAATATTGAAAACTGCAAATTAAATGTTTAAAATGAATCGGACAAACGTGAACACTAAAAATATGTTAAATTTGTTACCTTCACACGCTTCGAGTTCACATTTTTTAGCACTGGGTGGTTCAACACCAGCACACAGATAATCGTCTTCTAGCCCTCCCAGCGGGATCTCACACTCGACCTCTCGCCTTTTCACACCCGGTCCGCAAGTTACAGAACACTGAATGAAACGTGCGGAGGGGAAAATGTTCTTTAAATGGATGACACATCGATCACCTAAAAAGTACTCTTGTTTTTTTTTCTTTTAAGCCCGGCGCACACTGCACGATCTGAATACGATGCGATTTTGGGAAAAGTTGTTATAACATTTGATTTGAACCTTCCGAATAGTAGTATGAATACTAAAATCGAAATTCCGGGCTAATGCGAGCCCCCGTGTAGGAATAAAAGCGAATCCAATTCCAAATCGTAGTGACGTCATACCAGTCTTGAGATCGACTAAGATTTGAAACCGATTTGGCCTTTACTCTAACCAGAAGAATTGCAGTTAACCCAAATTTCGATATTAGTATTCGTATCATTATTCCTACTTCAAATGAGATAGTGTCACTTTTTTAAACTTTCGCATTTAATGCAAACTGCAATTTGTTCGAAAATCGGGTCGGAATCAGATCGTATAGTGTGCGCCGGGCTTTAATGTATGCTACGAGCCAGGAGGAACCACCTGGAAATGAAAAGCGTTCCACAGCTATGAAGTTCAAGAACATTTAACAAATATGCTAATTTTCAAAAACAAAATGCCGACTTTCCTTAAAGTAAGTTACGGAAACTGTAAATATTTTGTCTCAAAAACATCTTTTTCAATACAGAATGAACATTATACGATTTGTGTCATGTTGTAACCAGGGAGTTCCAGGTTCCTGTTGTAATAATGTGAATGTCATGTAACCAATGTCACTTAACCGACAACGAATGAAATGATTACAAATCAAACGAAATTAAATCAAGTCAATCAAATTAAATCATATTAAATCACAATGATAGTGGAAAATCTCACCTCTGACCATGTCCGTTTCACCCATCTGCTTGCACACGGCTCTAAACCACATGGTTCGCTATCGTGTGGACGACTGACCATCCCACATGCTTCTGCATCGTAAGCAATCTGTTCGTCGTTCATGACCTGAAAAAGGATAAATGTTGTGAAAATCAACAGTCCACTTATAAAAGTATAAGTCTCAATTTTGTAAATAAGCATAATATGCCATCTGCTGAGATACAAAAGGTTTTAAATCTGTGTATAAGTATATCTTCTAACGCCCTTTTTGCTCTCAGCACACGAATATCAGCAGACGGATATCACTTATGATGATTTACACTTAACGTTGAAAACCTTTCAATTATACAAATGATAGAGACATTAAAAGAATTAGAGACACTGCCGCCCCCATATCAATGAAGTGGTGCTAGTCACATGCACAAGAGCCTTTTTATTATTGCAAATTATGGTAGTTAAAGGTATACACTGCAAAAACCAGAGTGTTAATTTAACACCATCTCGGTATCAATATTGGGCTACACCAGATAAGTGTTAAAACAACACCAGTTTGATATTCGGCTACACCAGATAAGTGTTAAAACAACACCAGTTAATGTTAAAACAACGCTAGTTTTATTCGAAACTGGTGTTGTTTTAACACTTATCTGGTGTAGCCCAATATAGATACCGAGATGGTGTTAAATTAACACCCAGGTTTTTGCACTGATGGAGCTTGTTACGACCGGTAATGTCACAATGCTAACATGTGTATTTAAAGTGTTTCCAAACTTAAAGACTACGAGCGGTAGCTAAATGAATTTAGATTTAAATTGACCCAAACTAATTCATTCCAGAAGCAGAAAGTAGTCCATTCAGCCGATTTTGAAGTTATGCGTCATTGTGACATTATCGGTTGTAACAGGGCTGGCATCACCCCCGGCATCACCCACACCCCCTGCCGAATAGATAACCCGATGTAAACGCCTACCTGAAAACACTGTACGTATCTTGTCTTGTACGCACTTCCACCACAGGTTGCACTACATTCGCTCCAAGCTGTAACATGCCAATCGTAACTATGAAGAAAAGCGGAAAATAATTTAGGTTTATATTTTCACCTTTAAACAATAACCAAATGTGATATATGGTCCAGTTCGTTTGCAAAATTAAAAGTGACTAAGGGCCCTAAACAAATCCTGTTTTGAGGCAACTACAGCGCTGTTCAAGTTATCATCATAAAGCGTTTTATCGTGGAACATAATCATATTTAAACCATCTTCCTTGTTTAAAAAATACTTTGCATGTATTATACTTAATATGCCCGACATTATATCGGCGCCTCACGCGCTTGACAGCGGATCCTTATCGGTCAGTACTTGTTAATCATGTGAAAGAAGAAAATGACAGAAGTACACCGAACACTCCAGTAAGCCGCGCCGCATAACTACGATGCAAGCTAGTGATTGGTCAATACGGGATATTCACGTGACAAAGCAGTGAAAATCCTGAATTACACCAAACACGCTGAGGACGCGACGCCCACATAACTCATTTCTTTGGTAGCTCTGCATGTGGCGACGCCCCGTTACTACGATGCAAGCTCGTGATTGGTCAATGTAACATTGCGTGAGATTTACGATGTGATACTTCGTGCTGATTGGTGGATTGTAACTCACGTGACAATGACTGGTTCTGTAGGGCACGGTTCTTCATTACACCGTACTCTCTCAGCTTTGGGATTGTAGTTCCTTTGACCGCATAATTTGTACTTCACCTTGCGATCGTCTCTTAATCTTGTGCACTGAAATCGATGGTATGAGTATCCTAAAAAAAGAAGAAGTAAATAACATCTTAGGGAAACTAAGCGAGAGGGGTAGCTGAAGAGAATATGCAAGCACTTTCAATAAGAGTCTTCATTCCCCCGCCCATGCAAACCTCTTTATGAAAAAAAAAATCTGAAACGCACATTTTTAAATCCAAAACATGCATTCTGCATTTCAGTTTCAGTTTCAGTTTTTATTTTTTTTCATTTCCAACGAAAAAGAAATATACAATTCAAATACATCATTAAATCAACAAAGTAGGATACACGCAATACAACACATAAATATAACAGTATTGTAGATTAGATAAGATGTACCAAACTATTGCAGTATGAAAAATAATTTTATGAATGTTTGGTTGGAAATGGAGAGGTCCACTGTGAAGCTAAGCTTGTAAATTGTGGACCCCTCAGGTGAAAGTATTCAATAATAGTAATTTACATAACAAAAAAAAACGAGAATAATGGCCAACAGAGAGGGGAAAGCATAAACATATCATACAAAATGTGTGAAAGTAACAAGGGAAAAGTAAAAGGAAAGACAGAAAGACATTTACTCATTTAAAGACGATGTGAAGGTATTAAACACGTAAAATAAACATTTTCGTGTCACTTTTGTAGAAAGTCATGTGTCGCTTTAGAACAAAAGAGTGAATCAAATATAATCGTCGTGAAGTTATGTAAAACTGCAAACAAACGCACAACACAATTCGTATATTAACGAGGAAGGGACAATGTACTGCAAGCTGCACGCGGCATCCTCTCTAGTTTTTAAGATTAATTGTTACCAGCTTCCTATAGACTTATTGATTTTTTTTAAATTGTCCTTCTGGCGACGGCGCTTATGCAACGAAGGATGATAAAAATCTAATATACCTCATACAGTTAATTTCGACAGTCACTATTTTGTAAAAAAAAATTATATCAGGCACAGAAATGCAAAGAAAACAGATTTATAATTATTAAAAATGAAAAGGCTACACCCCAAGAGACCGACAGCCCGACAAGAAGCCTACGAGCCCGACAGAATATAGCGCTAATACCCAACACAAGTCATGAGGTGCTCAAGGCGCTCCAATATTACCCCGGCTCTAGCGACAGGTTCCTGATTTCGGTGCATGCTCACGGCATTCAAGAAATTTCTTCCTATCAGGTACCCATTTAAAACCTGGGTGGAGAGTGGCGAATGTAGATTCATGTTTTGCCAAAGAACATTAGTGCCGAAGCGGGGCTCGAAATCATAACCTTCGTATCTCCAGTCACAATTTTGTTCTTTATAGCAAGCCTCTCCGTTTTATTGTACATGTTAGGTCAATAATGATTAATTTTTGTAAATTATTTCTTTTGTACTCTTCCAAATAACTTTATCTTTGTATTGTTAGTTTGATATATACAAATTGATTACATTGTTTTATGTTTAATATCGATACCATGTATGCTTATTTTGAAACAGAAAATATCAGATTAAAATCAAATCAAATCAAATCATGTTGAAACCATTGACTACGACACCTCTATGTACTGACCTCCTCCACAATCCTTAGTACAATCTGTCCAGCCCATGTCTTCCCAGAGGTATTCATTGGATGGGGGTGGTGGGGGTTCTTCTGTCTCCTCCTCCTGTCTGTCGACACCTGCCTCCCCACCCTCCACCACTTCAGGGACTTCATCCCCGAAGTCTTCATACATCTCAATCTGGTAGCTCATCGGTCGGGAATCCCCGGATGCGTAAGCCTGTGAATATCAACCATTAATATTTTAAAGGAACTTAAACCGCGGGACCGACTTCCAGCTTAACCCAACCCAACTCAATGCTGTTCAAAATCTCAAACTACTCGGAATCACAATTCAGAATGATCTAAAATCGAACTTACATATCTCAGATATTGTGTCAAAAGCATCCAGAATATTGTACACATTATGTATCCTTACACACTAAGAAATAGGGGTTCAAATTTGAACCCCTAGGGGTTGGTACAATAGCAGCACCCCAAGGGGTTCAAAATTTGCACCCCGGTATGGGGTTCAAAATTGCACCCCAATATAGGGTGCATTTTTGCACCCTCTGGGTTCATATCTGCACCCTAATGGGTGCAACGTCGATGACAATCGATCACCATTCTCGCCTCTTCACAGCTTGGCGGCAGACCATTTAAAGTTGCCGTTATTTCATATTTCACGCACATAGAACACAGACAGTACAATACACGCCATGAGGGGACCTCGCTGAAATCTATCAGGCCACGCCCGGGGGCTTCTACACTCTTAAAATAGATGGGCAAAAAAATGCCCAATTTTTAACCAACACTGGGCAACATGGTGTCCACACAACTATTGGTTAAAATCTGCCCAACTGATGTTGGGTAATCAGTTTGCTATGTGGTTGGGCAAATTAAATTGCCCATCAGGTGGTGACCGATCAGATTTTACCCAATTCTACAATTGCCCAACGGTTGGTTATATTCTCAGTTGGGTAATTATTTGCCCAACCAATTTTACCCAATAAGATTGCCCAACCCTCTTTGTCCAGCTGTTGGGTAATAAATATTATGTGGTTGGGCAAATTCAGTTGCCCAGTTGTTTCCTTTTTCCTCCAACCTAGAAAAAAAAAATAAACCTGCTTGTTACGTCTTTCTGGATTTTAACTTATCAATCCTATCCTATCCTAGTCCTATCCTATCTAGTTGGTACAGTCTAGTGCAAGCTGTTATATACCCCTTATATTTTTTTATGCATTTGGTGACAGTTAGTAAAATCGGGCCACCCCAAACCATACGCTACTAAAAATCATGAATATTCATATCAGTGTTTTCCCCAATATTGGGGGGAAAAATGCGAATTTCTAACCAACCATCAGTTACCCAACAAAATTTACCCAACTGGCAAAGGGAATGTGACAAAATTACACAACTACAGGGCAACAAGTACCCAACCCATACTTACCAAACACTAATGGTAAATATATGCCCAATATTTAGGTAAAAAATTATTGACCAATATTTGTTACACCACTCGAGTGTCCAGTTGGTTAATAATAGCCCCAAATTGGGCATATTTTTAACCAACCAGCAGTTACCCAACTAAATTTAACCAACATTAGTGTGTGTGTGTGTAATTGGGTTTTTACAGACGTGTATCAATCAGATATGATTTAGGATTACTTATTCAACTTTTAAGTTGCAGTGTATGTATAGTCTACTATCTATTCCTATAACAAATCAGTGTAACTGTTAGTAAAACTAGCACTTTCCCTTAAAATGATATAATCCCGACTGAATTATCAAATGTAAACACGTATTCTTATTTCAATAACTTTTTTTGCAAAGAAACTATCAAAATGAGCCGTGATAAAATCCCCATATAATTTAAAAATGCGAATTATGCAAATTTTCCTGCATTAATCCCTACGAGTAGCGATACGTTGGTTGCTGTCAACTTGCGAGCCGGTTACTGTTAGTCTTTGCGCGATTACTCTTTTGAAACACGTCACTACGGAGATGTTCAATTTAAGCAAATTTACGACACAAGCTGATCGAAATGGATTTATTATTTCTTTTTCTAATTAATTTCATTTCTATGCTTTTGAATAATAAGTCTTATACTTCATGATATATTGTGACATAAGTGTCAACAATGCTAGTGTGGGTATTCATGTAAGACTAATACTTCTGCTCGAAGGGTGCAGAATTCAACCTTACACAATTTTGAACCCCGGTTTCCGCAAAGCGCACCCGTAGAGGTGCAAAATTCCACCCGAGTAGATATACGGGTGCTCCGCCAAAATTTGCACCCTAAAGTGAACCCTAATTTCTTAGTGTGTAGAAAATCTAAGGCAAGCCTGGTATAGATATGGTAACTGTATACACTACGTACATAATACTCATACTCGAATATGGTTCCCCTCTTTGGCACACCTCAATTACCCTAAATGAGAATAATAAATTGACATTTGTTCAAAAGCGGGCCCTCAAAATAACTGTAGGCTATAACGTGACTTATGCCAATGCCCTTGCCATAACTAAACTCACTACTCTATCTGATAGAAGAGATTCCCTTTTGCTAAGCTTTGGACCAAAACTCAAAACTCTGATCACCATAAACACCTTCTTCCCGTCCCTAGATGTAATTCAAATGTAAGACAGCTTCGTATTAACATGACTGGCTTCCCTACAATTAAATGCAATACAGAACGATATAAAAAATCAACCATCCCTCACCTTGCCAGAATCTTGCAATAACCCCCCCCCCCCCCCCCCCCCACGCTTTGCAGCCCAAACATTTTCACTTCTCAGATTCCATGCCTAGATGGAATGGCTCATTTTGCAATGTTATGGTTTTCTAACTTGGTTATATTTATGTATTCCTCCCAAATCTTCTCCTTTCTCTCTAACTACATCCTTCTTTTTTTCTCTTTCCTTTTCTTTCCAATTCTTTACTTTTTGTTTCTTTCTCTCACGTTTCACACTTGTTATCTTATTATTTGTGTAGTGTAAATCTTTGTATTTTCGTTTTGTTTCCAATTATCTATCTTTTTATATATTTGATGCGATTGTATTGTATATATGCACATATATATCTGATTGTAAATTGACCCCTTCAGCCCCTGTGCTGCTGGTCAATCAGCATATATAAATAAAAGAATATAAACTGTACAACTGTAATCATTTTAATTTAAAATTCATGTAAAAAAATAGATGGGATGAAAATATTTCTTATTTACGCTTATTTTCTTGTCTTATTCATGGATATGAGCCATTTCTAATTGCATCGTTTCGCTTGATTCACGGCTTCGCGGACGATTTTGAAAGCAAAGAAAAAAGGAAGAAAGAAAAGAAGTGATCGTCAACTTTGGAACAACTTAAATGACTATTAAAACATGCCCTTCACTCCATACGCTTACTCGTAATGTAAAACGAATACTTCGTACAATATAGTCAATAGCACATATTTTATATTTCCTTTTCTTTTTTTCCTTTTATTATCTTTTAGATTTTTTTTGTGATTGTTATAATTGTTATATAATGATATATGTAAATATGTTTTGTCAATGCGACCCCCAACCACAAGCCATGTGCTTCCCGGGACCCGCTATATTCCATGTAAAATTATGGCATAAAAAGAAACGTGATTCTGTTATCGCAATTAAGGAATTGCTCATTATCTTAAAACACTAACCATGAGGTAAATAATTGTTGGGATGGGTCCTTTCATCAATAACGTCTCCGCTTCCCCGTTCACTGTATAGACGAACCGAACCCCAGACTCGATGAAGGCATGAGACGGAGACTGCGTTTTACCACGGTTCAGGATATACTTCCCGTTCTCCTCGATCTTTAATGCTAAAAAGAAGGGATATACACCTTTTTCAATCACATATTTTCTAAAACGCAATTCATAAAATAACACTAAATAGCAAAAACAGACCGAACAAAAAATTATATTACACTTCATTATGTTTTGGTGGTGTGAATGGATAAAGAAATACCAGATAGTGTACATGTAGGTTATGAATCTTTTGTTGTACTTATTATCTGACATTGTAGAAGTCCCGAATTGTAAAGTTTCCAAAAAGAAAATTATTAAACTTTGAAGTATCACAAAAACTATCCAAAAACACAATGCAAAAAATGTCAAAGATTCGTCCAAGATTCAAATAACGGATTTCTACATTCTGAGAGATAGTTATAACATGTTCCTATTCTTGTTATAAATTTCAGATCAACGAACCACTCCATGAATATCATACAATAATAGCTTTAAGTGTCTTAATTCCAAATATTTTAAAAGCAGACATGACAAAAAAGAAAATGACACTTACCAAGAAAGTGTGATGACGCTGCTGTTTTCGTAATTTTCATGTCCCACATTCCTGGAGTAAGTGTCAACAATTTTTGGTATTCTGTAAATAAGATAAATAAACACAGAACATGAAAAAGCTAACAAGATTATCACATGCGAGAATGAATGAGCAGTGTTATGTCTTAAATTATTATATTTCTGACTTGTTGTGCTAGTGACATTTTGTGGAACATATCTTAGATTTTGGGGTGCCGAAATAATTTTCAACTTACTCCTTGATTTGGGGGACTCGTCAACGACATCTGTGATGACTTGAATGCACGTTTCATTTCGCCCATCACAAACTCCGCAGTTGTCCCAGAATTTCGTCGAGCCCATTTCGATATCGCATCCAATGCTCTGCAGATAAAACAGAATGTTTTAAAACATGAACCATCATCGCAACTACTCTTCAGAATACAAAAATTCTGCCGCAAAACTGAAGTATTTCCCCTGTCAGGATTGATCACAATTAACAACATAAAATGTCTTTCAGTGATCTGTTTCGGTCAAAAGCTTCATACAAAGCGGAGCTCCAACTTAACAGCATAATTATATCTTTCATTTGATGATGATGACGACGATGACGACGGTTATTTATATAAATTGATCATGTTTAAATGCCCATGATTTATTCCATTCTCCCTGTCTGACGTAATTGTGTAACATTTGTTTGCTTATCAACAAGTTCCTTATCAGAAACTTAGTGCAAAAATAAAGCTATTTATAAATAATGCATTAAAAATAAGAGGTTAAAATGAAATTGTAACATCAGCTTAACTTCAGTTCATAATTATTTGCAAATATTTATAAATCTATACATAAAGGACTTTAAGTAAATTTATTTTCATAAGTTGTTTATATACACCACATGACGAATAGGGTCATATTAGTATTAATCTTCTAATAGCGGGATTTGCAAATATGTTGTCAATGGTTGATATTTAGAGAATTCGGTTGTAATATATTATGTTCAAGATATTTATATTTAAATCCTGAACATGTCCCGTTCTTTTACGTAATATGTTTTTTGTTATTATTATTTTGAACTTGTTATCATATTGTCCATTTGGTAATACAATGAAATGACATACCTTAGGCTGTCCATCAATGCAGATTATTTCTGGATAGGTGTATGAAACTGGAGTACCGTCCGTTACGAAACTATTTGAAACGAAAATTTCACCCGTATCGTCTGCTACACACGATAGCTTACAGATCATACTTCCTGCAAAGATAATCAAATAAAGTATACACAAAGTAAGAAAGAAATGAATTATTCATTTCTTCCTCAATATACACAAAAGGAAACCGTTTATATAATTCTCCCTCAACGGCAAGATACACGTATTTCGATACTCGTGTAAAATTATAAAATTAGCGATTCCGTACATTGACATGGTTTGATCTATTTTTTCTTCATCGGAATTGTCATTGTATTTTACTTACATCAATTCTGAATATCAACAAGCATGCTTCTCTGGTAGAATGTGGATTATTATCCTCAAGTACACTTTGCTTTGAAAGGATATAATTACCCACGCCGATGAAATCGGCAGGGTTATGTAAAGGGCTCCGTATGTTTTTACCCACGCCGATGAAATCGGCAGGGTTATGTAAAGGGCTCCGTATGTTTGTTTGTTTGTTTGTTTTTTGTTTGTTTTTTGTTTGTTTGTTTGTTTGTTTGTTTGTTTGTTTGTTTGTGTACAAGATAACAAGAGAACGGGTGAACGGATTTGCACCAAATTTTCAGGGAATGTTCAGAAAGTGACAGGAAAGAATCGATTAGATTTTGGTGATGATTGGTTGACCCCTGCACATTCTGTGTGACCTTGAAGTTTTGACCCTGTAGTAAAGTATAGGAACTTCAGTTCAGATAGTGACAGGAAAGAAACTAGAAAGATTGATGACCCCAAACTTCGCCTGCAGATGCAGAAATATTTTGGCCAATCAAAACACTCATTACTTCGTCTCACCAAAAGTCTATTTCAGGTTTATGAATTTTAGAAGACTTTTAGACCCATTATTTGCCATTTCACTTCAAATCCGTACGAGCCTGCAATGAATATTCAAAGCCAACGTATCCCAGCAACAAGGGATTGCGCGCGATACCTTTTTTAACTACAAATTCATTTAGATTCAGGCTACCCTACCCCCGGGGGGGGGGGGGCACTCACATATATATGTCACACATGTATGTGCCGCTGTGACGACCCCCATTTTCAACCTTCTCGGGTCGCTCCCATGATATGCGATTTTCAAATTTTCACTAACCGCACCTCGATTGGCTTCCGACTCGCTCCCTAGAATATGAGAAAATAATGCGCACAGCCCATTTTCCGGGAACGGTCGCTCCCCAGCCTCCCAGGCCAGCGCAGCGGGGGAGCTGGGCGGCTTAGTGCCCCCTAACTGAACGCGGTATTACTAGTGCTAGCGGCGGCTCAGCGAGATCAATCTGCATGCGACATCGAGTCAGTGGAGTGGCGCGGCATGTACAGAGTAAAAAACAGCGCTGCGACCGCTGACTCAGCTCATGCACCGTATGTGTACCAGAGTAGTGAGATCGCGAGCAGCTAAAATTAGCTCTGCCCATGAACCCTTTCGCTCCTTAGACCCTCAAAAATGAGCTTCCTTAATTAACCATTTAGCTCCTTAGCCCCCTGTTTTGAGATTGGCAGCGGCACACCCACATCCAAAAAAAGGTTGAGTGCCCCCCCCCCCCCCGGCCCTACCCCTACGGCTTCTCCTCTATTTCTTATCTTCTGTGCATTTCTGTTTATTTTCCCCGGTTCTTTCCACTTTGTTGTGGAAGTTTTTGTGATTTATTTTATCCTGGTGGACGTGTAGTACGTGATTTTAATTGTTTTCGGTGAAAATCTGGTGAGTTTGTTCGACGTGAGTGAGTCTATCGCACTCGCGAGCGTTCGCGTGTGTTGATCTGAGTGAGTGGGCTGTGTAGCTAGCTGTACGTACATAACTATACACAGCGCTGTCGCGAAGTGACGGCGATCTGGTCGGGCTAGGGAGTACATAACCCCAGGGAGTACAGTGCCTGTGCCTTACTGACTGTAGTAGGATTGAACTTTTTTCTTTGGGTTATAACGGTCCTGTCATTTGAGATTTGAGTTAGTTTATAACTCATTTATGTCTGTTTGAGTGGATTTCGTAGTTGTAAAATATATACAAACACTGTATTTTTTTTTAATTTGTGTGGATTTGCAAAATTTGGTGGCTGATCGAGGTTCGCCGAATACATGCACGCCAGTATCCACTTTGACTTTGTTGATGGGTGGTGACTGAGCTGAGTGAGTAAGCTCTGTGCCTCGCATGCATTTTGAAGTCGAGATCCAACTTATTTTGTCGTCATATTTATTTTATCCAAGCCCGATGAAAAAAAAACAACAACCCCAATTGCAATGTAATTTAAAGATAGAACATGAATACATTTACTAACACTTACATGACTGAACACTGAATACAAATTGCTAACATTTTTTTTCTCACCACGCCACGCTCTCTGACATGTCTAATCAATTACTTTTAGGGGAGGGATGTTTCAATAATAAAATATCTTTTTCAGAAGAATTTTTTCAAGGGTGGGGACACACAAAGCTATGACCTGGATATGGCAAAATTTATTGGGGGGGGGGGGGGGGAGATGTGCCTCTTGTTATCCCCTTTGAATGGCTACTGCTTACAAAAATAATCGCAACAAAACAAAACCTATTGGGTTAAGGCGTGGGTCTGCCGCCTTTGACGGCCTTTCTAGTTATGTTATCATTTTGGATGGCGAATCATTTTGGAAACTGAAATATATTTTTTATATAGTTTTAGGAGTTGTACAAAATATGAATGAAGTACTGCCTTTGAGAAGTAAGTTGATGAACTCTGCATGGCATTCTCTTATGTTGTTATCAGTGGGGTAGCTACGGGAGGCATGGGAGGTATGTAACCCAAATCGAATAATGAAAAAGGGGGGGGGAGAAAGAGAGAGAGAGAGAGGGGGGGGGGGGGGGGGAGAGAGAGAGAGAGAGAGGGGGGGGGGGCAGAGAGGGAGAGAGAGAGAAAGAAGGAAGAGAAAGGGGGAAAAAGGAGGTAATATTACGCTCCTTTTGCTTCTCGATCTTCTCTCGATGGTCTTGTTATTTCGCGATTTATCCGCCAGTAGAACGAATCTCCCACCCCTCCCCCCTCATTAGGCTAGTGCCCCTCATTGGCCGGAACCAAGCTACACCACTTATTGTCATCCCCCCCCCCCCCCACTGAGTGACTTTTCGAAAACTGGCGAGACCCCCCCCCCCAAAAAAAAAAAAACAAACAAACAAAAACAAAAACAGTAATGTTGCAGGGGCGGATCCAGGATCCAGGAGTCATGTTCAATTTTCTAAGATGGAGTCGCCGGCCTTTCTTACTACAGAATAGGGAGTAATACACTGGGAGTAATATGCCGAAAGATTTGTTTACAAATTAAAAATTCCTCCCCAGTCAAGCTTCTTCGTTTACTAGAATAGGGTTAGTTTTACATATAAATATATTTTCAATAGAGCAGGGGGGTCTCGGCTTTCCTGGATCCACTTATGAAGTTGTGTGTTGACTTACGATCTGGGTTTTGATACGCAATCAACGGTAATTCCATCTCCCTTCCATAATCCTTGCATTGCTCTAGTTGTTTGTCCGCGAAACCATTAGCACAGACCTACATGCCAAACAAAATACAAGAAATACAGGGAAGACAAGACGGTTATAATGCTATCACGAGATTCGTCCCTTTACCGCTGTCACGTGACAGCTTACGAGGCGCCATTTCCCTGGTATGCGTGAGCGGAGACGAATAACGTTTCCACGAGTGACAAGAAATTTGTCTTTTCGATGGTCAAGGGATATTAGTTAAAGTTCATAAATTCCAAATAATCACGTTTCAAAATAATTCTGTTAAATTTTTGTTTTGTGTTCAATGTACATGATATATATTTTTCTTTTGTAAGTAATTAATCTTAGAGTACAGTGAAACATGTATAAAGATCACAACGAGGAGGCAAACCATACAGTTCTTATAAATTTACAAGGGACACATCCAAAAACGGGGTCTTTATAGACAAAGCGAAAGTCGCTTTCTCGTTAGTATAATTGTGAATACGTCCACAAGATTTTCAGCTAATATTTGAAATTTTGCCCTATAGTAATCAGTTTGCAATTGAATGATTTGAACGGTTATAACTGTACAATGACAAACATAACACTAAACAGTGCAATGAGTGACGAACCTGCAGATTACATAGTCGATATTCAACAGAATCACCGGAACAGTCCGCACCACGATCGGGTCTGAAAATGACAAGAATAATAAAGAAAAACTTGTTATATGATGTAATGATTTCGAATATGTCACACAAGAGCAAATATGAGTAAGAAAGATAAACGTCGTGGATACACTGCGAAACATTTACATTTAAACGGTCAAAACAAATTCTTGATACTGTTAGAAGCTAAATCATCAATTTTACCTTTTTCTTTTTTTTTACACAATTTTTCACAAATGGATAGTACCAGCAGGTTAGTTTTAATAAGTTTTGCAATTTTCTTTAAAAAAATATGGTTACCATGGCAACAATGTCAACTCCGCCCACACCAAACACAATAGGCGTCTTCATCTTACCATACTGCACCTCCATGCGAAATTTGAAGGTGATCCGACAAAAACTGCAGCCGGTAGAGCGCTCACAAGAAAATCTACCATTTCTTTAAAAATATGGTTACCATGGTAACCATGACTCCGCACCACGATCATAAGCATAAACAATAGGCTTCTTCATCTTACCATAATGCACCTCCATGTGAAATTTAAAGGTGATCCGACAAAAACTGCAGCCAGTAGAGCGCTCACAAGAAAATCTCTGCTGCGGACGCGGCGCGACGATGCCAAATCCATATTATCCCCGAACACTAGTTCGGGGGATACAATAGCATTTCAAATGTTGATAACCGTTATTTGGAACATGAATGGTGTTTTCCGTGATACTTACGGTGGATTGTTACAGGATCTTCTGCGGCTTTGAACCCCGAGACCACAGCTGTAGGAACAGAGACCCCACGGTTCCCAGAGGCCCCACCCACCATCAACAGGCTTAGCTGATACACAACGCTCCTGTACACATTCCTGGGAAAGAGAGAAACACATAACAATGTTTACATTTTATCATAGTGAAAATTATGCTTGATAACATGAATTTAAATATAACACCTCACTGCACGAATATGATGTGGCGGGTGTCGAATGTTGGTAATATCAAAATTATTGGGAGGCTGCATGCAGATGATCTTATGCGGCCCGCCAAAATTATAGTAATTATTCGGTTTCAACATTTTGATGCCGAGAGACATGATCATGCATGGTGGTGTTTAATAACTGACGCTAAAATATTTTTGCTATGGAATCCAATGGATGGTTCATCCTTGGGACGCGAGAAGTCCCGATTTCAACTCCCGATTTCAACTCCCAGACAAGCCCCCAATTGGTTATTTTATATCATTTACCCCCCCCCCCGCCACCTTTCAACATAAATCATGAGACATTATTTAAAAAAAATGGCACAAAAATCAGATGATGGATTACCTTAAATCTGCAGTTATATTCACTCCATCACGATCTACAAAGTCACAACCAAAAATATGAATATTCAAATAAATTTATTTGCATATTCATGACAATATTACAATTATCATAATGAAACATATTATTGACTGTACCATATTGTGTCCACATGATGTTCCATCCATGGGAGGACCTTTCATGAAGCAGCCCCCATCTAGATCGGGTGCGGTGCAGTAAAGTTCCTGACAGTAGTCTACATCAGTGTGCTTTAATCAGTAAGAAGGAAATCACAATTCCATATAAAACAACAACTACAATAATAATGATAATAGTAATGATAACAAAAACAACAATAATAGTGATAGTAATAATGATGATAATAATAATAATGATGATAATAATAATAATGATAAGAAACACAACAATAATAATAATGATGATAATAATGACAATAATGATAATAATAATGATAATAACAAAAACAATGATGATGGTTATAATAAAATAAACACATTTATATTGTTTTTTTCATTTACATTGTACATAATATCAGCAATATTAATGATAATAATTTCACGTTGCCTTCCTGCCATCTTTTCCCTATTTTTGCCATTGGATGAGGGGGTGTGGAGGAGGGATGCGTCCCTTTACCCTCTTAGCTACATTACTGCTAGGGATAAATGTTTTCTTATATCACCATCATCGACAAAGAGGGAAACTTAATCTCATTTACATTGTGTTATTCCCAATTTCGACAAGAAATGATATTACAACAAATGATCAATGTTAATTGCTGATTCAACTAGCGAATATCGGGAGGCACTCAACCAGCCCGTGCCTCTTCAAAACCCGATTGACCATACCTTAATCATACAACCTAAAATATTGCCCCCACCCCTTTTATTTTATCAAATGTTCTATCCAAAGGGCACTTGAAAAATATAACCTTCTTTAAAATTCTTTTACACCCCTCCCCTTTTTTTAAAATACTCTTTTTTTACAGAATCACTGATCACTCTTCCCTTTCTTGAGAACTTCAAACTGCCCCAGAGGAACAACGTACATGACATTTCCGATACGTCTCTCCGAACTGGTATCTGCACTGTTGATCCATGGTGTAATTCCGGCCTGGACGGTCGTTGCCGATGGCTCGATAACCTCCAGACGGAACGTCCCATAGACATGTCCACTGCCTGATGAAGGTAAGAGTCGTAAAATGAAAATGGGCGCCGATATACAATTAAGGCTATCAAGGAAATTAAAGTATCGAAAATCAAGGAATAATTCCCCATACTTTCTGTCTTCTGATGATGTATATTTATTATATTTTCCATATTCTCAGTTATGTACATATCCATAACATTGTTACCCTCTGTCTACGTTATCTTTATATTACATACTGGCAGCTCATGAGATGGAAAAGAGCCACAGAAAATTAAATAAAAGAGAGACAGGGAGAGACAGACAGAGAGAGAGAGGGGGGGATATATATGCGTTTGTTTAGCATTATGTCCGAGGACATTTTCGGACAGAGAACAAAAAAAAAATCATGACAACAATGGTCCTCGGAAGGCGGACAATAGTCCTCGAACGTCGAACAATGAATTTATGCCTTATTCCGTCGACTGTCCGAGGACGAGTAACAATAGAGGAACAATAGATGTCCTCGGAAGTAAAGCCATGTAAACGTGGGTGTGTGTGTGTGTGTGTGTGTGTGACTTACATTTTTAGTTACATACAAATTGTTCATGATCTTTAATACCTTCTCTGTTTCTACAATTTCTGTTAATATGATGCCTTTATCGCTTTATGTGCCATTTATCCATCTATCATTATGATACATGTGTATGGTATGGACAAAATATTGATATCCTCAGTACAATACAATACACATTTACCTTCCTATATCATCTCCTATATCATCCCCTAGCTCTCTCTCTCTCCTCTCTCTCTCTCTCTTCTCTCTCTCTCTCTCTCTCTCTTTTCTCTCTCTCTCTACACACACCCACACACCCACACACACCCACACACCCTCACCCATATATAATACACATAATAAAATGTAGTTACAAAGAAGGTACTTGCAAGGTACTTCGTTTGTGAGAAAACTAAATGGAAAATGGGAGGTGGTATAGTAGAATGGTACTTACGGTAGATTTTGATGGAGTTCGTTCTTGCTGCACTCCGACCAGTGATGATCTTTCGGGGTGGACAGTACAACGGTGGCCATGATGGAATACCCGGATGCTTCATCCACGCAATCGTTCCCTTGACCATCATGCTCCATACCCAATCTTGAGTGAAATGATTACAAGAATTGAATTGAATTGAATTGAAATGAGTTCGTTTGAATTTGAGTTTCAATTTAATAAAAGCCCATCACATTAATGACAGTACTTTATTAACAATTGTATAATGTAATGAGTAATAATGATACATTAATACATATACATAAAGAAGGTAAACTAATGTACTAATGAACAAAAATGGATTTCTAGTAGTAGATAAAGCAATAAAATAAACATTATGTACATATCATAGCAGAATCCCCATTATTATCAACGTACACGCCGTCCAAAGATTCTGGTCCAGGAAGTGTACGGATATCTCTCTGTTGTGATTATTTTTCAACGTGATCTTACTGCAAGCAACAAAACCATGAAAACCATGGCAACGGGATTATCATATACTTAAGGGATAAATATATTATATTCTTCAACAAATACCTATTTTGCTGTAATAAAATGTTATGATAAGAAACTAAATCTTCTTGATTGGGTCTTTTCGAAGGCACTTCAACAGCTCTCATCGTAAGTATTCTGCTAATCGGATCGTCTGGTCCTGATAATATAATTCATTCATTGGAAAATATTCTACACATCAAGGGACATTACTTCCCTGTTTTCTCAGCTGCTGAAAAGAGACTATGATACAAGATAAAGATCAATCATCAGTTAGTTCAGTCAGAGCTGGAACTGCACATCAAATATAACTGCAAAAGAATTTATTCCTCTACAATGCATTTCAATATGGTCCCTCAAACAAGTCCGTGGATACTTTATTTTGGAAATAAGACAAGTTGCGTATAAAATTAGAACATGGAGAATAAGTAGGAAAGCTTGTGATTTCGCATATTGCACTCGAACACTGATGCTCTGTTCCATTGGTGCTACGTCCCATTGATGCTAATCCCATTGGTTCTGTTTCCCATTGGTCCTATGTTCCATTGGTGCTCTGTCCCATTGGTGCTACGTTCCACTAGTGCTACATCCAATTGCTATGTTCCATTGGTGCTACGTCTCACTGGCTCTGTGTCCCATTGGTCCTATGCTCCATCGGTGCCCTGACCCACACTGGTACCATGTCCCACATTGGTGCTATGTCCTTACGTGCCACTGGTACTACATGTATGTCCCATTGGTCCTACGTTCCATTGGTTCTATATCCCACTGGTACTATGTCCCATTGATTCTGTGTCATATTGCTCCTGTGTCCCAGTGGTTCTATTTTTCATTGGTTCTATGTCACATTGCCTCAATTTCCCAATTCGTCATATATGTCCCATTGGTGCTTCGACCCATTGGTTCGACGTCCCTTTGGCTCTACATAAATTAATGTTTGGTCTCACTGGTGCTGCGTCCAATATTGGTGCTATGTAATGTTCCAATGGCACTACGTCATATCGGTGCTATATCCCTTTGGCAATACGTGTGCTATGTCACATTGGTGCTATATCCTATTTGTGCTGCGTCTTATTGGTGATACGTCCAATTGGTGCTATGTTCCATTGGTCGTATGTCCGTCCCAATGGCTCCCTGTTCCATTATTTCTATGTCTCATCGATCTCATAGTAGTTACTGTTGGTCTCGCGTAACATTGGACAAACGTCCCAGTGATCCTTTGAAAAACATCACCACTATCCTACAAGACAGTAGGACCTGCAGATCTATAGGACCTAGCACTAAAGAGACATGCTCATCTGTTGTTGGGATGGTGTGGTGGTACGGTGGGTTGGAAGTAAATGTGGTCTTTCTTTAAGGGAGGGAATGGGTGGGCACTGGGACCAAATTCAATTGAACAGTTCCTCGTCGTTACTTACACATGTCCAAATTCATGGGCGATGATGAAGGCAGATCCAAGCCCCGCGTCCTCTACCAGAGAACAACTGAAGTAGATCCAGCACATGAGTGCCATCGGAGCAATGCCTAGAGACAGATATGACATGGGTGTAGGGAAGGGAACACACATTGGCACGAATGTTAAGACATCACATGGGATATGATCACCTGATTCTTATTTTTCAAATACTTACACGTGACCCGTTTCGTGGGCTATTACGAAAGAGGACTGGAGACCATCGTCCTTTATCAAAGAGCAGCTATGCGAGAGATGGCACACATACCCAACAGGCGCAAAGCCTAGAGAAGGGTCATTATGAAGGGATGAAAGGAATGATGGAGGATACATAGAAGGGAGAATATAAACAGAAGGAAGTGAGATAGAAAGAAGTGCATAAAGAGAGGGGAAGTATAGGGATGGGGGTAGAATAGGGGTAACAGCGGGAAAACAAAACAAATAGAGAGGATGGTGATAAAGAGAGAAGAAGAACGACGGAGAAGGGGTGGGGTAGAATTGGGGTAACAGCGGGAAAACAAAGGAAAGAGAGATTGGAATTGCAACAAGATGTTGGGATACATGAGGATGGAAGGGATGCACAAAGAAGGGGAAGGAGGAAATGAAGGAGGAAAAGAAGAAAGAGAAAAAGAGACCTAATGAGATCAAGCATCATGCGGGCTGTGCAAAAATGAACTACAGAAATGGTTTGTTTTTATCACCCATTCATGTCACAGTCAGGCAAAATAATACCAGCATACGGCATGAATAAGCCCATTCAAAAAATGAAATCATACGGAATTAGTATAAATAAAAATCTAGAAAGTAATGATAATCATGCATAAATGGCTAATGCATGAATAGTATCATACCACTATTATGAACGTGCATCTAACATGCTAACCGGGAAAGAATAATCCACCAGGAAGTGCGCAGAACAGTTTTCTTTTAATCGTTTTATATACTACAAATCACTCCAAACATGCAATTACCTTTTTTGTGGGGTTATTGTTGTAGAAGCGTAGGCAAAACAGAATCTACCCTCTCCTAATTCATTTAAATGCATGCTAATAACGTTTTCCCTTGTTCACATTCATAGATATTATTCTAAATTATTGATGAATACCATATGTTGTAGTAATTCCTTTATTTTATACTATTTGTTTGGAATACTGATGCGTCTGTCATACTTCCAATATAATGCTTATCCATTTGCTATTATGCCCGTTGCACACAAGGCGTCAGTCCTACGTCAGAGACTGGTGTCTTTGACGCACAATGTGACGGCGACACCGTATACAGATAAGTGACTGCAGAATGGAGAGGGTGAAAAGGGTTTTGAATGACTGGCGCATGCGCCAATTGCCTTTGGTGAGTCTCAATAATTATCCCCTGCAATAAACCAATAACCACATAGAAATGACGCCTCATATGCAACATGCATTGTGTGCACCATCTCCACTTACCTGCGGGTCCAAAGGGAGTCCTGGTCATGAAGAGCGAGTGGTCGAAGTACTCTGCTGATCCGTCGTCTTTAACGACCCTCCTTTGGGCCCTGGCGTAGCGACAAGTGTTGGCTAGACTTTTCGTCGAGTCGTTTGCTACCACACATTGACTGGACTGCAATTAAAAAGTACCAAACAAAATATGGAAAAACGATTTTCAGTAAAATCACATCCCCAATTACAGGCTTTCACAAATCTTTTTCTGTGATTTTTCTTTATTCATCGAATTCAACTTTTTAGAAAGGTCCGATTGCCCTTTAACTAATAAACTTTTAAACACATTTCTATAATGTTCAACATTTCATTGAAAGTATCTTCTATTGATTTGACATTTTTAGGAATCATGCCTTAATAATAATAATTATAAAAATAATAAAAATAATAATAATAATAATAATAATAATAATAATAATAATAATAATAATAAATAATAATAATTAAATAAAAGAGTAACCTTAGATTTCTGTATGAAGTCCAGTTCCTTTATTTTTATTTACCAACTGAACATTAGGTTGTGGACAAATCAATAATAGCAATATATTATATTTCATATAGCGCACTTTAATTTAGAGTGTGTTCTCAAAGCGCTTTACAACAAATGTGATGTATTTATCTAAGCATTGAAAAGTAAACTATATACATGTATTTTTTGATCCGTTACAATTTCTAATTTCTAATTTCTAAAGAATTTCCTACCATATCTTCGTCGAGAAGGTTAGCTCGCGTGATGACGAATTCAATCTTTGCTTCTAGCGATGGATGAGTGTAAACCATATTGACCTGCATCAGAAGAATAAAATCAAATTTATTTAATATATAAAAATATACAGAAAATTATTTATAGACTCAGAAGTCCCTTGCATCAATTTTCATTAGAGAGAAAATTTAAGAAATATTGGCCGGCTTTTCCAAGAAAAAAAAGGGATTATAATTTTCTTGTATATAGCTTATGTGCTTTTGTTATGATGCCATATATTGTTGAATTGTGTGTTTATTTATCTATTGTTTTCCTCCCCCCTTTTTTTCCTCTGTTGTTCTAGTTGATTGTTGTTCTGTGTAACTTGTACATATGTTTATTGAAATCAATCAAAAAATGCTTTCGAAAAAGTGTAAAAATATGCGAAACACCGATTATAAGAATTTTTAGAACAATAAAATCAAAACATCAAGTTGTGGTTTTGTGTTGTTGTTGAAAGAACAAACATTAACAAACACTAACGAATTTCAGACAGGGACGTAGTATTTTGGTAATTTATATATACATGTAGATATATATCTAATTATTTTTCTTCAAACTGTCACCAATAAGTTTCTCCTAAGAGTATAGTTTGAGTTCTCGTATGGTTCTCTTACGTACGATGTTCATCATTGTGAGGAAGTATACACTGACAGCATTCACTCCATGGAAGTCATGCACGCTGTAATCCAGTGTCACCATGGTTTCCACATAATGTTGCTTGCTGATGATCCTTGGCGCCCTTTTTGACCGTCCGCGAGTTGAAGCCCTCAATCGTGCACGACTCGCCAATCTGGCGGCTTGGCGCCGAAGCTGCGCGCCCGAACGCATGATGTCATTGTGTAAATCGATTGTTCCCGGTGTCGCCTTCGTTCCACTGGTGCGTTGCGCGTCTCTGCTACGGTACATGATATGGATTACACCATTACTCGTATAGTTGTATGTTTCAGATTGCGTGCCCACCAATTCCAGAGGCTCGATGAAATATTCCTCGTCAAGAGTCTTGATCAGACCGCTCTGTTTGAAAAGATATGTACAACGAAAGCAACCCTCTTATCGTAACATATCACTTTAAAGAAAAGATGAAGTTTTACAAAACTTAATATTTGACATTCTACATTATTATTCTTTTATTTTTCTTAAAAACGAGTCCTAAAAGTAAGAAACACAAATTGTGTAATCCATGTTTTACGATACAGTGAAATGCCTCTATGTAGTTTATATAACCTTGAAGTCATGAGCCCAATGGGTATGATGGGGTAACTTAATTTGGGGGTTTGATGGAGATCGGAGAAAGGCTGTTAGAGAAGGAAGGAAAGAAAGAAGGCTGTGAGAGAAGGAAGGAAAGAAAGAAAGTTGAGATCGATAGAAAGAAAATCGAATGTCTAGTATACTTTACTATGGTTCCCTTTATACTGTGTTCCCTTTACAAAGCGATCATACAGCCCTGGAAAAAAATGTTAGACCAAGCTTTTGTAATAAGGGGTACTATAATATGCAAACAAAATTATAAAAATGATTTGTCTTTGTATTTCATTGAATGAACACCAAATTTCAGCAATTGTACCTTGCTTTTATGATATTGTATTTCCTTCTTACCACAAAATCAGTGACCATTCTTGGTCTAATATTTTTTCCATTGCTGTAAGTAGACTTATATTTTAAGAAAAGAAAGGGGGATAGAGAGAGAAAGAGAGAGAGAGAGAGAGAGAGAGAGTGGGAGGGAGGGGAAGAACATGGAAAAGGGCATTGCATAAAGATTTCTTGAAAACTTCCTCTGAATCATCTGAAATGGATATTAATTCTATACACCAGCTTGAAAAATTACCCCCATACATGCCGTTCCTCGCCCCTTCATTACAATGCCCCTTAAACTACCAAAAACAATTCATCTCATACTCCTGTAAATTTTTTACATTGAAAACATACAATCAGGATATTGCCCCTGCTGTAGGCGGAACTTCCCATCATCTCATTATCAAGGTTTCCTACGTCCATCCCTGTCTGTAAGTGTGTCTAGACAGTGTAATTTTCTCGATTTACAGGCCGTACTTCATGGTTAAACCGAGTTCGCCGTCTGTACTGTATGGATGCACCCTATGACAACCGACGTTGCATGCATGGAAGGGAGCCATGAACGTGATTCAAATGGGGCATACTTGGAATCAGGACAAAAATACTGTATGAATGCACTCTACGATGCACTCTATGACAGCCCACGGTATATGGACAGGAGCCAGTGTGAGGTCGGAAGTAAGGAGAAGGTCGCAAATGTTAGCAAGCGACACATAACTATTACAAAATAAAAGGATGCATGCAAAATCTGCAAATTATTACGGGATGTAGAGCTGACCAAGAAAACAAATATCGTTGGAACCTGGAAGTATGTGTACATGATTACTCTAGGTTTCACACAGTGTTTTGTGCATTTAAAATTTGGATTAAGAGCAAAACAGAGATGCTAATTAGTTTTACTCTGATCACACCCAACGATACAATTTTAAAAAAGTACCTTGAACATTCGACACAAAAATAGGGATGAATTTTTTGGGACATGTTATGAAAATATAATAACTAGCAGTTAATGTATCATGGAATATGGTTCATTTAACTCTTTTGTATTTCCAGTAAGAAAAGAAGAAGTAAAAATACCATCCTATAAACGATAGGGAAATGAGTTAACATGTACAGGTTAAACACAATAACCATATAGAAGTATTTTCAACATGTATGTCTATTCACGTGAGTTTGCGGATTCATCATATTTTCCTTGTACATATACAGATGTTATGTAATTAAAATAGATATCACTCTTTTCAATATGTTCCCATGTAACATATCAAATCATAATGGGGTCGGGCTAACTCGGCACTGCACTGTTACTATTTTTCAAGAGTTGAAGTCGACGCTACGCACCGTACTGTTTTTTAACCTTAAATTTCATGTTTTGTATAATTTTACCTCTTGACATTTTAAAAATTGCCTCTTTGCTAATAGTTTTACACATTTATATCACATAATGTTTCATTTAAGTGTTTTAAAATGTGTAATTAGTGCGAAATTCAACACAAGTATTTGCGACCAACTCAACTCTCTGGGCTCACTCAGCCGCGATTTTCCGGCAAGGCCGAGTTCGCCCTAGTGCCGAGTTAGCCCGGATCCATTATAAAGGTGAGAAACTTTTACCATTCCGCGGCAATTGCTAACGGCTACTGCAGACGATGGGTCCGATCCGATCACATTACCGCGATAGAAGCAGTTCATTTGAGGCTTCTCAATCACAACCGTTCCATTCGAAAGGTATCGGTGAACTACAAAAATCAATGACACGATTAATCAATAATCAATATTACAGAATGATAAAATGAATGAATAACTAACAACTTACTAAGCAACTAACTAAATGAATGAAGGAATAGAATCAATACGTATACCAAAACAAGATAGAAATAGAAATAGAGCAGGTTAAATAGAAAAGAGCATATTTTCAAACGATCATCAGACGTGATTACAATAATACTGATAGTATAGTGATACAAGCATCATGTAGTAATAAGAAACAGAAAGAGAAAGAGAAAGAGAGAGAGAGAGAGAAAGAGTTTTGAGGGTCAGTGGCGTAGCTACTTGGTCATGGGGGCACGTACCCTCATCCCATCGAATAGCTAAATAAAAAGAAAGAAAGAGAGGAAAAGAGAAAGAAAGAGAAGGAAAACGGAAAGGAACATGAAATGGACTCCGACCCTTCCACATCCTTCCCTTACCGTTTTTGCATTTTAAACCACATAGTAAGAGCGGTGCCCCTCCCTCCACCATGATACCAGTGCTCCGCAATGGATGGACATACGCTACGCCACTGAGGATTATAAAATATGGGGGATAGATTAATATGACAAAGTCACCTTCAAAAGATGGCGACACAAGTTCCTTATCTCTTGTTACATTGATGGTAAACCTTGTCCCGAAAGCCTCCATCGAGAAATGGAAAACTTTTTGCTCGAGTGGCACTTCGTCTTCCAGATAGTTCTCGCCGAACGCCGCTCTTCGTCTTCGGCGCCTCTCGGCTCGTCTTCGGACCTGATGGAAGTCGAATTGGTCATCTTCGTATTCTGTCGACAGGTCATGGGTCAGGAAGTCCCCATCCGGCGTAGATCTGTACGGTCTGACCAGGTGGTATGTGTCGAGTTTTGAAAGGAGATGCTCTAAAGAAAAACAGGAAATATTATTATCATCATCATATTATCTGCCCAACTCTCCATATATATGAGATATAATAACTTTATAAAACATTTAAATTCCTCATACATTGTATGAAACGTAACAAACAGGAAGGTAAATTGATAACTGACTTGGCAGTAATCTGAAAGTTATTAATTGGAAACAATACAAAAATTAACTCATTACAGGGCCTATAGGGACTATACCATTCAATGATCCCCCATGAAATAAAAATTAAATAAAAACAGAATATCATTTAACATCTATTAGAATTCACCATACGTTCATCTTCCCCGATGACACATTTTGTTAGATCGCGATTGACTATTAAAATGCTGAAATACAAGCAAAAAGTGAAACCGGGGCGGCAGAAAAGATTGGGTATAACGGAGTCGAATGGGAAAAACTTTAATAAGGTCACTTTCGCAGAAAATGTAAATCGTTCCCTATTAATAAGAATGGACAATTTCCACATCGGCAGGGGCACTTTTCCATTATTTAAGGGGGTCATTGTAAACTTTGGAAAAGGGGGCATTTCTCCAGCTCAATGCACCCCGTCACCCCCATAAGCCTCTAGAACCCTCTCTATTATAATGTCCATGATACCACGTGTCGTTCCACCGACATGTTTTCTTGGTCACATTACTTTAAGTTCATTACAGCAGAAAGTAAACGGCGATGCAGGGGGTCTTCTGACACCTGTTATCACGTCTGTTTACCCCCATCCCCACCATGTCGATATATTGTCGAAGGATGACAATTTCAGTTACTTCTAGAGTTTTTTTCCTGGTCACGCTGATTTACATCATCAACAACCAAGAAAGAGACAATTTATGTTTCATTTCAATTTTCATTCACTTCCTAATTGCCATTAGCAATCTACCATTGGTATGTAAACAGTAATGTTTGCCACGTCGGATAATTTCGGGCAGCTTGTTTTTCAGATAGACAGGGGGGGGGGGGGGGGCTCTAAAAACGAAATAAGGAAATTGATATGAAAATGGAAGCAAGAGAGCCCAGAAAAAGCAACTGGGAACTTTTTGAATAACCAAGTATATCGTACTTACCGTGTTTTTTGCTGAATATACCCTTGCCAAATTTTTCAGCCTGTGAACGAATCGAAAAGAATACATGGTTGACACTTTTAAGGAAATAAAACAAAAGAAAAAGAAGACTGAAGAGGTACGCCCATAATTGTAAACGATCACGAAATCAGTGATTAATCATAGGGACTTTAATATTAATTCATAACTCAGTAAGTTAATATGACAATAAGTTATAATTCAGATGAAATAAGAGACAAAAGAAAGAGTCACACATATTAAATAAGTGCGTGATGTCATGGTACCTAAAATAAAATAAAGACAAAAAAAATATATAATTCTGAGCATCATTAACAATTGCACCACTGGCACTTGCAGATCTTGTTTAAGACCATTCAATAATGCATAAGCATGCTCACGCTCTTATATGGTTAATCTTTTTGTTACCAGGGTAGTGTTTTATGCTGATGAACCATTTATAGTTAGTCTCTTTGAAAAGGTAATGGTGTTGAGGTGCTTTTTATCAGGCGATATGTTGTTGTTGATTGTTTGATTGTTTTGTTTTTGTTTGTTTATCTTGTTTGTTTATTTTCATAATATTCCACTTGCTTCATTGCCCGCAAATTTTTCTACCATCAGTAACCCCAGTTGAAAAAATAGCTCCCAGGGCCTTTCGGTAAATGGTCCTTGTTCTCTTTAAAGAATGTCATCTGTGTGAGGAAGTCATCCACAATATCTAAGTCAATTATGTGACATCCTTGGCAACCGTGGCCTGCATCTGTTATCTTCATCAGTGGACGAGCTGCTTAATTCTTCCCATTATTCTTTGGAGTCATTCTAAGTGTTCCTGACTTTCTTGGGCGACCCCGTTACGCTCCATAGGCGGTTCGCTCTCTTAAACTTAAAGGAATGTTTTTGAAAAGGCAACCATGTAAAAGCCTTAAAATACCAGCATTCCATGCGCAAAATATAGGATGAATCTCTTCAAAATCAAGAAGTGTTATTGGTAAATTTGTTAACATTAATATGGCCCTTTTCGTACGGATGGGAAACTGTAATATCGCTTTTGACGTAAATGATTTAATAAACATTCTCAGAATTATTTGAAGCATCTTTCGCTTCCTCAACATCCACTTCTTTTGCCCCTATCTTCCTTCGTGAAAGTTATAGCCCATGCGAAATGTGACGTGTAAAAATCGATTGGAAACTAAGGACATATTCATGTAAATGAAACTGTTGTCGTGTTTAATACGACACATCTGGAGTGTCCATCCTTGCAAAGACTTCCTAAATTCTTGGCTGTGTCTCTTATCCGTGATCTTGGCCGAGAGCCCGGGGACGGTCTCTCTGCGGTTTGGGTCAATGTCTTATTAGCTGCAACGCAGGCGGTCTCCAATCGCAAAGGGCGCCAAACTTGTGAAAAATGTTTTGTAACTTTGGCGTCCATAACAGGACACAAAGTTTGACATGTGGATATTTTGACCGAACGACTTCTGGAGGACTTCGTATATGCCCTTATTCAAGGCTTTCCGCCTTGCCCTTTTTTGGCAATAGTGTCGATAACCTTTAAAAAATATGTTACTTTATGCAATACAGTAGCACATCATCATACGACAAACAGATTTTTTAATGAATGACTGAGCTCATTTCATTTTCATAAAAGACTCCCTTTCCTCACTTTACATACTAATATATATCACTACAATATGATTTTTTAAAAATATTTTTAAAATACAGTGTAAAGCATTTGGAAACCTTTGTATTAGGCACTACAGATATGTAATCTTTTATTATTATCATTACCCGAATATATAAGCTTATTTACAAGTTAAAAATAAGTATCTATTGTTTCAAATGCATTTATTGAGTATGTTTGAGGTTCGTATTTCCATATTTACCCACCAGCATCCCAAAGAAAGTTAAGCAACTATATTCCCAAATAAATATGATCAGATAGAGATCATAATTGTTGGTTTACCAAGTCATTTGTCTTACTTCTTACCACAGTATCCATCTATCTATCTATCTATCTATCTATCTATCTGAAAAGATGTTTGGTACTACAAAATCGTAGAATAGCGTTGAACAGAGGCACACTGAAGCTTTTCGTCTTGCACTCATTAGAGTAAAGAGCAAGAATCGAACAATATAAACGTTACATTTCGCGCCTTTTGTTCCTTTAGTTTTCGTTTATATTGTTCGTTTTCGGCTTTCTGTTCATTCTTGCGTTTTACCCTGATGAGTGTCAGATGAAAAGCATCATTATGCCTATCTATCTATCTATCTATCTATGTCAAATAGCTTGGAGGCCGTTGGGGCGACAATGTGATGGATCTTGAAACACAGGTTCTCCATAACTTTCTGTCTTCACTTTAGCTGTTCTAATTAGCTGCTTAAAAGGCATTCTCGTCTACTGCTTATATCAGGGTGTGGACATATATTTATAATAGTTATAGGTATAGCGCTTTTTCTATCGTATCTTCTCTTCAAACATAATTATCTTTATTACACCTACAAGTGGAGATTATGATACAATTTCAGAGCATCGCGTGTCGCAATTTTCAAAGCAGTTGGAACTTACGCTCCAATTTACGATGAAGACGTGTGACCCCATGTAACCAGTCGCAACTCCTCTCTCTCCCGCTTATAATTCTGAGAAAAGGATGACAGATGCATCGATAGTGGACGTAACTATGACTGATGCAAATTAACAGGGGGTAATTGCTGCCCGACTTGGCAGCAGGAGGGGGCATAGCATGGGTCAAATCTTTGAGATTACCTCTCCTTTCTTGTTGCATGTTTTGAGGGTGAATAAAGTTCACCGTGCCTGGAGGTATAGAGGATAAGTCATCGGACTGTGGATCGCAAGGTACGGGGTTCGAATCCCCGTCACGACACTGACATCCTTTACCAAGACATCAATCCGCATTTTTGCCACACTTCACACAGGGGGGGGGGGGGGGGGGGGGGGGGGTAAATGGGTACCTAGTATGATTATTCCTAAAAATACAGCTGTTGGGGCTAAAGCCGGGATTATAATTCCCCAAGCTCTTTTGATGCGCATAGGACGTCATCCAATTTGTTAAGCGTTATACAAGAACGAAATATTATTACCCACGCCGATAAAATCGGCAGGGTTATGTAAAGGGCTCCGTATGTTTCTTTGTTACCTTACCCACGCCGATGAAATCGGCAGGGTTATGTAAAGGGCTCCGTATGTTTGTTTTTGTTTTGTTTTTTTGTTTGTTTGTTTGTTTGTTTGTTTGTTTGTTTGTTTGTGTACAAGATAACAAGAGAACGGGCAAACGGATTTGCACCAAATTTTCAGGGAATGTTCAGAAAGTGACAGGAAAGAATCGATTAGATTTTGGTGATGATTGGTTGACCCCTGCAAATTCTGTGTGACCTTGAACTTTTGACCCTGTAGTAAAGTATAGGAACTTCAGTTCAGAGAGTGACAGGATAGAAACTAGAAAGTTTGATGACCCCAAACTTCGCCTGCCGATGCAGAAATATTTTGGTCAATCAAAACACTCATTACTTCGTCTCACCAAAAATCTATTTCAGGTTTATGAATTTTAGAAGACTTTTAGACCCATTATTTGGTATTTCACTTCAAATCCGCACGAGCCTGCAATGAATATTCAAAGCCAACGTATCCCAGCAACAAGGGATTTTTCGCGCTTGAACTGTACTCTCGTTGCGAAATCGAAAGCGGCTAGGTATACGGTATACGTATAGCCTAGCACGTCTAATTTCTCATATTTCTTATCTTCTG
The DNA here is from genome assembly GCA_025617745.1 of Heliocidaris erythrogramma. Lineage (NCBI taxonomy): Eukaryota > Metazoa > Echinodermata > Echinoidea > Camarodonta > Echinometridae > Heliocidaris > Heliocidaris erythrogramma. Next base: position 15,290,945 of record CM046872.1, on the reverse strand, counting down.
TGCATTTCTGTTTATTTTCCCCGGTTCTTTCCACTTTGTTGTGGAAGTTTTTGTGATTTATTTTATCCTGGTGGACGTGTAGTACGTGATTTTAATTGTTTTCGGTGAAAATCTGGTGCGTTTGTTCGACGTGAGTGAGTCTATCGCACTCGCGAGTGTCGCGTGTGTTGATCTGAGTGAGTGGCTGAGTAGCTGTAGTATAGTGTACGTACATAACTATACACAGCACTGTCGCGAAATGCCTGGGGCCGCGGCTGACTGTAGTACTGAGTGAGTAAGCTCTGTGCCTCGCATGCACGTCATTTTCAAGTCGAGATCCAACTTCTTTTGTCGTCATATTTATTTTATCCAAGCCCGATGAAAAAAAAAAAAAACAACCCGAATTGCAATGTAAAGATAGAACATGAATACATTTACTAACACTGACATGACTGAACCAAGGCCGTACGCAGCGGGGAGGGGGGGGGGGGGGGCAGTTGCCCCCCCCCCCAGAAATTTCAAAATCATACTTTTTTTTAATCGGGTTTTAGACTTCAAGTTATGGGTTCCTTTGAAAGCGATCATCTTGCCCCCCCCCCCCCCCCAGGAAAAAAATTTCTGCGTACGGCCTTGGACTGAACACTGAATACAAATTGCTAACATTTTTTTTCTCACCACGCCACGCTCTCTGACATGTCTAATCAATTACTTTTAGGGGAGGGATGTTTCAATAATAAAATATCTTTTTCAGAAGAATTTTTTCAAGGGTGGGGACACACAAAGCTATGACCTGGATATGGCAAAATTTATTGGGGGGGGGGGGAGATGTGCCTCTTGTTATCCCCTTTGAATGGCTACTGCTTACAAAAATAATCGCAACAAAACAAAACCTATTGGGTTAAGGCGTGGGTCTGCCGCCTTTGACGGCCTTTCTAGTTTCTTTATTTCTTTGTTTGTGTACAAGATAACTAGAGAACGGGTACACGGATTTGCACCAAATTTTCAGGGAATGTTCGGATAGTGACAGGAAAGAATCGATTAGATTTTGGTGATGATCGGTTGACCCCTGCAAATTCTGTGTGACCTTGAAGTTTTGACCCCATATATAGTAAAGTATATAGGAACTTCATGCACAGAATGACGTTAGTATAGTATTGCAACTACTCTGTAGCGCCGCTAAGGCGTGGGTCTGCCGCCTTTGACGGCCTTTCTAGTTACTTTTTAAAATCTGGTACGAAAAAATATCTCTTTCATTTTGGTATGCTAGTAGAAGTAGCGGACATTGCTTCGAATCTGAAAAAAAAAATGAAAAACGATAAATGTAATTTCTCCATAAGAAGGTACTATAGGTAAGACAGAAAAATCACAAATAGACCAACTTGCTACCCGAGTTGAAGTTGCACTGCCCTAATATTGGTATGCGTCAGTAGCTTATAAATCGAATATAGTCCTATAAATTGAATAATCCAGGGGAGCGTTTCATCAAGCGTTTTGTCAGTGATTTTACGGACAAATTTGCTCTCAGCCAGTCAGATGCAAAGATTTCAGTAGCTTATAACAGTTGTCGGTAAAAACAAATCACTGACAAAACGCTTGATGAAACGCTCCCCAGATGATGTACATGTAATAGGTCCGGCATAAGATAAGAGCTATTCCGAGGACATCTGTAAGTATCCACGGATTTATGTGCAGACGAGATGGTATGGGTGGTGGCTCATCGTTTCTATATCTTCAAAAGATAACCAATGGCGTAGTTACAGGGGCATGGGCGCACGCCCCCTCCCCCATCGAATGGGGAAAAAAGGGGAAAAATAGAGAGAAATGAGGAAGTGAGAGAGAAAAAGCAGAAAGGGAAAGGGAACGTGAAAGAATAGAAAGAATATAAGATGATCCCTTCAACTAAGACATCCCCTTTATCTAAGACACTGCACTGTATTTCAATCACAGTGACGGATCTGTGGGGGGGGGGGGGGGGGGGGGACGTGCCCACGGTTAAGCCAAATCTGGCATATTATTTCTGAGTACACATCGAGTATGAAAAGAAAATGTGCCCCCATGCACCTGATGAACTTTTGCAGACTTGAGCCTCCCAGAAAACCCTGGAAGACCTGGATCCACATTTAATGCAAAGATTTATGTAAAATCATCCTGACATTTACAAGCATGCAATCTGCAATCACTTGGACAGGTGTTATTAGAAACGGTGTCTGATGACATCATAATCTGCTGCAAGTCAAGCCAAAATTTCTTTTGAACACGTGGAACAGATGTCATACATAAAAGTCAAGAAAAATAACTTGTTAGCATTTATGACTGACATCGAAGAATGTGGACATTTATGCGAGAACCCTTTTTGAAGGAACAATAAACATACAAGAAACGAGATGTTTTCTCCCAAGTACATAGCAGTCTTCAAGGATATTGGCGCTTGAAGCTTTACAAGCGTAGAAGTAGAACTAGAAAAAAAATATATTTTTCCCTTTGATAACTCCCTGTTTAGATGGTCTGCTATACAAATATTTTGTCTGATACAGTCAAATAATCTTCGCCATTGTTCCTTTCTTGTTTCTTTCTTACTTACATTCTTTGTTTATCACTTTATTCACTTATTTGTTCATTCGTTTATTTGTTTGTTTATTCATTGTATTTTCGTCGAACGTTGTTCATTTCTGACTTTCATTAATTGAATTCCTTTTTTAATTTCAAGTTATCCATTCAAAACAAAACATAAAACGTTGATAATTCCAGGAAGTTTTTCAACCGCATTCCCCGCCCGTGTTTCCGAAACAAAACTAATGTATAGGCCTAAACAAAGTACATGTATATGTTAAACAACGGTGAAAAATTTTGCTTTGTGGTAAAATATTAGCCAGGGGAGCGTTTCATCAAGTGTTTTATCAGTGATTTTTACCGACAAATTTGCTCTCAGCCAATCAGATGCAAGGATTTCAGTAGCTTATAACAGTTGTCGGTAAAAAATCACTGACAAAACACTTGATGAAACGCTCCCCTGAACTTTCCACTCTACCTTTCAGGGGCTAGATTTAGTGTTTTTCATAGATATCAAACACATTTATTTCCTTATCATAATCAAATAAGTACAAATGAAATTTACATTGACAAAAGCATTAATTGTGGAAGGAGGCGAGGTTCCCTGAAAGCATCCATATAGATGTACGCCCGCATAATTTACAGACAAAACAACAACAACAAATTAAACACAGCAAAAACAAAAACAAAAAAGCCCCCAAAACAAAGGAGGGGAAGAACGAGAGGGAAGAAGAGTATACAAGTTTCCAAAATGCTACAATTATGTAATGGCCCCAAAGAAGACAAAACATTAAATACTTGTGTTAGGAAAGAGGTCTGATATATCTATCAAAAAGCTGGTGTTAAAGTTTTATCAATCACGATTACAAACAAGCTAGAAAACCCTACCAGTTCGTCGAATTGTAAATTGACCTTTCAGCTCAACCCCTATGAAAGAGAAAGTGTCACAAATGGAAATAAAGTGTGGTCTTGATTGTTGTTTAAATTGTCAATACCTGGAAAGTCCGGTATTACTATTAGGCCAATCCCTATATAGCAAATACCAGTTGTCGTGATGAATAAAAATCTCCGCATTGGAAATGCTGAAGTGTGGTACAAACAAAACCCAAGGTGCTACAAAAGAATATCCAAGGACTGCTTTTAATACCCAACTGCTAAAAGCAGCACTAAAGCCTTTTTTAATATGTAATAATGTGGTCAATGGTATATACTGGTTGTACAATCAGAATTAATAAAAACATGTATAGTAAACTATTTTGTAATTTAATTTGAGTTCAGCAAGTAGGTAAGTCGAGGAAGAAAATCAAATACCCGGGCAACAAAATACATCAAACTACGTTATACCGCCAGGCTTATTTAATGGAATAAACAACAATAAAGACAAATAAAGCAATATCATGTGGATATCAATATTGAAATAATTCAAGATGGCTGAGCTAAAACAATTGAACTAAACAGAGATAAGCATAGAATAATAGGGTATAATTCTAATCAATTTTCATATGTATCCAATAGAAAAATGCTCTGATTTAAAATACAGTCTTAAGAAAAGTTAGGTACATATAATGTACTTGTATTTGTAAAATGATGTCATGTTCTCAGTCACAAATATGACCCATAAAAGTGAACTGCAAAAATCAAATCATGCTGTGCTCTTGTTATATACGGTATTAAGATGCTGCTGAGAACATGACAGATTCTGTCCTCCGCAACCCCAATCGCTTTCTTCCTTTCTCTCCTCCCCCTCCCATCCCTCTCTCTCCCTCTCTCCTCCCTCCGTCCGCCTGTCGCTCCCTGACACTCCCCTCACTCTGTCTCTCTCTCTCTCTCTCATCTCTCTGTCATCTCTCTTTCTGTCTCTCTGTCTCTCTGTGTCTCTCTCTTTTTCTCTCTATATCTCTCTCTCATCTATCATGTCTATCTGTCTCTCTGTCTCTCTGTCTCTCTCTGTCTGTGTGTGTCTCTCTCTCCAAACTCTCCATCTCCCTGGATTTTCTTTTACCATTCGATGGGGGAAGGGGAGGGGTCCGGTCCGGGGTGCCCCTCTTCACCCCACCCATGCAGGCGGTATGTCATTAATTAGCAACGCAAAAAGCTTTGACTATCATGAATGAAGTCAACAACAATTATAATTTCTGAGACGACAAAACATCTCCCGTCCTTATTGTCGTGTAGGGATCGGTTAAATTACTGTTTACTTTCTTGAGTATGGAGAGAGTACATAATATGATGAACTGGTGACACAAAATCAGTTACAATTAGAAGCTATAGAGCATAACATTTATTCAGATTAAGTATAACTTGAAGATACATATAAATATAACGATGAAAACTAGAGCAAGTCTTATGGTGACTTTACTCTCAAAAGTCTCAAGATGTCTGGAATCTATTCTGAAGTAATCCTGAAGTGAACCCCTTTTATAATGGGTAAACCCTCTATTGGCAGTTGGTCAACCTTGAGTCCTTAACCAAATGACCAGAAGTACGTCATAACTTTTACTTAGTATTGGGGAGTGGGGCTGTTATCTGGAAGGAGTGATGAATAAGAAGACCATAAAGTGACCATTACGTCATAGCTTTAGTTGGAAGTTGTATGGCATGAAGTTGCAGCTTCATGGTATGAGTAATACTTTCCCAAGAAAGTGTGAATTTTGTAAACGTATGGACTTCCTGTTTAAATCCTGTCCAGGTATTGACGAAATACTGATAACTTATTGATAAACGGAAAATTGGTCTTATTATCACATAACATTATGTTCCATATGTGGATCGCAATATGACTTGATGAAGACCTTCTAACAAATGATGTTGTAAGTCAGGAAGAGTTTCAGACCCTGTGGGGATTCTTGACAAGCACTTAACCTAAATAAGTACGTCAGCACAAGGTCAAGGTCAAGGTTATTACATGGTGTTCACCTCCTTATATGTCTTTTTCAGGATGATCTGTTGATACAGATGCAATAGTCTCCCTGTGAGTGTTTCTGAGAGTCTTTAACAGATACACGTCTTTTGAAAAAGCCATCTTTCGTCGCTGCGTAGTTCTATTCGTCATCTATACCATTTTTGTCTTTTCTATATGTCGTTATTTGTTCATCGTTATCCCATCTTTCTACACTTTGAGTCACCTGTCGTTATATATTTCTTATTCGTATATCAGCAGATATTATTAATACATCTGTCAAAATAGTCTACCAGTGCTTTCTCCCTCATCATTCAAAAGCTTTCAACCCTTCCTTTCTTTTATCACGCTTTCTCCTCACTAGCGCAACTCTCTCCCGTTTTTCTATCTTTCTCTCACCCTCTCTCCCTTTCTCTCTCTCTCTCTCTTTATCATTCCCTCTCTCTCTCCCACCTTCACCCCGTCATTCCTTTCTCGCTCATTGTACCCCCCTCTCTCTCCTTTACCCTCTCTCCACTCTCTCTCTCCCTCTCTCTCTTTCTTCCACACTCTCTCCCCCTAGAGCTCTCTCTCTCATTATCTTCTCTCCTCTTTCTTCCTACTCTTCTTCCTCTTTTTTTACCTTCTTCTGTTTTTCTTCTCCTCCTTCCTCTTCTTTTCCTTCTCCTCCTTCTTATTTCCCCTCTCTCACTCTCCTTGCTCTCTATCATGATGGTCGACCACGACAATAAGATGGAATACACAACCTTGCTGCGTTGAAATAAATGGGTTGAAGACTGCAATGCATTTCAAGGAATCTCTGACCCGAATTCCAGTAGCTTTCAAGTCAGACTTCCCGATCTCATCCATCAAAGCAAATACCCTTTGATGTGCAATAATATTTAACCCTTTCACCCTGCTATGTACATACTCTCGGTGTGTTTCCCCATGGTTCCCCATCCTGCATGCATCGTGTCTCGATTCAAGGTGCGGGAACCAATACCTAGCATCCAGTGGGTTAATGTCAGGTTGCTTCTACTTTGCGATCGACCGATACTATGAATAATAACAACAAACAACAAAAACAACAACAGCGACAAAAGCAATAACATCAACCACAACCACAACATCAGCAACAACAAGAAAAAGAAAACAACCACAACGGCAGCAACAACAACAGTAACAAAAATAATAAACAAAAGCAGCAAAATAACAACAAGAATATAACAAATGCAAACTGAATCCACAGCAAGACTGTCGCAGACCTGATGGGTTAAACATTGGTGTCAAACCCCGGGGGGTATGTCCCATTGAGGCCTGTACGGCATCCGCGTCCGTGACTTTCTGAAAAGCACCCTAAACGAGGATTTCAGTGGAAGGTATTTGATACCCTATTCAGGTAAAAACCCGCGACAATTTTCAGATATTTAGATCCTTAACAGGGATTTTTTAGATTTTGCAAAATATTATACACCCTATTCGAGGATTGGTTCTTCTTGGCCCTTATTTTGTTAAAAAGGAAGAGTTAAAGGCAAATATTTACTTTGGAACACAGGTTTACAGAATGATGTTTTTATTGAAGGAATAGAAAAGAACCTCTTTGGATTAATGAAAAAATATCCACGAGAAGATTTTCAGATGCCGCTTATTTTGCTAGTTTATAAAGCTAGTATTGGGACCTTTCACAACACGAAAAAATGAAAAGATAGGGAGGGGGTACAAAAAAAAACACTCATTCAAATTCAATGATAAACATGGGCCATGAGGATATTCATGTAAACACTTGAACTTGATGATTTGAAAAAACCGTATGCACACAACCTGGATCAGTCACCAAAAACCAAATTGACAAGATGGCATATATTTTATGAACAATATTACCCTAAGCCTTTTGAGATGTTCATATTTCTTAGAGTTGTGATATACATGTACATATGATATTTTAAAGAAAATTGCTACACTTATTACATAAGATCAATACTATGTATTTATATTTCAGCAAAATTTGAAACACATCATTTTGTACACTAGCTACAAGAATCATATATGATGAAATAAAAGAAAACATGCTATAGGCTCGAACTATGTTGAATAATGAAAAGAAAATGGTCTGTACCATGGTTGTCGACCCGTGTTCACGATTGGGGGGGGGGGGGTTACTGGCGAGGGTGCCCAATCTTTTCTACGTTAGCGAGGGAGCAAAGCGACCGAGCAGCAAATTTTTCAATTTTTAACTCTAAAAAACTGGAATTTCTTGTGCATTTTACCCAGGAAATTTTGCAGTTGACCACCGCATTGAGAGGTAGAGAAGCTCGAATTTTATACATTGATAAACGGTTTTCTATTCACAGCAAGCAAGGCTGCCTACAGTTGAGATTTCCTTCAAAAGTTGAACCTTTGCAAATGCTGTTTTATACACTTCATCCTATATTGGGGAGCAACATTTAGCAGGAGTCTATCTAATTATGAAGCGAACAAAGCAATTACATCTTTATTTTAGCCCTGGGTTCTTAAATATTTTGCCGGGGGGGGGGCAGAAATATTTTTAAAATTACGTCGCGGGCCACTGAGTATTACACATACATATAAAGACGTAAGGGGCTCACGTCTCAATTGCCCGAATACATTGTGTATTAGCTTTCTAGCTTTTCGATTTAGTGAGCGAGCGAAGCTTGCGAGCAAAAAATTGACACTTTAGAATCGTGAAAATCTAATTTCGTCATCAAAATGTGCTAATTTAGCTCATCTGAGATATAAAAATTACAAAGAGACCATTTCACTGCCCGGAAATGAGATGGCGGTGACCGAATGCGGGCAATATTCTCGGGGAAGAGGCCTTCAGCCCCCATCCCCTGCCTCAGATGTTATATGCATACATACACGCATGGCTCATCTAAGGACGATTTTAGAATACTCCTCCCGTGTCCTTATTTTTTTTGTGTTTTTATACTATATACACGTGGTAGAACAGGGAACGGATAAATATAAAAAAATGATACTTTTATTCATAACAATAGTTAGGATGATAATTATACATCAACATAGTACTTAAAAAAAGATTATTATTTTTAATATAATAATAATAATAATATTCCGCTTTTATATAGCGCCTAATACATCAATGGTGATGTGTCTAAGCGCTTTACAGATATATATTATTACCCCGGTCATTGGATTCTGGCACGCCCGCACACAGTGTATGCACATTCTCCACTCCCTGGGGAGCATTCCAGCCAGTCGCCTGTTAAGCGCACACATGCTAAGCAAAGGACATTAACTTTCGCCATCCTACCGGGTACCCATTTAACACCTGGGTGGAGAGTGGCAAATGTAGATTAACGTCTTGCCAAAGGACGCTAGTGCTGCGGTGGGATTCGAACCCCGGACCTCGTGGTTCAAAATCAACTGATTTTCTTACTAGATATTTTTTTTCTATAAAGTCAAATAACTTAACCAGTTTGTGGACGGCAGAATGGTGATATGAAATATGTCGGCCATCGTATGCTCGTTCACAAAACCATAGCACAAAACACCAAACCGCGAAAATCTCGCCAAAACCGGGGCGTAAACCCGCGTAAAAACAGAACTATTACATGGGATTCGAGTGAAAAAAGCCCAATCCCGCGGAAAATAGACCAAACAGACTACTAATAATGAAGATTCCCGAGATTATTGACAGATTATGAAGCATAAATCATCCAGCTGTTCGTTTGGCTCCTGACCGGCTCTCGAATACTGTCAAATTGAAATTTTCAAGAGTGTACCCTTTTCGAGGATCTTTTCTCATCACTCGTGAATTTGATACCCTAAACCAGATACCCGGGTTACCCGTCTGGTGTTGAAAAAACAACCCTTTTTACTCGTTTTCATGGACGCGGATGCCGTACAGGCCTCAATGAGACATACACCCCCGGGTGTCAAACCCAGCCTTGTAAGATCCTAACATTTGTGCCTACGAATCAAAGACCGTCTTGTTTGTCGAATCTCCACATTTTCCCCCTTCTTCTCTGAACTAAATAATGAAGGAAGAATTCTGGATAGCCATGGAGTATGTGAAGTGGCAGCTAAAAATACCAGCAAAAGATCGTTATTTGATAATAGATGTAAAGATATTGGAGCAAATTAAAACAGATAATTGGACGATATAAATGACATATACGACATGATTAACGTTTTATTTCGTATTGTGTGAGGGTAAAGTAGCATATATATGGATAAATAACGTATTATGGGACTTTGGGTGTTTGGAAACTCATTATACATCTCTTCTAATTATTTGAAAGGAATATAATAAGTGCAATTAGTGTGGAGTACACAATGCGTATCCAGCCTGCATACCAGTATGCCATCCAGTTTGTGATACGTTTAAAACATCAACACAGCTTGCAGCCCCCGTCTTTTTGTAAATTATTGGATACGCCATTTTCATATCAAAATTCTGCAAAACACGATTTAAAATGGAGGTAGAGTGAGATAATTAAAATGAGGGAGGGAGATTAGAATATATATTTGGTAATATATAATTTTGTCCAACCCTTTATGATCATCAAAACTCTGTGGGTCATTCATAGAAAACCATGACGTTTTGATAGTATAGACAGTAATTACAATGAAGATAATCAATAGCATTAATAAATAATCTAGATTTAAATCGATGGTTTTGTCTTTGTTTTTGTATTTCACTCACTAAGTTAGGCCAGTGACCGCCCCCGCCCCCCGCTCCCCGTGATACCAGTGACCCCACAATGGCCGACCAGTACGCTACGCCACTGCTGTTGACCTTTGAGGTGTCAGTCAGTCAGTATCTTGTTGACTGGATGATGTTTGTGAAGTTGTATGGTCATGGTTAAGAAATCTCAGGCAATGCCAAGAATCTGTGGACGCACACATAGACAAACAGATACAAGACATCTTACATGGATGACAAGACGGATATGACTACATCCGATCATCCATATCAACATCTTTGGCTTCTACGAGGCTTATCTTTAGATATCATCTATAAACTTGCGGATGGAGGGGGGGGGGGGGGGGGCACAGCCAGCTCGTGTTCCCGCCTTCGAAATCAAAATGACATACCTTAAGTACACCCCCTTCAAAATGTTCGACCTAAAAGGCATCTGAAAAATGCTATAACCATTGTTTGGAATTCTGCCTCCCTTTTTTATACAAAATCCTGGATACGGCCCTGATCTACAGTCCGTCACCTTCATCCTCGTCTGTTGACCATAGACTTCGTCTTACTTTTCATATTGCCATTCTTCTTTCTCCTTTCATTTGTCATCCCTTTCTTCTTCTACCAGTCCAGCCTAATGTCATCGTCATTCGGTCGACATCATTGTCTAGTGGTAGGCCTTCATACTCGTTCAGCTTTTCTCATTATTTTATTTATTGGTATGGCTTTTCTTAGACTTGTCATTATGCTATCTTATCCTCTGTAATCGTCTTCTGGTCTTGTGATTCCATTGCCTTTCTTAAAGGAGAATTAACCCCTGATTACAAATTTACTTATATTGGAAGGTGTAATATATTCCTACTTATTGGCCTAAATCATTTTCTAATAAGATATCAGAAAAGGGTATAAATAAAGATATGCCAACACTCGGTATCGTCTCCTACTCATTTACATGGGGCTGCCATTTTCTTGCTGATTTGGAGTTGTACATGAACCATTGAGAAATGTTCCAGTCAGGAAGATATTTTGAATCCAAATCCTAAATTGATTTTCTTCATTACCTAAAATCCCATATGTGACGAAAAATATAAAGTGGGTTTTTACATGTATTATAAAAAGTAAATCTTTATAATGATACTTTTAAATTGTCTGGTTTTGCTTAACAAAAATCTATTTTTCTTGGGTTTGCCAAACAGAGCAGAACATAATATATGCAGCATGCATTCTGACTTTTCAAGTCCATTATCCGAAAGCAGGTGAATGCATAGTTTGCCGCTATAGATGCTCAGGGAAGAAGCATCCATAAAATTTGAATTAATTTGCTCCGTCCCATACGTCCAGTATCGAGAAAATAGATTTCTATTAAGCGAATATCGATTTTCAACAGAAATATATAAGGAAATCTTCAGTTTAAAAATAAATTGACATATCAATTCTATATTTTTAATCTCAAATGGGTTTTTAATTTTGAAAAAGGCAATTGAGCATTTGGATTAAGAAAATCTTCTTGTACACATAAACAAAATGGCAGCCCCCATGTGCTGCTAGCAGACGATACATATTGCTAGCAGATGGTAAATTTTGCTCAGAAAATCTTGATTCGTATCGATCTCGTATATTTTGACGCGAAGCCATATAGTCTAACAAGTAGGAATAAATAACACCTTTGAACACTATCGTCTTTATTTTTGAGCGTAATTCTCCTTTAATCTTTGGTCTCTCTTTTTTTTGCTTATTCCACGTCGTCTTCGTCTTTCTCTTGCATCTTCGCTATCTCTCCAGAGCTCCTTCTCCCCTTAGTCATCATGATCATCATCCTTTTCTCTGATTCTTCTCATTCATTTCTTTGTTCTCTTTGTTTATACCTTATATTTTTCGCATACATTTTACGACGGACTGGGTCCTTGAAATAGTATTCACGGGTTAACAAAATTGCTCAAAAGATTGCACATGATTTTTGCAAATACATGCATGTTTGCGGCTCAAATGTAATTCTTGTTAAAAAAAAAGAAGAAGCGACCTAAGGATAAGAAGCGGGGGGGGGGGGGGTAAAGTGGTGGTACGTAACAAATTTACGTGGTGATGGGAAATTTTAGCCCCATCCAAAGAGCTTCAGACGGCTTGAAACTCTTTACACCTCCAAAGCTAAAAACTTCCATGGACTAGAATGACTTGCATAGATATGAGACATGCTTTCAAGGAGAGGAATGAAAACTTGGACAGTTCCTTCACCGGGTTCAGACAGTGACGTGTACCGGCTACCCAGCTTGAAATGATTGTTCCACTTCTCTAGATTAAAAGGTTACGTATCTCGGTTATACATTTCCGTTACTCAGTGTGGTGTAGCTAAGGGGGCAAAGCTAGGAGGCATTTGCCCTTACCAAATGGCGGGGGGGTGGGGTGAGGAAAAAAATTTAAAAGGGAGAGAGAGAAAAAAAAAGAATAAGGGAAATGAACATGAAAAAAGCTACGATTCCTCCAGAACCTTCCCCCTCATTAACGATCTTGTTAATTTGCATTTCATCATTCATCATTTAGTAATACCTGTCCCCCCCTGCCCCCCCCCCCCCTCAATGCCAGTGCCCCCTTAATGTCTGGACCTATATATACGCCACTGACGTAACTTGCACTAGCAAGTCCAAGCCAATGTCCTTTATAATCAGGATTGGATGCACTTTATGTCTCATAAGCTAATCACATATCGGTAGCGGATCCAGCCCCTCCCATTGTTTTCAAAATCCTGCAAATGCACACAATTTTATAGTTGCAAAAGAAAAATATCAATTGGAAGTTCAGCCCTTATACGGGCATAATTATACCCGCTCCCTCTTATTCTAAACTCCCGGCTGCACTGCTGATCAGATTCAAATTTCTGCTTCTTGTTAAAGACCCCATTTTTTAAATTGCACCAACCGAGATACTTAAGTACAGAGCTTAAAATACCCCTTTTTTCAAATAGCATATTAGGTACCTAGAGGGATCTCTTTTTCAAAATTCCAGGGCAATGGAAAATTCTACATCAGTTAATTTCATGAAAATAACGTACATGTTCAAGCGCCAGGGTTATCCAATAAACGACGTAAATACGAAGACAATTAAGAAATGACAGCAATGAATGCACAATGAAAAAAAAAACAGAATTACAAAGACGAATCGGGGCTTCATGAAGGTCTAAACCATTTACCAGGACAAAACTAAAACTAAAATCATATGAACAGCCTAAATAAAAAGCACAATGCTTTCCAACTTACCTTGATTGAATGAAATGCAATTAAACAGATAAACAAGCATACTTTAGGCCCCCACGACATTTCATCTAAATACTTATTCCAGAAAAAGAACGAAGAGCTGCCGCGTGGTATCCCTACACTGGTAGAAGTTGGAGTGTGAGGTTTAGTCCAAACTCATTCAGTAGTTGAACATAAAAACTGATTTCGTTGATGCAGTTTCCGTAAGTTTCATTAGTCACATTAATTCCCGTAAATCCAAGTTCATGAAGGTTATCGTTTTCAATACAAATGCTCGTTAATTTCTCGAATTTGTAATCATTCAGCGTCAGTCGACAGGAAAGTTAAGTTTCCGCGGTATAGGCCTATACCATATTAGCTAGAAATTCTGCTCTTGCTACTTATTTTTCTTTTTATATATAGCGGTGATCGAAGAGCTAAAGATGAGAATTCTTGTGAAACTTTTTTTTTAAATGGAAGTGCTCCGAGAAGTGGTGTGAACTTTAGGTTTTCCGTCTTTATTTACTTGTTTACTCGAAGTATCGCCGTGTATCAATGACCGTTTCCTCCTCGTTTCCCACTATTAACTCAGAGGGGGTGTGCCTTTGGTCTACATGCAAGACGTTCGGATTTTTTGTCGAAGAGTCGTGATGCGATAGAAGTGGGTCAAAAAACAACTTCCATGTTATCAGTGGCGGATCCAGAATTCTTTTGCCGGGGGAGGGGGGAGTCCGAAAAATCTGTTGCAAGGAAATAAAAATGTTCTCTCATTTACCTTCAAGGTGCCTTTTCGATAACCCTCTCAAAAAACAACAACAAACAAACAAACAAAAACGAAAGAAACTAAGAAATAAACAGCAACAAAAGCTCTTATCATAATTTCAGGAGCATGTCTGACCAAAATGTTTGCCGCTGGAGGGTGACACGAACATGATTTTGCACACATTTCTTTTCTTTTGTATGCCAGGTCGGGTTTTGCAGGGCAGTGCCCTTCGTGCCCCCCCCCCCCCCCCCCCCCCCCGGATACGAAACTGGTCATTGCCTGCAATATTTGCTGTTTGCACTGATCCAAAGTTTCTTCATCGTCAGGCTAACATTCATATATTTTCCCCGTGAATTTTGGCAAAAGCGGTAGATTCTGGTTTTGAGAAACACATTGGTGTACTTTGGGCATAGACCAAACAATAAACGCGACGAACGTCTGGAAACAGTAAGGTGAAAGTTTCAAGGTTAACTTGGTTGGCCAGAAATTATGACGTATTACGGAGTCAGTCAGACGACAAGAAGATTAAACATCTGTGATTTGATGTGACATAGAATTACTCTTTATTTTTGTTTTGATAGGGAGAAGAATACTGCTAAGCTGGCCCGCTGTATAGCTTAATCGGAAAATAAAGCAAAGGTGGAAGAAGAAGGAAATCAAGAAAAAGAACAAACGACTTACGAGGTCTTTGCTATTAAAACTAACGTATTTGACATTTCTTTTACGTGAGGGTTGTTGGTAGACCTCTAGTGGCATCTCAGTGGAGGAGTATATACACAACTTTAAATTAATTATTTTTGCTAAAAGGCCTTGACTCTAGTTGTTGGGTCATATTGGATTACTGATAAGGCCCCATCGATAATGGTTTATCTTCAATGCCCTCTCTCTCTTCCATCTTTCTGTTTCTTTGCAGTTTAACTCTCTTACCCATCCCTATGTCTGCCTGTTTCTCTATCTTCCCCTCTCTCTGTCCATCTATCACCGTCTCCCCCTCTCCCTTGCAGCTCTTTTTCTGTAATTTTGCACTTTTCAGAGTCATCTGGTTGCTGGCCAAGAAAAAAGGTTTCTTTTAAATGTTATGTTAAGCTGTTGATATCCATTTAGTATATCTTGCAATGCCTCGTTAAATAAGGTTTATATATTTAAAAAAAAGTTTGAAAAGTGCTTTCTACTAAAGTATAAAGTAGTAAAGAAACATTTATTGAAATGCTTTTTGTTTTCTTACAACATAGAAAATATTTATACTTGTTCACAAGAAGTCTTAAAATATCCCCTTAATACATTAATAGATCTTGTTAACGAAATTAGTGACGATAAGTCGAAAATTTAAACGTCTTCATCATCTATTAAGAGGTACCTATGATCATATAGCATGGATGTCGGAAAGATAACAGAATGCAGTGTCACCATCCCTGTCGAGTGGCACATGTTCGTTGCCTGATTAGTGAGGGCGCCATAGAGATTGGTCAAAAAGATACATCGTGATGTAAAATTAGCAAGTACATGAGCTTTCAAATGTGTGGACTTGAACGCCGTCCTAGATTTTCCCAGCTACAATGGACTGCTTTGTGTTAGCTGCATACCGCGCTTTGTGCCAGAACGGCTCACCCGTCCACTGGCTTCTCCCTCGTCCACTAGTCAAATGGAGAACGCGTCAAACATGGTTTTGCTTTCTTCTCTAAAACGTGAACCTCCTTCACCCATTGTTAGCTTCATGCTTCACCTACTTTGTATGCAGTCAACACCAATCGGTCCATTGTCGCTGGGACGATCTAGGACGGCGTTCTAGTTGACACGTCCGAAAACTCCTTATTCAACTGTTTAGTATCAATTACTTTCAAAAGAATCTTTCCAGTTATCTAACTTCCTTCGTCCATTTTCCTTATCTCCCTCTCCAGTCTTCACAAGCTATCTAATTTCTGTTCTTCCGTAAATATCCGACTCTCTTTCTCTGTGTCTTTCTTCGTAACTTCTCTCAAATCTTATCCAGCTTCCATGCCCTTTCTCCATCAATAAAAACCCCCAATGCAAAACAGTAAAGACACATAATAAATCTAATAATTACATGTTCCATACAATTCTTATTTATTTATCAGCATCATCTATGTAATTCATTGATACAAAAGTGTACAATTGGATTTCAAATAATCTCCTTTGTTACATCGTATCTTTTAAAAGACACAAACCATATAACAAATTCAAATAACGCACTATTTTGCTGCAATTCATTACAATGTTAACTCCAAAGGAGTAAGTCAAGGACCAAGGCTTGTACAAGTCATTAAAAACATAGGGAGGATAACCACTTATGTAATTATAGCAAGGGATAATTGTCCCCTTTCAGTATCAATGCCAAAAGGACACAAATGCACATGAAGTACAGAAGGAGGTAATGCAAATACTACTGCATAGATCACCAAATCCCTTTTTCTTTGCTTGATGGGGGCAAAAAAGATGTTTTGACTGTGGGGCTGGCATCTTTATCTTCATTGCTCTGTAATCAACCATGTGTTGATTACAATTCAACAACTACAAACCTTGCCCTCTTGTTTCTCTATTCACTATAACATACTGCCTTCTTGTTCTCCAATCAGCCACTTTCTTCAGGTCAAAGGTTACGAAGCAAAAGGGTGCTATGTACAGCACTCTCCTGTATCAGAACATCATGCATATACAGCGTTCACAGGTTGAAAACATTTCTAACAAATCTCATCTCAGGCAATTCCAATATCTATTGCATCGCCAATAGAAATCATGTTTGGCTCACATAAAAGGCTCTTGCAATATTCGCACACATGTTCATAAACCACTGCCAAGTTTTTGACGAAATGTTCACATCTTGTCTAATATTGTCAGCTTTTTAATCAGTCATTATCCTTTGATCATTCATTTCCTAACAACATGAATAACAATGCACTGTCCGTTACTCGTACATGTACTCCTACTCTTACAGATACAATATTTAGAACAAATAGCTAGATTTTCTTATTATACACAGTATGTACAAAATGCGGTTCTCTCTTGCAAAGAGAGGTTATATCATACAAATATCTCATACCCATAGCAATGGTTGAGAGATATAATGGCATTGTATGGTACATGTCAAAACCTACTTTCGAGAAAAGAAATATAATTATAATGATACGTTAAAAATCAGACTCAACTCCTATTTTCACAAGACTCCTTTTGATTCTATGGGAGTTGAACTCCAGATGGAATGCACAATATGTTTCTACTACCCAGATGATCAATATCTGAGTCTTTAGTATGTTTTTTTTTTAATGTCGTTTGTGTATACATTATTTTTCTGACGGTGAACTACATAAGGGAAAAAAAAAATCCCGATATTAAATTAGCAACAGAATATCGATGCAATGACAGAATGATTTTCTGATACGCCTCAAAATATCCGCAAACTTGTGAGATTTGAGTGGGCAACATTTTTTGAAGTAAATAACTTGCTTGATCAGTGCTTGATTAATGATTGAACAGTTCTGTCTATGGTTTTTAAAGGGTATAATTCACAATGGCATTCATTATGGGCACCATGCATTGCAGATAAAAATTATTCAGTAACATTGATATTTTTATAATAATATCATCATTACAAGTATTATTATTATTATATCCATTCAGGTATTTGCCATTTGTACGATGAAAAATATGATCGCATAATGGCTAATCGTATCGAGGTCATCATCATATTTGGTAAGCACTAAAATATTGATGAAGAGTTGTGAAAGTCTGTTTTTTTTCTGTATAACCTTGCGGAACAATTCAGTGTTCTCTCTCAAAATTTACACACAGAAGATCATAGCACATGAGGGGAGAAAGAGATAAAATTATGATCCTAAATCATAAAGTCATCAAAAATTAAAAATCACAAAAAAAAAAATATTCCACATATCTCCAGTCAATATCTTACATGTACCTTGAAATACTTGGCAATTTTCAAGTGCATACATGCAAAAATAAAAAAGTCAATGTAAATACAACTAAAAAAAAAATCATCTAAAACTTGAAATTTCTACGGGATGTGCCATTCATACAGAAAACATAATCTTTACTTCAAATAATACAATGGCAAGTATTTAATAACATATCCCTTATTTCGTAGTTACAGATGTAACAAACAAAATATCAATAAATTTAGATTGTATATGAATAAAAAAAAAAAATTAGATTGTGTAAGATATTCATCAAAATGAGTGTGCCTAAACAAAGAGTTTATCTCATTTCACCCTCTTTCTGTATTTACCATATCAATCAAAATCTAGTCCAATCAAAAATGTTTGTTCAGATTTGAAATGAAAAGATTGGATAGGTAAGAAAACTTCAAATAAAAATCATAAAATACAAAATAAATACATTACATTGAATCCTCAGTAACTAGTAATTTAACATGTCAGCCATCCGTGCCAAATAGGTTGACACATCAGCTTAACATGCATTATTGTGAGGTGAAATCCTGCACTGAAAAATAGTCTTGAATATAATCAGGCAAATTGCAACATCATGTTATCTTCAATAAATAAAATACAGTCTACGAATAAGAATATGAAATCATCGGAGGCAAGGAGATTGTTCTCACCCTAACCATACTTTTGTAATTTATTTCACTCCTATTTGTTTTCTCATGCATGTACAAAAGCTGCATCACTAAAAGAGAGAAGTACACCTTTGTCTGGGGCAATATTCCCTAGATAGATCGCTATTCATTTGGGTTAGAGTCTGAAATCTACTCACAATCTGAATATATAAAGCAAGACATTCTAATTGTAAAGAATAAAACGATAAGGGTAAGGATAAAAATGTCAAACAGAAACAAAACGCAATACGCATAACTTTAGGGAGGAATAAATTAGGCACACACAAGAAGAAAGGAGTAAATTAATGATAGACTTACAGCGTCAGTTTCAAAAGATTTTTTTTTTTTGGAGAGCAGAGCTAGCTGGAATAACGGCTTAGATGAGTAATAAGCGTCTATAAAAATACCAGAAGGAAATGTTTGATAAAAAGGGACCCCATCCAGAGGAAGAAGAATACTATGGTGAGGTAATGAATTCTAAACTTTTGAATTTCAGCGCTCTAAACGGTTCTATGACAGCTTAAGGATAAGTAGGTTTAAAAATATCTATATGAGGCCCCAAACAATATGATCTCAATCAAAATAAGAAATACTTACTACCAAACTATCCATAGATGACATTCCCTATTACTATAAAAACTATGGACTATCATAAGTTTACCTACAAGGTCAGAGTTTGATTACAGGTGCCTTAAATTTTGGAGAAATTGCCTGAAAACAGCCTTGATATCCATTAGTGTTTCTTTAATAAATATTACTTTATCGAGGATGATTCCAAATACCACATGAAATTTGAGATAGCACTGAAGCAAGTTCAATATATTCTTTCTTGAATTCCACCCCAATCTAGCTATTAGTCACCTTATTTTCATCCTTTTACGTAGCATACACCGATAACCATGTACAATGGCAGTCATATGTTGTGCTTTTCATACCAAGACAGCTAAAGGTGAAGTATGTTGCCAATCAAATGTCAGACTGATAGAATACGGTGTCTACATCATAATAATATTGATCCATGATTAAATCCTGAAGCACCTACACAGTGTCCTCTAGCCATACCTCGTGTCACCGAGTACGGTTAAAGGCAGAGTACGGTTAGCGCTCTAAGCACTCACACTCTGAGCTGTGTGGCCAGCTGCATGAGCACTTTGAGCCCTGGCATGAAGGCACTGATTTCCGAGAAGTTACCGCTGCTAACCAGACGCGTGTGCACTCCAAGGCCGTGCTGGTAGTTGTAGGTTCCGATGGCTTGGGCGATCTCGTGGAGACCTTGGAGAATCATGGAAGAGAGCTGTAGAACAAAATGAAGTTATTAGAACGAAACATTAGTCAAATGTGTAGGGTGTACAGTACTAAATGTTGGAGCCAATGACAAAAAGGGAGTATTCCATTTTTTAAAAAGTCCTTTGGAAAATACATTTGTTACGCTGAGTTTAGCTAAGTAGTCAATACTATAAAAGCAAAACTTTCATGACATAACATTTTTGCAAATTGTTAATCACAGCCAATTTTGCTGCAAGAAACTTTTCGCAAATTGCAATCATTTTATGTCGTTTGAGTTGTGATTTTGATTATTTCACGGCATGAAAATTTAACGACGTTCGCAAGAGTTTCATGTAAGCGGAAATTTCTGGTTTTGCAGTATATATAGCTCAAGGTAATCAAGAAGTATCTTCCTAGCAAGTACCCATCTCCTGGATAAAGAAAGGCACCTGTAGATAAATGCCGTGATTATGGGCTTGAGTATCTGTCCAAGGCTTTCAAGTCCAAATCTACTCACTGGAAGCTAAGCTTGCAAACCGTTATGACATAATACAAGAATACAGGAATTTTCTTAACTAAGACGTGGAAATGCAAAAAACAAACACAAATTAAGACTTTATTTTTTCCCCCGCCAACTCAAAACACCATGCACTGAGATAGACGTTGATTCCTGTCATGGCCCGTATTCTCGAAAAGTGCCTAACTTTAAGCCCCTGCTTAAGTGTGTAGATTTGGGCCACTGAATTATGGAGAGCCAAATGTCACCCACTTTGAATCCAACAAAATCACCATAGATACCCTTTAGTTCCGGAATTAAATGCAAATACAAACACCTTACGATGGAAGTGATTTCTAATGCTCATTTCATGCCAGAAAATGACTTTTTTTCTTTATCTTGTTACATAAATATGGTAATTCATATAGGACTTTTGGGTAGACGAATGGCCTTCCATAAATCAGCGGGCTAAGTTAAGCCACTTTCGATGAATACGGGCCATAATGATTATGACACCAACAATTCTGATCATTTACAATCTACATATGTAACTGTTCTTTTCAGAATATTATTGATAAAAGTTGCGTTCTTACCGATCCTTCCCTCAGCTTGTCGTATAAAACTTCCAACTTTCTGTGAACGTCTTCTAGTTTCCGCTTCATTTGCTGCAAGAATCAAAACAAGATCAGAATGGTCATCATTATTATTTATTCAATATTACACAGATAATATTTCCAGTCACATTTACAAGGAAACATGAATTTATTTTCTTATCAAAATACAGACAAATGTGATTTGAAACAAGAAATTAGATACTGTAAACCCGAAATTTTCGCTTGCATGAAACTTTTGCGAATTTCGCAAGGGATTGAGATTCGCGAAAGTTTCATGCCGCGACAAAATAAAATCGGATTCCGACGTTTCGCGTAATATGTTCGCATCGCGAAAAGCAGTCACCACGCCGCTTCACTACTTTTTTCTTTCAAGTCTTGCGCAACTTTTGAGACCAAATTTGTGATGTCCGCGTGTGCGGTTCCGGATTTACGCAACATTTCGTAAGTGCATGTCAGACCCAAAATTGCTCAAAAACGTGATTTCGTGTACAAATCCAATGCAAATTGTGTTTCCAGCTAAAATTCATAAATATTTCATTATTTTTACTTTTACTGTTTAAAAACAATTAATTTTATGTTGTTTATGATTAAAATAGTGTCGCCGATGAATTCCATCGAAAAAAACGATAAAAAACAAAAAGTCGAAAAACAAAGAAATACATAAGAAATTAAAAAAACAATAAAATACATAAGAAAAAAAGGATTTTACCGAATTTTTTTTTTTGTTTATTTGATCAGAATCTGACAAAGAGTCTCTATACAAAAAATTAGCAGTTTTGGGGCTTTATTTAATTAATTAGAGCAAACCATTAATTTTATGCATAAATTAGCATAATTAATTAGTTGTGACATTTTTCGGAGAAATTGACTATACAGTTTTGTAGATTACGTGGTCGGCGACGTGTGTGCCGATTTTCGTTGCGAATGCGCAGTGGACGGCCGAGATCTTAGGGGGGCGGAATCAGCCCCCCGGCTGTGAGATGGGTCTAAATAACCCGGCTCTATTAGGGTTAATTAACAATACAGTCACCTTCAATTGTTTTTACAAACTACATTTGAAAAGTACTGTCACAACAGACACCTATTTGAAATTACAAATCAGGTAAGAGAAAGAAAACTACAACATCTAGTTATGTCTTTTTGAGGCTGTGTGAATTTAGTACCCGCCCTCCCACAACAAAGAGAATGTTTGATATGGTACAATATGTTATTTGAGCAAAGTTATATGAGAATTAGCACTTGGTATGAGTGCTTGCTATTGGCCCACCCCCAGGATATGGTTGGAACTTACGGCATTAACAGAAGGGGATGCCCCACATCTTTGAGCTAGACCATTGAACGTATCACAGAGAACTTGATGTTCGGCTGGGAGAGGTGCTTTAGGTTGTTCAGTGGGCTGCTGCGGAGCTTTGACAGGTGCACTCTGGAAAAGAAATTCATTATGTGTAAGATATTTTCATTGGTCACATACTGTAAAAGTGGAAATTATCAAGCACATGAAATGTTTAAGAATTTCGTGAGGAGTTCAAATATGAAAAAAATTTCATGTTATAAAATAATTGACTTTCACAACTGACACAACACTGAAATTTGAGCAATACATGGAAGTTACTTGCTGTCAAAATGGCTTTCATTTATGAATCGTGAACATTTCTGGTCGTGCAGTTATGGTACACTATATTTATTTTTCTATAAATTAAAAATATAGCATTTTCTAGGGATGACTTCATGAAATTAGGTTAAATACTTTTTAAATGCTGTACTATAATGTCACATTGGTAGTAAAATGAAGATTCAATCATACAGGCATAGCTCTGTAGTAACTTATTGTTAGGAGAAGAAAGAAATTTTAGGAACTTTTTAAAAAAGGAGTCATGCTGTAATAGAACTATTGTTAAAAATTTGGGAGTCAATGCAATTTTCAGAGGGTTCTCAATTTTAGTGTCAAGCCCTGCTTACAGAAACATGAAAACAAGATAACACCGATGAACAGGCTGAAAGCACTATACCTCCATCAATATATTAGTATAGTATTAAATGCATATTAACAATGTCAAGCAGTATGAAGTGTTAGCAGGCAATAAACTCACATCCTGAGGTGCATGAAGTTGCTGTTGGACATACTGCTGTTATTGATGAAATAATGAAAGACAAAAAAAAAAAAAGCAGCCAATATATTTTTTTTGGTTAAAATGCTTCCATGGTGATATGACTAAAGGGATCGACAAGTCGCAATCTATGGGCGATTTTTGCGTTGGCTGCTCCTTTCTCTGGATCAAAGTTCAGCGCGACTTCAATTTATCGCACCCAGCTAATACAAGTCCGCGTATTGACCCAAATTTGGGTAAACAAGATCGCGCGTTGTTTATTCCAGTATATGAATCTCATTGGTTGGTTGCGTATATATAGGATTCGAGCTAAGGATCGTGCTAGGAATTTGGCAATAACATTCCTTCGGTAGCGCACGATTGGACCTGATTGTATCCGAATTTCCCAGAGTCAGGCCAACTGGTCAGGCCAACTGGTCAGGCCCATGGATTGCGACTTGCCACTCCCTTTAAGTAGTGATAGCGTTATAATTCTATGAATCAGGTCGACACATTTAATGCTTTCATGTGCAATTTATGCCACTACCAAACCAGATAATGCATGTCCAGACAATCACCGGTTAATGCAAGAATAACAAAAGATAACTGTATGAATATGAGTTATTTAATACTTATAAGCCAGGTATTTACATAAGATAAAAATAGATGAAATTTTATATTCTATATTATTAAATCAAAATTTAAGGGTTTCTCCGGAATGCTTTGGTAAAACTCCACTTCTGAAATTTCTCTTTCTGCATGAAGACAGCAATTTGCAGGGATCGACAATAGCTGTAAGACAGTCACCGATGGCGGAACTATATTACTTTTGTTTTGTTGTGTACTGTAAGGGAAAAAAGACCGGAAGTAGACAACTGTAAGCTGCACCCACAGATCCTGCGTCAACCAATCAAAAGCCAGCATTTGATAAATATCTGTTAACGCCCTCTAGTGGCAGAGTAGTTTTAGTTATTGTCAATCCCTCAAATTGTCTAATACCTCAAAGTAATCCAACTGCTCTCATCCAAGTTGGTCTATGTATTGCTATATATGTTTGCTTTGCAAGACATGGGTTATGAAATGCTTTAGAATTCCCTCTTAGAAATATGAAAAATGAAGAGATTCTTTGTTGACTCGATGCATATTTCAACAAGTACTGGACAGATTTTTGTTATTTCTTAAGCAGTGGGATATATAGGGGCAAGAACTCAATGTTGATGGAACTGAGCAGATGATTAATATAATATACCAGTAATCATGTAATAGTTAGACAAAGCAATTCATCGTAGCTTCATAAGAAAAGCATATCGTACTGTATAGATTGATTTTTATTGCATACATATATTTCTGTTGATGACAGTGACACAGAAATATTCAAGAGTCATTTTTCTCAATAATGAATGTACATTCCTTACAATACGTGTTCACGTATGCATTGTTAGCTCATTTTGCAGGTTGTTATATTGGCAACCTTACAAGCATTTGAGACATTCATGAAAATAGAGACATTTGCAGAAAGACAAATTTTGCAAAAAAACCCGGCTTATACTGTGTGAGAATGATGTGTTGTACTTGATGTTGTGTAGCTGATCAATGAATCTTTAGTTTTGGAATGGTAGAGGAAATGTTTCCACAACTGTTACTCCATTCTGCCAGACACTTGATTAACATGACGCTACAAAATGACCTCTTTGATAATATCTTATTTTTGTAATTCTTTTAACTCCTATCTGCAAAATTGATTATTTGAGCAAATGTAGCAAAAATATGTGCAGTTCTTTTCTAATGAATAAAAAAAAAGTTAAAATGAAGTGCAGGTATTATAACCAAAATAACATTTGAAATGCAGAGATTAGTGAAAATAGCTGTGAGTGAAAACAAATTTAAAACAGAATAGGTCTCAAAAATAAGATTTTCAGTTGAATTATTGCCAGAGAAAGCTAAAGTTTAGAATCATGAGAGAATTAGGAGATTACCCAATCATGCGGTGAGTAAAGCTGAAAGATATTAAAGAAAGCAATCAGAATTAGACTGGAATTATAATCAATTAATAAAGAGCAATGTATGGAGAAAAGAGGAAGTTACGGTATTAATTTACAGCCCATTTCAAGAACATGAATATGATAGTGTAATCAATGCCACCACAAGAAAAAGGTAAGAAACAAAACGGTCCACTGCAGAAAATTTAAGGTTGAATGCAGGGTGCAAATCAATACAACCTTGCCAATCCAAGGTTGCAACCTTGACTGCATTGGTTAATATGCCAACACCACTCACAACTTGAGGTACCTGCTGATTGCGTTGTTGATTGTATTGTTAGTTCTGTGGTTGTAACTAGTTGCACTTGATTGTGTAACACTGACTGCATCGGATAGTATACTATCACCACTCACTTCTTGATGTACCTGCCGATTTTGTTGCTGATTGTACTGTTGGTTCTGTGGTAGTTGTTGATAGCCAGTGGGTTGTTAGTATGCTGACTAGCTTCCTCTAACTGGCTAAATTTGTATTTGATTGTAACTTTGATTGCATTGGTTAGTATAACATCACCACTCACTTCTTGATGTACCTGCTGATTTGTTGTTGGTTGTATTGTTGCTTCTTTGGCGGTTGTTGATAGCCAGAATGTTGTCAGTAAGCTGGCTGAGCTTCCTCTAACAACTACTAGCTAATTTGGAATTGACTGTAACTTTGATTGCATGGGTTAGTTGTGTGGTTATTGCTGATAGCTGGTGGGTTGTTGCCAGCATCAGCTAATTAGCAGCACTATTATACAAGAACTTGGTTAAAACAAGGTAACTCCATATAACTGGTTAAATTTGCATTTGATTGTAACTTTGATTGCACCGGTTAGTATAATGCCACCACTCACTTCTTGATGTACCTGCTGATTTTGTTGTTGATTGTATTGTTGGTTCTGTGGTTGTTGCTGATAGCCAGCGGGTTGTTGGTAGGCTGGTTGAGCTTCCTCGACAGGAGCACCCATGATAGGTGCAGTGATGGGCTGCGGTGGTACGTATGCAGTGGGATGCTGTTGGGGAGGAAGAAAGAGACAGGTTTATTGAAAATTGTGGGTAAGATATCTAGTTTGACACAACTAATGCCTCTTTCGTGGAGGTGCTATTGCACACATGACATTAAACTGCACTTGAAAAACTTGAAGATTGAAATGAAATTGTTTACAATACTGCTGACATAACAGATATTAATAATATGATGTCAACTTTAGCGATCCAATTTCTATTTTCACATAGCAGGTGCTGGGAAAAAACATAACTTGTAAACCCCAAATACCCTGCTGTGCCTATCAAGCTCTTGCCCCAAACACCAATTACAGTTATCCAAATTTAAAAAATAAATGCAAACTATATGAACTATTTTGAAACCGATTTCCTCTGCATGGCTAACTGGACGAGCGTAATTGGCTTGTCCCTATCAAGCAGACAAAAAAAGGTCGCTTCTACCCTCACATAGTTATAAAATTCAAACCTGATAGATATGTATTATGTTAATAAAATGATAGAAATGCTTCTGATAGTAAGACTTACTGCTTTAGGTTTGAGCAGTGGAGGATCATTCCACGCCTTCATGGGGTCGTTGGTCTCCAGTTTGGGTTGATTTGATGCTGGGGCTGGTGCATACGGTGCGGGCGCAGAGGATACAGCTGGTTGCGGTTGTTGGGAAGGGTATCCACTCAGACCAGGGGTAGCGCTGGGTTGAGATGCTGCCGGATTCTGTGCACCATAGTCCGTGGGATTGTAGAAGTTACCTGTAGCAGGTTGCGACGTTGCTGCTGCGGTGCTGGTCTGAGGGTTTGTGTAAGGTTGTGGTTGGCCATACCCCGGCTGGAATTGAGTTGGTTGCTGACCCACCGGTCCTGGGTTAGTCGTCCCTGGTGTCTCACGGGAGTAATATTGCTGCATACCTGTCTGAGGATACGATGGGTACTTCCTAGGGCCACCGGCCTTCATCCTCATACTCGACTGTGTTGTTGTGGTAGTAGCTGATGTTGCCTGTGTGGAAGCATACGTTGCCTGGCTGACATTCTGCTGTGGCTGCTGAGGTTGCTGCTGTCCCTGGTTGGGGTAGGTGTTTCCTTGAAGCCTGGAGGTAACCTGTGAATTGTAGAAGGAACTGCTCGACACTGTTGTTGTTTGGAAGGAATTGACCCCCTGGAGAAAGTTAGGATGAGACAGCGAGCCCGCCAAGGCCACTCATTTAAACCAAGTGCATGAGTCACAGTTTCAATGCCACTACACAACTTACCATCTGACCATTACCATTACCATTTTTGAAGAAATAGTATTTTAGATAAAAAGAATATGACATTGTTCCTATTTGGCTTTCATCAGTCATGTAAAAAGAGATTATAAGCCCCAAGACCAAATAATATACAATGTTGATTTCACTATTAAAGAGAAGGTTGAGTTCTGGGAGAGGTAAAAAATAATTTGTGAGTTTTCTTTATCATTTTATGTCAGTTTGGAAGATCATCATGAAAGAAATGTCCCCGCGAAAAGGATAGCTCTTCAAATGCCCTCATATTCGTAATATGACGAGAAACAGCTGAAATGTTCGGGCCGAACATTCATGCCACTTGTGTGTGCAGGCCCATATATCAATATAATGCTTACTCCTATGCAATATATCTTCGCCCAGTTTGCTCAAGAAAAACGTCATTAAAGTTAATATTCAACTCTTGAAAGTTCATGTTTGACAATTGCTCAAAAAATCTGGTGGCATGGAAGGGGTTAATACTAATTAATACTAAAATAACAAATATTACATCATAACATAATTTCACTATGCACTTTGAAATTTGATGCCCTGGCTTTGCCTGTGCACTTCAGCAGATGAGTAAGGGCATTATTAGAAAAAGTCTGAACTAATCTGAAATGTCTGAAAAGATGTGCTTTTCAATGCATTGAAACTTCATTACAAAAATCTGAAAATGGGAGTTTCGTGAAGAGCACAAAAGTCTGAAATCAGATTAAAATCTGAACACTCACATCCCTGACTTCAAGGAATAGATCCTTCTCAGTTATCATTTAACACCTGCGTTGAGAGAGACATCTATAGATAAAATGCTCATCTAAGAATGAAAGCGCTGGACCAAGATTAAATTGAGAGGCAAGGTAATGAACCATTATACAAAGGTACTCCCCTTTTATGTGATGAATTGCCTTGTGTTTGGACAATGAGATGTGTTTACTGCCCCTCGTTCTCCTCCCTATTTGGTGAATTATATAATATGACATATGCCTGTAAGAACTTACAAGACTGGAAGGTTGTTGGGCTGGCTGAGAAGGAACATTAACTTGTTTCCATGGTGACTGGGCTCTGCTGTCTCCAGTCTGTGCCTTGTGCAACCTGTCCTTTAATTCTAGAATCTTGGCCTAGAGAAAAAGAGGGAGAGAGAAAAAAAAAAGCAGGAGAGAGAGAGAGAAAAAAAAAGAAAAGAAAAAGAAAATAGTAATTAATATGTTTAAAGACTCTTTTCTTTAAAATTGCTAAGTACTGAAATAAAATGATACAGACTAGTACTTTAAAAAATACAATAAATAAAAGACTTACATTATATCAATGATTGATTAATTTATATCAATGATTGAATAATGTACACATAGAATTGATATGACCAACATGGTTGGTAAAGCAATGCCATTATGTCAATTGAAAACCAGTGACACAGCGATTGCTGGAAGAAATCTTGAATGAATTAACATATGGGTACCACAAACCCCACGATATCATTAAATGTAAGACATTGGGGAAAATATATGAATGAATGAATTAATGACTTAATGAATGAATTGTGGATGACAGAATGACTGCAGGGGTGTAATGAATAATCAATGATTTGATTGAATTGATGAATGAATGAATGAATGAATGACTGACAGAATGGCAGAATGACAGCATGAACAGGCACACAAGTCCTACCAACCTTCTGTGATTGTCTGAGCTAGTTCATAGCAGTAGTGAGATTGCCCTGTGATGCTAATATGAATGAACGAATGAATGAATGAATGGATGAATGCACGAATGAATGGATGAATGCACGAATGAATGAATGGATGAATGCATGAATAAATGAATGAATGAATGAATGAATGAATGAATGAACAAATGAATACATGTACTACCAACCTCATGTGATTGTCTGAGCTAGTTCATAGCAGTAGTGAGATTGCCCTGTGATGCTAATATGAATGAACGAATGAATGAATGAATGAATGGATGAATGGATGAATGCACGAATAAATGAATGAACGAATGAACGAATGAATACATGTACTACCAACCTCATGTGATTGTCCTAGGTAGTTCATAGCAGTGTTGAGATTGCCTTGTGATGCTAGTAGATGGGCATACTCCGTCAATCTGTTTGCTAGGATGGGTGATGAGATCTCGGGGGCGTAGCCAAGCTTCAGCTCGATGGCCTTCCGGAGGGTCACTACCTTTTCTACTAGGTCCTAGAAATGTCAAAGGTCAAAATGCCAATATCGAAATCAGCCTCACTGAATATCCCATGGAAATGGGTCTGATCGAATAAGATTCTCTCCAAAAATAATAAGTTCCTCGTGCCAAAGGAAATAGAAATCAAGCTTTAATTTCAAATCAAAGGAATACATAACTCCCCAGCCCCCCCCCCCCCCACAAAAAAAATAAAAATTGTGGAATACCATTCTTCTTTCATCTTAATGTACATACAACACAGCTACAGGGAGAAAGAGTATGATAGGGAGAAAGAGTATGATTGGAAGGAGAGAAGGAAGGGGATTGACAAGTAGAAAGAGAAAGAGAAAGAGAGAGAAGAGAAAGATAAAGAGAGAGAGAAGAGAACGAAAAAGAGAGAGAGAGGGAGACGTAAAATGTAAGGAAGATATAGAGAGGAATCGAGAATGAGAATGAGAATGAAAGATATTAAAGATGAATGGAGGGACTGGGATAGACAAAGAAAATAGAAATGGAGAGTGATATAAAGACACTAGTAAAATGCACTTCAACGTAACACAGAATAACCTGTAATTTTAATTAACATCGATATAAACTGATCACTACAAATCCGAAGAAGGTTACGCACTAAAAATATAGAGCATAGTGCAACACTACACAGCTGACGATGCAGAAAAAATGTGAATTAGACTTGGAATCCAGCTGTTTGTACCTGCAGTGACATGGGAGATGTAGCTGAATGGTTGACTTGTGCCCAGCAGGAGACTAGCTTGTCTACATTACCAGAGCAGATATAGCATAAGCAGGCCTGTGCTGCAAGCTTTCCATTACCCTCTGTCTCTAACCTCTGACCTAGAATATCTACAGGGTGACACACAAAAAAATAAAAAAGAGAGAGAAAAAAAAGAAATCATGTATTATACTACTCAGATCCAATCACATAATCAAAAACATTCACATGATTTATGGACACCATCACATGCAAATTTTTTTTAATCAAAAAGCTTGCAATAGCTTCCAGTACTATTCTTTATTTTAGATATCCGATGTGCATCAGTGCCCATGCAGAAGTAGCTTTGCTTCCACTGTGTGTCAGCTTCCGTAACCTGGGATTAAAATGTTCCTTTTTATAATCAAATGATAAGGATCTATGAAATTTGTTGTATAAATCAAATGATGCATCTTTTTTATTTATTCTTTATACGATCCATCTGCTCTCGATAAGCACGTGTGCTTGTGATCTTCACAGGCTAAATTAAAGTTAAACAGAATGGAGACAGCATACTGAACATGAATAACAATATCAAACTCTGTAGACAAAAGTTATTTTAAAAAATGAAAAGGTTACAGATTGTAACAGAGTAAGACAAAGTGCTGAAGAATAAGAATGAGATTCTTACCACATAATGATGAGAATTCTTTAGGTTGGCTGTACGTAAGAAGAGCTGTTAGTGCTTCCTTCCAGTTCTCCAGCTCTGTGTTCTGGACCAGATCACGTACATCTTTAGTTACAATAGATGATATTAACTGTGAATGAAACAAAGTGTACGAAGGTAAAATGGTGGGCCATTCCACGAAAGTTGATAAAAAAATTCATGACACAAAATCCTCGTTTGGAATACCTATACCCCAGTTTGGAATCTGCCTCTCCTCTCTTCGCCCAGCAGGAGGACATAAAGGCAAAGCTTTTAAACACCTGTTTATTGACACTGGCCTAATCTCACCAGCAGCTCATGGCCAGTGACAGGGAGACTTGAATAGGAGCAGGGAATTGTGTGGGTTTTGGCATGGGCTGTGTGTACGTGTGTGTGTGTGTGTGTGTGTACTTTCAGTCTCTGACACACTCAGCTCTCGGTTATATTCATGTATTTTTCTTATTTCGGGGTCGATTTTTTTTGTCCGAATTTGAAAACGGATCACCATTGAATTTGTAAATAGAATATTCATTTGAAAACTTTATAAAAAATGGAGGAAATTGAGTTTACTCTGAATGGTCAACCACAGGCAGAGATCTCTATCATGCTCTTACGTAATGTGACAGCTGTTGCTGTCATTAAACCCTGGCTTGCCACGCGTCGATAGAAAGTTATCTCACCGTGGGGAATAATATGTTTGGGAATGAAACCACCAGATTCTCAAATGAGCATTTTTCGTAATCGGGGTATAAACCCCCATTTCGGGCCAGCAAAACGGGGGTTGCTTTCAAACGGGGGATTGACGGCATGCATGAAACATAAACATGAAACCAGACAAACTGGCGCCAAAGTTGCGTATCAGACCGTCAATATGTGAGGATAGTAAGATACAATTTTCATTTCGAGCAGAAGAAGCATCGTTATTTTATCACAGGACTTGGAATTGTGAAAATAATCCCACAAATCAAAAATGTCATTTGACAAAAAAGTAAGTAGCGTATGATCATCATGGAGTAGAATTACTGCTTATCAATTAAAACTAAATTATCATTCAAACATCTAAAACACAACACTTGTTCTATCATTACTGAATGGGAAATCATGTTTAAGTTAGGTTATTTTCTTGTGTATGGGAGCCAAGAGTGGCCTCAAATAAAAAAAATTCATTGGAAGGACAACTCTGAATACCATGAAATGATGAAACAACTTGTTTCCTGAGATATCCAAGTTGTTCAAAGGACAGCAAAGGAGAATACCAAGTGCAATATTTGGCTATCACTGCTCCTGAGTGGCCATTACAAATTGACAGGCCCCTCTCTCATAATGACATCATATTGGTACATCATGTTGCACTCACCCTAGATATATCACTCTTTGTCTTCTGAAAGTATTTGCGTTGCGTCTTAGCCAGGAGTTCCGGACCCCCTGCGATGGCTAGGAGGATAGCATCAGCCATGCGGTTGTCATGGAGACAGAGCTCTACGGCAATCTCAAACTTGCCTGTGATGATGGCTTGGCTGACTAGACCATTGGTATCTGGTAAAATGGAATGAAAAGAAATTAAATGATGGTAGAAGAATTCTACAGGGAGAGAGATTTCTTCTTTTTCGGGGGTGGTACATATTATGCAAAAGAGAACAATAGCTACTTTATTTTTCAACAGTATCAACAGCTAATTGTTAACAGCTGGTCACACCAGCAATCCTGTAACATGTGTCCAAAATAGGCCAATCAAATTCCTTCGCTGCTACCCAGATGATATTAGACAAAGAGTTGATGAAAGGTCTATATCTTTACAAAATATGACAACACTGTGTTTTAACTCTACCAGATAACATGAAAGTTACACAGTGTAATAGTAATAATAATCATTGGCGTATTTGGATTGAAACATAAGCTTACACAATGCTCATGTGTAGTGTGAATAAGGAAGTATAAAATGTTGTATTCTACTTTTTCTAACACCCCACCACCTAGACTAATATCTAAGAGGAATTTAGAAAGAAAACATCAAGCAATCCACAACAATTCAAATTCAAGAATTAGGTCTGTGACACCATTTTTAAAAGTCTCAAGGCCGTGTATAAGATTTTTAAGTGCAGGATCAAGATTTCAGCATAGAGGCTGGTGCAAGCCCTTAGTGGCACCATGCCCATTAGAGCAGAGTATCTAGGAACAATATAACAAGAGCCCCAGGGGGCACGACGCTCACCTGAGGTGGATCAATTCACATCTGGTGCATGTTCTCTCTAGCACATGAACAACTTTCATTCTTCATCTATAGAGGTATCTCTATACACAATACCAAGTCTGAGCTTCCTACCAAGTTCGGTTAAATTCCAATCATCGGTTTTGGAGAAGAAGCTGAAAATGTACAAAGTTTATGGATGGCGGACAACTTGCCCCAACCCCCCCCCCCTTCCAGTATGTTACCCCCACAGACCCCCTATAGGGCCACCCAGAAAAAAATCTGCATACACAATACCAAGTCTGAGCTTTTCCTGGTTCTGGAGAAGATGTTTGAAATTTACATAGCTTTTACACTTGGGGGCCTTCCCCCTGGGCCCCCTTGGCCCCCTGGGGGCCACATGTACCATTTTAGCAACTTTGGGTCCCCTACCCCTAAGGATGATTCCTACCAAGTTTGGTTGAATTCCGATCATGTGTTTTGGAGAAGATCAGAATGTAGATTTTGCCTGTCAGCGCCCCCCCCCCCCCCTCCAGTATGTTACCCCCACAGGGCCCCTATAGGGCCACTCAGAGAAATTTCATGAACAACATTCATTCTTCATCTATAGAGGTATCTCCATACAAAATACCAAGTCTGAGCTATGCCTGGTTCTGGAGAAGAAGATGTTTGAAATTTACATAGCTTTTACAATTGGGGGCCCTCCCCCTGGGCCCCCCTGGGGGCCACACGTACCATTTTAGCAACTTTGGGTCCCCTACCCCTAAGGATGATTCCTACCAAGTTTGGTTGAATTCCGATCATGGGTTTTGGAGAAGAAGATGAAAATGTAAAAAGTTAACGCACGACGCACGACGGACAAATTTCCATCGCAATAGCTCACTCGAGCCATAGGCTCAGGTGAGCTAATAATGCAAGAGGGGTATCAAGGCATAGCCAGAAATGTTCTATTGTTGATATACTCACCATCTTCTTGTGATATAGTGAAAGGTGATGCGGATCTTCCTTCATCTTCTTTGCCTCTGTTCTCCACCTCTACTGGACCAGCAGCTACAATGGCATCAAATGCTGCTGCACCATCACCATCCCCATACATGTCATTTGGTGTCTGGTGAAAAAAAAAGAAAGAAAGAAAAAGAATTGCAAAAATAGCATAATATAAATCTGCTCTTCTTAATACATACTGTATATTTTTTCCATATTCCAGTGGGCTCATAAACACATCTAATATATTTCCATATATTACTATTCATTCCTACCTTAAACAGATTTCATTAAACATTTTATTCACTTCCCTCTTGCTTCCACATGATAAAATACAAAAGCCACATACTAACATAACTGATATCTACAACAACAACAATAATAACAATATGATGCAATTTGTGGTCCCCACAAATCTGGTGAAATTATTTGAAGCATGTAAGTTTTATTACTCTGGATTTGCACAAGCTGTCAAACGAAGACGTGTGACATGATAACGATGGAATTGGCCACCAAGGAAAAAAGTATAGCACATCTAGTTTTTCTTAACCATAGGTGCTTTTAACTGACCTTTGACCCACTGCCCAGCTTAGCCTCCTGTTCCAGGCTTCCTCCTGATAATCTCTGCATCCTTTCAGCAAGCTCTTCTGCATCTACACCATCCCCTATAAAAGTAACAAAGACCAGAAAGAAATAGTAAACTATCTTCTTGTGAAAATATCATTCCATAATAGAGCACATCAGGGCCCCCGTTTCATAAAACTTGTTACTAATAACAAGTTGCAATGACTGTTATAAGCTACTGAAATCCTTGCTTCTGATTGGCTGAGAGCAAACTTGTCATAGAAATGTGGCAGCTGTTACTGATAACAAGTTTTATGAAATGGGGCACAGTTTTCAGTAGAACAAAACAACTTCCAAGTAACCACGATATCTGCTTTCTATCAGACTTTTATATCAACTTGAATATTACATCAATGATTTTGTAGAACAAGCCTATTGAAAGTTACCACGACATCCCTTTTTTAAAATTAGAATTCAACAATTTTGAACGACAAATTACATTCACTCTCACCTGCATGGTGGGCAAAATACTAGTACAAGGGGACTAAGCTTTTCTCCTACATGTACATGTAATACTTGCTTACATCACAGTACTGGTTTGTTTTGAAAGGCATTTTGAATATGAACACTTTTTTTTTGCTTACTAGAACACACATAAAATATACATGAAAGCAATTACACATCAAAGAGAATTTTTTCAAAGTGTACCAATCAACAAAAAGTATTTTACTCTGTATGTTAGAGGTTCCATGTCATTATTCAAAATATGGGCTTCAAAATTACTTCTATAAAGATATATTGCAAGTTTAATTACACTCTCTATAAGCATAAAAGCGACTCGTGGGTAGACTACTCGACGCACCCGTACGCGCTTGCGTACGCGCTTGTGTAGAACCCAACGCCAAGTTCGGTTCCGCGCGAACACCTTCATGTTATCTTTTATTTCCTTCATACTCCTATAAGTGTTGACCTATAGAATGCCAGATTAAGCTCTTTGAGGTTAACTTAATACTTTCTAGCAGTATACAAATTATTTTTTCAGATGGTTCGTACACTTTAATCTTGATACACTGGGATATTGATGTAGCAGGGATAGTCTGTACAAGCTGTGTCTTCGTACACAGAGGTACATGTACCTGTTATAATTATTCAACAATTTCCTTATTGTTTCTTCTACTCAAGCTTGCTATGTACACTTTTTCAAATTGCAAAAAGAAGGAACAACATTTAATTCTGTGAAAGCAAGCATCTAAACACTTAGAATAAAACTATGGATGTAGGATGAAAAAGATTACAGGGTAAAGTTAAAACACTCCAAATAGATAAAATACAATCAGTTCTATGACAACTTTCAAAGTTGTGACATTAGAATAATGTTTCTTGTTGAAATTTGACATCAGTGTAGACAAGAGAAGAAGAAGAATGACATACATGAAACGAAAGTCATAGTCTATGCCAACTCAAAAGATATTAGAGCCTGATCGGTTAACAGTAGGCATTTTGTCCCTCTGTGACACTGAATATTTTATGGATTAAAATTTTAGAAGTGACCATGGCCACTAAATTTTATCAAATTTCAACTCCTTCAGTTATGACCTTCACAATGAAACATAAAATAGCTCGCTTAAATTAAATACTTATTTTCTACAGGCCTTCAAAATTTCAAAATTTGTCAAATGGCTGTCCGTGACTGATCAGGCTCATTACTATGGGTCCACACTTTTGACACCAACAATAAGTATTTGCACAATATCATATTACTAAGAAAATGTAATGTTTGGTGGATTCCAGAAGAAATATCCAGACAAGAAAGAAATACATGAGGTTTGATCCAAAGTCAGGATACTCTATGAGGATGAAATAGGACATTCAACAGTCACATCAGCAAATCTAATGATTAAAGCATTAAACAGAAATTTAGAACTCGTCCCAAGTCAAGGCACTATGGTGACTTGGTTTAAATCTTAAAGTGACAATATATTGAAGCTCCTAATTGCGCCATCTTTCAACAGAATTTGGAAAGTGTCTGTGCCTCTAATTTACCCATTATGCCCCATTCTAGTTTGTAGAAGCTTAGAATGTATCTGTAGGCAATTTTCCACATGTGCAACATCGAAAGTAATAGTTTGTAATATAAAATGTGCCTTTTTTCCAAACAGCTGTTAGTCAAAATTCAAAATAAAATGCAATTAATTTTCAAATTATAATCTCAAATTAGCAGTTACTGTAAGGTAGCGCTGTTCAAATTTGCCAGTTTAATGCCATTTTAAAATAAGGTAAAGGTCATCTGAATAATCCAACCCACCATGATACCAATGTAGATATTCAGGGCTAGACCAGTAACGTCTTTATTTGATGAGTAACAAGCTTTCATGAATACCCATTTCACATAAAATAATTTCCCTATTCAAATTCCCCGGATTGGTGAAATTAAGTTCATATTTATACAGTGCATAGCTATCTCAGGACTAGGCTATTGGATTTAAAGCCATGATGAATACTAAATGAAATCTATACAACATGCATCAAGCTGGAGATGCATGCCTTGCATGATATCAATAGGTCGTTCTTATCTATGTTAACGCTTATAAATCGTCATTCATTTTCTTCATACAACCATTCCCATGAAGAAAACGGTGAAGTCTAATAATACCTAAAACACATTAGATCATAGATCGTTACCGAAGCTACAAATACTGATCTATACAGCATGCATCAGGCTAGCGACACATGCCCTGCATGATAATAGGTCGTTCTTATCTATGTTAACGCTTTGAAATCGTCATTCATGTTCTTCATACAACCATTCCTATGAAGAAAACAGCGAAGTCTGATAATACCTAAAACACATTAGATCGTAGATCGTTACCGAACCTACGAATACTGCTCATGTTATATATTTTGTTTACAATGAAAGACATTCTAACCCCTCTTCTCCCGCTAAGATTGAGAAAAGTCTATATTGGTTTGATGAAACATCCACTAACATGAGATAGATCAGAAAGTGAAGCTGACTGCATGCATGCGGCATCACAATAAAGATGTAGAGCACAGAATGAACTCTATGACCTTTGAACTTACAAGGTGTCAAGTGTCTTTGAGACGAAGAAGCACCACTTAAGTTTTCACTGACACTGATGGTTGGATTGAGAGAGCCTGAATCTTATCAAAATATTATTAATGAATGATAAAGAAAATCAATAAACTAGAGCATATCAATCAGTAATAGCAAAACATAAGTTCATCAAGTTTTTCCAGCAATAAACTAAAGAAAGCAATGACTTTACATGCTGTAATGGTCATTTTTGACATTGCCAAGAAGATGAGCTGTGTCTGTTAAACTTAAAAATCTATGTTTTTAAAGTTATTATACAACAGATCAGAATCATGATATTTGAAGCTTGGAAGAAAAATATATCCTTCAGCAAAACCATTGGTGGAGGCACGAGATATATTATAAGAAGGCTACAAATAATTAATAAGCTATGCATATAAGCACTTGAGCTAAGACAGACCAAAATGTCCTTAAACATATGATACCCTGACCACTTTGGAGGTGACAGGGATTACATATTGTTTCATTTACTGCAAAAATGTCCAGTTTTATGTGTAAATGACCCTTGACTGCAGATTATCAGATTGATAGAGGTGGATTAACTTCAGACTCTTTACCTTAATCCAAATACTCTCCGTCCTATCCCATAAAAAACCACCAAACGGTGCAGCATAGTTACCTTCTAAGCTGCCATTGGTAAGACCCATTGAAGCCCCTGTGGCGACAGCAGCTTTCCTCGCCAGCTCATGAGAGTCGTGCCCTAACAAGCTCACAAAATGACTACGGGGCTCCTTCTCAAAGTTCACCTGTAGGGGCAAATAGAAAATTAAAGCTTCCAGTAAATATTTGAACCATAGTTCAATTGTTCATCAATTCGACTATAGATATAAAACTCATGTTTGTTTGGAACGGAAAAACTTATGTTCATTTTCAATTCAAATTATAAGAATTCTATTCATACTCACAGTACAGATAACCCTAAAATACTACATATCATCTTAAGTCAACCTGAGGAACAATTTCACAGGAATTCCATATCATTGTCAATAGCCTCTTGCTTTTCATCATCTTTGATGGGACTGATTATTCAACATGTATTTTCAAAAGTAGTTATAACCACACTTAAGACACCTCCCTTGAATCATTCAGAACACATAATGGGAAAAAAAGATCTGTTCATGAATATCTCTTAAAATAACCAATATCTAAGGAACTTCTCTTTAGCAACCAACTCACTCCTTTTATTAATTCTCTGATCCATACAACATTATCGGCAGTTTAATAGTAAAATACATATCGGCCATTACACAATGATATCTCAATTGCATTATTGTAAAAAATTTCAAATTTTGATTCTGCATTCAAACAGAGAAAAGTATGTTATTGTAGAAGTTTTTGTGTCTTTTTGAAACTATCCAAAACACTATGCAATTTATTGCTTTTTCAAAAGCATAAGTGTTTATAAATCTGTAGACACTAACAGGTAGAGACTTTCTTACCTTCAGAAACCTCCAAATTTGAGTGTCCAACTCATTTTGCGATTGCTTGATCTTGCTGTTGCAGAATTCCACGAAGGTTCCCTTTGAGAGGGCTTCCTCCAGGGTGTTCGATCTGTTGATGAGTTCTGTTTCGGTGACAACCTGACTGATGTGAACGGCTCTTGCCACAGGCCCCATCTGTTGCTGTTGGTTGGGTGGCTGTTTGGGACTCTCAAAGGAGATGAGCTTCCCACCAAACTAAAATCACAAAGGAAAGGGAGATGAAAATCAGATGCGATACAATTCAATATCTCATGGATGACGGTGGGCTTTAGATCAATATCGCGAATCCTCTCCACTTTGTATTTTATATAGTCCACCACAAAGAAAATGGCCGACCAATTAGTCAGCAACACTCAATTCAGTCTGTCCCCTGAATTTACCCAACCTGAACATGTGAATATGCATACCAACATGGTTTTAGTCAAAAGACTTTTGAACTAATTAGGAATTAATTATTGGCATTCATTTTTGTGTAGTTGATTACTGCATGTCTTCACTAAAAATCAATGTTTCACATAGAGTGCTTTGCCAACTCACAACTGCCAAAGGTGCTGAAAATACATTTTTACAAATTAATCAGTTCTATTCTATGCAAGCCTTGTCCATGAGGTTTCATAACACTTGCACTACTTGTACATAACTGTAATTGTCTTTAAGAGGGACACTGAATTGCTATTCACAATTCATTGCATTTGTACTGTAACAGGACCCTGATTTTATCAATACTTTCACGTCTAAATTGATCAGTGACCCTGGAAGCCATTTCTTACAGCGAAGGAAGCTCCTACTGGTCTCCGGAGCCACTTTGGAGGTTTCTTGAGGATGACTGGTTCAGAAGGAGCCTTTGGCTGAGGGGCTTGTTGATGGAACGGGTCTGAACCAGGAAAAGATGAGGCAATCTGTGAAGAGATGCAGTGTCAAAGCAAAGTTAGAACAGCTTTCAATCTAAAAAGGTGTTCAATTCTGTGCTCAGTGGGCAATTAAAGAGAAGGTTGAGTTCTGGCAAAGATAAAATTTTTTTTTTAGCTTTCTCATTCCTTTAATGCGAGTTTGGGAGAACATCTTGGTAGAAATGTCCCTGAAAATTATTGCTATTCAAATGCCCTCACATATTCGAAATAAGACAGGAAATATCTGAAGTGTTCAGGCTGAACATCCATGCCACTTGTGCGTGCAGTCCCACATAACCATTTCCGTGTGCAGTGCATGTGCTTTTCAGCAAGATTGGGTCCATTTTTTATCATTTTGATGGTTCCAAATCCTCACAGTATATACCAATTCTTATGTTGACATGATCAACCTATCCCACATGCTTTGAGACAGTTTCTTTCACAATGAAATTGCATGACCAGAACTCAACTTTATCTTTAAGACACATGTGAATGATTAGAAGCAATGTCCTTGCAAATATATCATCAACAATATTTTCATTTTCGGAAAAGGAAATTTCATCCATGATGAATGCTGCAGGTACCTTACCAGAAACAACAACGATGCAAGTGTACAGCTTTTATACACAAAGATTTTGAAGACAGACTACCAAATGTGATTAAATAAAAGCTATGCCCTGTCCACACCTGATCAGCTTGTTGTTGCTGCACTGTATTATCAACACCACCACCTCCAAGCAACGAATACACACTGATGTGACCGTCGAAGGACGATGCTGAGATCAGACCAGGGTTCCTTGGGCACCAGTGGACATCGAAGCTCCACTGTGCCGATGTCGGTAGCTCATATACAACCTCTCCTCCAGGGAGGGAGCTGTTGGGGTTCCAGCAGATGATACGGTTGTCCTTGCCACAGCTGAGGAGAAGATCAGGGTCTTGGGGACACCAGGCTATTGACAGGATACCCCTAAGGTGAATGGAAAAAAAGAAAGAAATTCTCATGGTAAAGTGGATTTGAATCTATAATTTAATTTTCCTTTGAAAGACTACTTCACATGAAACTTGTTTTAAAGAAAAAGAATTTTAAAAAGACATACAAATCAGTAAGAGGTTTTAATTAAAGGGCAATCATGACAGCAACTGTGTCATTAAAACGACTCCTTTACCTTGTTTTTCTGGAGCAATATGAACATAAATGCTGAAAGAAACAGTACAAAAATATTGCAAATAGAATTTTTTGGGGAAGGCATGAAAGGGTGTTACAATTACCTCAATACATTTGATCTTTTTCAAAACAAAGATACTGAAAAAGAAACCCAAGATGGATGATTGAATAAATGGCTAGAATAACTAGAATAAAAGGTTTTACTTTCACTTGACATTTGTGAAAGGCCCAGCTGAAACTAGCTCTTGATTCACATTTGAAAAACTTATCTGTACTACAGTGTGTTTCTAAAAAAGGGAACCCAACTTTCCCCAGCAACATTTGGGTCTAATTTTGGACTCATATCTCATTCAAGGTTGCATACATATATGTTGAAATATGAATAAGAAATCATCATGAAATATCACTTTTCTTTGCTATGCGTCTTTATCACTTGTTTTGGTTCTTTGCATTGTACCTAATGGAATTATACTTTGCAATACTTCTGCGCGCAAACTACTGTAAACGTGGAATATTTCGCGGTGTGGAAATTTTCGCGCATTTCGCGCAGCATGAAACGTGCGCGAAAATAAAAACACGCGAATATTTGTGTTTATGTATTCTTTTGCCCATGAGCCTAGCGCGTCGGCGAAATTAAAAACACGCAAAATTCACTTTACTCAGCCGAGCGCGAAAAATTAATCACGCGAAAATATCCGCTTTTACAGTACTTTTGACATCACTTACTTAAAACCTTTCAAATTTATTCATGCATGACACAGTCATTACATATTTGGTATCATATGAAAGAGGATTAATTGAACTTTGACATGACGAAGAAGAATCAACCCGGAAATAATAATTTTTATAATAATTGATGGGAAAAGTTGGGATTTCTTTTTTTAAGAAACACTCTGTAAAAGCCAAAATTTAGCTTAACCCATTGCCCACAGGAAGCGGATGGCCCCTGTATTAAGCCTATGGGGATGAGAGAATTCAGTAGGTAACTGGTTAAGTTCTTACCTCTGGTGATTTTCCAGGACCTTGAGTGGTGAGGTGGCAAACCTTAGGTCCCACATTTGAATAACAGGTGAGTGATCATCTTCAGAGGCAAGCACCATCTGTGTAGCTACGTCTGGATGCCAAGCCACTGCTTTACATCGTATCTATCGGGACATTGAAAGAAAAATTAAGTCGAATCATGACTATGCAAAGGTATGTAAATTATATTTGACCACAAAATGTAAATTTGTGCATCAATTCCCAATACATAAAGGTATGGTTGTACACCTATTTCCATTAGTTACCTTGTGGAGAAAGTTTCCTTTTCGAAATGTCTGAACGAATAGCTTGTCCTGAAAAGCAGCACTCATTTTCAAAATAATAGTAGGCTATTGCAGGAGATCCAAAGGGAAGGACATTCTTGTCCTTGTGGCTATTGCAGGAGATCCAAATGGAAGGACATTCTTGTCCTCGTGGCTATTGCAGGAGATCCAAATGGAAGGACATTCTTGTCCTCGTGGCTATTGCAGGAGATCCAAATGAAAGGACATTCCTGTCTTTGTGGCTATTGCAGGAGATCCAAATGGAAGGACATTCTTGTCCTTGTGGCTATTGCAGGAGATCCAAATGGAAGGACATTCTTGTCCTCATGGCTATTGCAGGAGATCCAAATGGAAGGACATTCTTGTCCTTGTGGCTATTGCAGGAGATCCAAATGGAAGGACATTCTTGTCCTTGTGGCTATTGCAGGAGATCCAAATGAAAGGACATTCTTGTCCTCGTGGCTATTGCAGGAGATCCAAATGAAAGGACATTCCTGTCTTTGTGGCTATTGCAGGAGATCCAAATGGAAGGACATTCTTGTCCTTATAATTTACATTTTATGAGTAATACCTAGTGGCTAAAAAAAAATGACACTTCTACAAGAAATGAGGTAATTTCCCTCTCTGATAATAATGCAATGTCACAAATGAATAAGTCATTTTCGTAATTAGTTCATGGTATAAAAGAACCTGTGATGACCCCAATTTGTTTGAGTATGCATTTGTTTTGGTGGACATGCTACTCGTATACCATGTAAAATCATACTGGTACGCACATCGTGGTGTGTACAAAATGACTGCGTATAAAGTTAAATTGTACTTGGTACAATGACCTTTATCTGCACATACGTAAATTGTAATTACAAACTGGCTAATTATTATAAATATCAGAGCTCGGCACCATCCCTTCAAAAGGATGCAAAACAAAATGTTGGGTGTATGTGCGCATCAGGCCCGTCTATAGTATATTATGATATTTCGGGGAACAAGGGTGATATGCTTGGGGGTCCACATGTCTTTGACACCCATTATTGCCAAGCCCTGAATATGATCTTGCATCAGTATGTCTGGGTGATAAGTGCTTGATTGTCATGAATCTCAGAAAAGATTTAATATAGACTTACCCTTGAGCTGTGGTCAGTTACTTTGATGATAGGTTCGTTTTTCCTAAGATCCCAGACCACACAGCGACCACCGGGACAAGTTGAAGCTAGGATATGTTGGACCTGACGATTCCATGCTACACAGCTGATTTCATCTGCAGGCTATGGAATAGAGAAGATGGATACATTTGATTCTTACTCCAATATCAATTGTTGCATACAAATACATGACTCTACATGTATGTTCTCTTTGTTAAATACTTGGCCAGCATTTGGATAGCATCAAGTTATGTTGCCTTGACTAACATATGGTGGTGATTTCCATGATAGATTAAGTCAAGGTTCATGAAGGGTATTTAACGCTATGAAACAGAGGATGTAATATCCATTCTGCAGTCATTATCAGAGATTCAGCATCCCCATACAATTTGTGGTTTATTGTTATATACTTGCATCAACCTTCCAAAATGACCCTTGTATTGTTCAGTGAGGATAGTAAACAGATCATGTTCGAAATTTACCTGTGATTTTGCTCCTGGGGTCATGGGAGTCCCAGCATTGTTAAGATCCCAGATAAAGATTTCTGAGTCACTAGCTCCAGACGATAAGAGATTTGCTTGAAATGGGTTAACATCCAGAGCTCGTACTGCTCCTGTGTGCTGTAAAGGTGATGAAGAGAAAGCACATGAATGAAATATAGGTCTACTACTCCAGTGTGCTGTGTGAACATCAGGTATACTGTGTCCCCACTCCAAGACAAATCAAATTACATTTGTTTATCAGACATGAAAGAGCAATGTTAAATATTTGTTTTTGATACAATTTTGCAATGCTATTGAGCGAATGAATGCAGACTTAATCATTTTAAATAGTTTTCTATGTTTAAATATCGTGTG
This sequence comes from Heliocidaris erythrogramma, assembly GCA_025617745.1. NCBI lineage: Eukaryota > Metazoa > Echinodermata > Echinoidea > Camarodonta > Echinometridae > Heliocidaris > Heliocidaris erythrogramma. The sequence goes on along the minus strand of CM046872.1, from coordinate 15,246,258 downwards.
TTGAGAGCCAGAAGGGCGTTAACTCTGTGTTAAAGCATATGAGTTAACGCCCTTCTGGCTCTCAACACATGATATTTATGACAGCTGCAGTGAAAGAGATTAACCTGGAGATAAATCATGCAATTTGTCTGCAAATAAATACTTGTCACATTATGATATCTGTGTATTTGGAGTCAGACAGATGGATGGATTATTAGAAATTACCTCAATCTGACAAACAGGGGAGCTTTTCATCAATTGTTTTGTCAGTGATTTTTACCGACAACTGTTATAAGCTACTGAAATCCTTGCATCTGATTGGCTGAGAGCACATTTGTCAGTAAAAATCTCAGACAAGACACTTGATGAAATGCCCGCCCTGGTATACAAACCAATATGATATCTCATTTTGAAGATTCCATATCTTCCTCTTTTATTACATGTATAAAGAAAGAACTTAATCCGACTTACTTTGTCCATCTTATGAACCAAAGCCTCACTGCCAGAGAGTAGCTTTGAAGCATCGTAGATATAGATACCACCATTATCTGTTCCACCGATAACTGTTCCATTAGGATATTCGCCCTTGCTCATTCCATGGTTGCCCCAAACCAACTTGTGAAATCTAAGATAGGAAAGGAAAAGAGGTATATTTCAGATAATGCCAACAACAATGTAATTTATAGGGAGATACAAGGTGGTCTAGCGGTCAACTCTCTGTCTTCACCTACAAACTGATACTGACAGACCCAGCTCAAAACTAGGTGGCATCTTCAGATGATGATGTTAAGGGTTCTTCCCAAGGCACAAACAATCAAATCTGACTGATACATGTCTGTAAAAATCAATTACAAATATCTAGGCAGATTAATAATTCAGCTTTTTCCTCCCTATATCAAGTTCATTCCTAAAATGTTACTAGTTTTCATTTGTGTTTGTGCTAAGCTATACACCATCTGAAAACAATTTTGATGTCACTATGGGTATTAAAGGATGAATTGATGTTTGAATGTATGGGCACTGGATCAAATGGGGATTTCCCGGTCTGTCAAGCATACCTGTGATCTGTATTGAGTGTGGCAGCTTTCTCCATCTCCAAGCCCTTCTTGTCCAAGTCTAAAGAGAAGATCTCCAGAGCTGCCGAGGTACTGAAGGTAGCATCTAGCTGCTGGGCTGCTGTTCCTGTTGCAATGTAGATGGGGTACTGCTCGGCAGGACTCCACGCCATGTTGGCAGTTTGACTGATATCCTTCACCTTCATGGTTTAAACCTGAGGGGGAAAAAAAATCAAAGATGGGAGAATTGAGTGGTCTAGCGGTACAGTCAGCTCTCTGTCTTTGCATACAGATCAACTCTGACCGACCTTGGTCAGAGTTGCACATTTAGGATGCTGACATTAAAAGTTGGCCCAAGACGTAAATAATACCTGGGCCCCGTTTCATAAAACCTGTTATCAATGACAAGTTAAAATTATTGTTACGCTACTGAAATCCTTGAATCTGATTGGCTGAGAGGGAATTTGTCATAGAAATGTGGCAGGTGTTACTGATAACAAGTTCTATGAAACGAGATGTGATAAACTGATGTTTTTCATACGAGGAGCAAGATGTAAAACAGTTTTACAACTGATCTTGTTATTCTATATAAACATGTTAATAAATATATTAAAATTTTTCAGACAGCAAATCTGTAAGTTTCAAAATCTGAGTTTTCCCTGTGTTGAAGTGCTGGGCAGCATTTCAGGAAACTGTAATACGCCCACTGACACCCCGTTACAATCGTAACATGTGATTCACGGGGATGTAAGGTGCACGGCCAATATGGGAGACTGTCTCCATTGTCAGATACTTTTGTCAAGAAGTCTGGAAGCCTGTCTGGGAGTGTCTCCCATTTTGAAAACCAATTTTCTCTGTTTATATTGCCTGCAAGGGGATCACCTTGGCTCAACTTGAAAATGTGATAAGCAGATTGCTCATGAAAAATTACCCGTTTTGACAGTCTACTTTAAAAATTCACTGTCTACTTTTGATTGTTGTGATTGACAAAACAAATGGGTTTCTGACCTTGGAGAGGAAAATATTTCGCAGAAGAAAAAGTGCCTTGTTGTTGGTGGTGTTCTATTGTCCTTTTGTAAGCACAGTCTTCAAAATCAGAGACCGTCTCTCAAGTGGGAAAGAGTCTCCAAATTCGGCCGTGCGACTCTACTGTTGAAGGTTTTGTGAGACGCTGTACCCACTGCTTTGCATCAGAGCATCAATCTTGCTCAATAAAATGATTATTATTTGAAACTTTGCCCATAGGATGGGGGGGGGGGGGGGGTGTCTGGACAGTGAATAAAAATAAAGCTGCCATGTTTGCCATTGGATTTCATGAAAAATAAGCATCAATGTAACTTACCACCATGAATATTTGTTATCTGTAATATTTTCAAACATAAGTTGAAAAAGATTCCTGAACTATTGCATGCAGACTTGTTAAAATTACTGTTTGAAATAATCTGTCCGGATACCCACCCTGTCACACCGTTCACACGTGTACGTTTAGCCTGGAAGGCTCTTTGAAGAGTAAAAAAAAAAAAGCTGATGCTACTTAAATGGCTGCGTGCGATGGCGCGCGCTTTCAGCGACGTATAGTTTCAATTATGGTTGTATCACGTACCGTCTCACGCAGCCGCCATTTTAAATCTGCATGACAAGAGGAGGCATGGATACACAAACACTGGTGAGTTCTCGTAAATTTCTTATACTATATTTTGCCGTTTTTTTAATAACTACCTAGTCAAATAATTAAAAAAAAAACATTCCAAAAGTTTCCCTAGGAGGAGACGCTGTGGTGAAGAACCTGTCAGTCGCGGGAGTTATCAGGAAAGGCATATTTCAGGGCATTTTCCGTGTCCTTCTAACCGTGCGCAGTGAGAGTGGCGTAATAAAACAACTAGCTTCGCTTCGTGATGTAAAAAGCGCATAGCCCATTTTTTTTTTTTTTACACTCAGGAAAAATCAAACCTCCATGCAAAAATTGCAAGATTGAAACTTGGGCTTGGTTGTTCTGCTCCCTCGCAATGTCTCACTCTAAACTCTCACTGAAGGTTGGCAGCCCTGTAATTACTAATTTGTAGCTGAAATGACGAACGCAGTCACGGGGCAACAGCTGTTCATGGCCTTACCAATGCAACGGCATTGGCCTTATCATGCTTATTGTGGGTCGGTCTTCCCAAGCAACTCGCCTGCGCTGCGCCTGCTGTATCCCATTGACAACTGTGAGAAAGCCGTTGAATATGTACACATCAGCATAACCTCGGTCGCCGGTCACCCAGAAATTTATAACACAAAAGAAATAAATTTTCTCACCTTATGTAAACGTTTTGAGGAATATAACTTTGCAGAATGACTTTCACACCAATGAACTATGCTTTCCTTTGTTTCAATATCGTAAAAATGTTATACGTGGTATGAAAAACGATTTTACAATCAATGTTACAAGCTGCTGACGGCTCCTTCCGGAACACCTCAACGTGGCAGATATAGCCGGCGAATGAATTACATATTGTAAAACTGTAGATGGCGCTGACAGATCTGCGATGCAATGTGTCAGAGCTATGTATACAGTTTGAGTGGTTGAACCTAAGTTTTAATTTGTCTATGGGTTGAAATTGGATTTCGTAGCCCGTGCACGTGGGCTTTGAGAGAAAAACAAATCATATAGCCCCCTTGCAGACTGAAGTGGTACCCATGCGTGTAAAAAAAACAGGTCGAATAGGGGTCGGATTTCCGACACAAGGCGTCGACGACGTCTTTGGGAAAAAGGGGTATTTTTCAGTCTTACATTCGACGTTTTTGAAAAAAAGGGTTACCATTTAGCTGGTTCTTCGACGTTTTTTTTTTAAATTTTATTTTTCCAACACTGCAATACTGAAGGCTTCCGCTTCATTCAAGTTTATGATTTCAAATGTGTCATATGCAATTTAATGATGTACCGCATCTTTGTCGATTTAGACTTTTGGAATACATTTATACGCTGTGTCATATGTTAAGGGGTATACGTTTTACATTGTTCTACGTACGTACGCCATTTACGTTGTTTACATGGTCATACGCCATTGACGCCATTTAGGGGTATATATTTTACATAATCTTACGCCATTTACGCCATTTAGGAGTAGAAATTGACACCAAGGATTACGCCATTTAGGGTCCAGTTTTGACTCGGACAAGCATGGGTACCACTTCAGTCTATCCCCCCCGGGGGGGGGGGGGGGGATAGGCCTACTATCCACGGGAAGTGTTATTTCTTAATTTTACAACCGATAAATAAATAGAGTCGAGTCTTCTCAACAAATTTCGCCTGCGGGATGCAGGTAGAGGGTTTCCACAGGGGTATAGCTATAGGGCCCAGGGGCGTGGCGTGAATCCATCAATTGAGGAGGCACCGGTGACCGGTGTCATAAGAGGAGGGGCCACCGACTTATAGAGGGATGAAATGCTATAGAACAAGACCATCCTGTATGGGAGGTGTGGATATAAGGCTGTTTTATACGCTTGGTCCCCCCCCCCCCCCCCCTGTTGCTCCTTTCCTTTCCTCTTTTTCTCTCTTTTTTCATTTTGATTGTGGGAATGTGCATGTTCTTGTTCTCGATCAATACTCATTTGATTCTATATATTCATAAAAATTAAACAAATAAGAACTTGGCAAGATAGCCCATGAAATAAGCTATAGGCATATTTCACCGTGATTACCAATTGGTTTTAAATGAAGCAGAAAATTTCAGAAAGAACAGATCAGTGAAGGTTACTTTGAGCAAAATCGATAAGAAATAAGAAAGTTATTTCTTTTTGAAGATCTAATCAATCGAAAACAAATTGGCAACTCCGTGTGCTCTATGTTCATGATCTTGCGAGCTCCTCTCCCATTTTCAAACATACATGCACCCTAGATAAAACCATTGCACGAAGACCTCTATGGAATGAGTGTATTCCTTCATCAACAACTAAGAAAATGAAAATATATGACATTTTCTGTATTTGATAAAAATTGGGAGAGGAGCTCGCAAGAAACGTCACGGAGATGCTAATTTGTGTTCGATTGATTACCAATGCAAACATTCATAACGTCATATTTCTTATCGGATCTTTTGCTCAAATTTTTACCAATCTGTTTCTCTCATTTTTCTGCTTTTATTCAAATCAACTGAATACCATGGTGGACTTTCCCTTCAAAAGAGATATATTCCATATAGAATATCCTCCTTAGGCCTGCAATTTGTAATTCGTCAACTCTTATCATTCTATGTTCTCCTATAGGGTTAGGCGTGATAGGGCAAATGCATAGTTTAGTATACTTCAATACGACCGATTCAAAAGAAAGAACGAGTGACATCTACGACGAAGTCATGACAGCTCTCGCATGCGTTTATACGATGTCAAATTATTTTCTTTTTCAGGGAGGAATGCCCTGCTGTATAGCTTGCAGTTTTTTTTCTGTTAAAAAAGAAGAAGTAATTATCCAACTGCACACAATAGCCACTTTAGTTAGCAACATATAACTGTTGACAGCATGGGCAAGCCAGCAGTCCCACAAGGAGAGTCCTGGATCACGCATAGCTAATATATACTTCGTGTGTAGAATCTATATAGGCAGTCACACACCTCAACTTTTTCAAACACCACTGCACAAAAGTTACCAACATTCACTAAAAATCGGCATTTAAGTTACAAAAACCGACCCCAACATATCCAAGAAATACAATAAATTCAACTCACTGATGTTGGAAAAGATCATTCCAAAAATGAAATCCGTAATTTACTGTCGATGGAGGAGGGGTGTTTGGACTACATATAGCTTATACACTTTTACTGGGCATTCAGAGGCAAAAGTTCCCACAAATTAACATTCTTTTTTTCTATTATGGTTCTCGACACTGCTTTATAGGTTCCCCAATTAGCAGTTGCATGTAATGGTCGAATTATTCATTTGCGAGGGAGCGAAGCGAGCGAGCAAAAAGTTTCAGACCTTATTTGAATGCTGTAGTCCTTGGGTTGTGTATTATTTACAGTGGTGTAATGAAAATGACAACAGCAAATTAATTTGAGGGGTAATGTCGAATGATCTTTTAATTTGTACATTAACCCAGTCGTTTTTCATTCGGATTACATCGACTTTATGCGATCCGCTTGATTTTTATTATATACTTTAAGCACTGGCGTAGACAAGCCGTTATCTGGCTCTCAAAATTTGCTAAGATGTCAAAGATTTCGCGCTTCGCGCGCGAAGGGGGGAAATAACTCTCCTCTCCCTGCACCCACCCCTGTTACCATGTTGTCGATCCGGGGGTGGGGGTGGGGTTATATATAAATCAAAACAAATGAGGTGGGGATGGCCTGTATTATCACCACCCCCCCCGCAATATTTTGGATAAAATTAATAAGAATTATGATACATTAATTAAAACTAATAATTATCCAAACTCATGATGTTTAATTGATCTTGAAATACCATCGCAATCTTTTAATTATTAGAAGTAAGAAAATAAGAAATGCCATAATTTCAATGCGAAAATATCGAAGAAAACTCGTTCGCTCGCATTGTTATTCTCCATTAAGGGGTTCCGTCCATTTGCGTAGATCTGTGCATTCCTTAACGTTCTTTTCATTAAACACCATTTTGGGATGCTCTAAAATGCAAGTTTTATAGACAGATTTTTGAAAAATTTCCTGATGTTGGAGGGGGATACCCCCTCCCACCCCGCTCGGTCTCTTCGCTCAGTGGTGTATCTAGGGGTCGGGGGGGGGGGGGGCACGTGTCCCCGGCAGCACTTGGAGGGTCGCAAAAACGCAAAGGAGAGAAAGAAAAATAGGGGGAAATGAAGAAAAATCATTACGGATCACGCGCCCCAAAATCCGCATGCAGGGTAAATGCACTAGAAATATAGTTTTTGAAGGTTTGAAATGCGAAAATTGTCCAAGGCTCGGTCGCTATGCTCCCTCGTATAATTATTTTCTTTCAGGATCTCGTAATTTCACTCCCCACTATATAGTTCTTATATAGCTTAAAGGGTTCAAAACGTTTGAAAAAATAAAGATGTAATTGCTTTGCTCGCTTTATCATGTAGGTTTCATATGACTCCTGCTAAATATTGCGCTCCCAATAAAGGATAAAGTTTATGAAACAGCATTTTCAAAGGTTCAACTTGTGAAAGAAATTTCATTTTCAGGTCGCCTTGCTGAATTTCTCGACACTTTCTCAAGCCTATAGGGTTTTCGTTAGTTCTGCTCCCCATTGTAGAAGTGAGTGAATAGAAAACCGTTTATTAATGTATAAAATTCGAGCTTCTCTATACTGCTTAACTGCGGTGGTCAAATGCAAAATTTCCTGGGTGTAATGCACATGCACCGTATGAGTATCAGAGTAGTGAGATCGCGAACAGCTAAAATTAGCTCTGCCCATGAGTTTTTATAGGGTTAAAAATTGAAAAATTTGCCGCTCGGTCGCTTATAAGTTTGGGCACTCGGGGGGGGGGGGGCGAATAACGTCATTGTTTGCCCCGGGCGCCATAATCCCTACATACGCCACTGGCTTCGCCCCCGTGCATGTGAAATGTTGCGTACAAAATAATTGAAAAGCAGTCCAGGCGTCGAACTTTAACTTTCCGCCTTTATCTTTATCTCAAATTTGCTAAAACGTCAGAACATTTGCGCTTCGCGCGGGAAAGGGGGGGGGGGATCCCCCTTCCTGCACCCACCCCTAGCTGTTACATACAGTGCAGTATTGCGTCCAAAATAACTGAAAAGCAGCCTGGGAATCGAACTAGCATTCCGCTTAAAAACAGGGTGCTAAAACGTCAGAGCTTTCGTGCTTCGCGCAGGAAGGGGAAACTCCCCCTCCTTACACCCACCCCTGTTACATACAGTGCAATATTGCGTCCAAGTAATTAATAAGCAGTCGGGGAGTCGAACTATAACTTTCTGCCTAAAAAATTGTTTACAACAAGTCGTTATCTTTCAAATTTTCTTATAAAACTTCAGAGCTTTTGCGTTTCGCGCGGGAAAGGGGAAACTCCCCTTCCCTGCACCCACCCCTGTTACATACAGTGCAGCATTACGTCAAAATAACTGAAAAGCAGTCAGGACGTCGAACTATAACTTTCCGCCTCAAAAAATTGTTTGCTATACGTGCCGTTTATCTTTCTCTCAAATTTGCTAAAAACGTCGGAGCTTTCGCGCTTTGCGCGGGAAGGGGGGGGGGGGAACTCAACTTCCCTGCACCCACCCCTGTTACATACAGTGCAATATTGCGTCCAAGTAATTAATAAGCAGTCGGGGTGTCGAACTATAACTTTCCGCCTCAAAAAAATTGTTTGCTACGTGCCGTTTATCTTTCTCTCAAATTTGTTAAAAACGTCGGAGCTTTCGCGCTTCGCCGGGGAAAGGGGGAAAACTCCCCCTCCCTGTAACATACAGTGCAGCATTACGTAAAAATAACTGAAAAAAGTCAGGACGTCGAACTATAACTTTCCACCTCAAAAAAATTGTTTGCTATATTACGTGCGGTTTATCTTTCTGTCAAATGTGCTAAAACGTCAGAGCTTTCGCGCTTCGCGCGGGAAGAGGGGAAACTCCCCTTCCCTGCACCAACCCCTGTCACATACAGTGGAGTATTGCGTCCAAATAACTGAAATAACAGTCAGGGCGTCGAACTATAACTTTCCACCTAAAAAAAAATTGCTTACTATACGTGCCGTTTATCTTCCTCTCAAATTTGCTAAAAACGTCGGAGCTTTCGCGCTTTGCGCGGGAAGGGGAAAACTCCCCCTCCCTGCACCCACCCCTGTCACATACATTGTAGTATTGCGTCCAAATAACTGAAAAGCAGTCAGGACGTCGAACTTTAACTTTCCACCTCAAAAAATTGTTTGCTATACGTGCCGCTTATCTTTCTCTCAAATGTGATAAAACGTCGGAGCTTTCGCGCTTTGCGCGGGAAGGGGGGGGGGGGGGGAACTCAACTCCCCTACACCCACCCCTGTCACATAAAGTGTAGTATTGCGCCCAAATAACTGAAAAACAGTCAGGGCGTCGAACTATAACTTTCCGCCTCAAAAAAAATGTTTGCTATACGTGCCGTTTATCTTTCTCTCAAATTTGCTAAAAACGTCGGAGCTTTCACGCTTCGCGCGGGAAGGGGGGGGGGGGGAACTCTCCCTCCCTGTAACCACCCTGTTACATACAGTGTAGTATTGTATCCAAATAACTGAAAAGCAGCCAGGGCGTCGAACTAACTTTCCGCCTTAATAAAAAAAATTGTTACGAGCCGTTATCTTTCTCTCAAATTTGCTGTAAAACGTAAGAGCTTTCGCGAGTTTGGGGAAATTTTCAGAAAATATTGCCCTTACTGGGTGTAAATTATGGGAACATTTGAGTGAGTGGAATGAGAAACCTTTTGCTGAGCGGGGGGGGGGGGGGGGGGTTGTTCCCCTCTTGCTAGCGCCTCCAGCTCCACTGCCTTACATTGTAGTTGTAGTAATATGGGTACATGTAAAGCCTTTTTGTAAGAAACAATGGGAAATATAGGTAAAAGATGGGACTTATCACGGGAGCTTATTAGAGGTGCACCTCTTATAAGTGCCGCTTTCCATGGAAAGTGGCACTTATAAGAGGTGAAAAGGGGCACTTATGCAGAAGGAGAAGAAAAGAGCACTTATCAGGGCCCTTTTAGTAGTAAAATGAGTACTTATCGTAGAGAAAGGGGGCATTTCAGAAATAAAAAGTGTACTTTTGGGGTATACATGAAAAAATGTGTGTATGTGTGCACTGTGCCCCCTGCCCCCTCCCCCGAGCGCCGCCTCTGCTTCAATTCCTTTAAAATGGATTGATACCCTTCCAAATCACCCGCTATTAATTTTTGACATTTCATCGCAAGAATGGTGTTAAGGACATTTTAATACCAGGCCATTCAGACTCTCATGCAGATGTGCTTTTTGAAAGTGAGAGAAATTTTATATCATTTTTAGAATGAATCTATTTGGTCTATAATTGTAAAATCCCATGCTTTATTGGGCTACTTAAAAGAAACTATATCAACCTTACTCAATGAAACTTTAATTTGAAGAAATTACAAGTCATGTCAGTATTGCCTAAATAATTCAATGCATTCATTTCAATAAGAAAAAAAAACACAATTTAGGGATATCAGAGCTCACACCAATCGCCCTTTCAGTAGTAAAAAGTTTTTACCTATTAAATAAACTTTTTATAATTATAATTTTCTTTAAGATTAAAAGTTCCGTTTAAAATGTTTATGTGCTGCATCTTCAGTTGTTGACTAATCATTAACACAAAATATTACCCATAGCCGGCGGCACCTACGGAAGATAATTGCTTACACATACATAATTTTATATAGCTTATTTTCATTGACGGGTTGAAGGAGTCTGAATTTCTGTTATTTTTTTTTTGAAGAGGGAGCTTGGGTTTTTAATGTTCATATTTAAATAGGGCCACTGGATGTGTCACACAATTATATCTGGAGGGCCGGCTACCGTTTGAATTACATGTATATTTTTCACATGAGAAATTTGAACCCGGCGCTACAAACATTTTATTATAGTGCGTGACAAAATTAATGTTTGACCCAGTTTATCATTTATGAACTTGATATTAAAACCCTCGACAGGTGCCTCTTCCATGTAAGTATCTAGACAATAAATGCATGATTGATTAAAAACATGAAACCTCTCATCGATCAGAACATGTTAAATTGCAGAGCTACACGATATTATTTGACTTTGACCGGGGAAATATTTGACGACAGGTGTAAAGTTTTCGGTCTAGCCGCCTTTTCTCGCGTTCTCGCACTCTCTGATCTGTCGCCTAGTCAACCAGTGCCGCTCTAAATGCATTATGGGAACGATCCTATTGCCTCGGCCATTTTGTTGATAGTCAATGCGACTGCGACGAAGCCTGTGCGGAAAAGTGGTGTCGATTTATTGCGAAGCCAACTTTGAACGAATTCCGGGTTTAGAACGTTGTTCAGAGATAAGAACTATTTCACAGCAAGATAATATATATTACAGCATCACAAAGTGGACATATAACATATTCATGAGTGGTTTAGCGGTCTCCTTCTGCCTGCCGTCGCCATGGAAGCTGGGTACGCTAATTGAGAGCCAGCCGAACTGACCGGGAAATCAACTGTAGACTCCCCAGGGCTTCGGCGGACCAGCAATTAGAGGCTCCGCATGACCAGCTACTTCGTTGATCGTTGGCGTTGATGATACGACTGAATCTCTGCAAGATTTGCCACGATGTAGTCACCGATTTATTAGTTTTGACTGTTGGACATCATAAACAATGAATTTGACAGTTCATTCACTCGTAGTACAACGTGTTTATTTAAAACGCGTATGAACTGTTTTAGTTTTCATGTTGAGAATTCATTCACAAAATAGCCACCATCAGCCGCCTGGCCCGTCGCGCGACCCCGGCAGAATGGCGGCTGGGATGGGGAAGAAAGGAAGGAACAGAAATGTCGTCTCTATGCCAGTGGAAAAGATGGAAGTGTAAGTAGAGTGTGTGTGTGTGTAATTGGGTTTTTACAGACGTGTATCAATCAGATATGATTATTTACGTCTGGGACCGACCTTTAACGTCACCATCCGAAAGACGTGACTCAGTCTCGAACCTGGGTCCGCTGAATCAGTTTATAACTTCCACTGGTAGCTGGATTACAGGCGCACGCCACAACGCCCAGTTAAGTAGATCTAGATCATTCTATCTAAATACTGTCTTCAGCCATACCAGAGTCAATGATCATGTTTCCTATAAAAAAAAATACAACAAAGGCGGTCATGGCAGAGGAGTTTGCAACAATTCTTGTCTGTATTTTTTGTCCTAGTTTTGTTCTTGAACTTATTTTCTTGTTTACTTTAAGTTTAATTAAAGTTTAAGCATGTCTCATTAATAACATAACAGGCATTTTGAGGACAGTTTCTGGGATGTGACAAAATGAATGTCTATATAATTATAAATATAACATCGCATGTGTATCGTAACCTGTCTGCAGGTCTAGGATATGGCAGAGTACTTTTAGACAATATAAAAAGAGTATTAATTCTAACGTGAGAAAAAAATGATTTTATAATGTGATCACATTTAATTAAGTATGAATGATAGAATAAACCCCACTGACAATTGCTTCAGGCTTTATTTCATTAACCAGGCAATAGTCAGGTTCACACAAAGGGAGCTAAACTTTAAAAGTTCGCTTGTAGTCTATGTAGTTTCAAAACTTTAAGTTTCGCTTGTAGTTTCAGACAGTGCGAATGGACTCATAGTTTTTAAATTTAAAGATTACTTGTCGTTCCAGAACCACGACCGAGCTTGTGGTTAATGCTGAAACCATGAGCAGCAGGTGTAGCCAGGATTAGCTTCATGAGTGTAAAAAAAAAAAAATTGGCTATACGCCTTTTACATCACGAAACCAGGCGTTTTTCCCCAGCATTCTAAATGCGCACGGGTTAGCAGGACATGAAAATGCCCCGAAATAACACTTTTCTGATAACTCCCGCGACCGACAGGCCCTTCCCCACAGCATTTCCTCCTAGGGAAACTTTTTGAATTAGTGTGTGTTTTTGATCGTACATATTTTTACAAAAAAATCCAAAAAAAGAGCATAATAAATTTCTGAGAACTCACCAGTGTTTGTGTATCCATGCCTCCTCTTGTCATGCAGATAGAAAATGGCGGCCGCGTGTGATGGCGCACGATACCACCATAATTGAAACTATACGTTGCCGACAGCGCGCGCCTGGCTTCGTGATGTAAAAGGCGTATAGCCATTTTTTTTTTTTTACACTCACGAAGCTAATCCTGGCTAAGCAGGTGGTCCTCCTTGTAGTTACGGCCTGTGTGGACAAAATAAAGTTCAGCTATCTCCTTGTTAACGATGACCTCACCCGTCATGTTAAATGACTAATGCTTGACTTGTACATGTAGCCTCAGTACAACGGGCATCGTTGTTTCGGGGCCGTGTGAACCCTCATTGTTGTTAGTGAGCCATTCTTTCGTTAACTTAAAGTTTCACTAACTTAAAGTTTTGAAAATACAAGTCCTGTATGAACGTAGGTAATGTTATTGTGGTAGACTAAGTGCATGCTAAATAATTTATCCACCCATGGACGCTACAAGTACCTAGTGATTGCCAATTATTTATTGTGCCAATCTACTATTGTGTGGATTTTTACAGACATGTATTATTGATTCAGATGTGATTATCCAAACTTGTCTGTCTTCCTGCACTCACACATATGGAAGATTAATAGATTATTGTAGATAATCTTGCACTGTGAGGAATTGCCTCCCATAGCAAGTGTGTGATCTCTAGCACATGTACATATATGTGTGCTGGAAAGGAGCTAGATCGCTGGTCAAAAACAGCCTGAAAATTTCACTTGATCAGGATGTGATGATAAAGATCCCCCTGAACAATCTGGCATGAAATGAGTGTGATCAGTTCGCATCACGGACAGACATTTCAAAATTTTCCAAGATGGGAGGCCTGTAATAAATAATTTATTAGATGTGATGGATTGCTTTAGGATTTATTTTGGAAGGTATCACTATGTGTACTGAAAAATAAAATTTGGTTGCCATGGTTACTTTTTAAATGAGAATCAATAAAAATGCTCTATTTCTTATAGTGGGAGATAGAAAGTTTGTGTTGACTTCTCATTACTCTTTAATTTAATATCAGAACAACATGATGTTGTCTATAAATACTTTCACTTGCAAATGTTAGTCAGATAAATTGGCTTCCCTATCAGACATTTGGAATTTCAAAACAAGCTTTAGATTCCATAAGAGATGTTAGATATGTGTATCATAGATGGAAATTTTGCTAAAAGTGTAATTTTTTGACAAATGTCACAAAATTACAACCCCTGTTTAAAAATAGTTTGGTCCAAGAAACTGGAACTCACTACCAAATGAAGTTGTGTCTGCTCCATCTGTAAACTCTTTCAAAGCCAGACTTGATAAGTTCTGGAGTAAGGAATGGTTCTGTCACCCTTGGGAATGATAGGATAATTTAAACCCATTTGAATCATGCACACTGAACACTGGCACTGTAATCATACATATTAAAGCTTTGAGCAGGAGGATAGAACTTGGATGAAAGATAGACCTGGAAACTCGACTGCAGATCTATGCACTTTTCCAGTACATCCGGTAATAAGGTAATAATAAGGTAATAAGTAATAAGAACTCTGGCGCCTTGGAACCCTCAATTATCACTTATCAACAGGGTTTTTTTTTCATTGTAGCTCGTTTTGTGCTTCAGAGAGCACTTTTCTGATTTGGGTAATAAGGTAATAATTTGGGTAATAAGGTAATAATAAGGTAATAAGTACATGTAATAAGAACTCTGGCGCCTTGGAACCCTTTGAAGAAACAAATTTCTAGTAACTTGATTTGTTTTCATGGCAGTGATAGTCTTTCAATTAATTTTATGATAAAATATATTTTGTGTCACGGACAGACAAAATGCTCACTCTTTACAGATCATGCTCAAATCAGATATTCTGTCATCCTAAAATGTAGTGAGGGAGTATTTCTCAAAATTTTGCTGATTATATTGGTGTGAGGTTGTGACCGCCGCCGAAATTGACACAACCTCACATAGTGATAGTTCCTTGAATGGTCTTCCTGAGGAGAAAATTTTGCAGGAGTGAGGGAAGTTGTGAATAGTCATATTTTATTCTATCAGGTGTATGTAAACTTTTAGGCCCAACTATTTGTCAGCTTGGTCTCTTTCTTACTGGATCTATTGGAAAAACAAAGTCTTCCTTATTCTCCAGTTGAGTTGTCTGTCATCTCTTTCTAGCTGATTTTTTTAGCTCCTGATCCCCATGTCAGTGTGGTACCCATGCCTTTGTATCTGACTTTAAACATACCACAGGTGCAGCCTTAATTTCAGTCTCTACTACACGTAGATTCTACAAAGTTTATTAAGATGCAAAAACATGTTAGAAAGCAGAAAAATGAGAGAAGCAGACTATGAAAGTTTTAACAGAATCGGAAAAACAATAAAACAAGTTGTGAATTTTTCGAAAGTTGTAATCACTAAACATATGGAGATTTCAAATTGGCCCAATCAGTACAGTCACTGTGATGTAGCGGTGGTAAACTTTCCCATTCGCTCCAACCCTCAAAATGACTAAAATGTCAATTTTGCAAAATGTATAACTTTGTAGGATTTTTCTTTTTGGAGACCTATAACAATGTGCTATCTACAATATATTTTGTACTGCCCTAAGCCTACATGTAGTTGGGGGAAATCATGCTCAGGAGAACACCAGAATGTAATGATATTTTGGATGTGTGACATATGGGAGAGTTGACCATGAATATGTCACAATCGATCTCCCAAATTGCCAATTTGAGATTCACAAAGATGTAGTGATCTCATTTTTGCTCACTACTTGAAGTTGATTTTTTTTAAAGTGAAAAATAGCATTACCTAGGTGATTTTACTATTCAATTATCACTTATCAACAGGGTTTGTTTTTTCTCATTTAAAAGAAAAGTACTCAAACTGAGCCATGACTGAGCTAGTTCGTTTTGTGCTTCAGAGAGCACTTTTCTGATTTGGGGGTTTGCAGAGAGAAAGAGACCATGAAAGATATACTTTTCATTGTGAAAAAAGGTGACCTTGATTGTCAAATCAGTGCACCTGCCTCCCCCTTATGGTGTCATAGATGTTTCTCACTTTCTCTTCCTCCTTCTATCCATCTGCATGTACGTCATCTATTCATGAGGGCAGGATGCAGGGCTGGTTATCTTTTTCAGGAGTGATGATCGATGTACAGGAGTGCAGGATCTGCATTGTATATCCTAGACCCCGTTCTCATTACTAGGGATAGAGCGCTCTAGCGCGCTAGATCGCGCCACCTCTAAGGTGAGAATGCGGCGACATAATTTTTGGGGCGCGTTCCATGGCGCTCCACAGGGATTCCAAACCGGACCACCTCTGGGGGTGGTCCACGAGAGACAGCGCGATCTAGAGTGCGTCTATTCACAGTTTACTGTGCAGAGAGTGCTAAGATGGATCGCGCTACCCTCTGCAGGTGTGATCCCGTGGCGTGCCAGCGACATGCCAGTGGACCTCCCTGGCGCGCCCCACGATGGAGCGATCCACTTTCCAATCTCGTAATGAGAACGGGGTCATACATTGTGTAAATGCTCCCTTTCTCTAAAGGCGAAAATACATTTAGCACAGTTCCTAAGATGATTCTGCTAGTAGAGTTGTAGTTCTCATAGACAGGAAAACCTGTCATCAATAATTGAGACACCTGGAACAGGTGGTGCTGTATTTGCAATGAGAACTTGTCCTGAAGAATTAAAAGAAAAATGGTTGGAGGCATAGATATAAAATATCATGAATATCCTTTGAAGTAGGTTTTTGGTACAACATGTACTTTTGTATGGTTTTCATGCATTGGAAAATATTGCAAGATGTACATGTACTCTTTACATTTGGACATTATCTCTCCTGGCCATGCAGGCCTATATACATACATGTATGTGGAGGTACTGGGAAGCTGTGGAAACATGAATGCATGTATAAACTTACTATTAAAAAGAAACATGTTATATCAATAGAAATAAATTGAAAGCTTATCCCTAAGTGTAAGCATTGTACAGTAGGAGATACACATGTAAGTGATATAGACTTTCCAACTTAAAAGTTGTAGCCATTGCTACAGTACATATCGAAGATTGGAAGTGCACTTTTTAGTCTGCAATACTACTAAAAATTCATTGGTAAGCTCTCATGCATGTGACATATGATGTGGCAGCCTTGTACATTTAAACGCTGTAGCATGGGTAAGAATCATTGCACTTCAACAATATCTGTTTAAAGATTTTGTTGCAACTTGCTTCCAGCTTACCGGTAAATCTTGTAGTGATCATCCTGCAGTAATACTCTGTACTTTGCACATGTAGGTCTTTGCCTACATGTATGTCCTGCACTTTCTTTTTCAAAACAAGCCTAGGACTGTAATCACCTCAAACCGCAGATGCCACGAAATATTGATCGCTTCTTACAGAGAAACCCTCCCTGTCTACTGGTGTATAGTAATGGGCTTAGTCAACGTTATTGTCATCAATATACATTTTCCTTCAATGACAATTTTAAGAACAGATATCTTTGGTATTTGACTTTTTCCATGTACGTTAATAGCTATGCTGATAAGTGTGACAGTAAATTTGTTGTGGTTTTATTTGTAAGTTTGTGATGCTCGGGAATGTCTTTTTATGTTTCATATTTGTAAGACATCATAGGAAAATGAATTCCCTAAATACAACAGAAAAATTAGCAAAAAATTATAAAATGTTTGACTTTGATTAAAATCGGACAAATATTAGGAAATTGGTTAATTTTTGTCATAACATGAAATTCTCATCTGATGGAGACAAACATCATTCCCTCACTATTCATCAGTTGTTTTGTATATTTTGATAGATCATAATTTTTCAAATTTGTCCTAAAGAAAGTTATTTCTATATATGCCATTGCCCAAGTTACATGGATGATGTTGCATACTGTACAATATAAAGTACTTTTACATGATGATAATTTTCTGTCATAAAAAGGACATAAATAATTTGCTAAGTTTGTATACCTTTGTACAAATCTTGTGTTTTAAAATTTTGTCTAATATTCCCCTTTTCCATGTTTTGTTTTATAAGCATACTAGTATTCCATGTATATAGTATCACTTGGGTAGAGGCATGGGGAAATCGAGAATTCAGTTTTCCAGGTGAAAAAGAAAATGTATGATATTGTTGTTGTGTTATATCCTACAACTACATGTACCTCTACAGGTAGCTGGAGAGGATACGTGATAACATCACCTCAATTATCACTTTACTGATTGTTAAGAGAAAAAGAGAGTTGTCTTGGGAGGTGTTAATCTCCCTGTTGTGGTTTTTATCCAGCTATCACTTCCCAGGTGTTCTGCACAACAGTTTTAAACGTTGCTATAGAAATCAGCCTAGGGGTTAACACTTGAACAACAAAAACAACACCATCTTAAAGTGTATTGGCCCACATAAGAAAAACAATCAAGCATTTTATGTCAGTCAAGTTTTTGTTGAATAGTCTATTAAAGGTATGGATAGAAAGGAGGACCCTTCTTATTGATTTGTGATGTGAAGAGGAAAATTTAGTGGTCCATTTGTAGTGGAGAAGTATTGATGCCATACTTTCCCCTTTGTGTAGTTACTTGGATGGTTTGTTTTTCTTTGGAAAGCGCTTTCCCCATTAGGCGTTTGTGGAATAGTGTATTCAAGGAGTATAACTCCTTGGTGTATTGACACCATTGTCAAGTGCTATACTTTCAGGTAGAAGGAAGGGCAATGAGATGCTTTGTATGTAGCTAGGGGGACTCTAGATAGAAACATAATCAATTGGCAACAAGCTGTCACTGATATACAATGCACTTTTGCATATACAGTGTATATGGTAATTTTCCTTGTTTATTTGAAGAATACGTTCTCTGTAAAGTCTATAGAAAATTCTTATTACATTTGACCCTTTCCCCAAGGAACTATCAAGTAGCAGATCTGATTCAAGTTTCTATATCATGTTCTCAAATCTTAAGTCACTTAATGTTCTTTTGTTTAGTCTCTTTTCCTTTTCTTCTTTAAATACATGTACAGTGTATTTCTGTCATCCATTTTTTACATGTTAATTGTGTTTTTTATTCTCTCTCCCTAGGCACATTTCATTTTCTATTAAAATTTTTACATACACTTGTATCTCTATCTTCTATCATTCTATTAAAATCCGCTCTCTCCATTTCCTGCTGCATCACTGTTTGTACTGTAGCTATTTTGCTATCATTTGCTTGTTTTCTCACAAATGGTCTTTGAAGAGTTGTACCCAAGAGTTTGTACTTTAGCTTTGTATTAAAGTTTACCCAGAGGCAATGTGAATCCATTAGATGTTTGAAGTTCAACTTCAGCCATTATCCAAGGATACAGGGTGGGCTGAAATCTCAGACCATAGTCTTTCGAACAAGACCTTGTAAAAGCTACAAGATGTCGTTTTTTTTTTTTTTTTGCAAGAGGAGGAAGTCTAGACTTTGAGAATGTTTAGTAAAATGTGCACAATATTTTCTGGCCAAGTTCAGTAAAAAGGAAGTAAGACGTACAGTATTGCTCGAAATAAAGTTGACCGATTAACGCACGCTAACGCGCAGATCGATGTGGGCCTGACTATCGCGCTAGTAACGCGCGTGAACGTTAGGCGAGTTTGGAGCGGCGGTGGTTCGGCCAGCGCAAGATAGGCGAACTACATTATTGAGGCGTTACTAGCGCGTTAGGATCGGCGATACTTATCAGTCGCGCGAGAGTCCATTTTTGGTCACGCACGTGTTGAATTACCGTGCGAGAATGCTCCACCGTAATTTCTCGCGTGGAATTCCCGCGCCTTTCCCATTAAATTTTTACACGATCGTGCCGTCCGATGTGGGTATATATAGAGGGCATTTCTCTGGTTAAATAGTAGCATCCAACTCGAACTCCACGGGACTCCACGCCCTGCTCAACAGTGCAGCTGACGGGAGCGCGATTGGATATATAAACGTCTTTTTCGCGCTCACGTGCGTTGGCAATCGTGGCTCGTAGCTAGCGAAAGTTCGAATCGGCTCCTACACTACCGCTCACAGGTTTTGGCATCGGTATCGCACCGTTAACCTGTCGCCATGGAATGCAACTGCAATGTCGGTACTACACGCAGTATGGACATAAAGCTAGATTATGCCCGTATTACTATTAGCAGGTTGGCCAAGAGCGCGCCCAACACAAAAACCTTTCTGAAGAAAGTCAAGCGAACACTGATGAACAATCTACATTTGATAACCAGGATAATGATAAACCCTCGAAATCATATATGATGAAGGGCACTAAAGACAGCCACAAAGAAAGCTTCACACATGCTTCTAAATGAGCTATGAGCTTCAAGGGGGGGGGGGGGGGGCTGCATGCGCATCTCCAACCTCCGGATCCGTCAATGATAATTGTACGATTTTTACAAAAAATATTTGTGCATGATCATATCACGCTCACGACCATCTTGCCACCTGTTCACCGACCATTTCTCGAGTGTCGCCTCTCGCATCCATATTATCATTTGTATATTCAACACTCGGCCGCGAACTGGTTTTGTATTATTGCAGAACAAACGATTAAAGGGCGTAGTTTACAAACTCACTCAACAGTCGCTCCATACTAGCACGTGGCATCTCATAATTCGTATACTAACTTAATTTTTAATATCAACGAGCTTGATCTGACAATGTCACAATTTCCTGAAACTTTAGCAAAGTAAAAAATTACTGAAATCAGATTAAGAGTACATGAGCGATATATCCAAAATAATATCCTTCCTTATTCATGCGAAAGTGAAAAGCAAGGCCGGCAGCGGGAAGCAAAGAATGTCTAGAATGCGCGCGATCAACAATTTCCATTCTTAAACTAAACTAAACCTCATTTGACAAGCGGTCTTTTATCACAAGTCATGGCACGCGCAAAAATAGGCCAAGCAGTCAGTGAAGGTTTGCGCCTTTTTTTATTTTTGTTCTTTCACACAGCGGCTTCGTATAAGGAGATCGAATTTCAAAACTGCAGGTGCGTTAAAGGATGACAGTCACGGACGGGAGGGGAAGAAAACTTCATGAATTGATATGATTATCAAGATAATGATGATTAATGATGATTAATGATGATAAGCATTATATAATGATGTTATGATGATGATGATGATAATCATGATATAACGATGGTATGATGATGATAGTTCATTTTCATCTCATCATGATACAGATCGAATTTTAAAAGGGAATCGCATGTGCATTAAAGGAAGAAGTTACCGTCCGAAAAGGAAGAAAACTTCATATTTTTTGATGAATGATGAGTTTGATGAAGTTGATATTCAGGGGCGTATCCAGGGGGGCGCAACAGGCGCCCCCCCTATTGGCCGTCGTAAACAAAAAATCCTCATACCAATTGAAAATATTGTTCATTAAATAGGCTTCAAAATTGGTCACATATAGCACTATTTTGCATCTCAGCCCTTCTTCAGAAGCAAAAATTTTCCAAAGACCCCTCCCCCATGACGGCGATCAATAATTCCTGGCGCCCCCCCCCCTATTGGGAAATCCTGGATACGCCACTGATATTGATGAAGATAATTGTTTTGATGATATGATTTACCCCCTCGTGACCTTACAGAGCCGCTGTGATTTTGCCGCTGGCCTTTCATTAAAACGGAGACAATACCCATTAAATCCTATATAATATGCCGAAAGATTTGTTTACAAATTATAAATCCTATATAGTTTTAAAAACAAGTATTGTTTGCTGACCCAGATTTGGTCTTGCTGGTAACTTACGTAACTTCGCACCTTGAACAATAGGGAGCTTACCTGAGTTGTGGACAGATGACGCAGGTATTGAATAGGAGTTCTCTACTGTACAGCCAATTGAATAGGAGGAAATCGGACTCTTGACCTCTTCAATGCCTCTTCCTCTGACTACGAATTACTTGGTTTTCATAAAGCCTTAATTAGTCCACTGTTATGGTCGGGCCCTTATCAGGGCCACACATCTCCAAGAAAGAATTTTTTTTTTTTTTTTTTATCTTAATTATTTGTAAATATCTTGATTTGTCATTAATTTTTATATATAACAATGTTTGTATCTGCTTGAAAGTTTTTTATGTTTATGAACTCTCAATAAATACACATACATGAACATATTGAATTTCAGAAAAGTCACACATGAAACAAACATTCATTATTTCCTTTGCCGTATTCATAATTAGCTGAAACTTTTCACTGTTCTCTGTTTTCTCATTTAGAACCAAGTTAATAAATGGTAGTCCTCCCTTAAATATCAGGCTGTAAGACCATAAATTTTCCTCTGTTTCCGATAATTTAACACAATAATTTATATTTAATATCAAGCTCTCGCCCCTTTAAATTCCTCACTAGAAGACCAGCGTTAGAAGATTTATGACACTCGTAAATTACACAATGGCCACTATAGTTGATCTGCAGAAGGAGAGAAAGTGCCAGACCAGCAGTAAACAAACACGAGGTCACTGTAAGGGCATGCAGGCCACGTGCGTTTATCTCATGCATGTGCTGGGGGTTTATGCACGCTTGGGCTAAAACCACTTGGTCTAATTTCCAGATGGGCTACCTTCATTCGGGCTAAACCCTTTTAGTCCACTCTTCATTTGGTCTAATTTGCACTTGGTCTAATAACCAGAAGGTCTAATGGACACTTAGGCTAATTATCACTTGGTCTAATTATCATTTGGTCTAATTACCATTTCGTCTACTTTATTTTGTTGTCATTTGGTCTACTACCAGTTCGTCTAATGTCAGTTTGTCTAATTCCCAGTCAGTCTAAAGCTAGTTGGTCCACGTGCATTTTGTCTAAAATCCACTTGGTCTAGTATCCATTTGGTCTACATGGCATTTATATGGTCTAATGTGCAGTTGGTCTAACTTTCATTTAGTCCATTTCCCATTTAGTCTAATTGTCAGTTGGTCTAAATGCCAATTTGTCTAAACATCACTTTGTCTAATTATCACTAAGGCTAATTGCCTGTTGGGCTATTCCCTTTTCGTCTACGCACCTACCAACAACACTATGCGTCATTTTGTTGGCCATCCCTGGACAGGTTAATTGTGGCCAGAGCTTTTTGAAAGGGGCTGGGGGGCCGGGGGGGGGGGGGGGGGTGCTAGCTGTCCTGACTCGACTCTTTCCTGAGCTGAATTTAAAAAAAAATACCGATATCTGTAATATGTAAAATATGTAAAAGTAAAAATTTAATGTGCATAGAAAAACGCCATCATAATATGTCCAGACCCACACAGTATGTTCCTATATCACAGGACTGCTTTTTATGGTCTCCATTGCGTTAGTAGATGCCAGGAAAACATCACTTACGGGGGTTCAAAATAGCGAAAAAAATCGGCTCGCCGCTATGCGGCTCACGGACATCGCCGGCTTGTGGACTTTTTTTTTGCTTGTCAGGGAATTATGGAGGGAAACTGGACCCCCGAGCGAATTTTGCCAATCCTGGATCCGCCCCTGGTTGGGTCAACCCCCCCCCCCCTTGGAAAAAAGCTAGATCCGCCCCTGAAAACCAATATAAAAGTTAAACTCACACACCAAAATAAATAGTTTGGATTGAATGGAAGTCATAATAACGCTTTTAACTGTATCTCAATCGTTGTAAAAAAAGAAATATTTTCAGCTAAATGTAATTTTAAGTCAATTACCAAGGTTTGAAAAAGTTTAGACAGCTATCAAAACATATTATGATATGGAAAAGTATATATCAAAGATAAATCTTAAAGAAGATAAAAATGGTTTAATTTCTCCCAATGTTTCTGAAGGTTTATGTTCTCTTTGCCTGTTTTGTACGTAATATATTATTGTACACAACGTATATTTTGTCAAACTATCCAATACACCGCTGTGCGGCTGCATATTTTGTTATATTATGGTATACTTTATTGTTTTAAGTATTTACAGTACAAATCATGGAAAAAACAACATATATATACACGATCTTTTGTAAAAATTGTTATGTTGATGATGAATAAAGGAACCCATGTGGGAGGGTAAAAAAAATAATGAATTAAAAAAAAATATTGCTGCTCGGTCCCTTCGCTTCCTCGCATAACATAATTTGACTCGACTAGGTGGCGCAAATTTACTGTTTGCCCAGGGCGTCATAATACCTAGATACGCCACTGCCTTAAAAGAAGAAAAAGAAGGCAGTGAAGAAGTATAAAGAGCGGCATTTTTGTGGGTAGCAGGAGACAATTTTTGGGTGCTTGGAAAGGTGAGGGGGGGGGGGGCATTGTGCCCCCCAGCCAACGAGCGAGTTGATATACGTTTTAGATGAACAAATAATAATAATAACTAGAAAGGCCGTCAAAGGCGGCAGACCCACGCCTTAACCCAATATAGGTTTTGTTTTGTTGCGATTATTTTTGTAAGCAGTAGCCATTCAAAGGGGATAACAAGAGGCACATCTCCCCCCCCCCCCCATAAATATTGCCATATCCAGGTCATAGCTTTGTGTATCCCCACCCTTGAAAAAATTCTTCTGAAAAAGATATTTTATTATTGAAACATCCCTCCCCTAAAAGTAATTGATTAGACATGTCAGAGAGCGTGGCGTGGTGAGAAAAAAAAATGTTAGCAATTTGTATTCAGTGTTCAGTCATGTAAGTGTTAGTAAATGTATTCATGTTCTATCTTTAAATTACATTGCAATTGGGGTTGTTGTTTTTTTTTCATCGGGCTTGGATAAAATATATATGACGACAAATAAAGTTGGATCTAGACTTCAAAATGACATGCATGCGAGGCACAGAGCTTACTCACTCAGCTCAGTCACCACCCATCAACAAAGTCAAAGTGGATACTGGCGTGCATGCCCGTATTCGGCGAACCTCGATCAGCCACCAAATTTTGCAAATCCACACAAATTTAAAAAAAAATAAAGTTTTTGTATATATTTTACAACTACGAAATCCACTCAAACAGACATAAATGAGGTATAAACTAGTTATATGACAGGACCGTTATAACCCAAAGAAAAAAGTTCAATCCTACTACAGTGAGCCAGGCACAGGCTGACTCCCTGGGGTTATGTACTCCCTAGCCCGACCAGATCCCCGTCACTTCGCGACAGCGCTGTGTATAGTTATGTACGTACAGCTAGCTACACAGCCCACTAGCACTCACTCAGATCAACACACGCGAACGCTCGCGAGTGCGATAAACTCACTCACGTCGAACAAACTCACCAGATTTTCACCGAAAACAATTAAAATCACGTACTACACGTCCACCAGGATAAAATAAATCACAAAAACTTCCACAACAAAGTGGAAAGAACCGGGGAAAATAAACAGAAATGCACAGAAGATAAGAAATAGAGGAGAAGCCGTAGGGCTAGGGTAGCCTGAATCTAAATGAATTTGTGGATAAAAAAGGTATCGCGCGCGATAGCTATAGAGCCTAGCCGCCTATTAGTATACCGTACATAGCCGCTTTCGCAGTAGTAGTTCAAGCCCGCGAAAAATCCCTTGTTGCTGGGATACGTTGGCTTTGAATATTCATTGCAGGCTCGTACGGATTTGAAGTGAAATGGCAAATAATGGGTCTAAAAGTCTTCTAAAATTCATAAACCTGAAATAGACTTTTGGTGAGACGAAGTAATGAGTGTTTTGATTGGCCAAAATATTTCTGCATCTGCAGGCGAAGTTTGGGGTCATCAATCTTTCTAGTTTCTTTCCTGTCACTATCTGAACTGAAGTTCCTATACTTTACTACAGGGTCAAAACTTCAAGGTCACACAGAATGTGCAGGGGTCAACCAATCATCACCAAAATCTAATCGATTCTTTCCTGTCACTTTCTGAACATTCCCTGAAAATTTGGTGCAAATCCGTTCACCCGTTCTCTTGTTATCTTGTACACAAACAAACAAACAAACAAACAAACAAACAAACAAAAAAACAAACAAACAAACAAACATACGGAGCCCTTTACATAACCCTGCCGATTTCATCGGCGTGGGTAATAATAATGATAATAATAATAATAATGATAATAATAATAGTAGTAGTTGCATACTTTTCTTTCTTTTTCTTTCTTCTTCTCCTTATCTTTTTCGTTTTTATTCTCTCTCGAGCTGTCTATCTCTCTTTTTGGTCACTTGAAATCTCATAGGGGGCAACCGCCCCTGCCCCCGGTAACGCCGCCCCTGAAAATAGCAGTTTGCATAGCTCAAAAGAATCAGAGAAGCTTAATGGCAGAATATTTAGTTCTTGATATGACAACAGCGTGACACCTTTGAGTAGGAACTTAGCGAGACCTGGGGACACAGTTTCGGAGGGCTGGCGAGAAGAAAAAAATACGGATCTCCCTTCAAGCAGAATTTGCCCCTCTTATCAAATATATCAAATAAGAAACATGAATATTAACAGATTATCAACCCAACAAACATAATTTGAAGTGCAATACAAAATCACGTTCTTCTACTTAAGTCATGAAAGGAAGAGGGGACCTATGAATGTTTTGATTACTAAAAAATAATACTAAATAATTGATTTTAATAAATTAAATAATTAATATATAAAATGTAGGGATATTGATCTTGATATAAGCAACAGCAAGGTGAATAACTCTTTTAATGCACATTTACGTAGATAACTTCTTTGAATTTTCATTTGTTTTAAAATTTCCTTTCTCAACTTGCTACTAAATGGCCAGAAGAATAAATAGTAATTAGACCAAATGGTCATTAGACTATATGAAATTAGACCAAAAGATTAGTAGCCTAACTGGTTATTAGACGAATTGGATATTAGACCAAATGGTCATTAGACCATATGACAGTTAGACTAAATGATAAGTAGCCCAACTGGTTATTAGACTAAATGGAATTGGATCAAATGATAGGTAGACCATATGGTATTAGCCAAAGTAGGTGTAGCCCAAATGGATATTAGACTATGTGGCTTGTAGACAAAATGACGGTTAGACTATTCGGAATTAGACGAAGTGAAAATTAGCCGAAGTGAAAATTAGCCCTAATGGGTTTTAGACTAAATGGGGTTAGCCAAACTGGGTATTAGACGAATTGGTTATTAGGCCAAATGGAAATTAGACGAAATGGTAAGTAGACAAACTGGTTGTAGACAAAATGAAGTTAGACCACTTGGAGTTCGACGAACTGGTAATTAGACCAAGTGGTGGTAGACCAAGCGACGGTGTACCGTGCTGGGTCACAACATGACGCCTGAAGGGCCGGGGAGCATTTCATGAAGTGTCTTGTCAGTGATTTTTACCGACAACTGTTATAAGCTACTGAAATCCTTGCATCTGATTCGCTGAGAGCAAATTTGTCGGTAGAATCACTGACAAAAAACTTGATGAAACGCTCCCCTGGTCTATTGTTCTCCCTCTCCGATCCCTTCTATTACGCGCGCGCTGTTGGTACATGTACGTACGTGATGGTACGCTGGACGCTCATAAAGAGCCAGGCCGCCATGCCAGGCCAGGGAGGGAAACAAAATTCGAACTTTTTCTAGTGACCGTTGATTCTCTTAAAAGTCAATTCTGCAGCATTTATTGGATATAAATAAGGAATATTTTCGGCGTATTTTCTACAGAAAACTGTAAATTGACACAAACAGGTACTTGGTCTGTTTTGTAATTTTTCAGACATTTTGTAGTTGACTGAGATACGAGTATGATCGTGTCATGGGGTCTGCTATGTACATGATGTAGCTGGCTGTATGACCAAGGAGTAGCTCCTTGGTATCAAAAAACTTCAGCCCTCTAAAAACAATTGAGCCCGTACGCCCATGCTTAAGAGGGTGTTTATTATTATGTTTGCGAAGGGGAAATTGAAAATTAAAAAGAGAGAGATTGGTCATCGAAGAGGCAACAGGTTTGTGAAAGAGTAAAATTGCATTTAGAAATATATGGACACGAACGAGAGTAATGAAAGTATTAAAAGTTATGAAGTGGAATTTCTCCAGTTTTTTCGTCTAATTCGACATGGTGGAAAGAATTTCCACTTATTTTGCTCTTTCTTCAACCTTATTTCTTACACTGAGTGTGATCAGTTTGTCACGGGCGGTCACTGTTTCTTAAAAATCCAGCTTATGAATATTAATTAACAAATAAACATGGATAACTTTGGCGTTTATCATAGAGAGTATCACTAAGGATTATGAAAAAAAACCCGAGCTTGGTTGTCATGGTTTCCTATTCATACGCAGGCCCGTAGCCAGGGTTTCTAAAGGGGTTGGTAAAGTGGACCTTTTTGGAAATTAGTTGAACAATTATATTAACAATAATATTGATAATAACATTGTACATTTGTAAAGCACACAAACTATCCACAATAAGTTTATATTTTACTACACTCTATAAGGAGCTAATTGTGATATGCAGGGTAATCAAAATCAGGCATGGATTGAGGTTTACCTTTATATAGATGATTATGAAAAAGCATGTCCAAAAAATTAGCCCCTAAAAATAAAAGAATAGCCCCAAGATATTAATTGGTAGCCCCAATGTAAAAAAAAAAGCACCACCTCCGTCCAGCCTAGCACCACAAATGATACAACACAAATACATATTTGCTGCCCCTCACTTAAGCCTAGCACCACAAATGACAACAACACTTCAGCCTAGCACCCCCCCCCCCCACTCACTGAGGTTGGGGGTACATTTCCCGGAAAAGGGGGTGGTTTTTAGCCGACAATCCTGGGAGAAATCTTCCCAGGAAAAGTTGAAAAGGGGGTGTTTTTCTGTGAAATATTAGTCAAATTCCCGAGGGTCATTTTTCACAGTCCTCTGGTGGTTTCCTCTCCCGGGATAGTGGAGTGGGGGGGGGGGGGGGTGGTGGGTTAAATGTCCCGATCCATGTGATTAAACAAAGATAAGTGACCCCTTGGTAAGGTCCCAGGGATGGGGGTCCCAATTTCGGGCATTTCCCTGAATGGGGTTGGGGCTAATTTCTTAAATTCCTGGATAGAGGGCCCAATATCTCAGAAAATCCCCCATGATAGGGAGGTAATCAAATTCCAACTTCTCCGGGATAAGGGGTCACTTGTGAAAAGGAGGTACGAGCTTAGGCCCACCCCTTTTATGGGGAGTGGGGGCGGACCTAGCACCATATAGAAATAAAGATACAACACAAAATACAATGAAGTATAGTGAATATGTTCATACAATATACGCGAGCGAGCGAGCCAACGATCTTGTCACGTCACTCATGTTTATTCATGTCTCAATCCAGCCTAACCCCAGGGAGCTCCAACGCGCAGCGTTGGAGCCCCAGGTACAACTATCCAAAGTCGACCTCGCCCATTTTATGGCTAATCGCATCACTTAATTTCGGCAGGTAAGATAGAAATTTGTACTTATACTTCAAGAGAATTACTGTAACTATCTAGCAGGCTCTTTGATTTTACGATTTAACGATTGTTTCGATGAAAAAAAATGGAATTTCCTCGCCGAGCCGATCTTTTCCCCGTACTGTACCGTCGATTCAAATGACTCGATCGCACTGTGTGATCGAGTCAGCGACGGTATACGGTACATTACACACAGTGCGATCGAGTCATTTGAATCGACGATACAGTACAGGGAAAAGATCGGCTCGGCGAGGAAGTTTTATCGCGTTATTATCGCGCTAATTAACGCGATATAGGTGAACCGGCTTTTTAGTATCCCTCCGCCCTTCGTTAGATTAACGCGCGTTATTGAAAAGATTATCGCGAAGTGGGCCGACGGCGCGTTAGCGTGCGTTAGGGTGTCAACTTTATTTCGAGCAATACTGTACATGTTCAGACTAGAATTATTGTAGCTCTGTCTCAGAATATTTAGTTTAAAATTGTTTGTATTGCTTATACAGTTCCACATAGTTCTTATAGGTTTGGGCCCTGTATAATGTGGTTTTGAAGACATTGGTTCAAATAAAAAAAAAAAAAATAGATACATACTGTACACTGTACATGTAGCTGGAAACTTACATGTACTAAGATTTGGTTTCTCAAACTTAAATTTTTTGAAAATGCATGTGTGGGGAAGTTGTTTGTGAAATTTGTAATGATTGGAATGTAGTGTTTTCAAGTATGGTTTTCATTATCACATTTCAGTTGTTCCAGGCCACTTTGAACTTACATACATGTAAGTGTAACAGTCAGATATGATTATTCATGTTTGACTCAAGATCGAACCTTGGGTTGCTGTATTTGCCGAACAAAGAGCCAGCCACTAGACCTACTGTGCCTTTTAAACTATAACTGGTACATTTTCTTTGGTATTAATCGCAGTGTTAACCCTCTTATTTGCAAGACCAAATTGCCATTGACCTTGCCCGGGTCTGGTAATAGAGACTAGCAGGTACAGAACAGTGGATATTAGATCCTGTAGAGTATTAGTAAAGTTTACATGCTGTCATAGCGACCATTATAAGCTGAGCTGTGGCATGGTTTGAGGTGTAAACATGATTCTCTACCACCTTTGTGTCTATGTGTTTATTTTTTACAGTTTACTCTAAAATTGTGTGAAAAGACACGTAAATAAACATGGTACTATGTGTAGAGTGTACACTGTACAGTAGAACGAAGAGAGGGAAAAAACATGTTCAAATGTAAATAACTTGTAGATAAAGTATAGAAGATGAAGATGCACTGATTCATCTTCTTCATTGTCATTTGAAACAAAATCTGGATGGAATCCAAAAGAATTTATTATAGAAATAATGGATACTTGCTTTTTGCATAGGGAAAATATCCACCACACAAGGTTCTCCAATATTACACCAGTTTTATAAGCTGTTGATTTTGTGCCTGCAAACTCCCAGCATGCAAACAATACATGTACCTTCCTACCAGGTAGCTACATGTATTTTGCTATACCCTGTACCTGGGTCGAGAGTGGCATACATACAGTGTACGGTACATATTAGATTTTACCTGCCAACGACTGCTGTGCTAAGCCAAGGCTTGAACGCAGGACCTTTGCATATATCTACATGTAGTCAAGTTTTCAAACCCCTTGACTGCAACACATTCACATTCAAATTATCAGAAATATTTATGTACTTTACTCTATACTTTCTAGATCTGAAGGACAAGCTTGCATGTACATGTACTTGGACTACATAAGCAACAGAAAAGACGCATTGGAGAAGAGTTTTATTGAACTTGGGAAAACAAAAGCAAAAACATAAACAAAAACAAACACAAACAAACAGGATATATGTACAGACTGTATTTTCGAACTGTTTTTTGTACATTGACCAAACATTGCAGAGATTTTTAGTAGTCCAAACTGCTAAAATGTATGTGCGTAACTTTAATAGTTTGTATTTCTTCAATGGAAAAATATTGCTAACACTTCTATTAATTCAATTTAGACAAGCAAAGTGGGTCTACTCCAGTCCCTAAGAGGAAATTTCTTCACTACCTTCCAAAATGTTTCAGCATCACATCAAAGTTACCCACTTGAGCCATGTAACGCGAGTTACCAAAACAATAATTGTTCTACATGTAGATGTCTTCATTTTACTATCTGCTAAATTGTGCATCTGTAAAAATACTTCAAACAAGATACAGTGCCAACAGAATAGTTGTATGCCATCAATTTGTGCCAGGCTTTTTGAATGGACATAATGTAATGCGAGTTACCGATATATAGGCTTCCTGCATTTTACCAGTTCATTATTTCTCAACCTTTATATTGGTAATTTATAAGTCATAACCTACTATCAATTCAAGGTTGGAAAAGTTTTATCAAGATTGTCTACCGGTAGTATAAGGAGACTTTGCCAATAGAGGCCCTCATAGAATTGACCATGCCCTTTTTTAGTAACGCGAGTTACCAAATTAAACGATTCAAGAATCTCAATATGTTTGTCCTTTGTTTTTCTTTTTTGATTTGATTAGTTGGTCTATGTCTACCCTACCCATGTTGGAAAAAGTAACTTGTAGATCATAACAATTACAAAGATATGGGCACACTATCCTGTAAATGTACCCATTATTTGTAACGCGAGTTACCATGGAATTGCCCGAAACAAGAAATGAAAGAAAAAGAATGGTATGGTGGTAAAGATACTTTTTTTTTTTTGAGGGGGATGGGGTATACTCGATAAACAAAAAATAAAAGAAATGAATCTGCATTTGCCGTGGAATGCAAACATACATGTAGGAGAGCACACCTTTGTTTTGAGACCATTCACACGTCCATGAATCCCGCACCTGTATCATACTATCAGTAGATCTATGCCAACATACCATCGCACATTCTTACCAACATTACAATGACAAAAATAAAAACATGCTCCCACCACCGAGTCCTTTCCTTTACTATCCTTTCCCCCCATATCTAAAGTCTCATTCATTTTTAATTTAAAGCTATTGATCGGGTATCTCCAAGAACCGCATTGTTATCTGCAGCTCCAAGAGGAACGTTCTATGGGCTCCAGGGCCTAGGCAATAGACCAGGTGAATGATTTTCCAACTTCTCCCTATTGTTGCCTGTGTTATTAGCCCTGAATACATGTAGGTAGTGCCACCTTCGCGGGGGGGGGGGGGGGGGGGGGGGGGGGATTTTGCATAGTAGTCCCTTCCAATCAATTTTTGAAGACTAAAGACTGGATTTACAAGTATTAGTGCTAATTTTAGTTTAAAAATTCAGGGTACTATTGTTTTTCATTTTAAAAAGTAAGGAAAAAAAACCCTCCTAAATGTTGCTTAAAAAGGACAGTGCACAATATTAAAAAAAAAAGTGAACAATAGTGAGATCAGAACATCAAAGTCCTTTATCCCACAATGCACTCAAAGTAAAATAAGGCTACATTTGTATTTAGTGTGAAAATAATTAAAGTGACATTTGAGTAGCAGAATGTAGGAAATCACAAGTTTCCCAAAGTAATGGAAGCATATTTAAAATCAAATTACATGTAACAAACCACACAAAAAAAGATTATCAAAATCATCTAGATTTATCTTAATCCTGAATCCTAAATTAACAGTGGACGTTTGTTTCTATTATTGTTGTTTTTTCATGGGACACTGTCCTTTTTTTCTTTTTTTTAGAAAGATAGGTTTCTCCCAAATGACTACCGGTATTTGTTGTTGTCTTAAGCAGATAGCAGTTATTGTGTGTACACAAACAAAGATATATATACTCAGTTACTAAGTTTCTCTGTTTGCCAACACTGCAAAGCACAGCAAGGGTCTCAGTGAAGAGGTGCATTTTATCTGTTTATTCAACCCCACCAAATTCAACCCCACTGTCTTAAATTTAAAGAGCATCCTTTGGAAGGATTGGTGATTTTTAAATGCAAGGAGTAGGTGACATATACAACATATCGTTGTCGTTTTTAGGAACTGACGAATCCGTGCACGTGTGCAAATACGCGCTTTGGAGAAAACGGTTTTACGAACCGTTGAATCCTGTCTGAATGGCCATTGCTTCCTTATTCTGTATTAATATATAATAATATACACCATTTCAAAATTAAAGTCATAAGCTTTCTTTTGATGTATATATCGATACATGGAATTATGCAACGAAAGCAAATTCCGTTATCTAGGAACACCTAGATCTATAAATTTGTTTCCCGCCAATTCACGTTTCTACGCACCGCAGTTCGTAAAAACGACAGTATGTATATATGTACACACAATTTTTGTTCCCACCATTTTTAAATATGCTGATACTGATCTTTTAATATTTATAATACATGTACATGTATTTGTTCAGTGAGTGCTCGTGTGATTTAATCAAAGATAAAACAGCTACGTGTAGTTACTGTTTATATAAACATTATTGATTTCTTATCACTGTAGTGTGATAGTGAACTTGAATAAACACATTGAGGACATATATGCATTCTTTACATCTTTGTCTCCATAGCCCTTTTGTATAAAAAGTCGTAGTCAAACAAAACTATGAAAAATAAAAAAAACTTCACTGTCACTTTCTCATAATTATGTATTTCTCTGGCACTTTGCCATCTTGGGTTGTGAAAGATAACAAGTCAAAATCCTGATATCTGTATGGTAAAACTTACTCATAGAAGTTGCACTTAATGTACAATGTACATGTATATATTTTCTAAAACCCTCCATTCTAGCACATGCATTGTATAGCCTACTTGTCCTTGTTGTCCGGTGAAAAAATACTTGGGAGTGCTTAGCGATTAGCTCTAGGAAGCTCAAAAAGAGTTCTGGAAAACTATTAAAAAAAGAGCTCTGGTAAAACAATAATTTACATAAAAGTCACTAGGATGAAATATGCAAATCCAAAAAGTTCTTGTAAACAGATTAGTATATTTTTGCCCTGCCTTTTACATGTACATGTATATTGTACATGTATGTTGCTAGTGTTATGCAGGAGACTGCTTCAAGATCCTGTTCTTAGTTTAATTACCAATATGAAGCCATTCATCACTTCACACTGCATTGTCTATTTTAAGGTCACCAGTCTGCATTGGTCTCCTTAAGAATGACAATGATGTTGCTTCTCACAATGGGGGCTTGCATTGTAAGCCTGCATCTTCTGGCCCTTCAAGCCTATTGAGAACATGCTGTTGTGAAGGCCTGAATATAGCAGGCCATTATTATGGTGTTGTTAGGGAATCCTCTATTAAATGTAGATGCTAATGCCCTTAATAAGAGGAAATGTGGGTAATTACCTGTCCTTTTCAATGAGAGTAGATTTCAAGATATTAAGCTTGTCCTTTGCCCAGTTTGGGGTCTATTTTAGTGGGAATATTGTTTGTGAATAATGGGTGGTAATTGAGTTCTGTAAGAGGAGCTGAAGTGATTATTGATTTTCATGAAACGGCAATAGAGGGATCAGCTTTGGTTGCCAGTTATCGAGGAGTTAGCAACATTCCTTTTATGGAGCTACATGTACATACATGTACAACCCTGGAAAATATTATTAGACTAAGCTTCTGTAATAATGGTACCATAATATGCATACAAAGGTATAAAAATGATTTGTCTTTGTATTTCATTGCATGAATACCAAATTCCAGCAATTATACGTTACCTTTACGATATTTTATTTGCCTCTTACCACAAAAATAACACTATCAGTAACCATTCTTGGTCTAATAATTTTTTCCATGGCTGTATATATATATATAGATCTACTTTGGAAATCGTACATGTAGGAATTGGCCTTCTTGGCATTTTAAACTGTAGCTGTGTAATATTTTCCTGGAAACCATATAGCACATAAATATAACTACAATATCAATAACGTCATTGTATTGCTGCCTTACAGCCAGAAGGGTGTTATCTTTATAAGTACATGTACATATAAATGAGTTAATGCCCATCTGGCTCTCGGCAAACATTTTTATCTTTCAAAAAAAACTTGTTGAAGCAAGTAAACTCACAATGGAAGTATGAAGCAGTGCGTATACTGTGTCATCCCATCTGAATAGAATTGTTATATCATACATCATGGATAATTGTAAAAACACATCCAAGCTTCCATTTCACTGAACTTTTTCATGACAACTAGTGCTATGTTATCACTGTTGTGGATATATTTAGAATTCGATTGAGAGAAGTTAATGCATGAATGTACAATGCAAACCAAATTCTTTTCTTTTCTTTCGACTTATCAAGGTACATTTATCATTAGATATCTACATCTAATTCTATTTAGTTCACTTGTATACATGACCTTTTGATAAGTTTCTATGGTCTTCATGAAACAATAGCAATGATAAAAATAATGGCAATGCTCACGTCTGTGATGCTCTAACATTTAAGTATCATCAGCTAATGCATCATGTGTAATAGATGATGTAGTATTGTACTCTAGTTTGCATACCACTGCATTAATAATTTGTACGTGCAGCACTTCGAATATTGGTATTTTTTGTGTAGGAGGAAAATGCTTGTTTTGTATGTTACATGTATGTCTCTTATTTTAGTGTACCTTTAATAGTTGGAGCCCTTTCTTTGTAACTTGTAAAAACTATAAGCCGATTGATCATGTAGGCTATGATATTGGTACAGTGTTTATAAAGGAGAGAAAAAAATGCATGTGTTGTATGTCTTCTTTACAGTGCAAGCTTTGCGGGAGCTGTTTCTGTGCTGCTTGCAAAATCTGTAAGCTGACTGAATATGTTGGCTACAACCATGTATAGTTTAGAATACTGGTACAGTTTGTATGATAATGAAGGAGTAAAAATGATTGTTTTGTATACATGTATGTCTTCTTTATAGTGCGCGCTTTGCGGGAGCTATTTTTTTGCTACTTGCAAAAACTGTAAGCCGTTTGAATATAGGCTTTGTGTGTCACATGCATAGGCTGTAAGATACAAAGAAAAGGAAAAAAAATGGATGAAGGATGCTTTTGTGTGGAGGTGGCTCATTTATCTATATTTTGTCACCAGACTCTAGAATCTAGCCCTAAGGGTACAATTTTATGAGGGCATTATCCCCAGGATTGAATATGGGGGGCTTCTAATCTGGGCTGATAAATTGTTTACTGACATTACGCTGCATGTATCATTCAACTGTCAAAATGAGGAAATGAATGAATTGAATGTTGAGCTTTTGATGCTAATTAATGTGCTCACCTTAGGGGGGTTTGACCCATTTCACATGAGTGAATTAAACTTTTTCTTCAGGCTTTAGGTATCATGCATATTATATTTGCTTCACTTTTCTAGAGCTTCTAAGTACAGTGGGCGAATGATACCGTACATGTATATGTACCATGAAGCTGGAAGCTCCATGACTGCACTTACATTCATTTGTAATTTAAAAAAAAAATATAGAAAATATATTTTGTTTCTTCTTCTGTATACTTCTAATTGTCTTGCCCATCTTTTCATCCACATCAAATGTCTTATTTAAACTGCCTTATTTAAACTGCCTTATATCTGCATGACGTGATCGCACATGATGGTCTGTTGAGGTTAATGATATTTCATGTTTCTTGCTGGCAACTTTGATCAGAAGATTGTGTGTAAAAAGGATTAAGTTTTGCATGTACATGTACATGTATTTCAAATGAGAGTTTGAAAACATGTTTTAGCTGTCTCTCTCTCAGGTTTCTTCAAATCATTCACACTTGCTTCTTTCCTACCAAGATCCTCCTGCGAGTGAGAAGGGCATTTAATCATTTGTACATGTAACATGTGTACATAATTATGAGGTTACATGTAATACCCTTCTGTCTCTCACCTAGTATTATTTCATTTAACCCTTTTGAGTCAACTGACCACATTTTGTGGTTTGGCTCAATATCTTTTGATTGAGAGCTCTAAAGAATATATACCAGATGCATGAGTAGAAAGAGCAAAATATTCTGCACACGCTATGTCCATTTTTGTTGCATGACCATTATTGCGTAATACCATATTGCGTTTGATGCCAGGAATTTTAAAAAGGAAAATAAGCTTTAAAATCCTTAAATTGGCAGCATATTAAGAGGTTTAAAATCATTGTTACCCACGCTGATAAAATCGGCAGGGTTATGTAAAGGGCTCCATATGTTTGTTTGTTTGTTTGTGTACAAGATAACTAGAGAACGGGTGAACGGATTTGCACCAAATTTTCAGGGAATGTTCGGATAGTGACAGGAAAGAATCAGTTAGATTTTGGTGATGATCGGTTGAACCCTGCAAATTCTGTGTAAACTTGTAGTTTTTACCCCATAGTTAGTTTAGTATTGCAACTACTCTGTAGCGCCACTAAGGCGTGGGTCTGCCGCCTTTGACGGCCTTTCTAGTTTTTAAAATTGTTTTTTGATCAAAATTGGCAATTTTGTCAACTTTTCAACAAATTTCCTAAACATGTATATTTTTTTCAAAGACATGACATCTTATTAGAACCATGTAGCACTAAAAGAAAAATATTTTTGTTGCCAATTTGAAGAACAAAATGTGATCAATTTAGCCCTCAAATAATTCCTGTCATGAATGGGTTAAATTGTTCCTGATTGATCATCTTCATGTGAAGCCTATTAAAGGGATACGCTACCAGGCGGCCGTGGTGAAAGTCAGGATTGCGTAAGCCCCATTCACTCGTACATAAAGTTTGTGCGTTGAACGCGTCCGTTGGACTAAGTGGGATTACATTTTGACTGCACGAAGCCGACCGAATCTCGCACGAGAGCTCGATCTCAGGTGGAGCGTACATATGTTTGTGCAGCGACCAGTCTATCCGAGGTTTGCAACGGCATGATCAGGTAACGATCACGGTGCCCTCTCGTGGCATTAAAACGTCCACAATCTGCAGTTGCGTATCCCTTTAATGTCTTTGGTGTGTGGCAACAGTGTGTAACACCAGTGCTACATATTTATCATGTGAAATGGGGGTTTATGTTTGTAGATTGAGTTGTCAGGGTTTTACAGATTAAAGGGCCAGTATCCATGTCTGTATTCTAGGTCCGGTCTCTTCCATCTAAACAGGTAAACCGCAGAAAAGGACTGTTCACACCTGTTAAGAAAATATTCAAGAAGATTAAAAACCACAGAACATCCCTTGAAGATATGCAGCTATTACCATGGATTTGGCTGACCTCATTCATGTCTGAACTTTTCCTCCTTCCAAAACTAATTTGAAAATACATTATCTATTGACCTCTTGAGAAAATAGTAAAATGTATATTTAAAAGGCAAAATAATTCAGAAAAGAATCTAAAATTGAGCTTGCAGTTGAACTATGAAGCTCATGTCATGTGCCTCTTTTAAGAAGTACCATAATCCACTCTAGTCTTCATTCTGTGATTTTCCAACAAATATTTCATTAATTTGGCAACATAGCAGCATGTTCTTTATAGATTGTTTGCCGTGGCACCCAACGTGAATGACCAAACAATGGATGTTGTTCATTCAGGTTATTTTGAAGTACCTGCCTCGTGTTGGCAGATCGTGAGATTGCGTGTAGAATTGAACAAATGCTGTGATCCAAATGTGGGATGAATTCTTTCTCATGATACATGCATATTAATTTGGTACAGGGGAAGTGCGCACTGATATTATGTTAGTTTAAACAAAAGCAGAAAAATTAGAGAAATTTTTCAGTAAATAGTTCTACACACATTTCCTGCATATTTTTACCTCATGCTATTGTGTCCATCCCCTTCCTCCTCCTCCTCCTCGTACTCATTAGACCACATACAAACTGAATTGTGCTATTTCAGGCTTTGGTTATGCTGCCATCTGTTGGCCAATGTGTGATGTTCTCCTATGCTGTGCATATCCTCATTCTATGGGCATACAATTATTATACATGCCACAAGATATGTTTGTAATCATGAACGATAATCAATTTATTATTCCATATTTGATATAGTAATGTATTATCACTGCTTTTACCTCCATAGCATCTCATACCTTAATCCAACATTATTGAATTGCAGTCAACCTGAATGGTACTTTGGTACTTCCCCTGTACCAAATTAATAAGCATGTATCGTGAGAAATAATCACCTTTTGATTTCAGGCGATGAGACATACTATCACTTCCTCAGCGATCTAATTGTATATGCTATCTTTCCTCAGCTTCGCTTCGGAAAGATAGCTACATCCAGATCACCTTGGAAGTGATAATTTGTCCCATCACCTTCACCAACAGTAATTATTTGCTTACTATACATTTGGAGGTATCACATAGTGAATTTGTATGTGTGATGCTAGAAATGTACATTTAGAAATCAAACATTAATTGAAAGAACTGAAGTTGGAAAAACTGGTTATTGTACAGGTCTGTCATTCATCATTTACAATTACATATTTTTGCTGAAATGTATGTATGAGAAAGAAAAGATGGAGGGAAGGAACACCTAATAATTTTTTATGCTACAGTACCAGTCATAAATATAGCAATCCATATTTTCCAACTTTAATTTATCTTTTTAAAAAAAATTGTTAACCCTATTTTTAGCTCATCTTTCATTCTACATGTGTGTGACACTACAGACTAATCTCCAGGGCCCTGTTTCTATTATTATTAATAACAACTGCCCCATTTTTATGACAAATTTACTCTCAGCCAATCAGATGCAAGTATTTCAGTAGCTTATAGCTGATAAATGTTCGACCTTCTTATTGACAGAAGCCTGATCAAATGATAATAGAAAGGTGTTTAAAATTAATGAATAAAGAATTGAATTGTTTTCAAAACCTTGAAAAAAAATATTCCATGCTTTTATGTTCCAGTATGAATGATTATGTTCATTAGCACAACAATATATTGACATTATCGCTATGTTACTAGGCATACATGATCAGTAGTGGATAAAGTCTTTAATGCCCTAATTCTGCAACCTTGAGTCGCCAATGTGAAGGTCGTTAGTGATCCATTGTTTTCATTCATGAAGTTCTTTTATTAGGCTTTTATTCTCACCATTATTCAATTCATAACTGTCAGCTAGACTGCATTTCCCATCAAGAATAAGAATGGTTATCATTTTAATGAATTTAGACAGTAATGTTATAGACTTGTTCTCTAGTGTTTTTGGTTATGGTTGTGATAAGGGCTTGTGGAGTCAAATAGGCTTTAAGCTATATGTGCATATAATATACAGTGTACCTTCAGTAAAGACCGTCTGTCTATAATGAAAGACTAACTGTCTATAAAGGCCATGTTTTGGGTTTGCTTTTTTGTTTCTTGTTGAAACTGGCAATTGAAGGCTGACTATGATTTAAAATTGTAAGCCATTATGATTTTTCTTGTGTGATTGCATTTGAATTGTAAATTTTGAATTGACTTGACTTTATTATTTTGTTGTAATGCACAACTGAAAATGCATTGAAATCATTCTTACAGTATCACATATGTATAAAAGTATAAACAATCAACACATATCACAGATAACATAAGGAAGATACTACATGTACAGTTTATACAAATACATAAAATGCAGTTTTGAAGGTTCTGGCTCAAATTCGGTTAAAACTGAAAATGGCTCTAATATGGACATACAAAGGCATAATTTTTTATAACAATGTAATTTTCTTTTGAACATTACAAACTGAATATAAAGGAATTTGAAGAAAAAAAGATGATTTTCATAAAAAAAAGCAATTTGGAATTGTCTGAATATTTAAATGTATGTACTTGCAACTGTATTTGACAATGAAAGATGAAGATACATGTAGGCATTCTACTCTTTATCAAAAGAGAGTGAATTTTCACTCTATTCACTTACCCTGGGAGTCATGTCAGTTTTCACTTGTTAATAGCGAATATTGACTTATTATAGAGTGTTCTGTGAAGAGAAAAGAGTGATTTTCACTTTATTTTCATTATATTTTCACTCCCCTGGGGAGTCGCATCAGTAATCACTCTTTTTTCTTTAGAGAGAGAGAGATTAAAGGGATACTCAACCGCAGATTTTTTACATTTTTATACCGCGAGAGGGCACCGTGATCGTTACCTGATCATGCCGTTGCCCCACGGGGCGCAAACTTCGGACAGACTGGTCGCCGCGCAACATGCCCGCTCCACCTGA
The DNA here is from genome assembly GCA_025617745.1 of Heliocidaris erythrogramma. NCBI lineage: Eukaryota > Metazoa > Echinodermata > Echinoidea > Camarodonta > Echinometridae > Heliocidaris > Heliocidaris erythrogramma. The sequence goes on along the minus strand of CM046872.1, from coordinate 15,205,160 downwards.
GCTTGAGCTCTTGTGCAAGATTCGGTCGGCTTTGTGCAGTCTGAAATGTAATCCCAGTAGTCCGACAGACGCGTTCGATGCACAAACTTTGTGTACGAGTGATTAGGGCTTACGCAATCCTTACTTTCCCATGGCCGCCTGGTAGCGTATCCCTTTAATGTTTGAACAAGCTGCATAATATTAGAGTGTGCGAATCAGACTAGAGTGAGTGTTTGTATCACTCCAATTTACTAATATATGAAACGAGGCTGAGCTCCATGAACATGCTCCATCATCGCTAATGGTATCACAGGCCATCCAAGCTCCCTCCGCCGTTGCCCAGCAACAAAAAATCAAAACAACTCGCTTAGATGGGAGAGAGAGCCTTTCTCCATGAACGTTCAATTAAAATCCGTGGCAACCGCGAGGGAGGATTCGCACGTCGGTCACGCAGAAGTAATTGATCTAATCGCTTAGTTACGTTTTCTTTTCTTTTCTGAAGATGCTGTATTTTCTTTTGTTGATGGCAATAACAGTTGTTTGGATAGTGATTGCATTCACGCTCCTGATATCTAGTATAATATTTGTGGTAATAAAATTTTCAGGAAAGATGTTGAGTTAATTTGGAAAGTACCAAAACATACAAAATAAGTGAATATCAGATTATCCATGTACTCTTGTATTTTACGAAAGTATGATTAATATAGCACTTTTTCTTTGACTTGTGATAATTGGGTTAAGATATGTTGGTAAAACACTAGAAGTTTCGAACTTAGAGATTTGGTGCTTTATATGAGAAATTTCACAGGTTTTAAAGTGATTTTTTTTTCAGAGAGAGAGATATACAGAAAGAGAGAGAGGGGGGGGGGGGGGAGTGAGGGATGGATGGAGAGAGAGAGAGAGAGAAAGGAATTTAGAAGAAACACATGTTAGAAAAGAATTGCTCCCCAATTAAAGATTTCATCAAACTTTCATTAACTTTTTAATTATGTTATGTTACATGAATTTTATTTCTGAAATTACAACAGTATTTGTTTGGCAAATGAGTAGTGATGACAATTGAACTGACAATACAACATGACATTATGAAAATTAATTAATGAAAATTATATAAAAGGGAAATAACTACTTGTAACCCATGAAATAACCAGATGGGTATTTTCTGAAAGCTTGACATTCATAGAACACCTATATCTAAAATATTTATTTCTCATTTATTGTCTTATTTTTCCCCCTGCCTAAATGAAGGAGACTTTTCTTCTTTTTTTTATCCCCCTTTTTTCTAGCGTTGAACACTACAGTAATAACTTGATCTTTGAAATCATAGATTATAGTGTTAGGCCTCTTTTAATTAGTAAGGATGATGGATGGTCTGTGCCATAAACTGCTTCCATAACAACATGAACAACAACTCTTTTGTTGCCAATTTAAGTAATCACATTTTCCCCCCATCATCCATCCCATTTTCTATTATTGCTTGAAACTACATTTACGCTGTCTCCTGGCTAGCTTTCTATGCAGTGGTTGCTAGGGGAAATAAATAACTTCTTCCATTCGTATTTTGTGGAGATAACAATTTAGTAATTTGAATGGATTAAAATATGTGATCAAGCTGTATACCCATGAGAGTAGGGACAGACGAATGTTATCCGTATACCCGGTTGTTGCTATGGATATATCATTATATTTCTTGATAATTGGGGATGAAGTGGAGTTTTGAGCAATTACGTTGATTGTATGAGAGAGAGTTGATTGCTTAGGGCTGCGTACATTGTACATGTGGAAAAGTGCTGATTCCATGTCTTTTCAGTTAGGAAAATGAATCGGTAAAAGAGGCAGAGCCTTAAAGGGAGCGACAAGTCGCAATCTATGGGTGGTTTTACAGTTGGCTGCTCCTTTCTCTGGATCAAAGTTCAAAGCGACTTCAATTTATCGCGCGCAGCTAATAAAAGTTCGCACATTGACCCAAATTTGAGTAAACAAGATCGCCACGTTCTTTATTCCAGTATTTGAATCTCATTGGTCGGTTACGTAGGTAGGAATTCGAGTTAACGATCACGCGAAGAATTCGGCAATAACATTCCTTCGGTAGCGCACGATTGGACCTGATTGTATCCGAATTTCCCCGAGTCAGGCCAACTGGTCAGGCCCATGGATTACGACTTGCCACTCCATTTAAGGCTGTTTTTCAGTGTTTAATTTTTTTTTGTGAAATAACACAGGAAATAACATATATATACATGTACATACATTCAATACAACTGTTCATACAAATTTCCATGAATATAACATATATTGCTACTTTCGTGTTTCTGAATTTGTTTGATTCCTCAGTAAATACGGTTACAATGTAGATAGTACAGTGTATAGACTGCCACAGTAAAATTGTTCCAATTCTGATATAATGACATAATTAATAACAATGATTATTAATAATAATTTGCGCTCATCCGCTTCCATTTCTCTTGTGATCCCTAAAGTCGCAAAATCTTGGGGGGAAAGATCATTTGCCCATACGTGTCCTAAATGATGGAATAGCCTTCCTGAAGACATCAAAAAGTGCATAACATCTGATTCTTTTAAAAATCATGTAAAAACATTTCTGTTCAATTCTTAACTGATTTCTACATGCGCCCTGAGCACTCCACAAAGTGGATTTGGCGCTATATAAGTTACATTTATTATTATTATTATTATGTGAATACACCAGGAACATCTTATTCTGTTTATGCACGAGATATCCTATGCTCGAGATATCCTATGCTCGGGTCCAAGAGGGTATTATTCTGAAACCAAACCCTTCTGCTGCTCGATAAGAATTTTTTTGGACAACCTCAATTTATCAAAGAATACAGTTGTTCTTGCAACAGTACCAGTTGGCCGTAATTGATTTTAACTGGGAATGCATGAGCTTTTGATAATGACAATTTTGCAATTTATTATAATTATCTGATAGTATTTATACTTTAAATTTTGAAATACAGTTGATTGAACCCTAAGGCCCGATTTCACGAAAGAGGTTTATCTCAACCCATGGTCTAAACCATGGTTTATACCTCTGCTGTGGATTAAAATAAGCGTAAATAAGCGTATACATATATAAGCGCATTACTCTACACCCATTGGACATGAGGACATGCACGTGCTACGCTTATGGAGGTTTAAACCATAGGTTAGATAAACCTCTTTGTGAATTCGGGCCTATACATTGTAATTTCAGATTTATGCAGTTTTGATTATTGGACCCATTGCTTTAGGATTTATTTTCACAAGAGTTTATCAATATTTTGTGCTGAGAGCCAGAAGGGAGTTTGTTCACTTCATTGTACATAATAGAGTTAACATCCTTTTAGCTCTCAGCTCACAATATTTTATATTCATCAACCAACAGGATATGTTTTGCATTAACTTTAATAGCTAGCTTCAGATATTCACGCTGGTTGTTTTTTTTTCCCCGGGTTGTCAACTTCTGAGTCTAATGAAAAATTGATAGATGACTGTCTATTCATGGATCACAATCAATGGCCTTGTACTGGTGTTATGATTAAAATCCATCAATAGTGTTCACTTGAATTCCTACTGTCTGAGTGTGTAATTAGAATATTCATAAAGATGCCTATCACTCTGACCATTTCCCCTTTCACAAGAGGGGAAAGTAGTTGTATCGAACAAAAAACTCTGCATCTTTTCCCAACCAATACTCCTTGTAAGTAGAATAAGAGCAATCTATAAACCTCCTTATCTTTTGTTTATTTGTATTTAAAACTTATCTAGCATAGAAGAGGTTTTGGCCTTGCATTATTTGCATACGAACATTGATGTCGAATCATGGACCTACAGTATACTAGAATCAAGGTTGACTAGCATCTTGTAGTTTTATACACATAGCTTACATAACTTCATGTAAGCTTGGTCCTCCTGGGTGAGTTTCTCTGTATGATGGTTTCCGAAATCTGGATATTGTTTGTGTCGATCTACTTGTCTGCGCTTCTAAATGGGTTCTGAATTTTTCTAATACAATGCCTCCTCTTGTGTGAATAGGCCCGCTATCATTTCTACTTGACATTCAATGACCTTGATGGAACGACACTCCATCTGTCAAAACGACTGTAGGATGCCTGATGAGATACAGACAAATGAATGTTGTGGGTTCTGTGGTCAATTCGTAGCATTCATTTGTCAGCCTACTTGCTCATCTACGTATGTAGGCGAACAAATTATGTAGGTGATTTCCCCAAAGCATTGACAGGTTATTTATCATTTTATTTTTAGATGTAGTTGATGGTGAGAAATTGATGAAAGAAATGTTAGTAGATTAATTGTTCTTTGAATTATTGTTTTTCTTCAATTCATTAATTGCAAATGCTGTTATTTCCAAGAAACAAAAACACATTAAAAAATAGACAGTCATACTGATGTTTGTTTTATACAAAGGTGTACCTCTACATTTTGAACTTAAATGTGAAAAAGACAGGATGATGATGAATTGCATCATGTACAAATTGCATGTTACATTCATCTTTGGTGACTGAAGAATTAAAAAAAGTATCTGTCTTGGTTGTTGACGAAGAATTAAATTTTATTTAAGGGGATGACTGATGTGTAGAAATATGTGTGAAATAAAGGTATTAGAATATTATTCTTTTTTGAGAAATAAAATTTTATGAGATTTTCTTTTATAAAACATGGAAAATGCTTGCAAGGAAAATTAACGAGTTGCTAATTTTGTTTGTTTGATTACAACTTGGTAAAATCCTTCATCAGATTTTGCTCAAGCTTGAATGATCCCTACTAACACTCTGCATGCTGCTTTTGTTTATTTGAGACCAACTTGTTTGCCAGAGTAAACTGTCCCTTTGTAATTAACTGTCTTTAAAACATCAAACTTTGCTCTAATACCTTAGTTCTAGCACGAAGCTGCAAACGAAGGAGTTCTGTGATAACTTCTTGTACAAACCAAATTTCTCTCTCTTTCTACAGAGCCCTGCCTTATAATAGAGTTGCGACTGTAGCTTCATGGTACTAGCGTAGATCTGCAAATGTCCAAAAATCAAACTAGATAACCTGTCAAAGTGTGTTGTCAGGACTTTATATAGGTCTTGGTGATGACCCCCAAGGATGTTATGAGTGGGTAATAATCTGATGTCCAAGTCTTGAAGACCCATGACCTCATGAGGTCAGGGCTCTCTAGGGTTGACAGTCTTGTTTTTCAGCCTGCTTTACTACAAGTTATCTGCCATGGAGGTGCTGTGGTGGAGTTGTTTAAACACTTGACTAAAGATGCGAATGCTGTGGGTTCAAACCCCCGACACGGCACTCGTGTCCTTTGGTAAGACATCCAGGTGTTAAATGGATATCGGTAGGAAGGAATTCCTTGAATGGTGTGAGTACTGAAATCGGTAGCCTACATGCAGCTAGAGCACCTTGAGCTCCTTGCCTGATGAATATAAAAGCTATGAAAATATCCAGTATTATTATAATTATTAATCATTCACTGTAAAACCAGAAAATTCTGTGTCATAAAATTTACAAACTGTAAACATTGGCATCTTGGCAGCAAGGGACTTTTGTAATTTGCAAAAAAATATTAATATTGTGTTGCCTTGTTGTGATCACTTGTTTAGGAGTGAATATCATAATACTTCAGTGTGCTCTCTGAGTGTGCTCTCTGAAAAGAAAAACCTGTCAGCAAATCTGTCAGCCAATCAGATGCAATGATTTCATTAGCTTTTAACAGTTGTCTGTAAAAATCACTGACAAAACGCTTGATGAAACACTGTCCTGGAGTCACGTCAGTGGTCACTGTTTTTTTTTGTTGAGAGAGACATGCCTATTATTAATAAGCAACCATAATTCTTTGGTTATGAGATATTTCATATTTATAGATTTCGTTCCCCTCCAAGTCAATGACGTGCAAGACCTTGTATTTTCCATGACTTTTCCTGTACAGCTTTACCATTGACTAAATAGTGATGGCAATCAAGGTTAGCAGGTTCAGGTGAAGTTCATCTCTACTCTCCTTGTTTTACTGGTTGTCCGTTACCGGTATATGAAATTGGAGTAATCAGTGTATATTTAGGCCTGCATCAAATGATGATGAATTGTAGATGAGTTATAACTGTTTGGATCTGTTCTGCTGTCAAGGGAATGATTAGTTGATGGTACATGTAGATGTACATGTATTTAAATTAAGAACACTGCATGTGATACATCTCACCAGTTTCATCATCTACAATGTATACAAAATGACATTTCCCTTTTTTTTCTGCGTTAATTTTCGGCAGTCGTGCTGATTGAAGAGGCTCTAACTTTTGACGGGATTGTCAAGAAGGAAGAGGTGTAGAAAAGTTGTGGCAAATTTCCTGGGCTTATCACATTTCATCGCTGCAAAATATTTACAAATTCATCACAAGAAAAGTTTACTCATTCATAGGGGACCAAGAGTTGGTCTAGCGGTAATGTCTACGGGCAGCTCTTCTTTTTGTGTGCTTACAAACTGACTCTGATCGGACCCAGGTTTGAATCTCAGTCACATCTTCCGGATGGTGTTGTTACAGGTCGGTCCCAGATGTACAAATGTAATCATATATGATTGATACACGTCTGTATATGTATGAGCTGTACCCCAATCTGCATGTGTAAATTGAGAATTAAATGCAGCTCAAGATTAAAGTTATTATTTTTGTATTTTAGATTACGTGATGCAAGATCTGTCCCAAATGTTCAGGGCAACATAATGCGTGTAACCAAGAAAATGAACATGAATGAAATTTTCCCCCAAAAGGACATTTGTAGATTACATGTATCTTCAGCGAGTTCCGTAAAAAAATAGGTGAGAATCACAATCATTTCCAAATGGACATGCAATTTCAATGTAGGTTATCATAAAAAGATGCAGATTTCAACAGTATCTGCTAACTGCTTTAATAGAGACATTGTACATGTAGATATGTGTTAGACCAGAAGTCCAGGGCCTCGCCTTATAAAGAGTTGTGATTGATTCACATCAATCGTAACTTCATATGAATAGCATCTCCTATATCTTTAGTACTACCAGTTTGCGATTGACATCAATAGCAAATTATTTGCAATCAATAGCAACTCTTTATATGATGGGACTCAGAATATCATTAATATTGTTGTTTGTAAAACACTGAATTGCACATATGTAAGTACAAATGTAACTTTAACTATGGAGACCAGCAGTACGTTGGAACCAGTAATGGAACCAGTCTGAATGTCAAGACTACCCATAAAATTGGCAAATAAACTGTCCACCCAGCTCTGTGTGTATATTGTCAACTAAAGTGAGTGTATATCCTACCAGTGTTTCCCTGTGTGTACATGTACATCAGCTCAACCCTGGAGTTTTCCTCAGTTTCATCCCCCAATGCATATCCAGGTTGTAGCATGGATGGTATTGGATCAGGGAGATGTACTACCAGTGGTGCAGGGATGATTCCTGAATGAGAAGAGGGATCGGAGACGGTGCTCACGTTTTCATTGACCATCGAGCTTTCAACATAGAAGGCTAATCAGAAATCAGAGGAGTAATGTATTGCTAATGATGCAGGAGAATGACACTTGTGGTTGCTTGCTTGAGAGAGTCCAAATATAGCGTCTTGCGCTGATGAGGGCTTGTCATTGGTGCCGTTGCAAGGGGCCAGTGAAAAACTTCATGCAGCTGTCCAGAATTCCCTGGTTCTAATATGTTTGTAGAATATGCCCTTCTGTGGAAATGGTGCCATTATTATAAAGGAGTTGACAGCATAATTATTTCAAGTTGGTGTGGAAGGTTGTCTTTTTGGGAAAGATGGAGCTCTTGATTATAGTTTAAATCTGGTTTTTCAAGTTGTGATGGATGAGAACAAGGCCAGGGTTTATCATCCTTCTGGAGTGCTCCAGTTTACCCTTTTGATGGAGACTGAAGAGTTTTATGATAAGCTGGATAAAATCATGCTTCTCAGGTCAAGTTGTGATAAAGCAGGCGGGATGGGTAAAGATGCATTCTCCCACGCCCCTCCGTAGTAGAATAAGCTGTTCAATGGCACTGCTGTCATGGCTGTGCAGTGTATTTGGTAATAAATTTTATTGCTTGTAGAACATACCCCAGCGAGTGTTTCATCATGTCCATGTTTCTTTGATTGAAGTAATGATGAAATCTTATGGCAGTTTGAATGTTCTAAAATTTGTTGATCATTGAGGAAGGATACTGTATTGTAACATGGAGTCATTGAATATATTATTGCGTTTAACTTCAAGAGCATTTTATTTCTTTCCTAGTTTTTCTTTACCATAGTTTCAATAGTTTGTTGATAATTGTAAAGCCCTACATGTAGGCATAGGCCTAGATGTAGGCCCATTCTGTAGGCCCATTCTGTAGGCCTCTCTGCATGATTTAAAAGTTGGCCTTGTACATGCTTGTATTATAATGGGGAAGAATCAAAATGTTGCATTTCGCAGCTGACAATCATGTGTGTTCAATAATTACATTTCAAAAGCACATGTACATATAGTACGAGAATACACCAGACGATGGCCTGTACCTATAGCGAAGAAGAATAAGAAGTAGTACATGGAGTATTTATAGCATCTAGAAATTTTATCTACCAGTATTATTCATAAACAGAAATCGAAAAAATTTGAAGTAAAGATGTTTGTTTTTCTTCCCCAAACCAGCCTACATTGGCTTTAAATATAAAGTTGAGTTCCGGTCATGAGATTGAATTGTGAAAAAAACTGGATAGGTTGATCATATCAAAGAGTTATCACAGAAATCCTTGATCATATAGCACATAGAAATTGGTGTATGCTGTAAGGTTTTGGAATCACCAAAATGATTAAGAAATTGACTTAATCCTGCTCAGAGGCACATGCACTGTACACAGAAATGTGTATATGGGACTACACACAAATGTTCGGCCCGAACATTTCAGCTGTTTCTTGTCATATTTTGAATGTGAGGGCATTTGAAGAGCAATCCTTTTCAGGGGACATTTCTACTATGATAATCTTCCAAACTGGGAAACTGCATGCGACTGTGGGAAGACCAGACAATGAAACAGCTTTTAGTCTGCCCCACCTACCAGAACAGTGTACCCTCAGAGATCTGGAGGTTTTCAACCCCAAAGCCAGATCCTGCGTTCTGCAATGGACAGGACTTGTGCAGCGACTCGAGAAGAAGAAGAATCTTCTAAACTAACATATAAAGATTGAGAAAGCTCCAAATTATCTTTTGCCTTTCCCAGAACTCAACCTTCTCTTTAAAGTTGTGTGTATGTTGTAGTTACAAAGCGTCACTCAGTGCCCTTCTTACGAAAGGCCTCTGGGACTGATCTTTCGATACATGATGCTATTTGAAGTAAATAGAAATGTTCTGTATTCTGCAAGTTGAAAACATTGTACTGTTGGATATATTTCTGTAGCCCAGGCTATGTTTACTGAATACATGTAGTATCCTTTCAGTCTACTGACTGACTTACAAATGTAGTTTGTTTTTATTCTAATTTTTTAATTTTAATTAAGTAATGAAGTGTACAATGTCTGCACACATGTATTGTAATTCAGTCCTGACTTAATTTTGATATGTACTAAAGATAGGTAGAGAAAAATTATGTTGTGAATTTTGTCTAATTAAAAGTAGGCCCATTCGAAAATGTGTCATCTATGAGATAACTAATTTTTCATTTTATACATTTGACTTTTTGTTGTCGACATCTACATGTTGTGACTAAAGCCATCATCGCATCAGAACTTATGTGGCAAAATTTATATTTCTAACAAAATTCACATTCTTAGTGATTCTAATTTGATCCTCAACTAGTGTAATACAGTAGATATCATATTTAAAGGGAAGGTTGAGTTCTGGGAGAGGTGAAAAATGATTTGTGAGCTTTCTCATTCCTTATATGTCAGTTTGGAAGAACATCATAGTAGAAATGTCCTCTGAAAAGGTATTTCTTTTCAAATGCCCTTGTATTGGAAATATGATGAAAAACGACGAAAAACTAACTGAAGTGTTCGGGCTGAACATTCATGCCACATCTGTGTGCAGTCCCATATACCCATTTCTCTGTGCGGTGCATGTGCTTTTGAGTGAGTTTGGGTTGATTTCTTCTCATTTTGATGATTCCAAAACTCAAAGTGTACACCCATCCTTATTTAGACATAATCAACCTTTCCCAACCTTACTTCCAGACGGTTTCTTTCGCAATGTAATCGCATGACCAGAACTCAATTTTAAATGCATTGCATTTGCAGTGCATGCTATTTCTATTATCGCAGCTAAGGTAATTTTGTTTAGGTGCGTTTTCAGTAGCAAGCATAGATGATGCATACCTTGGCCTCCTGGGCCCTGTTTCATAAATCTTGTTATCAATAACAACTGCCCCATTTCTATGACTAAATTGCTCTCAGCCAATCAGATTCAAGGATTTCAGTAGCTTATAACAGTTATTGTAACTTGTTATTGATAACAAGATTTATGAAATGGGGCCCTGATGTAGTCTGGAGCCTGAGTACTCTCCGCTGAGTTCAATTAGCAAATTTATACGAAATTGGCACAGTCTATTGTCTGGTGTTTGCACAATAATCCCCTTTGTCTAATTATACCATTTCCATAAAACCCTCTTTTATGGATTCTGTAATCTACTTTAATTGAGTTAGGTGATTCATTAAGGCATATGTCGGGTTTACCTCCATTCATTTTGTGTGAGTGGTCATTTAAGTGATGGGTAAGATGAACGCTGATAAAATAATTTCTACATTCTGCTTTCTGTCTTCTTTGATAAGGATAGGAATAATGCATTCACTTTAAAAAGTATTTTGTGAGATAGCATATTTTGCATTTTATATAATGTTTGTAGAGAGAGTTCTTTGTAATTTCTGTTATTCCGTTGTTTAAAGATGAATTTGAAAATTTTACTGAAACAAAAATTATGAAGGAAAATTTTATGTTTATAGTGATGATTATGGGACAGAAAATCATACAAGCATGAAGCATGAAGCATTGTGGTAGTGAGAGAAAGAGCGTGTGAAACAAAGCGAGTGTGAAAGAAAGAGTGTGTGTTAGACAGCGAGAGAGGGAGAGAGAAAGAGAGAGAGAGAGGGGGGGGGGGTGAATCATAGTAAAGCAACACATTGTACATAAAGCAAACTGATTTCACCCTTGAAAATAAACGGTAAAGAATATCAGATTGACAAGTTATGCAAAAATTAACAAGTGTCCATTGATGTCTCGGCTTTCTCCCTATCATTCAAACCTGTTTTGATGATAATAGAACTGAAGAAATATGAACCCGTTTCATGTCTCTGATTGCAGCAGTAATCGCTATTTCTGCTTGATCCACAGGCCACTGCACAGGAAATGAATGCGTAAACTACAGATATTTAATCCTCCTTACAATGCAAACAAAGAAACGTCCAAATTCATTCCCATTTTTCATCTGCTGAGAATCTGTGTAAAAGTACAAGAGTGTAACTCCCTTCTGGCTCTCAGCAGACGACATTATCTTGTTTTAAAGATCAGGGCCCTGTTTCATAAAAGTTGTTATCAATAACAAGTTGCAATAGCTGTTATAAGCTACTGAAATTCTTGCATCTGACTGGCTGAGAGCGAATTTGTCATAGAAATGTGGCAGTTGTTACTGTTAACAAGTTTTATTAAACAGGGTCCTGATATTATTTTGGGAAGGGATAACATAGTACATTTTTGTCTGAGAAACATGATGATTCTTAATTCTGATATTAATAATTGTACATGTACATGTATGTACTTCACCGCACTGTTTGTTTAAAGCTACAAAATGTACACTGTACACATGAAATCTTTCATTTGATTTATTTTTCATTGTGTCATTTTGGCTCTCTTTGTCTTTCTTTCTGAGACTGTGCGATATACTGCTGATGTGCTTCATTCTTTTCAATTGCACTTGTGCTCAATTAATATATCTTGCTTGGATGTTGATTTGCTTGGGTGATTATTACCATGGTTACATCATCATCTGCTCATGAAAGTGTTGTTTTTTGTTAGTGATTCTCAATTTCTACTGGCTCTTCCAACATGAACAAAGAATGTTTTTCTAGCTCTTATTTCACGCCTCCTCTGTCTTTGCTAACGAGCAAGGTCATTAGCTTTTCATCAAAGCCATGCAGCCATCAGACCAAGATGAGTTTTCAATTCCATTGTCATGGGCAACGTATGGAATACAAGTTTCCTTGCGTCAATACCAGCTTGAATGGAACAGTCTCTCTGCCTTCGCCTGCATTAATCAATACATGATATTTCTGTCTGTTATTTTTTCCAGATGTTGTTTTCCCAGATCGCTTTAATTACTCCGTCAAATTTGTCGGGTGGGGGAGGAAGCTCTTGTCGATGATTCGATCGGTTTTCACTCGACGAAGGGGGGAAAAGGCGTATTTGCGTTGGTGTGTCCATAATTGGAATCGGCCCATTTCGATCACACCTTGCATTATTCCAAAATGTCAAGCTTTTGCAGAAATCTGCTGTCGTTTGAGGCATGAATACAGTGTATTCTTCCTCATACTGGGTGATTGAGAATTGAGTTAGCATTTTTTATATCCCTTCAGGCGTATGGTATTTTGGGGCTTGTGTACTACTGTTAATCGCCATGCTCAGTTCTGCTTGATGAAGAAGTTCAGCGCAGTCTTCTCACAGAGTTGCAGGAGAGAAGCTTCGTCAGATGATGCTCTCGGATAAAAGCTTTGCAATGTGATGGTCTCTATGCATCAGACATTTGAAGTGCAATTTGTCAGTTCTTGCCTTAACCTACCTCACACGCTTAAAAAAAACGTGCATCATTTATCTACTGTACATGAATACCATGAGGCAATATGGAGATTTCGTGCCATCCGGGAGACTTAGATGAGTCGATCAAAGCCATTGGTGTGGGTCCCTAAAGGACCAAGGTCTAGGGATCAAGCCACCATGCTGTGGCTGGATTTGTATGCCGAAGGAGGAACCCGCTTTAAACTCAGCGCCTACTCCAAGAAAAAGATGGGACAGAGGGGAAAAACCTGTGGATTAATGATTGTCGGGTAATCACTCATTGATAATTGTTATTGAAATTAAGACAGGTGTGCATGCATATGCCTCATTGGTCATGTATTCGATTTCAAAGTGAAAGAATTTTATTATTTTTTGGATATTTCTTTTCCAATGCTAATTGTTAACTGCAATTTTTTTTAATGTTTATGTAATTCAGATATGTCATTCCATTGCTAAGAACGTTATATTTCATATAAGTGATCTGTGGGCCAAGAATTTTGAAAGCGTGTTGTTTTGAAGTCAACACAACAACAACGAATAAAAATGTTCACCCGTGTCTGTTTGGAGAAAGAAAAAACTAACCTGCATCAAAACTGCAAAGATAGACATCCAGGCATTAATAAGAGAAGGAGATATCTTTCATTATAATTAGAAACTTGACTAGATTCATAAAGATAATTAATGAATTTCATGTATTTCGTCTCTTCTCATTCTATCAGCTGACTACCACTTGTAAATGTATTGACTGCTGTATGAAGCAATAAGCAATTTACCAACCTACAGGGTGTATAATTCTTTTTTTTCTTTTATCAAGTCAGAAATGACAAATAGGAAAGAAAGGAGAAGGCACAAACCTTTTGTTTGGTGGGCACTAATTAATTGGAAACCTATTATCACCAGCGCATAATATTTTGAATTACCATGGAAACCAAACATCAACATTGTTTGTACATTTCCAGTAGATTTACTGCACCAATTCTTCTGATCCTTTACTAATTTTATTACAAAAGAGTCTGAAGTAGGGTTAGCAAACAAAAAGGTGAAGGATGGGGGGTTGGGGGGGGGGGGAGCTTCCCTTTCTTTTCTGTTTTCAGTATTATAGTAACAGATCATCCACGATTGTTTGGAGAAAAACTGATGCGCATCCAAACGACAGAGATAAATTTGCAGGAATTTTAAAAAACATATCCTTAATTATAATTAGTAATTTGATTTCTTTGATCAAGATAATAAATGAATGAATGTCATGCGTTTTATCTCTTTTCATTCACTCACTTGACTGCCACTGGTAAATGTATTGACTGCCATATGAAACAATGAGCAATTGACCAACCTATAATTCTTTTTTTTTTTTCAATCAAGTCGGAACTGAAAAATAGGAGAGAAAGGAGAAAGCACAAACCTTTTGTTTGGTGGGCAGTGGGCACTAATTAATTGGAGACGTACTATCATTCATCGCATCATGTTTGGAATTACCATGGAAACCAAACATCAACATTGTTTGTACATTTCCAGTAGATTTACGACAGCATTTCTCCTGATCCTTTACCAATTTTATTACAGAAAAGCCTGGAGTAGGGTTGGCAAACAAAAAGGTGTAGGAGAGAGAATAACAGTAGATGGAACTGCTCCTCATTTTTTCCTTGGTTACAACCATTTAGCAACCAAACAGAAATTCTAGGATTGTTCAAATATTCCATGAAGTATTATTACATACATGGTGCATGATTTTTTTTCTCTCTCTCTCTTTTATTCGCTCTCTTTCTCTTGCAGATCCACTTTGCTCTCTTTGATTGCTCTGCTAAATACAGATGAAATCCATAGTCACAGGAGCACAACAAGAGAAAATGGGTTATTCACATATTCTAAAGAGACATTGTCATGCCCAATGCTAGTGAACTATTAATAGTTTATGTTGTATTATCATGTGGCTCACCCGCTTTCTCTCCCTTTTCAATAATTCATTCTTTGTTTCTCCTTTATTATTCTGTAAATGTTTCATTTATTTATTTATGTTTGCTCTTTCATGGATACCATGCTGCAGAGCTGAGCTTTCAGAGTGGCTGCTGAATGGTGAAAAAAGAGGAAACGAGATACATGAACTAAAGAGAAAGTGAATGACAATATCAACTTTCAAAATGGGCATCAAATACATAACAGCCAGAAATTCATACATAATGAAAACAAGTTCTCCTTGACATATAAATGAAAAAAAATATGTTCCTATTTTATTCTATTTCTTTTTTCCTTGTATTACTCCTTCTCTTGCTTTGTACTAAAAGATTATCCTACGAATGTGACACTTATGGAAAATTTAGTGAAAAATTGTGAACTTATCTTTGATTTTTTTACAGGGTTATAGTTTGGGGTGCCAGCCAGGCAAACTAATAGTTGTCTAATACAAGTTTTTGCTGTCATTTACAGTAGAGAGTGTGAAATTTCCATTTGACGTTGATGACTGTGTTTGCTCAAAGATTTTTAGTTGCAACCAGGCCATAAGTGGACTGTCAAGTTTCCTGATAGGATTTTATCAAGTAGTTAGTTATAATTAACCCACTGGTTATGGGAACCGGGTGGCTCCTGTGTTAATCCTATAGGAATAAGAGAGTTATAGTGGTCAACAGGTTAATATGACGTTGTTCCCCTCCAATAGTTCTTTATTTTTTGAAAGGTTGGTGATTTAATTGGTTCATGAAATGATTAAACTATTTTCCATCTTCTTCTTTATCTCATCCTGCAGGAGAGGCATCTCATCGCGCAATGAGAGCCACACCACCATTCCTCTGCCGGAGAGGCCTGAAGAGGTTCTCCCGTTCCCTTTCATCCAGAGCGTCAGCCGCGCCTTGGACTCTTACCTCGCGTCCTCCATCGGCGGCGAGTCCGCCTCGACGGAGGAAGAACGGCAGAATGTCCTCGTCATGTCTATCAACAACGGCTGGACTACGGGCAATTCTACGGAGCGAAGTAGCCTCTTCTCATGGGGCGATGATGTAAGTCGATCCATGGAGATGATGATGGTAGATATCTGTTTTGTATGACACATGCTCCTGCAACAATTGCTCTGTGGTCAATCTGCTACCTTAACCCTTTCACAACAGGAATTATTTAAGGGCTAAATTGATCGCACATTGTTCTTCAGTTTTTCTCTTAGTGCTACATGGTTCTTTGGTGTAATGTCTTTGAAAACAATATATGTGGTTATGAATTGAATTGTGTTGGAAAGTAGAAAAAATTTCCGATTGCGATTAAAGAACAATGACTTTGAACCTCTCATTGTGTTTCCAATTTAGAGTATTTCAAAGCTTATTCTTGTTTTTAAAATTCCTGGCATCAAACGCGATATGGTCATGCAACAAAAAATGGACACAGTGTGTGCAGAGATATTTGCTCTTTCTACTCATGCATCTGGTATATGTTTTAGAGCTCTGAATCAAAAGTGATTGAGCCAAACCACAAAATGTGGTCAGATGTCTCGAAAGGGTTAAACGAATTCCTAACTTCAACCCAGGACCAAGCACTAATTTAACCCTAACCCTACCCCTAGACCTAACCTAAAACCTAACCTAAAACCCAATTGCAACCCTAGCCCCAGCCCTATATCTATGATGAAAGGAAGCCCGGAGCAGATGTCTCCGGAGCATGTGTCCGAGCATCGATATCTGGGTGATCATTCTATATACAGCCATGGAAAAAATTATTAGACCAAGAATGGTTACTGATAGTGTTGTTTTTGTGGTAAGAAGGAAATAAAATATAAAAGCAAGGTATAATTGCTGGAATTTGGTATTCATTCAATGAAATACAAAGACAAATCATTTTTGTTAGTTTGTATGCATATGATATGGTACCCTTATTACAGAAGCTTGGTCTAATAATTTTTTCCAGGGCTGTACATGGCATAGTAGTTCTTAGTGCATTAGGGAAATGGAAGTGCTTGATGTTCACAATGGTACAAAATGCATGAGGGTTAGCTGACTGTATGATGAGGCACTTGCACCTTACCGTCTCTTGTCAATTAACAAGAGCAAAGTAGCCTCTCTCTCTTCATATGATGGTGATGTAAATGGACTGTGGTTTGCCGTTTGAGTGCATTAGGGAAATAGAGTGGGCAAGGCTTTACGCAATAGTGTGAAATGCAAGAGGTTTTTAATAAAAGAGTGTGTTTGGCACTCACATCATGGCAGAGCCAAGGGTATTACGTTTCTGTAATTATGCACAAATTAGAAATATTGCATTACTTGTTGAATTTGAATTGATATACAATATGTATAAAGGCTAAATGGAAAGTAACAAAAAGCAATAATGTAATTATAGTTCTTGTGGTATTATTTGTATTTTAATCATATACTGTAAAAGTGGAAATTTTCTCGTGATTAATTTTTCGCGCTCGGCTGAGTGAAGTGAATTTCGCGTGTTTTTAATTTCGCCGACGCGCTAGGCTCATGGGCAAAAGAATACATAAACAAAAATATTCGCGTGTTTTTATTTTCGCGCACGTTTCATGCTGCGCGAAATGCGCGAAAATTTCCACACCGCGAAATATTCCACGTTTACAGTAGCAAAATGGTTATAACCTACAATGAACCAGGATATAACTAATACTCCATCCATCTTACTCTGTACTCTGCTCTGTCCTCTCTTTGAGAGATACATACTGCGTGTTTGCAGAGAATGTTTTCTTCAGTGTATTCATCTCATTTATCAGCTGCATAATGCATTCCCCCTTTTCAACCGCTTCATGCCTTGGGCAATCAAAAATGATAAGGATCTTTTTCCTTTATCGTGCATATCATACATTATGAAATCACTCCCCAGTCTCCTTTGTGAACATGGGTATTATTAAACTTGTCTAGCTCCTGCTGCATTTATCCATCCAATGTACACTGCAAAAAACCAATGTTATAATTTTTCACTGATTTTTCATTGATTTGAGTTAAAGGGCAATCCAACCTTGGTCATAAGATGATTTGTATGAAAGCAGAAAAATAAGAAAAACAGGATGGTGAAAGTTTGAAAGAAATCAGACAAGGAATAAGGAAGTTATGGATTTTTGAAAAATGAGATCACAACCTCTGTGCGAATTTCAAATTGGCAATTTGGTGGGTCGATTGTGACATACTGTACTTTGGACAACTCTCCTGTTTGTCGTACACATAAATATTATTAATTTGCGGTTTTCTCCGAAGCGCCTTTACCCTTGGGGCAGAACTCAAAATATATTGGAGATGCATATTGTTATAGGTCCTCATGAAAGAGAAAGATCCTACTGAGTAATACAGTTTGAAACAAATGACATTTGAATCATTTTGTGCGTTGGAGCAAATGGGAGAGTTGTCCGCAACTACATCACAGTGACATTACCTATTTGGCCAATTTGAAATTCCCATACGTATAGTGATTACAACTTTCAAAAATTCATAACTTGCTTATTGCTTGTCCGATTTTTGCTCTTTCTATCAGAGCAACTTGGCATTAAGGTTGGATTCCCTTTAAAGAAATTGTTTTTACATAGTTTGCTTTTTTTTTTTTTTTTTTAGCTTTCTGGTCAATGCACCCTCAGCATCCAGTGTGTATTTATGTTTGCTGCATGGAAAAAAAAAATTGATATGTATTTTCTATACCTGGGTTAATAAAGACAAAATCTGATGAAATGCCTTGACACTCGGTAAGCTAACAAGTAGTACCGATTTTCAGTATTTTGTCATGCGAAATCCGAGATAAATACTGGATAGAAAATTGTCTTTTTTTGATTGATTTGAGAAATAGGCCTATTGATTTTTTAAAACAAATATACCCCTTTTCAGCAATTAATATGCAACATGTACTACATTACTCTGATAAAAGCTAGTGTTGAATCCATTATTGCCACAGAAGATTGTATAGTGTTAGAAATAATACTCCGATCAGAGACGTGATGAGTTTCATTTTTTGAAACTTTTAATTTCAGATCATCTTCAGGAATAAAAGGTCGAAAATTTGAAACTCATCAAGGATCTGATCGGAGTATTATTCCTAGCATTGCTTGTCTTGAGGACAAAGGTTTCGTACTCCCAATCTCTTTATTAGTTTTCTAGTGAATTTATTCTATGCCATGGTACTCGGTGTAGCAGTTTCTCTGTAGTGATGATTCTTCTAATGTTTGTTCTTTAACAGGAGTTTGACAAGCTCTCCGCCAAGCGGGTACAACGGATGTTTGATGAGATTGATAGCATGCTGTATGAAGGGCAGAAGAACTCCTCGTCGAGCTCCCAGCTTCATAACGAATGTACAGTGTGGAAGGCACGCTTCCCACATTTAAGGTAGGCTTCCAATATTTGACAACTACATGTAGGTGTAGTTAATCAGAAAATAAGTGTCTTCTATTCTTAAACATGTTTTTAATACTTATTTCCTTTAAAGGGCAATCTAACCTTGGTAATTAAAGATGAATTGTGTGAAAGCAGAAAAATAAGAAAAAACGGGATGGTGAAATTTTGAAAGAAATCGGACAAGGAATAAGAAAGTTATAGATGTTTGAAAAATGAGATCACTACATCTGTGCGAAATTCAAATTGGCAATTTAGTGAGTCGATTGTGACATACATGTGGACAACTCTCCCGTTTGTCTTACACATAAATATCATTAATATGCGGTTTTCTCTGAAGCGCCTTTACCCTCGGGCAGTACTTTAAATATTTTGCAGATAGCATATTGTTATAGGTCCTCATGAAAGAGAAAGATCCTACTGAGTAATACATTTTGAAAAAAATGACATTTTAGTCATTTTGTGTGTTGGAGCGAATGGGGGAGTTGTCTGCAACTACATCACAGTGACATTACCTAATCGGCCAATTTGAAATTCCCATATGTATAGTGATTACAACTTTCCAAAATTCATAACTTTCTTATTGCTTGTTCGATTTCGTTCAAACTTGCACCAATCTGCTTCTCTGGATTTTCCTCTTTCTATCAGAGCAACTTGCCATTTAAGGTTGGATTTCCCTTTAACTGGTAGATATCGCCAGTGGTTGTAGATCTCTTCTTAATTGGGCCAATCCCTGAAATATTTGCTCTGTATGTCAGGGGTTCCATACCAGTTTATTAGAAATATCAGCATCAAATATTACTTGAGTAAAAAGAATGTTGCCAGTTTAAATACATTCCAACTGAAAGCAAAAGTGACTAGTGAGAACTCTTGTCAAAAACGGGCCGTACATGAGAATAGAATCACGAGAAACTCCTCTCCAGATTCACTCCCTCCCAGTTATGTCTCATAAAGATATAGAAATATACAAATTTTTGTTGTTATACTGATCAAAATTCACATATTCCCTCCCAGTTATGTCTCATAAAGATATAGAAATATACAAATTTTTGTTGTTATACTGATCAAAATTCACATATTTTTTCCCGTAGAATTCTTGGAAGTCAACTCTTAGCCCCAAGTGATGAAGGCTTTCAGCTTTTTCCTCAGGACGAGCCCTCATCGCCGACCACCGGTGTCTTACTGGACATCGCCGACCATGAAGTACCCGGTAGATCAACTCAAAATAGACATGGGTAAGAGTCTTCTCCGACTTTTGTTCGTGTGACATTTGCTCCAAGTTTTATTTTGTCAAAGATGACAGGTTAGGGTTGAAGTTGCAGTTGGGTTTTTCACCTTTGGCAAGACATTAATCTATATTTACCACACTTGACCCAGGTGTAGTAAGTGGGTACCTGGTAGGATTTATTCCTTGAATACACTGGGCGCTACGGTTGCCGGAGCTAAAGCCAGGGTAACAATATCCAAAGTCCTTTGGAAGCGCATAGAGACGTTATATCATAATGTGATATGCGCTATACAAGAACGGAATATTATTATTATAGGTATAGTGTTTTGTCCAGGGGTGAAGTTAGGACTCTGTTTAATGTCTGGAATTGACAATGGAGCCATTGTTGCAGGAGCATTGTATTTTACCTCCGTGTTCAGCGTGACAGGTTTTGTATCCGTCATGATGAATTCATCAATTCATGCCAAGCCCACCCACTGCACACTACAATCTGCTTGCGATCTGGGGAGTGTTTCATCAAGCGTTTTGTCAGTGATTTTTACCGACAACTGTTATAAGCTACTGAAATCTTTGCATCTGATTGGCTGAGAGCAAACTTGTTGGTAAAAATCACTGACAAAACGCTTGATGAAACGCTCCCCAGATTTCAAGATGAATTCACAGTAGCATTTAGGCTTGTTCGCACATGTCGCGGTAAATTACCACAGTATACCATTGCACGGTAAAACAATGACAGTTTTATGTGTAAATGAATGACAAAAAAGTGTCTGCACATAGAGGCCACTATAATCATATACAGATTTAGAAATGCAAGGCCCATTACCCTTATGTCATTTTACTGTGCTGCAGCAGCTGTTGTCATATGAGAACAAGGCTTTCGAGAGTTAGAGATCGATTGTGTGTAAACATCATTTGGATTGATATGACCCGGACACTGAATGAACATGCTTCATTTCTGAAATGTTCAATCATGAATGAATGAATTACTCCATGGCCAACCCGATGCATGAACGAACAGAAACAGCCAAGTATAGATCTGTGAAACTAATATACAAAATACCATTAGAAAATGAAGAAGGGTACTTACTCGAAACCCAATATCAAGGGTAGATATACGTATATGATAAAGTCAATTGGTATTAAATTGGATGTTAGACATTCCAACCTAAATGCAGAACAATTCTTCAGCAAGGTAATTCACTTTAATACATTTCATTTTCAACTGGCCAATTGAAGGTTACATACATGTATAAGATGCGAGAGTGATGAAAACAAAAACAAGGCCAATCAAATTACTCATTCAGCATGAATGAGTCAAGGGTAATTATGCATTCACCATGGACTCCAATTTGCACAAATTGACACACAAGAAAAATACCCACAAATAAATTCTATTAGTCTGGCTTCCAGATTGAGAGATTTTTTTCATCGTTCAGCTCTAAAATAAAGTTCATGTGAGTGTTGAATGTGCAAGGTATTCCATCTCACTGCCTCTAATTAGTCAATTATTTTCTTGGACAAAAAGGTACCCCCTCCAAAAATAGTGACTTGACTGAAAACCAAGGCTATGTGATAGTGATCCTGTTTCAAATGCCTTATGGAAATGTGCAACCACAATAAAATATTGAATCTACAACCCCCAAGCACTTTTAGATGGCATACAGAATAATGAATGTATCATGTTTGATCTTGGAAGTGATGATTATCAGTAGTAAAGATTGTTTCTCTCTGTTATCTTGCAGCCTGACGTTATCAGGTCACCACATTCATCCCATCCCAAGTATGGACACGCCCTCCTACCCTGAGATGACGGTAGTAGATCATGTGAACACTCTGGAAGAGGAGATATTTGAATCTGATGGAACAGTGGAAGAGTTCTTTGCATACGATAATGCAAGACAAGCGTAAGTTGAGTTCTTCTTCATGTCGTTAATGGAAGTATGTATTATTTCCCCCACCCCCCAATGAATTTTTGCATTATTCTTTGGGTCATTTTAACTATCTCTAACTATCATTCACAGTGCATGATCTTTGTAAACTGGTAGGGGGGGGGGGGATTGTAATTCAGCACACCTTTATAGCAAAGTTTGTCAGAATTGAAAACAGAAGCGATGGAATGCCACACTCTTTATTCTATGATATTCCTGGGACACTATACATGTAACAAATTCAATTTAAAAAGTCCTGTGAAATGTTTGCAAAGTTGACCCAAGGCATTATAAGAGTTGAATGAAGAGGCATATTCACACAGAAAGATTTGGGGTTCATTATAATCTCTATTACATCATCTATGAAGAGAGGTTATATGAAAGTCCCTCTTGTGCATGTGCAGTCTTCTACCGGTATTTGTTTGTCGTGTGGAGTGCAGCACTTCACGGTCTTCTGCAATCTTTTATCACCTTTTTATGGATTTACTGGAATTTATGCTGTTTGACATCTTTCAGTTTCCTTTGGGACTCTCAGTTTTTTATGCCTCCGCCCACCGAAGGTGGGTGCCGGAGGCATTATGTTTTCGGGTTGTCCGTCCGTGTGTCCGTCCGTCCGTCCGTCCGTCCGTCCCACTTCTCGTTACCGCGATATCTGAAGAATCATTTGAGGTAGGAACCTCAAACTTGGTACTAGTATGTATCCCCATACGAAGATGAACTGTTTAGATTTTGTGGTAAGTAGGTCAAAGGTCAGAGGTCACAGAGGTCAATTTACATGAAATTACATGAAATTCTTGGTTTTTAGCACCGTTACCGCGATATCTCAAGAACTGTTTGAGGTAAGAACTTCAAACTTGGTACTAGTATGTTTCCCTATACGAAGATGAACTGATTAGATTTTGGGGTAAGGAGGTCAAAGTTCAGAGGTCACAGAGGTCAATTTACATGAAATTACATGGAATTACTGGTTTTTAGCACCGTTACCGCGATATCTCAAGAACTGTTTGAGGTGAGAACTTCAAACTTGGTACCAGTATGTATCCCCATAGAAAGAGGAACCGATTAGATTTTGGGGTAGGTAGGTCAAAGTTCAGAGGTCACAGAGGTCAATTTACATGAAATTACATGGAATTACTGGTTTTTAGCACCGTTACCGCGATATCTCAAGAACTGTTTGAGATAAGAACTTCAAACTTGGTACTAGTATGTTTCCCTATACGAAGATGAACTGATTAGATTTTGGGGTAGGTAGGTCAAAGTTCAGAGGTCACAGAGGTCAATTTACATGGAATTACTGGTTTTTAGCACCGTTACCGCGATATCTCCAGAACTGTTTGAGGTGAGAACTTCAAACTTGGTACCAGTATGTATCCCCATAGAAAGATGAACTGATTAGATTTTGGGGTAAGTATGTCAAAGGTCACAGGTCACAGGTCAATTTACATGAAATTCTTGGTTTTTAGCACCGTTACCGCGATTTCTGAAGAACTATTTGAGGTAAGAACTTCAAACTTGGTACCAGTATGTATCCCCATAGAAAGAGGAACTGATTAGATTTTGGGGTAGGTAGGTCAAATTTCAGAGGTCACAGAGGTCAATTTACATGAAATTACATGGAATTACTGGTTTTTAGCACCGTTACCGCGATATCTCAAGAACTATCTGAGGTGAGAACTTCAAACTTGGTACCAGTATGCATCCCATAGAAAGATGAACTGATTAGATTTTGGGGTAAGTAGGTCAAAGGTCAGAGGTCAATTTTTTAGCCTCGTTATCAAATATTTCTAGTTTTATATGAAAATGAAATGAAATAAATTTTTCTGCCTCCTGTGCATTTTAAGTGAAAAGATTTGTCATTTTGTTGGACCAATCCTTTTTTTATAGAGTGTACATGTATGCCATACATTTCCAATCTGGTGATGGCGGAGGCATAAATTCCGACCGCGCGCGGTCGAATATTCATCTAGTTGTTTGTTAAAGAGTCGCAATTTAGTCTTTTTTTGCTACTGTGGGGAATTTCAAAGTAAACACTCTAATCCAATTCAAAACTAAAACTTTAATATTTGAGTAATTTTTTTTTCTTCTCACCTTCTTCACTTTCAGAGATGATGAGAATCATGAAAGGAAAGTGTATCACACAGAGACAAGAAGAGAAGGCTTTCCTCCACTCACACCCAATGCTTGTGTACAGAACACGGTGCTTAGTCAAACTTTTGATGTCTTATGGGCTGAAATTGTCACCTGGATGAGGTCGCTTATTAAGAGACACCAAGAAGGTAAAGATAACATCTTAGTAAAAGCTATATGTGGGACTAACATGAATTGAGATTACAATACAATAGTCAAACTATTGATGTCTTATGGGCTGAAATAGTCACCTGGATGAGGTCGCTTATTAAGAGGCATCAAGAAGGTAGAGATATCGTATTCAAAGCTATGTTTGTGACCAAAATGAAATGATGATACAATAGTCAAACTAATGATGTTGTATGGGCTGAAATTGTCACCTGGATGAGGTCACCGACTAAGAGGCACCAAGATGGTAAAGATAACATCACATTTATTAATAATAATAATACATAACATTTATATTGCCTTTAATACAATGTTTCTAAGCGCCGAAGTAGTATTATTACCCTGGCTTTTGCCCAGCTGCCCTATAAGGCGCTGAAAGCATTCAAGGAATAAATTCCTACCAGGTACCCATTTACTACACCTGGGTGGAGAGTAGCAAATGTAGATTAATGTCTTGCCAAAGGATATTAGCGGCGGGACTCGAACCACGAACCATGAGATCCACAGTCCGCTGACGCATCCACTAGACCACGACACCTCTACTATTTATTGCAATATGTGCATCCACTAGACCACGACACCTCTACTATTTATTGCAATATGTGAGCCTAAAGGACGTGGAATTGATAAGGGTCTGAGCATTAGCATTCTATATTCTAAATTGTATCTTAATTGTGCACCAGTTAATTGTTAGAAACAGTAAACTGAACCCAAGAAAATGAGAATTTTGATTCAAGCTAATTCTTGTTTGCTTCAATTTCCAGATAAGGAGAAGAACCTCGTAAGCAGACCAGCTGTGGAGGCTCACCATCCCGATACCAACATGACGCCTAGCCTGGCACCTACCTATGTCATCCCACTCAGCCCCAGCCCTCTGGGGACGACGGCAGGGAGACTCATGGACCCCCCTGGCAAGTTGGCCCCTATGGGATCCGTAAGTATACAAAAACGTCTAATGCACTCTAGGAAAATCATGTTATGTGTATGATCATTAGTACAGTCAAACCTGCTTTAGCGACCACCTGTATAGAAAGACCACCTGTGTATAAAGACGACAATTTTCGTTTCCCTTGAACAATTGTTTCTCGTTGAAATGTGTATTAAAGGAACCTGTCCTTAAAGACCACCTGCTCATAAAGACCGCTTTTCTTGTGTCCCTTGAGTGGTCTTTATAGACAGGTTTGACTGTAGTTGTTTTCCTCTAAAATTTAACCCGGTGACCACCGAACTCATTCCCATAGGGCGTCATACAGGAGCCACCTTATTTGTGTTAGCAATGCGTTGACTGTGCTCATGTTGACACTGTTACTGATATGATTTTGTAACTACTATTCAGTTACATTATGTAAAATGTTTTGAACGTATACTTTACCTTTTGGAATGGTTCAAAAGGAGAGTGAATCAAAAATTGCATTTTGATCAGTTCAAAAGGGAACTACAAGTATTAAAAACCATAATATTTGGTTACGGATTAGTTCAAATGGCGCAGTCTCTCATCAGTTCCCACTCACAAAGATATTCATAAAAATGAAAGGAAACGACATAAATGTGTATCAGAAATATGTGTATTACGTATAATGTCTGCAGTTTCACTTTTAAGCCGGGTAGGAGAAGTTCATTGACCTCCCAATTCTTTCACTGACTCCTTCAGTTCCGGGTGGGTCCGTCTGCACCCTTCAACTGGCAGGCACCCAAATCTAACTCATTGACCGGCGTGATGACCATCTCTTCTAAGGCACTCCATAATAGACAGGGAGAGAAAGACAGGATACCTTCAGCAATGATGTAAGTCCGGAGGAGATATTGACTCGCACAATTAGACTTTCATGCAAGTTGAAGTCAGGATATCACTGGAGATACGCTATCATGACAAATTCGTTCTTTCTGTGATTTTATTGTCATACATATTTATATGAATATGATGATTGCACATTTTTATGCCTCCGCCCACCGAAGGTGGGTGCCGGAGGCATTATGTTTTCGGGTTGTCCGTGCGTCCGTCCGTGCGTCCGTCCGTGCGTCCGTGCGTCCGTCCGTGCGTCCGTGCGTCCGTCCGTCCCACTTCTCGTTACCGCGATATCTGAAGAATCATTTGAGGTAGGAACCTCAAACTTGGTACTAGTATGTATACCCATACGAAGATGAACTGATTAGATTTTGGGGTAAGTAGGTCAAAGGTCAGAGGTCACAGAGGTCAATTTACATGAAATTACATAAGAATTCTTGGTTTTTAGCACCGTTACCACGATATCTCAAGAACTATCTGAGGTGAGAACTTCAAACTTGGTACCAGTATGTATCCCCATAGAAAGATGAACTGATTAGATTTTGGGGTAAGTAGGTCAAAGGTCAGAGGTCACAGAGGTCAATTTACATGAAATTACATGGAATTACTGGTTTTTAGCACCGTTACCGCGATATCTCAAGAACTATCTGAGGTGAGAACTTCAAACTTGGTACCAGTATGTATCCCCATACAAAGATGAACTGATTAGATTTTGGGGTAAGTAGGTCAAAGGTCAGAGGTCACAGAGGTCAATTTACATGAAATTACATAAGAATTCTTGGTTTTTAGCACCGTTACCACGATATCTCAAGAACTATCTGAGGTGAGAACTTCAAACTTGGTACCAGTATGTATCCCCATAGAAAGATGAACTGATTAGATTTTGGGGTAAGTAGGTCAAAGGTCAGAGGTCACAGAGGTCAATTTACATGAAATTACATGGAATTAGTGGTTTTTACCACCGTTACCGCGATATCTCAAGAACTATCTGAGGTGAGAACTTCAAACTTGGTACCAGTATGTATCCCCATACAAAGATGAACTGATTAGATTTTGGGGTAAGTAGGTCAAAGGTCAGAGGTCACAGAGGTCAATTTACCTGAAATTACATAAAAATTCTTGGTTTTTAGCACTGTTACCGCGATATCTCAAGAACTATCTGAGGTGAGAACTTCAAACTTGGTACCAGTATGCATACCCATAGAAAGATGAACTGATTAGATTTTTGGGTAAGTAGGTCAAAGGTCAGAGGTCACAGAGGTCAATTTACATAAAATTACATGAAATTACTGGTTTTTAGCCTTGTTATCAAATATTTCTAGTTTTATATGAAAATGAAATGAAATAAATTTTTCTGTCTCCTGTGCATTTTAAGTGAAAAGATTTGTCATTTTGTTGGACCAGTCCTTTTTAGAGTGTACATGTATGCCATACTTTTCCAATCTGGTGATGGCGGAGGCATAAATTCCGACCGCGCGCGGTCGAATATTCATCTAGTTCAAATTTCATTGAGCTGTGTTATATATATATGTGAAAGAAATTGCGAGAATAACGTTGCGTAGCTCAATCAAAGTTCCCCAGAGCTGTCCTCCCTTTTTGAAATATATATATATATATATTTTTTATTTTTTTTGCTCCAGTTGGTTTAGATATCGCAGAAGTATTATTTTAATGGCATTGGATTTTTCTTGTCAAAATTTGATAACTGGCAATTTTATTCAAAGTAGAGCACAAAGAAGTTCTAACCCTTAGAGTTAGTAATATCTGATACTTTTTTAATTGTCTCTGCAGTGAGGAATCCCATGTGCTCCCTGCCAATCTGACAAGACCAAACAGCAGTAGCTTGGCCATCAAGGGTATCAGCAACAGACCTACTAGTACCAGGATGTCAGACGTCCATGGTCATCGTCTGTCATCGGCCAGGGGTGGTAGGAGTCGCCTCCGGCCGATTGAGAGGGTCAAGACGCCAAACGTCCAGGGCATGGATGCTCTGGTTACTGGCAAGAGAATGTAAGTTGATTGTATGGTTTAATGGAGCACCTGTGTTTGCGATGCTCCCGTGTCTGTGAACACGTGTGTAATTTAGGAATCCTGAGATATCAGAACATGAAAAAAAAAAAAATTTCATATTTCAAAACAAGTCAAAACTATTGAGAAAAGGTGTCTGATTTAAGCTATTTCTTATGAAAACCTAAAATGTAACTTCTTGCTTGTAAAAGTGAAAGTTAATTTCAAGGCGTGTGCAAACATATGGTATGCTTTTTTTGCTGTATGGAAATAACACTTTTTTGTGAAAATGACTTTGTTCTTGTTCAAATTTTGATAAGTTATTTTTGTCACCTACTCTCTAGAAGAAGATTACCTTCAGAGTAATCTTACAGCAATACAAATATTCCTCCCCAGTCAAGCTTCTTCGTTTACTAACCATTGTCTACGGCGGACCGTTAAAAATGAATATTAATGAGTCAGAAAGAAGAGGATCTTGGGTATTTGATTCTAGTTCATCGTGACTTGGCCGTGAACCAGAATAGCCTGGTGGTTAAGTCGCTGCCCGGCAAGCAGTAGATGACAGGTTCGAATCCCGCTGGTTCCAATTTTTTCTGACTTGTGTTTTTCATTACAGATCGAGCATACGATCTTTAACACTGGGAGTAAAATGCCTAAAGATTTGTTTACAAATTAAAAAAATTCCTCCCCAGTCAAGCTTCTTCGTTTACTGATACAAATATAGTTGTTGTTCACTTTCGAGTCAAGTCCTTAAGGTTGCAGACATGGAGCTCCCCATCATACCATTGCATTGCTATTCAGGGTGACTCCATGATAATAACCAACTGCTATGATTAAAAACAGATATGAGAAACAGAACAGGGAATGTTTGGGAAACAAATGAAAGAATGATTTATGCTGTAAAGTTATGACTTTTAAAATTGTTCAATTGTATCTTTGTGAATTTATAAGCACAATACTTACAGATGTAGTTTGCTTTGAATTACTATTCATATGAAATGTGTCTGTTTCCTGTTCCAGGATGACTGCTCATGACAGGTTAAGTTCTCCGCCCCATCCTATGGCTACTTCACCTCCTCACCAATGGAGTCGGAATACCATGCTCCCTCCCATCGAGTCTGTACAGGAGAATGGTCTCTATAGGGAGAACCAAAGACCTCCAGTAAGTATGGGCTGCAAATTGGCAACATTTTGTTTGACTGTTACAGTATGCCAATGTATCTTTATTGGTATCAAAAATAAAGAGATATCAATGATGTGTTTGTGCCAAAGTGAGTCATTTTCAGGGAAAATTGTTAGTGTCCGAATGCTTGTTCCCGGAAAGGGGGGGGGGGGGGGGGAGATTGTTGACAAACACCATGAAGTTAGAAGTATGTAAAAAAAAAGAAGAAATTTCAGGGGAAAGCAAAACAGGTGACAGAATTGGCTGATATCCAGTGTTCACAACGCTGGTGTTACCCCGGAATGTTTGATTGAGGATCAAAATCTTCAAATGATAGTGATCTTGACTCTATTATTAAAGAAAGACGTTCAGGCTTTTGATGTGGAAGGTTAACTGAGGTGGCATTATTTTAACCCTGTCTGGACATGACAGAGTACGCTACCTCAAAAAAAAAAGAACCAAAAAAAAACCAACAAAAAAAGATGAATAGTACGAAGCAGTAGTTAGGTGTTCTTAATCTAAAGAAAGCACATATGGCCCTTATGCATACTCACTGATATACATAATGTGCAGTACACTAAGCTCATCTCATTTAATTTTGTTGCTGTTGCTTTTTTTTTTAAAGTAGTTTATTGTGCAATTTGTATGGTTCTTTATAATTGATAGTTTTATTTCGACCATACCTTTCTCCATCTTAGACATCATCAGGAAAACGGGACCTATCAAGGCATCGGATATCAAGTGCTGTCATCGACGATAGGGGACAGAGGCTTAACAGAAATCTTCAGCCTTTTCCTTACAATGACTCAAGGCCAAACACAACCCATTCTTTCAGGGTGAGCAGATGAAGCACTGATTATCTTATCTTTCAAGTTTTTAAGGGATGGCAGAATTGCATAACGGCTTATGTAATTTTTTTTTTCTCTCCATTCGCTGTATTTTGACAGCTGATGGTTTAGCGCATTTGTTAGCTTTCTGTTTATGTATGATGTAACAGTTGGTTTTTACAATCTTTTTTTCAGTCTTGAGCATGGCTTGTACTGTTCGAGAATGATAGACCGTGTAAATTCTCATTTTGGGTTTTTACTCATCTCTTTATATTTTCCACACTGTTTATACATCTCTCCGTTTTCATTCTACATCGCTCTCTCCCTGTTCCTCATTCTGTCATTCTCTGTCACTTAAATAACGACAATTTTGAACAAGTATGACATTTTCAATGCAGTGCTGCTGACTTTATTGACTTTCATCTCTCCATCTATTTCTTCTGATTTATCTTCCACCTAGGGCAGTAAATATGTCATACACCTCTTAATTTTTCTCAGTGGAATCAATTTATATTTATTTCACTCGGATAACTCTCTTTACAGTCTGACATGATGCTAGCCAGAAGGTCCTCTACTCCTCAGAGCATCACCAACATCTTAAAAACTGCATCAGGAACCATGCAAGGTACAGTACATTTCTTCTTCTAAGAAGGTTACAACAAGATTGCAGAAGACTTTCAAGAAATCAACTTTATGTAATTTCAATAGTCTTGTCCATAACGCCACCACCGCCGCTGCCGCGTCACATTCTCGTGTGTGCTCTAACTGCCACATTCCTTGACGGATTTCTTTCATATTTTGTATGGAGGTGTATCTTGGTATAATCTACACACCTATAATTTCTGGTGATGCTGCCCCCAGTGTTTCATCTTTTATAGGGTAAAAGGCCATATATTTCTGGATAGTTTGTGTGCGCTCTAGCGGTCACATTTCTCAACGGATTTTGTTCAAATTTTGCATGAAGGTGTCTCTTGGTATAATCTAGAAGCCTCTAGATTTTGGTGAGGCTGCCTCCAGTGTTCCGTCTTTTATAGGGTCAAAGGTCATATTTTGATAGATGACTTGTGTGCGCTCTGGTGGTCACATTTCTCGACGGATTTCGTTCAAATTTTGCAGGAAGGTGTCTCTAGGTGTAATCTAGAAAACTATAGTTTTTATGCTTCCGCCCACCGAAGGTGGGTGCCGGAGGCATTATGTTTTCGGGTTGTCCGTGCGTGCGTGCGTGCGTGCGTGCGTCCGTCCGTCCGTCCCACTTCTCGTTACCGCGATATCTGAAGAATCATTTGAGGTAGGAACCTCAAACTTGGTACTAGTATGTATCCCCATACGAAGATGAACTGATTAGATTTTGGAGTAAGTAGGTCAAAGGTCAGAGGTCACAGAGGTCAATTTACATGAAATTCTTGGTTTTTAGCACAGTTACCACGATATCTCAAGAACTGTTTGAGGTAAGAACTTCAAACTTGGTACTAGTATGTATCCCTATACGAAGATGAACTGATTAGATTTTGGGGTA
The DNA here is from genome assembly GCA_025617745.1 of Heliocidaris erythrogramma. Lineage (NCBI taxonomy): Eukaryota > Metazoa > Echinodermata > Echinoidea > Camarodonta > Echinometridae > Heliocidaris > Heliocidaris erythrogramma. The sequence continues at coordinate 15,173,340 of CM046872.1, read as the reverse complement.
AGGAGGTCAAAGGTCAGAGGTCACAGTGGTCAATTTACATGAAATTACATGAAATTCTTGGTTTTTAGCACCGTTACCGCGATATCTCAAGAACTATCTGAGGTGAGAACTTCAAACTTGGTACCAGTATGTATCCCCATAGAAAGATGAACTGATTAGATTTTGGGGTAAGTAGGTCAAAGGTCAGAGGTTACAGAGGTCAATTTACATGAAGTTACATGAAATTACTGGTTTTTAGCCTCGTTATAAAATATTCTAGAACAGTTTGAGCCATCAACTGAATTTAGGCGGAGGCATATAGGAGACGCATTCGCATTCATCTTATTGGTGATGTTGCCACCAGTGTCCTGTCTTTTATAGGGACAAAGGTCATACTTTGGAGGATGGCGTGAGTGCACTCTGTAGGCCACATTTCTTGATGGATTTCTTTCAAATTTTGTATGGAGATGTATCTTGGTACAATCTACACATCTTTAATTTTTGGTGATGCTGCCCTCATTGTTCCGTCCTTTATATGGTCAAAGGTCATTTGTCTTGTGTGCGCTCTAACTGCCACATTTCTTGACCGATTTCTTTCAAATTTTATATGGAGGTGTGTCTTAGTAAAATCTACACATCTTTAGTGTTTGGTGATGCTGCCCCCAGTTTTCCACTTTTTATAGGGTCAAATGTCATATTTTGGTTGCTGTTTTGCATGCACTCTGGAGGTCACATTTGTCAACTGATTTCTTTCAGGTTTTGTATGGAGGTCCATCATAGATTACTCTAGACCTCTACAACTTTTGGTGATTCTGCCCCCAGTGTTCCTTCTTTTATAGGGTCAAAGATTGTATTTTAGTGGATATCTTGTGTGCGCTCTCCAGGTCACATTTCTTGACAGATTTCTTTTAATTTTCTATAGAGATGCATTATACTCTAATACATTGTTTTGGTGATGCTGCTCCTGGTGTTGACAATAGTCCGGGCCACTGGTGGCAATCTCTAAGCCATCCTTTTGTTTGAGGGAGGGGAGGGAGGAGGTTATTTGTCCCTCCTTCGAACAAAAGGATGCCAGTGCCGGGGGATACATTTGCACTGCGCGGCAATGGACATTTCTAGTTGTACATGATTACCATTATTGTATATCTTCGGTGCGGTGATAAAAGCTTGTATCTCAAATTTTGGTGAAAATTACCTTTTAGTGTTAATCTTCAGATAATCAGTCAAGTGATGTCCTGTCCAAATCCCAGCTCTCTTACTCCAAGAATGAAACCACTGTGGCATGTCAAAGGGAAGACAATCCCATTTCTAATGTTATGGCAGCCATGTTTTTTTTCACTCTCCTGAACATTTAACTTCTTTGCAATATGAGGTTTGTCGCCCCAGCATCGATATATAAAACAGCGTGGGTTTCTTTGGTGGGGTTGAGATATTTTAAACTAGCGTGACCAGATGAAAAAGATTTGATACATTGTTTTTTGAAAGGAAGCATTTGCCCGTTTCTCTCTCAATCAAGTAAACAATCGGGTCATACAATGTTTCAGTTGCATAAATTCCATTCCATCTTTACTGTCTTTTCTCCTTTCAGCGGTACCTGGGCAGTTGAATGACCTTGGCATCATCACGGGGCGGGGCATAAACCCCGGAGGACTCTCCCAGCTAGAGGGTAACATCGGCAACAGCCAGTACGGGTCACAGCAGCAGAGCTACCTCAAGACGTTATAGCGATGGCTTCATGTGCGGCTGGCTTGAGGGCGCCAAGCAGAGACACACTTAAACTTTGTGATGTTATGGGACAGTTCGCCAAAAAGCCATGCTGCACAGTCCTTGTTTCGTGTTGTCAATGTTTATTAAGAGCTGGATGCTGTTTAATTTAACGCCAGGATGTGAAAGATGAATTTTGTGAGACATGCCATGGAGCAAGCAGCATGAGTGCCGAGCAGTGGAAGATACCAGCTCTTCCAAGATTCAAGATTTCAAGGAGGCGTTATCATCATCGTTATCTTTAACCTCAAATATTGAGTTGGGAACACCAAGAGAGGCTTCACGTATTATGTCTTGTAGACTTGATAGACAGATGGTGCTGGAAGCTTATTCATTTTTTTTTGCTGAATCTTTACACTTTTCCAAAGAAGTGTCTCTGCTATTTCATCCACTTTCTTATTTTCTAACCATGGAGTGAGAACAGAAGAGTGCCAATCATCTGATCTTCTTGTGCACTTGTTTCTGTCCGCTATGTTGCTTTCAGTATACAGTGTGCGTGCGTCGAATACTCCATACACTTCATTACGTTTCCTTGTTAGCCATGTGGGTAATGTAGGGGTACTATAAAGTGTTGGATATGGGGAACCTTCTTACTTCTTAATATTTCATACACATTTTTGTCAGGGTATATCTGTTAAGTGCAAGTGCACAGTGTTTGCTAGATTTTGCAAGTGGGATACACCCGCCTTTAACGCAATCTGAAATCAACTTTCATTTTGAATTTTCCTGACTCAGTCGAGGATTTCAAATGATCCTCTGCAGCAAGTTAGTCCAAATTGGCCTTGTACTTGTTATAGACACCAAGACGGTCCCAGTCACTGTGTTAAGCCAAGCACACTTTGAACCCATCTGATTGGAAAGATTTAAAAGAATTGCCATGGCATTCTATATGACAATTCGAATCTGTAAAATCTTCCTGATTCAGGTTCCAGTTTGCTAGAAATGGTAGAGAAGTCGGACCCGTTGCAAGGGCGTACTCAATTTAAGCCAATTTTGGACTTTTCTCAGACTGGAAGGCCACAGTACCCTGCCATTCAGAATAAATTATTCATATTACTATTGGGAAGTTTAATCAGGTATATTTTCAATGTTTAAATCTATGTACCAAATGATATTGTAATTTCCCTGAAAATCGGATTAGAACATGACCGTATGTCCAGTGGGCTTTAGGTTAGAAGCATAGCTAATAAATTCCATGGGCTGCTGCCTCCTGTCTTAATGCTGTATTCACACCAGAGTAAGGTCAACAAATATCCAGGGAAGAGGCATGTGGACGGCTGAACACTACTACATTTATTTTCATGTCCTCATAAAAATGAGTGCTGCTATTTTCTGGTTGTTATCATGCTGATGCTATTTCCTTTCCTCTCCTATCTTTCTCGATCTCTTAAGTATGTCTTCATTAATCCTCCTGTATCATAAGGTTTTATATAGTTATTATATGAGAGTTATTCTATATTTTGTTTTTTATGTATTGAGTTTGTTGGTGGTTAGTTTTCCTGGGACACACTGGTCTCCCCCCCCCATCTCAAAAGTGGAATGTGCCAAAATTGAAATCAGTAGTGATAGGATTGTACATGTAAGTAGCTTGATTGCTCCATTTATGAAATATAGGGGTGTAGTGATGGAGATAATGAACGCAACAGGTGTCTTTAGTGTACTTGCGTGTATCTTCAACATGACAATTAGAATGCATAGGAATAAGCATGAAGTAGAAAATACTATAAAGATGATCCTATTTATTGCAATCTGGAATTTGCTTCACATTGCAGTGTACAAAATTTATAAAAATTCAATTGATTGCCAAAGAGATACGCTTCTCGTAAAATGTATCACTTACAAAGTCTTAACCAAAGACAACTTGAGGGTAAATTTGCGAAGGGTGGGACAGTTTTCCCGTGTCTTTTTACTTTTACGAAACATATTCTAAACATATCACCCCCCCACCCCCCCACCATAACAACAACCACTTATTTGTAGAGTTATGACACCTAAATTACTTTAACCAAGATAGAGCTACATTATAGATTTTCTTTTAGAAGAGTATATCCTAACTGTTACTATGAACTAGTTCATGTGTTTTTCCCTTATGTTTTGTAAACTAGAATCATATATTTGTACGTATATATATATATTTAGTGGGAGGAGGAGCTTATGGACACAGATATCTTGCCTTATATGTGAAATCATTTTTCATTCCTGTTTTTTCATGTTTATTGCTGTTGTTGTCCCTAGTTTGGGGGCTTTAAACAAGAAGTCATTGATATAAGAAACCTGTGTTTACCAAACTGCCTGAATCGTCATTGATCCATTTTCTTATGTAGACTCTAATCCAGTCTTTTTTTCAGGTATATGCAGTGCCAACATCGCTTCATCATGTAAATGTCTGTGCTAGTAGACTTTGAGAGAGAGAGAAGAGACAGACATGAAGTAGGAAATTAATGATCTTTATGATAATTCATGTCCATCGTTTTTTAATTTTAATTATCCCTCGTTAATTTTTAGAAGAATCTTCTAACTGCAGAAATGTATTTATGAGAGCATGTGTTTCCCTGGTTTCATTGCAGTTTTGTTTACTGGTAGTTAATGCTGGGTCATAACAATACCTCATCTTAAGTAGTCTAAACTTATCTAAAGATTAACGGCCTGAATTCAATGTATTGTTTATCATAATTAATAATTAAACATTTTTATATAGTGCATAACACATAGGCAAAATTAGAATAGAAAACGAAGTTTGTACAAGAAAAGGAAAAATGCACTGGGTTCATGTTTCTGACTACTCATAAGTGGTAAAAAAATACGTTTTCAAGGTACTGATGAAGGTGTCATAGGTTCCTATAATTTTGAGTTGTTCTGGAAATTTGTTCCACAAAATAGTGGCTGCGTATGAGAAAGACCTTTCCCTGTATGACTTTGTCATGGTTTGTGGAACACAAAGCGGAGACTTGGCACTGGAACGTAGCATTCTTTCTGGTTTATATGGAGTTAACAATTCAGTTAGATAAGATGGAGCTAGCTGTTGTAAACATTGATCAGTTAATAAAAGTATCTTGAACTATGGAAGTGGTATGTGACCTATTCCTTAATATCCTGTTTTTATGCCTCCGCCCACCGAAGGTGGGTGCCGGAGGCATTATGTTTTCGGGTTGTCCGTCCGTCCGTCCGTCCCACTTCTCGTTACCGCGATATCTGAAGAATCATTTGAGGTAGGAACCTCAAACTTGGTACTAGTATGTATCCCCATACGAAGATGAACTGATTAGATTTTGGGGTAAGTAGGTCAAAGGTCAATTTACCTGAAATTACATAAAAATTCTTGGTTTTTAGCACCGTTACCACGATATCTCAAGAACTGTTTGAGGTAAGAACTTCAAACTTGGTACTAGTATGTTTCCCTATACGAAGATGAACTGATTAGATTTTGGGGTAAGGAGGTCAAAGGTCAGAGGTCACAGAGGTCAATTTACATGAAATTACATGAAATTCTTGGTTTTTAGCACCGTTACCGCGATATCTCAAGAACTGTTTGAGGTGAGAACTTCAAACTTGGTACCAGTATGTATCCCCATAGAAAGAGGAACTGATTAGATTTTGGGGTAGGTAGGTCAAAGTTCAGAGGTCGCAGAGGTCAATTTACATAAAATTACATGAAATTACTGGTTTTTAGCCTCGTTATCAAATATTTCTAGAAGAGTTTGAGCCATCAACTGAATTTAGGCGGAGGCATACAGGAGACGCAGTCGCATTCATCTTGTTTCCTTTACCTCCCCATCTGCCTTTCAACCAATTTGAAAACTTCCAAAGAATCAATCCAAAATCTATCATTTTTCCCTTAAAAATGACTGGTAAATCACTTAGTGACACAACAAGTGATTACTAATACACCCCCATTTTTATAGAAATAATATTGTGGGAGAGGAACTATTTGACATGGCAGTATCATTGCAAAGCTGTTTCCACATTGAATGAGAGATGGAGAGTTCTATATGTTCAGGAAGGTGTTTCACAATGAGTTAAGTTTGACTTAAAGTCGCACTTAAAATCCTCGTTGCGTGTGCTATATTACACATCACCGCATTGGTCAGATTATGCTCAGGGGACGCGCGCTATTGGATAATCTACCAATGAGATAACGTGTTTAATACCGTATGCGCATTGGCACTTAGGCATGACTTCAAGTCTAACTTAACTCTTTGTGAAACACCCCCTGATAGAGTTTATGCCTTACCTATTTTTTGTACCTATTACACCTATTTATTTTACTTTGTAACTGCATCGTCTTGTGCTTCACCTGAAATTCCGGATACAGTTCAGTTTTTGCTTTTGAATTTCATTTTTGTTGTGTGTGTAAGGAAAGTTTATTTTATTGAGTATACAGCTACTCAGGGATAGTTGGATGTGATATTTTGTTTTCTACTGAATTTATTTTATGAGTTAGATGTAAGATTTGAAGAAATATGTTCCATGTTTACATATTAATAGGGTCTTTGTAGACAGTTTCACCTCCATGTAAAATTGTACATTTTATCGGGGTTAAGCTTGCTCTATTTTCTGTGACTTGGTCTTCACATTAATGGTTAGATGCTCTAATAATTGATACATATTGATCTATACCTCTCTCACTCTCTCTCTCTCTCTCATCATGTGTCTTATTTTCTTTTTTTCAGCCAGTCACATTATTTTGCTCTATCACTAGATCTGTTTTATTATCTCCATCTCCTTCTCTTTCTATCAGTCTCTACCTTTGAGTATTTCTCAAACCAGCTTAACCCGATTATATCGTAGTGTTGGTTATCAAATGGAACCTTTCGCTTGTATTCATTTCATACTGAATTTGGGGTTTAGGACCAGATTAGAAAACCCCCCAAACTAATGTTGTATTCAGACAGCAGCAAATAAACAGCATTTCTGCTAATTTCGTGACAACTGCCAACTATTCTGTGTCGGTAGAAAAAGTCTGTAGCCATGTGGGCTCAGTATTATGTCGTACCAGCCCTTTTTCTGGAAAGATTTGTGAGAATATTGTTCATATTTTTTACTTTTCTTTTAGTACACATTCAGCCTTGACATTGTAACAGATGTAGTAATTCGCTATGCTGACATTGTAGAAGGTTTGGTGTTTATTGGTTATGTTAAGTCGGGGGGACTTTTAAGTTTACAGAGGCCGAATACTGAAAACACAAGACGGAAGCCAGGTCAGTGAGACTGAGGGTTTACTAATTACATTACAAAATGTTCCGGTCTCCCATAGACATCCTCACGGCTAGTCGGAAAGTTCTAGAAACTGAAATTCTTTTGTAGTCACATCTCTACATGTATATGTCTAATATGGGTCATTGAAAGCCAGAAGGGTGTTTGTTAACTCATTTATTGTAAAACAGAGTTAATGCCCTTCCGGCTCTCAGCAGACAAGATATTTGTTTTAATTGTTACTTTCATATTAACCCCCGTCTACAATGTCATAAATACTGTAAATGCGTTATTAATAGAATTGAATTGAATGTTTATTAAGAAAGTCCTCTCAAACATACTCTTTTCATTGATCAGTTAGAAAGTTGAAGACTTGGCATCAGGAGCTAACAAACGCAACGACTGTTGAGAGCCATAAGGGTGTTAACTCTTAATTCTACATAGCGTTATTGCCATTTTGACTGTGAAGATGACAAGTCAAACACACATTCAAGGCAATCTTCACCTTGTCAGTGAGACTGATAATAGGTTGTATTATTTTGTAAATGGGGGAGGGGGGGGGGGGCTGCAAGGATTCCTGATTTTCATGTCATGTTCACTCATCGTATGATAAAGCTGGGAATGAAAATAAATAGAATTGTAATTATGTTTTGACAGATTAATGCAAGTTTGTCTTTATACGTCATGATAATTGTTATAAATCATGACGAAATGTGCTTAGATTGATGAAAACCTTGACGCAGAGGTTGTAAATATAATATAGATTATTAAAGAAATAGTACATGACTACTGTATAACAGAAATTATACATGTATGAAGGGATATGAAATTTGTAGATTAAAATGAATCGTATGAATTTTGTAAAAAGAAATTATGTTTTCACAATGTTTCATTCTTGTCCGTTTATTTTTAGGTAAATGCTAACTGGAGTGAAAGTTCTAAAAGTGTGGAATTTTGATGATTTCAAAGGAGCTTTCAACCACAAATAGTGAATTATGGATGGTCGGACATAGTAGTTCCTGTTTCTTTGGAAATTAGGGTTTGCCGAAAATCATCTGATTTTTGAAAGCGTTAGTTGACCACAACAACCCCAAAAAGAGTAACAACATTTTAAATGGTATATAAATTCTCTTGATGACATTTCAGAGAAAACTCACAGAAACTGGGTGTTCGAGAAGAATTAGACAAAGGGCTGAGAAACATATATTGCACTTATCACTCTCTTTGACATGTGAAATAAATCTGTTATTTCTAGAGTAGTTTTGAAACTGATGAAAGTATATTTTAGGCCAATATCTTATCTTCATGTCTTCTTCTTCTTCCTCTTCCTCTTCCTCTTCTCCTTCTCCTCCTCCTCCCCCTCCTTCTCCCTCTCCTTCTCCTCCTTCTCCTTCTCCTCCTTCTTCTCCTCCTCCTTCTTCCTCTTCCTCTTCCTCTTCTTCTTCTTCTTCTTCTTCTTCTTCTTGTTCTTATTAGTTCTTCTTCCATACCAAGATGACCGATCTATTCAGTGTTCATAATTTACAACCCCCTACAAAAATAAGCCCCACGCCTGTAATAAGATCCAGTTATTTTCGGTAATTCCCCTTCGACCCGTACAAAAGACGTCATTTTTGAAAAAAACAAACCTATAAAATCAATAATACATATTTCAACACTTATTTTCATGTGTGCCTAAAGAGAGATAATTATTGGTTCAGATCAGTCCCATAAGAGAGCAGGAGTTGGTCCCAGTGGGATTTTATGGGGACTTTATTAGCAGCCCAATAAACCTCATAACCACTGGTAGCTGAGACCAGGTTTGTGGATAGTCTCAGATACAGCCAATTGTCAATAGAAAAAATGCTGAAAAACAACCCTTCATATTTTCAGGAAGTCAAGGAAATGGTATGAACTAGTCAAGACACAAGTTTGAATGGCGCCATTGCTAGCACTTATTTTTCATGATTTTTTTTTATTTCTCATTTCGAACGCATGAGCCTATGGGGAAATAATTACTGGTGTGCGCCCTACATAATGGGCTGTGTGCGTTTGCACTATAGGGTTTTTTCTAAACTCCATTTCTCAGTGTAACAATGGAGGCAAAAGGGGTAATTTGTACCTTAGACAGATTTCCGGGGAAAAAACAAATTAATTTCTGTTTAGGCTATGCAGGGCCTAGAAAAAAAGACTGAAAATTCATAACTAATTTCCCCCGTTAGATGAACCATAACTCACAGAAAAAAGGTCAGACAAAACTAATGGAGAAGAAGATGAGGAAACACACCCCTCGTTCACCTCAGCAAAGAAAAGTAATCGACCTCCTACCCATTTCCCGAAAAGCCTCCGCACTTGCAACCACTGAATTATGCTGCCTATAATATGCCGCTTATTGATAGCATTCGCCTGATGGTCTTTTGAGGGTATTTATGATTTAAAAGCATCTCAGTTAGTGAGGCAGGGGAACGGTAGCACGTACGTGGCCCCCTCCCCTCCGCCCCCGAAAACCCAAACTGGATTACCTTTAAGTATTGTGTGCCCCAGCCCCCAAGTAGCAGTATTACAGACCCCAAAATTTTCCTTTGCTCGCGATCGCCAGAGAATTTAGTCATTGGGGTACCCCCCCTCCCCCTCCCCGAAAAAAGAGATTTTCTCTTGTCACAGATCTTTTGAGTGAATCCTGGAGACTAAAGTTTGATCTATCATAATCTCGTGGATTACTGTAATGCTATCGTAAGCCTGTTAATTTTCCTTTGCCTGGGTAAACTGACCATGGGGAGTTAGAACAAAAAAAAAATATCCGCACGGGCCGCTCGTTATTTTGGCTTGAGAGACATTTTTATTCGTGGTCGGAACGAGGACCGGTTAGTAACCATTATTGATAAAAGATCAGACCTGATTTTTTTTTCGCCAGCCCTCCAAAAGTCGTTCAGTAGGGGGGGGGGGGGGGGGGGGGGGGGATCAGATTTTACAGGGTCCAGTTTTCATCCATATTCCTCTGGATATAACAATATAACACAATAATCAATAATGGCTTATCAATCGGAACATGAATTTTGTTTATTTCATATATCTCCAATTCTTACATTATTTTTGTTTTCATGAAAATTGTTCACTCAAGTAAAAGAACAGATTTTCCATCTTTATTTCAGTAGTGTACATTACGTGTCAGCTTATCATACTGGAATGCTAAATACAATTTTAATCATTTGAAAAGATGATACATTTGTGGTACAGCGGACTTTAATCCCGCGCAAAAAATACAATGGAAGGTGAACAAGGGCCACATTCAGCAGTGTTCAGTAAATACTGGATAATTTTCCTATCCCTCGTGTTTGTTTTAATAAATTCTTGGAGCATTTCGAACAGATTTAAAAAATAAAGGAATTGTCATTACCACAGTCGAAGAATAGCTTTATAGATAGAGACATACTGAAGCTTTCCGTCTTGCACGCATCTGAGTAAAATGCAAGAATAAACAGTTCTCGATGATGCAGTTTTATTTCGACTTCCTGCTCATTCTTGCATTCTCCTCTGATCATTTAAAACTAAAAACTTCAATATGTCTGTATTTTAAGATTTCACAAAGCTGGCCCTATTATATAAAAAACCCCTTTGTTTCTACAATGAAAGAAAAATAGTTCGGAAAAACGAACCTTCGGGAAAACGAGTACCCCCACCCCCTCCCGCGCCTGCGACCATTATTCCTTGCATGGTCAATTGCCAACACTGACCGAATGGACCCATCACTAAGCGCTAACCCTAACCCTAAACTAAACCTAAAACCCAACCATAACCCTTACACTAACCTCGCAATTATATTTTTTGACGAAATAAAGCCAGAAGCAAATGTCTGATCGCCACCTTGACAATAAGTTACATTGAAGGTGAGCAGAAAAATCAGATAAACAAGACAAACGGATTGATGAGAGCTTGGCCAAATGTGGATGAATGATGTGCTTATGATTATTTGACCGTTGAAATCACTATACATAGGGATTTCATATTGGCGAACTGGTGAAGTCCCTGTGACGTATGGTCAGGAAACTCTCCCAGTGCTCTAACCCCCCCCCCCGGGCCCCCAAAAATGTATTTTTATCGATTGGAAATTGATTTGGTGCGTAACTAATGGATAATATACAACCCAAATAAAACATGAAATGGATGAAGTATACAACGCAAAATGTTTATATCGAATAGAAAATTGGTTCGGCGCATAAATTACCACCCAAATTACAGACCAAATGAAACAAATAAATTAGAACTAAGACGCAAAATACATTTATCGAATCGAAAATTGATTTGGCGCTTAACTTAGGGACAATATACAAACCTAATAAAATATGAAATAAATGAAGTATACAACGCAAAATGTGTTTATCGAAATGAAAATTATAAATTGGCGCGTAATTTATAGAGAATCTACAACCCAAATAAAACAACAAATAAATCAAGTATTCAACACAAAACGTTTATGTCGAATATAAAATTGGTTCGGCGCATAAATTACAAAGAATCTACAGACCAAATGAAACAACAAATAAATTAAAAATAAGACGCAAAATACATAAATTATATCGAATCGAAGCTTGATTTGGGGCTTAACTTAGGGATAATATACAAACCTAATAAAATATGAAATAAATGAAGTAAACAACGCAAAATGTGTGTTATCGAAATGAAAATTATAAGTTGGCGCGTAAATTATAGAGAATCTACAACCCAAATATAACAACAAATGAATTTGGGGCTTAAATTATAGAGAATCTACAACCCAAATATAATATGAAATAAATCAAGTATTCAACACAAAACGTTTATGTCGAATATAAAATTGGTTTGGCGCATAAATTACAAAGAATATACAGACCAAATGAAACAACGAATAAATTAGAACTAAGACGCAAAATTCATTTATCGAATCGAAAATTGATTTGGCGCTTAGCTTAGGGATAATATACAACCCAAATAAAACATCAAATGAATGAAGTATACAAAGTAATTTTTTTTTTGTCGAATTGGAAGTTGATTTGGCGCGTAACTAATGGATAATATACAACCCAAATAAAACATCAAATGGATGAACAACCCAAACTGTTTTTATCGAACTGAAAATTCAGTTGGCGAGAAATTTATGGAGAATCTACAACTCAAACAAACCAATAGATGAATCAAGTATTCAACACTAAACGATTAAATCGAATAGAAAATTGGTTCAGCGCATACATTACTAAGAATCTACAGACCAAATGAAGCAACAAATAAAACAGAATTAAGTCGCAAAATTCATTTATCGAATCGAAAATTGAAAGTTTTTTTTTTTTTTTAGTAGTATTTATTGATTCATTCAGTTCAATCATACAAAATATATTATATCTCAACATTAACATAAGTCTAATCATGAACCTTGCAAAGTCATAACACATAATATAACTTCATAAAACATAGTATCATATTGCTAATATAACCTAATATTTGAATAGTCAAACAACTTATATCACCTGAATAAATCTAAATTTAAACAAACTTTTTTTTTAGTAGTATTTGATTGTCAGTTCAATCATAGAAAGTATATTATATCTCAACATTAACATAAGTCTAATCATGAACCTTGCAAAGTCATAACACATATTAATATAACTTCATAAAACATAGTATCATATTGCTAATATAACCTAATATTTGAATAGTCAAACAACTTATATCACCTGAATGAATCGGAAATTGATTTGGCCATGCCCTCCCCCCGCCCCCTTAAAAAAAATCACAGGACAGACGACGAACAATAAACATAATTAAAAAAATAACCACTCCCTCCCACCCACAAAAACTAAAACAAACCAAAAAAAAGAAAAAAAAACAAAAACAAAAACAAACAAAAACAAACAAAAACAACAAAAACAAAAACAAAACAACAAAAACAAAAACAAAACAAAACAATACAACAACAAAACAAAAAAAAACAAAGAGACAGTCTACAGCGGCGAGGATCGATCAAGCCCCTGAGTGGGCGAACCCGGCAGCCCCCTCCCATCATCTTTCTGGTTTTGATTAGTGCATAATACTTTTAGATATTCCCATTTTTTATAATGTCTTGTTAATGTGTTTCGCTCGAATGCAATCTTCTTTTCTTCTTCTTTACTCTTAAGTAGCTTTTCTCGTATCTCTTCCGCATTCGGTGGCTTATTTTTTCCTCTCCCAAGGTATATTAAATATTTAATTAGTAAAACTATATGATTAACTAATTGTCTATTTTCAGCTGCCTCATCTACCCCAATATGGATTTCCTTCCAACTTAATTCTTTAAGAATTGGAAGATTAAACAGAACACTACATAATTTCCACAATGTCCCTACTGTCTCACAATCCATAAATATATGTCTATATGTTTCCTCATCTTTACCACAAAAAGAACATTTGTTACTTGCTATAAATTGAAACCTGTGTAGATGATGATTTACAAAAACAATATTATATAGTAATTTAAAGTGAAGCCTGAATCGATATATCGTTTGGTGAGCTATCGTGATCGATCGACTAGTTTTTGATCAAGTCTTATTTATATTATTTTTTTTTGGTATTTTATTTTCAAAAATCAATATCTCCTGTATGCTGTCACCGTTGAATGTCGTGTTAAGTTTTCAGATGTTGATTTTGTGTAAGCTAACTATACACAACTTATTTTTTCAGGCCTCAGGTACCCTTTTTAAGTTTCGATTGCCCTGTGGACATGAATATGTGTTGCAACCCTTCTGCCCCTTAGGAGACGTAACTCCTTATTTCAATAAAAATAGACATCTTCTGCGATCATTTTAGTTGAGATAAAAAGACGGTTTAAGTCGAACGCCGCGACGAGGTGTCACTGTCATTAACGATTCAATCATCATTATGTAAATGTGTGGTTTAGGCCCGGCCCCCACTCGGAGGTCGAAGGGACCGCATGCGTGTTCCCAAAATCTCCGGTAAAGGGGGAATTTTTTGGGCGACACAATCCGGCCCGTGAATTGTAAAAAAAGGGGGTGTTTTTTATCTTTCACCCGGAGATTTCATTAAAAAAGGGGGTGCTTTTCTTTCTCTCTCTCTCTCTTCAACACCTGAGAAATTAAAAAAGGGGGGTTATGAAATATCTTGAAAAATTGATCAAATCCCAGGATCAAATTCCTGAAATTCCTGCTAGTTTTGATAGCTCATTCAGCCAAGAATATTTCATTTTGAAAAGTAGAAACACTGCCCCCAGTCCCACCCAGTCCTCCCTCGACTCGATATGATCTGGGAAAATACACCTCCTTTGTAAGTTCACAGCTGTATGTTATGATATTATGAACATATGCAGGGTGTCCTAACAAGTGGTCTCTCCTCTGGTCCAGGTTGTGATAATTGATTTCTTTTTGGGACACCCAGTACAGTATTGATTCAGTTCTAACCTCATGTGAAAGTGCCTCAGACAAACTTTGATGTCATGAGATTTTCATTTTTTGTTTGGTTTCTTATGACTGCATTGAGTTCTGAGATACCATTTTGAACATAAAAAACATCTCTTCCAAGTAATGTATTGTAATGACAGCTTACTTGGGAGGGGGGTTGGTGTCTGTCCTGAGATATGGGGTTGGAATGAGAGCTCACCTGAGATAGGGGGTACATTGAGCAGTGTTCTGAATTTAGGGGGGTCTCCAAGGCAGGAAAGCCCGCGCGCAAAGCCCGCGATAGGGGGTTCAGAAATTATGGCAGCCCTCAGATAGAGGGGGGGGGGGGGGGGGGGTGCTTTCAAAGGGAGGGAACAAGCATACGCGTACCCTAAATAATACTGGGGGGGGGGGGGGGGGCTTAGGATCCCGAAAGATAGGCCGAAACCAAATGATTTTGGTAAGATTATGATACAGTATTTATCCTTGTAATCGAGTTTTGTGTTTCTTTCTGAGATATTGCACAAACTCCGGCGCACTCATGCCTAGCCTTTTGCACGTCATATTCTGTGCCTTCTCCTTTCGTATCACATACTCTTTCAGCCCGATTGGTCCCCACCAAGACGATCGTACCTTGGTCCCACTCATACACTCGTTTTCATATCTTTGCGCAAATTCTTTTAACTCCGCAATTTCTGATTCCATACGGTCACGACCATACGCTTCTACCTTCTGCCACAACGTCCTGTTGAAATGGTCATACAATCTGAAATCACCAGCGTGCCATTCGTTAAGACGTTTCGTCAACGCGTTAGCTTTTGCCGAATATGTGTCCAAGGTTTTCCCCCCTTTTCCTTTGCCAAGAGGCACACGCATTTTTTTGTTTAGATGTACCATCGTCTGCATATCCCAGCACATTGTATCTTTTAGTAGAATCAGAGACTCGAAGAAATACTCCGTCAGCAGAACTAGGTCCATCTTTTCGTCAAGAAATTGAATGTAATCGTCGACTTTGGTGACATTGTACATATTTTTCTTACTGAAACCGAGGTCAAAAAGTTGTGGGTCTCGTCCGCTAAATCTCCCCATCTTGTTTAGGTCGTACTTTTCAAAATATACCTTGGGTTTCAGGGAGAACTCCTCCAATTCTACTTTGTATTGACGTTTCAAGACAAAGTAAGAATACATGCTGGAGAAATGGCTAGCTGCTTCACGAATTAGGGTGACGAACTTGGTGTCTACCGGCATTATCTTCTTGAAATCTGCAATTGTGATAGTAAAAAGGGATGGATGAGGGAGAGGGAGAGGGAAGAGAAATGGAAGAGTGATAAGCAGTGCAGAAATTACTGGTAAAAATATATTGTTGTAGGTTTCAAAATCAGTCCAAAATTGTATGGGCTACAAGGCGGAAACGGTCAAGTTTCAGGCGTCAGGTTTCTTGGGCGTCCTCAGAAATTAATACTAGTGAGTGTTATCAACCCCCCCCCCCGAAAAAAAATATAAATAAAAGAACAATGCCCAGATTCTGAGATGTGCTGACGCCCCTGTAGATAAATAAGACAACTTTCAGTGTATATACAAATGAAGAAAAGTTTGATTCTTTAAATCTTGTGTCATTGCTTAAGGTTTTATTCAGCAAAGGTAACAATAACAATCAGGTTCGTTTAATAATTGCCCGTTAGTTCCTTGCATTTTTACGACTGTTGGCCAGAGGAATATTGCAAACTGTTAAAAAATAGGCTTTTACGTTGTTGTTTTTGTTGTTGTTGTTGTTGTGTGTGTGTGTGTGTGTGTGTGGGGGGGGGGGGGGGTTACGGTACTGAACGCGTGCCAAAAGGGTAAATCATATTTGTGTCCCGAATAGTCTGCATTATTGCGTATTAAAAAAACCACTCCCAATAATTATAAACATGAAAAACCAACCGTACCTTCGTAAAAGAAGCGGGCGTGATTCGTCATTATGTTGTAATTTTTTCCCGGTGGCGGTTTCAATACCCCCGATGGCTTGAATTGCCCAACTCCTTCGATGTAGAAACCCTTGGCTGGAAGCATGAAAGTCAAGTCCCTTTCGTCTCCAAAACGGTAGAAGATATTCTGGAGAGTGGAACTGCCCGTCTTGTGCACTTTGATGTATACCAAGTCTCTGGCAGGAGTGCATGTTGACCCATGGGATTGTGAAGTCAAAGATTCCGAAGTATGTATTGGCGCAATATCAGCATTGCCATTGTGGTCTCTGATCCCTGTATCTATATCAGAGACGTTCGGTTGTTGCAGTTGAAGGCTGTGTTAGTGGATGAATTGTGGAGAGATTTAAAATAATATTTAATTGGAATTAATTTTGTTGGAATTGTTCTCAAATTATATTATTTCAATTTTATTAAAAGATACATGTGCCGGCCATGAATTTTCGCTGAATTTTATTTCAAATATCTGAAAGGAACACCACGTCAAGGCTATCGGTCATCTGTGTCTGCGCCGAAACGCACAGCACCGCGCAATCTCAGAAGTTAGTACAAATCCGTGCAAACAGAACTGCCAGATGGTTTTACAAGGCTTGTCGAACATAACATTCTGGCATATAATCACTGTTCTCCAATTTCATTATTGTTCACAACTTAAGCATTTGCTTGACTTTGCCCTTTTACTTATAAGCAACTTATGAAATGGGTCTAATATCACTTACTTGTTCAACGTTTTAGTGGAAACGATGTTTAACACACCTTCAACATGGTCACCATTATTGTATACGTGTGAACGAGATGTGTCGATGTCGTCGCCTACGGGGTCTGTACGAGTTACAATTCTTCTGGAAAGGACGAATAGGGATGCGGCGTGAAAGACGAGTGCGACGATGACTTTCTTCTGGTGATTGGACATTATGATCTAACTTTTTTTGGAGAAAAAAAGAGTTTTAAACAATTTTGTATTCACGAAATATGTATTAGCAACAATGTATACATGGACAAGTCAGACTGGCTGCAACGATTTTATAATAAAAACCTTTATTGAATTGAATTGAATAGAAATGAATAATTAATTCAAAATTATTTCCTAACTGCATATAGTAATGTTCATCCAATCTATAAGTTTCCTCGTTGATTCAGTGCTGAAAAATCTTAATTAGGATGTACTTGGTAAATCACTACAGGAATTCAGCAAAATTATAGTCAGCATGATACCGTTTAATTTGACGCGTAAAGAAGTTTACAAACGTGTATTACAAATAAGATTTTAAGACGAACATACTTTAGTTCTGTTTAATTCATTGCTAATATTGATATTTAATGTTCCGCATTGTCTAACATCATAATTCATGAGCATATTATGAATACCATGAAAACAAGATAATACTAAACTCCTCAAAAAAAGTTTGGAAATCTGACTTTGATAGATCATTTCTCCCGAGTCTTAGTGAATATTGATGTTTGATTGATACCACTGAAAATATCATTTAATTCTCTTTAAAATGATACCCTACATGATATGATTATCGTTCACATGCGGCAAGGTCAAAATTCAAAAGTTGCAAAATGACACAATATTGAAAGTCACTGTTCTTTTTTACCGTGCATGGTGATGAGTGAGTTTCCCAGTTGTTTCTTTTGTTTTCATGCATCTTAACATCAACATTAACATGGAATCAAACAGACCTCTGCACAAGCAAACACATAACAAACAAAAAAACATGCATGCATGGGTATTTCAAAACACGACTCAAACCATGTTATCTCACAGAACCATCACTACATAAACCACAACAAAACATCAAAAATGAGGAGGCAGTGGCTTGATTTAATGGATTTTCATCTTTATTGTCACATACAGAGATAGATAGATAGATAGATAAATTTTATTTTCACACGGTAAAAAACCCAAACAGATACAAAGTCTGATTTACATTGGGGCCGTGCCATAAACTAATATACAAACTAAAGGCACCCAAAATTAAAATACATAAATCACATCGGAAACATATTATACGAGTCAAGATAACAAATAAAACTGGGTCAAATATATACAAAATAATTAAAATTAATACAAGCATAGTTAAAGAAATTCTTTATTTCTTATACATTCTTATAATTACTAAATACGTGTAATAAAATATATATAATTATAAAACGCAAATACTGGTAGTACATATAAAGGCCAGAATATATAATGCACAATTAAACACGTCTCTTCATACATACTATCAGTTCAACAAACTCTACGTAAACACACACACACACACACACACACACACACGTTTACATGGCTTTACTTCCGAGGACAACTATTGTTCCTCTATTGTTACTCGTCCTCGGACAGTCGACGGAATAAGGCATAAATTCATTGTTCGACGTTCGAGGACTATTGTCCGGCTTCCGAGGACCATTGTTGTCATGATTTTTTTTTGTTCTCTGTCCGAAAATGTCCTCGGACATAATGCTAAACAAACGCACATACTCACACAGGTATACTTGTGTGTCTTTCCCTTTGTTCTCTCTATTGTTCAAATAGCCACACAAGCAGCAAAAAAAGCCACACAAGCCTGACGGAATAAAGGCATCTATTGTGTTTGACAGTCCAATTAGTCACACAAGTATACCTCTGTTGGTACACCTGTACATGTACACACAGAGATCCGAAACACCCATCTTCATCACACATAGATCCGAAACACCCATCTTCATCACACATTTATCAACCCACTCCACATCATGACATACAGATCTCTACATACCACAAACAAGCACATCAGGCAGTAAATTCAAGTAAAATAACAATGCAGAAAACATAAGATATAAATGAGAAATTGCAAAATTGAGACGAATCCCCCCCCCCTCCATTCATTTCCTGTTATTTACTAATGCCCTTTTGAAACTGGTAACAGTATTACATTGTTGATGTTGAATTGGGAGTGAGTTCCAGCAAGAATCTTTGATTTCATCAATTAACATGATCAAGGCTCAGTAACGGGTGGACGACCCAAGTGCTTGCACCACCGCCTGGCACCGCCTGGCACCGCCTCCTCATGCTGCTGATGAGCTTCGTGATTCGTTGCTGTGGAACGGCATTCCATTCTTCAATCAGAATCTGACGCAGTCCTGCCAGTGTCGTTTCATTGGTGACTCTCTTCCGTACAGACTGGCCGAGTTGATCCCAGAGTCTGGGCTGCATGCAGGCCACTCCATTCTCGTGATATCCTCTCTCTCGAGAAAATTGCGGACCAGTCTCGCGTTGTCGTCTTGCAGGATTGCGTCGTTCCCCATATTCCTTAAATACGGGACAGCTGTTGGTTGGAGGATCTCGTCTCTATACCTCTGAGCAGTGAGGTTTCCGTCAATGACAACAAGTTCTGTTTTTCCTGCAGTCGAGATGCCTCCCCACACCATCACGCTTCATCCACCGAATGGTGTAACGCGGTCGATGCAGCTATCGCCGAAACGTTCACCCCGCCTACGCCACACCTTCGCTCGCCGATCAACTTTCCGCAGGCAGAAACGCGACTCTGGACATCACCATCTGCCACTCGCGCCTGTCCCTTACAAAAATTTTCTGTGGTATACCACACAACGTTACCACAGGATATACCATAGGATATACCATAGGAAAATTCCTGTGGTATACCACAGAAAATTCCTGTGGTTTTTTGGGACATTTACCACATAGAAGTACCACACATAAATACCACACGGGATTACCACATAGAAAATACCACAAGAAAAATACCCATGGAATTCACCTGTGGATCTTGTGGTATTTTGGGACGTATACCACAGAACCCCGGGCCCATTACCACATGTTAATACCACAAAACAATACCACAAAGCAATACCGCATGCCAGTACCACACAGCAATACATGTGGTATTTTGGGACATATACCACACAAATCACGTCAATACCACATGGCTGTACCACACAGCAGTACCACATGGCTGTACCACATGGCTGTACCACACAGCAGTACCACATGGCTGTACCACACAGCAATACATGTGGTATTTTGGGACATATACCACATAAATCACGTCAATACCACATGGCTGTACCACATAGCAGTACCACATGGCTGTACCACATAGCAGTACCACATAGCTGTACCACACAGCAATACCACATAGCAGTACCACATGGCTGTACCACATAGCAGTACCACATGGCTGTACCACATGGATGTACCACACAGCAGTACCACATGGCTGTACCACACAGAAATACATGTGGTATTTTGGGACATATACCACACAAATCACGTCAATACCACATGGCTGTACCACATAGCAGTACCACATGGCTGTACCACATAGCAGTACCACATAGCTGTACCACACAGCAATACCACATAGCAGTACCACATGGCTGTACCACATGGCTGTACCACACAGCAGTACCACATGGCTGTACCACACAGCAGTACCACAAAGCTGTACCACATAGCAATTCCTGTGGTATACCATAGGGCAATACCACAGATGTTTACCACATACCGCATAGCAGTACCGAAAACCAGTACCACACAGATGTACCACACAGCAATACCTGAGTTCATCTTTGGACATAGGCCAATACCACAGAGAAGTACCACACAAAAATACCATACTGAATATGAGAGTACCACACAGCTACTCTCATATGGTATTACTATGTGGTACTCCCTTGTGGTATTGCTTTGCGGTACTCCTCTGTAGTATTGCTGTGTGGTACTTCTCTGTGGTATTTCTGTAGTATTACCCTGTGGTATTGCTCTGTAGTTTCCCTGTGGTATTACTGTGTGCTACTCATCTGTGGTATTGCTGTGTGGTACTCGTCTGTGGTATTGCTGTGAGGTACTCCTGTGGTACTGCTATTTGGTATTCCCCTGTGGTATAGCTGTATGGTACTCCACTGTGGTATAGCTGTGTGGTACTCCTCTGTGGTAAAGCTCTGTGGTACTCCTATGTGGTATTATGGTGTGTGAGTCTTGTGCCGGTGTCAATATGTGATACTCTGTGGTATCGCTCTGTCATACTACTGTGTGGGTTTTCTGTTTGGTACTGATGCATGCTACTGGTGTGCGGTTTTGCCAAGTACAGTGCCTGTCACAATTCTTCTTCTACCTGTTAACCTGCAAAAGCTTATCACAATAGGATCACAGTGGGATCACCGGACCATATCTATTGAATTCAGCGCTTGCAGGTTAACAGGTAGAAGAATTGTGACTTGCACTGTATTACCACATTCACAAAACAATTCACCATCAAGCATGATCCCATCAGAATACTACAGACCAACACGTTTTACTACATATAATGAAAGTGGAAATTGCAAGTTAAGGGAACAAATTCCTTCACTTTTAATAAAAGGAAATATACATATATAAACTGCTACGTGTATACTGATATTTAAACTCTGCACAACTTGTAAGTCCCTCAAGCATTTGCAGATATTCTCTCTCTTTAAAAAAAGAAATAGGAAAAGTATATAAACTTTGCTGGTAATCTGATATACACTTACAAATTCTTGAGGAACTTATAAGTTTCATTTAAGATAGATATATAATAAAAACATGTCGCCATGCAATAAATACAGAGTGTACCTGAATAAATATTTGTGTGGTACACACTCTCAAGGTAAAAGGCAGGTAAAGTATTGAAGTAAAATTGACCCGTAACTGTTAAGAAATTAACTTTGAAACACTAGTAACATATGATTCAAATCCCTGAACAGATACTACATGGAAAACAGGGAGGCAGTATTGAGTTAATTCAGGAATGAGAAAAAAAAGCTCCAAGAATGAATGTAGCACTAAAACCTGACTTCAGAAGACATTGAAGTTCAACATTTGTTGAGGAGCTCCCCTTTTGGCATCTTACACCTACATGAAATTATGCTCGATGAGTAGTTGAGAACTACCAACGTCCTCTGCAAATTTTCCCATTTGGAGGCCAGTTCCAGGCTCCCATGTTACAGTTTGATTTAATGATTATATTGAAAGTTGAATAGTACAGTTCATGAATACCGCCATAATATTTTTTTCTGTCCGAAAAGATGCACAAGACTTGAATGAAATAAGTCATGAGTACAAAACTCTCTAGCTAGCATGTGTGAAGAACATTCTTCAAAAGCTCATTGTACCAAGAATTCTTGGTACAATGAGCTTATGAAGAGACCATTGTGAATTTTGAAGAGCGACAGTTTCTTTTGATGTGTGCTCACTCATAAACTTGGTCAAATAAAATGTTCTTCACACACGCTCACTAGAGAGTTGAGGGACATTGCAAAATTTTGTTACTGGTCATTTCTCAGTTAAAAATGCTACTTTCATGAGGACAGCAGTTACATTCCTATGAATGGACATGACTATAATCTAAAAAATACACAACTAACACATATCTGAAATATTGTCTCTTGTTTAGAACACAGTTTTCCTCTTGATTACAATTTTGAAAGAATGCACAAGTGGCTAATTGTTAAGTATAACAAGTACAAGTATAACATGTACATTATCAGTCTCCTCTTCTCATGATCAAGGATACTGCAGGGCTCTGAGTAAGAGTAAAGTCTTCAATAGTATTTCTGTTTTTTAAATGTCACCTACATTATTGTTTCAGTTTCATGTTCAAAAGTGAGGATTTCCCAAAGATATATGTATATGTATGGATATATATACATGTATTTTCATAACTATGCAAATTTCATACATTGCCCCAACAGAAGAATACATTTTTAAAATCATTTTGTAATCTGACTTCCAAGTCCACTTTTTTGAGGAGACAAGTAAAAAGTAAATTAAAAAAGGCTTGTCAAATAGATAAGACATTTACATTATGACTTGACATTATCTCAGAAATTTAAAGTGTCATTATAAAGACTAGCAAATGATAAGTTAATCTTATATGAATGATTCTAAACATGTACGTACGAGTCACACATGCTGCTACATATAAGTACTCCTCTGAGCCCAAGCACGGTACCACGTGCCCACAGATCCACTCTTACTAACGCAGCTAAGACATGCTCGCCGAATTCCTCACGTACCTACATGTACATGTAGGCAGAACGCTTCGCTCAGGTCCAATCCCTTAGACATAAGCTTGATCCTGCCGAGCCTCAGACTGAACAAAATGCCATCTTTCCTGCCATGCAGATAAAAGAAAATGAACAATTTAAAAAAAAAGTGTCAATTTACACAAGGGCAGAAGAAAAAAGAATGCATCATCTTCCCATTTCCAAATATCATTATCAAAGTTGTAATAAAATGTTTTTGTTCATATCTACATATTTAAATCATTCTTTTTATTTAATTTCACAACATTCTTGCAAGAAAACATCAAAATATTTTCAGAAAATGTCTTCCTGAGCAACTATTGCAAAGTAAATTTTATTAGATCCTCCGGATTCGTCATTAAATTTGATACATCTAACAAAATTTATGCACCGGATGATCAGATGCAACTCCCCCCCCCTCCCCCCTGCCGGCCATGCAGCCTCTACATAATGTTTGAATAATTTTGGCTCTTTTCAGGGACACTATAGGTCTATCTACTCATAAAATAACGTAGCATCGCTTATTTGATTTATGAAACATGCATGCAGAAAGTTGATACCCACCATAGGACAAAAACAACGAATACATGTATATGAATAGGTGGAACTACAAGCTTAACTTAAACCTTCATTCATTACTCTCACTCATCAACTGTCGAGTGATGCTCAGTACAAAAATACCCATCAAGAAAGTGAATAATATTAAATGAATTGCTATTACTTCATAAAATACATTGCCATTGCTCACCTTTGAAATGAAGTTTATAATCCAGAAATCTTGTAGGCACATGTTCTGCCTTTCACTTGCAATCACTGGCTGTTGTAGATCATTTGAATCTCTAGCTAGCTGCGCATGCCCGAACTGCATGCATGCAAAGACCGCGTTAATGTAACAGCTGGCATATTGCCAAATATGTCTGCCATAGTGTCTGCCATAGAGTTATACACAGAACTCAACTCTATGGTGTGTACCGGTGTACCAATACATGTGTGTGTCTGTGTGTGTGTGCAGTTGCTTGTGCATAGTCTATTAGATTCAGACCATTTTGCAATGAAATGTAATATGTTGGTAATCAATAGGCCTACGCGTCGCGATGGTATTGATGCTTAATAGCACTTTAATTTGGGGCCCGTAACATAAAGAGATAACTCAATCTTACGATTGATCAATCGTAAGTCTATGGCAAACCATGTACTAAAGAGTTACAATTGATTGTAAGATTTATTGTATCTTTATAAATGTTACAGGCCCCTGATATTAAACATACTAAAGTGTTCAGAATTCACTAACTGATTGAAATAATTCAATGTGTTTCGAGCTATTCATTCTGAGGCATCTTCTGAGGGTATGAAAAATTTCATAGGAAATACCACAAAGAAAAACTATACCACAATTACCATACAGCGGTGCTGTGTTATTTATATAGTACAGTGGTATGAAAAATACCATAGGAAATACCACAAAGAAAAACTATAGCACAAAAATACCATACAGCAGTGCTGTGGTATATATATAGTACAGTGTAATACCACAGGGATGAAAAGGCCCACACAGATTCCTGTGGTACTGCAGATGTGATCGCCTGTGGTAGTCATGTGGTAAAAGAAATACCACATGAAATACTACAAAGAAAGATGTACCACAGAAATATCATACAACAGTACGTGCTGTGTTATTTATGTGGTACAGTGTACACGGCTGTAAAATATACCACATAAATCATAAATAACACAGCACTGTCGTATGATATTTCTGTGGTACAGCCTTGTCACACTGTACAACAGTACAGCACTGTTGTATGATATTTCTGTGGTAAATTTTCTTTGTAGTATTTCCTGTGGGTAAATGGGTACCACATGGGTACCACAGGCGACACATACCACAGGAATCTGTGTGGGCCCTTTCATCCCTGTGGTATTTTTAGTTCCAAGTATGTACCACAGACTATAGTCCTCTGCAGTACCACAGGAATCTGTGTGGGCCTTTTCATCCCTGTGGTATTTTCTGTGGTATTACACTATACTATATAAATACCACAGCACTGCTGTATGGTATTTTTGTGGCATAGTTTTTCTTTGTGGTATTTCTTATGGTATTTGTCATACCACATGGGTACCACAAGCTACATCTCTGCAGTACCACATGCTTATGTGTGGTACCTCTTCATCCCTGTGGTATTTTTAGTTCCAAGTATGTACCACAGGCTACTCCTCTGCAGTACCACAGGAATCTGTGTGGGCCTTTTTATCCCTGTGGTATTTTCTGTGGTAGTACACTGTACTATATAAATACCACAGCACTGCTGTATGGTATTTTTGTGGTATAGTTTTTCTTTGTGGTATTTCTTATGGTATTTTTCATACCACATGGGTACCACAGGCTACACCTCTGCAGTACCACATGCTTATGTGTGGTACCTCTTCATCCCTGTGGTATTTTCTGTGGTATTATAAAGTACCACAGAAATACCACAGGAATACCACAGGATATTTTTGTAAGGGGTTCCAGCGGAGATGATCGTGGCACCAACGAAGGCGCTCCTGCTTCTGTCGAACAGTCATTGCTGGCTTCTTTGCCGTCTTTCGTGCTCGGAGATTGGCAGCATGGAGGCGGTTTCTCACTGTTTGATCAGATACCCTGGTGTTGAACCTCCTAACAACGCTTCGTTGAATACTCTGTGACGATCGTCTACGATTCTGTAAAGCAAGTACACTGATATAACGGTCTTGCTGTTCCGTCGTGATCTTCGGACGTCCACTCCTGGGCCGATCCTTGACATCACCCGTTGCTCGGAATTTCTGTTTCCATTTAGTGATGGTCCCAGGGCTTACACCAAGTCTCTCTGCTACATCTTTATGAAGCATCCCAGCTTCGATTTGCCCAATGGCGCGGACCTTTTGAACATTACTTACACGTGGCAAAATGAACAACCAACCTAACAGACTGAGCCATTAACACTGCCTGACATGGCACCACCAAAAGCTTGAATATGAAATTAAAACTTCTACTATTGAATTTGACATTCATGGTTGACCAGTTGATAACAAAAGACATCACTCCGGACAAAAGAATCATGTTCTTTATTGACCCTTCATGACCATTTCTGCTCGTTTTGCAGCTTTTCAGTTCAGACCTTATCCAACACTTTTGAATCCTGCTCTTTTCCTGATGGCATGATCATAACAGGCAGGGTATCATTTTAAAGAGAATTAAATGATCTTAAACTTGAATTATATCAAACATGCATTGGGTAATATTGGGAGATGGGAGAAATTAGTGGCCAAAGTCAGATTTCCAAACTTTTTTTGAGGAGTTTATATAGCCCAACAATTTTGGCGGGCTACAACGTCTAAAACGGCACCCAAAAGGAATGATTTAAAAGGTATTATTCATGTATTGAACAGTGATGCATCGTCACATCGATTGGCAAAATACATTTTAAAGGACAATTAACCCCACGTGATATTCTAGATGCACCTATTGTCTGCTACGTCTTTCCATGGAGGCTGCCATTTTGTGCATGACACGGATCATTAGGTACCATATGCATTGATAATAGCCTACCTTTACAACAGATACGTCGCTTTGTTCTGATTGTATTACGATTGTTATTGGCCATGGGCCTAGATAATTGACGACCCATGAGTTCTAATAGCCATCCTGTAAAGCAGATTCCTCGCTTTGTTTTGGTATTGTTACGATTGTCTCCGTCCTTGACGTCAATTCTCCGTCCTTGACGTATATTTTTTATGAAGTATATTTTTTATGAACAAATTAAGACCTTTTAAAAAATATATAAAACTAAACTTACATTTCAGAATATGTGACTTTATCTAATATATATTTGTCCTCTAAAAATCAATTACAAGTTAACGATGAAGGAAATTTTACTTGGGATGAAAAATATGTTCGTGTACACATAAAGTAATGGCAGCCCCCTTATTATTGCTAGCAGACGATAACTTGGCTGGAAAATAGTGATTTATATCTATATCCTGTGTTTTTACATGAAATTGCATGTATCAAATAAGAGGCATATACTACACCATTCAAAATAAGCTAATTCATACGCTGAGGTTAATTTCCCTTTAAGGAAGACAGAACAAAGGGAGGGAGAGAGATGGGGAGGGGGAGGAAAGAGACGGGGGGGGGGGGGGGGGGAGGGGCATGATAAGGAGGTGTCACGCGATCCCCCTGTCTCTATTAATACATGATTTACAAGTATAACATGGAACAATATAGCTTACGTAATATTTGACTAGACTGAAGTACGGAGTTAATTACCCTGTTCGCTGCTTCCTATTGCGTTGTGCTTCATAAGCTTGCATGGCGCTAACCACATAAATCTAATTTGTCTATGTGCTAAATTACGATCACCAATATTATGTTTTACTATACCCTATACCAGAGATTTTCCACATAGGCCTACAGTGCGTCCCAGAAAAAAACGAAACCGAGATTTATCGATGTTTAATCACATCTTAATCACAATTATGATTAATAAATGACACATATTGGTAAAGCTTGGATCCTCTTCTTTCATTTGATGCCACTCATATGTTTAAAATTGAGGTGTTGAGTTTGAAGATTGAGGTGTCATATGAAAGGGCAGAAAATGAACTTTCTAGAAATGTGACTATCTCTTTGAAATTCAGATATCGTTGGCCAAACGACTTTTTGGTAGCCCTGCTTCATATTGTCTTTATTCATTCATGCGTGAAGTATGTATCATACGAGTGGCTTAAAATGAAAGAAGAGGACCCAAGCTTTATAAATATGGGTTATTTATTAATCATAATACTAATTAAGATATGATTAAAAATCGGTAAATCTCGGTTGCGTTTTTTCTGGGACGCACTGTATAGCAACACGTATTTATCAACTTGCGTGCATTGTTATAATGCATATGATAGTAGTTATGTTTACACGTAGTACATAGCATAGATGCTTTGTAAGTCTCGAAACTATTTCCATTGCGTTCAGAAAGGCCATGATCGACTTGCTTCTATCACCGACGCACTATTCATCGCTCACTCGCTGCCAAAACAATAATTGCTGCGCCACACACGGTGACCCGAGTATAATTGGTATGGTCAAAACGCGCGGAAGTTTGTGCACAGGGGTCATATCATACGAAGTTGCGAGTTAAGATAGCAGCGAGTGAAGCAGCGATTGCGTTCACATTACAAATAGTCACAAGCGGTGGGTGGTCTACCGTAAAGCATCGATGCTTTGTCGCTGGATCCTGAGATTTACTCCTGCCAAACTCGCTGCCAGAATAGTTTCGAAACCTAGCTCCAACTCGCTTCTATCTCGTTACTATCTGCGTTCAGACAGCGTTTGGTCTTAAAACTATCTGGTCATGACCAAAATAGTCTCGAAACCTAGATAGCATCGATGCTATCGCTCTACGTGTGAACCCGCCTAATGAAATACAATATCATGCAGAACAGGAGAATGTAAGTCTGTCGATTTGAAGGGTGTAGGTAAGGTGGGCAATTTGCCACCCCCGACAGAATTTCAACTATGAAAAAAAAAATGCTTGATATTTCAGTCATTGTGAAGAAATTTTATCAAAGTAAATTTTAACTAAATTGCTCTCGTAACCTTATGAATTAGGGATAACTTTTCAAAAAAATTCTCCCACGTGTATTCAAAATCTATATATACATATTACGCTAAGGATTTGGGGCCTTTTTTTTTGTTCGAATAGGCGTCTCCCCTGGCTCTTTCGGTCCCCACTTTTGATACCCACGGGCGGGGAATGGTTCTTAGATTGTTGGGAGGCACTTTTTAAGGGCTGACGTGCCGTCCATATTTCAAAAATTCATTTCTAAACATTGAATATCCGGAGGGAGTAATAATTCTGCCAACCCATGAAGCTGGTTTGTAGCTTCATGCCCAACCCATACCCTTTACATGTGAAGGGAAAAAACCTCAATT
The DNA here is from genome assembly GCA_025617745.1 of Heliocidaris erythrogramma. Lineage (NCBI taxonomy): Eukaryota > Metazoa > Echinodermata > Echinoidea > Camarodonta > Echinometridae > Heliocidaris > Heliocidaris erythrogramma. The sequence continues at coordinate 15,144,064 of CM046872.1, read as the reverse complement.
GGTGTGTATTGCCAAAGAACAGCGTGACGTGTATATCCGCATGTATGGCTTCAATGTATACGACGCAACACACGTGTTATTCGTTCGCACCAGGGAATCTCTTACACTTCCCTGCAGGTACTATGTTTCACGCATAGAGTTACATCATTTGTAGCTTCATGGTTACAAACACACAGTTAAGTGTGTATGTAACTCTATGGTTTCACGGCGGTGGTGGGGGGGGGGGGGGGGGGGGGGTGGCTGGAGGAGGTGTCTCATTGATGCCGGTACGTCATCCACGTGAAAACGGATAAAAAGTGTACCTTTTCAGCAATAGGAGCATAACCCAGGTTACGCGTTTAGGGTATCAAAAAAGCAAAAATCAAGAAAAAGGCCTAAATAGGATGTAAAATACCAATCAAGATATAAAAGCGCAACATAAAGAAAATTATACAAACATAACAATAGAATGAATAACACGAAAAAATATCTGTCTTCAAAACGCAAGATTGAACAAATGGGATTTTAGGTTGTCCTTAAAGGAGTTGGAGTTCTTCACCTCCTGTGGAAGTGAATTCCACAGGGCTGGTCCGGCATGAGCAAAAGCTCGTTCCCCCCAAGATTTCTTAGAAAGCGGAACATGTAGAAGACCAGAGTTAGATTGTTATATTCAGGGGCTGTTCCGTTAATAATGTGATAGACCAAAAGAAGGATTTTAAAAATTATACGTTCCCTTACGGGCAACCAGTGAAGATTTTGTAAGATAGGGGTAATGTGACTCCGTTTGCTTGTCAGAGAAACAATGCGTGCAGCTGCGTTTTGTAGCTTTTGTAATTGAGCAATTTGTGAATTTGGTAAGTTGTAGAGTAGGCCGTTACTGAAATCAAGGCGTGAGGAAATGGACAAGTGGACAAGTTTCTCTGTAGCAGAACGAGTGAGATATTTTCGGATGAAGCCAATATTGCACAATTGATAGCGAACTGATTTGCAAATGCTAGTAATTTGTTTCGACATAGACATTTGAGAATCAAGCATAACTCCAAGATTGCGACATGAGTTTGACAAAGGAATGTCATTACCAGAAATAGAACGGCAGAGAATTTGATTTCATCCAAGCATCAATATCAGCGATGCAATTTTCTAAATTGCGCAAGGTTTGGAAAGCTTGAATTTGACGTGGCGGAAAAGAAACAAAAAGTTGTTTGTCATCTACATATAAATGATAGTGAACAGAGTGACGTTGAAAAATAATTCAAAGGCCGGTTAAAGAGATCGAAAATAAGGTGGGCCCGCCAACAGAGCCTTGGGGGACCCCGCAGCTTAACGGCCTAGCAGAGGATGTGAAATCATTCAAAGGAACAGACTGTGAATGGCATGACAGATATGATTGGAACCATTCAAGGGCCTTGCCCTGGATACCCAAACTTGCAAGAGTATTTACAAGTATTTTGTGGTCTACGGTATCAAAAGCCGAAGACAGATCTAAAAGGACCATGCATGGCCGTGACGGATCCAGAGTCCATTTCTCGTAATATAAAACTGGAAACATTAATGAGTAGGGTCTCGGCACTATGATGAGAGCGGTAAGCCGACTGTAATGGGTCAAATAAATTGTGTTCCAACAAATAATCTGAGAGTCTACAGAAGACAACTCTCTCTAGATTCTTAAACAGAAATGGAAGATTGCAAACAGGACGATAATTTTTCAGGGATTCATGATCCAAAGAAGGTTTCTTCAATAAAGGGCGAACAAGAGCTGTTTTTAAGACTGAGGACACAGTGGCTTGATCTATACTGAGATTAACGATTTGAGAAATAATTGGAGCAAATGTGGATGCGCAATCTTTTACAAGAATGGTAGGTACTGGATCCGATGGACAAGATTTGGGAGGCAATTTACGAAGAAGGGAATAAATTTCATCCGCAGTGGTACACGGAAAGATCTCCAGGGTAGAAGAGGTGACAGGTTCGAGTGGTACAACATTTGGATTGAGGCTATCTCGGATTTTTTAAACTTTTAAATGGAAGAACTCAATAAATGTTTCGGCCATGGAACTGCCATCAACATGTGTAGGTAACGGAGTAGACTGTTTGCGGTTCAAAAGTCGATTGGCGACATTGAAGAGTTTCTTGTGATCATCTCCACAGTCTTCCATGAGTATGGTGTGATATGAACGTTTAGCCTTGGATACAAGGTAGTTCACGCGGTCTCTCTGAGCACAAAACAACTCTCGGTCTATTCGGAGCTTCTCGTTGTTGCACCATTTCCTCTCAAGTCTCCGTCGCTCCTTATTTGCTTTGGAGATGTCAGAGTTATACCAAGGAATGTCCTGGTGAGATCTCACTTTACGAGTCATGGCTGGTGCATGAGAGTCCAATAACCTGCTGAGTTCTAGTTGTAGCGGTTGACAGCATCATCAACGTTCTCCGTTGCGAAAGGCATGATGCTGCTGCTATTAACATCCTTGGTAAAGTCAGTCCTGTTGATGCCCTTTATATTACGAGAAGAGAAAGTGGCAACTTTCCGTTTGGGCTTATCGAAACGTAGCAAACAGGTGATAGCAGAGTGGTCGGAGATACCGGGTATAACACATAAGTGTGAATACAACAGTCTATCGGAGTTCCGGACCAGTATGGCATCAAGAATATGACCATGATCATGCGTAGGCGTAGTCACCAACTGGCGAAGTCCATGGCCATTGACGAGGTCGTTGAACCTTTGGGTATGTTGGGATGAGAGATTGTCTAAATGTATATTAAGATCTCCTGTGATAACAAGGGGAGATAACTTATACAATTTCTCATCCAACAGATCTGAAAATTCATTAATGAACAAAGAAAAAGATTGATAACCTGGTGGTCTATAAATAACTAAGATCTCGAGCCTAGTCATATTATTTGCGACAACGGCTGACATAGATTCGAAAGTTACTTTCTAAATTGAACTCTCAAGGTATTTTTTAAATTTTATTTTTATCTATTTATTTTTATTTATTTATTTATTTATTTATTTATTTATTTATTTATTTATTTATTTATTTATTTATTTATTTTATTTTATTATTATTATTATTATTATTATTATTTTTTTTTATTTTTTTTTGGGGGGGGGGTGAAGGGGTGAAGGGCAGGAACATATAACTGTTAGATGTAAAAAAAAGGGGAGGGGGTTTCGGCCACTTCATATTTTAAGACTCTTTAAAATCGATTAAATTTATTTCTACTTTTATCATAGAAGTATATGCTACGGTAAACTTCCTTTTGCGACAGCCACCCAACATGAAAACAATGTATAGCGTTCTGGTTGGGGTTAGGGTTTAGGGTTTAGGGTTTAGGGTTTACATAACCGCACATTTGGACGGCTGTCGCATAAGTCATTACTATTATCAACAACTAAATTAACATGAAAGGGAAAATGGCCCTCATACAGTTGGAAACATGTTATTGTATATCGCCTCAAATATTATTATTCATTGCCTTATGACAGACTAAACCGATCTATAGACATCATTCGGGGAGGGGAGGTGTAGCAGATCACGTAACTTAGGAATATCGGTTGCCACGGTGTAAAGAAGGAACACCCCACCAAAATTTCCTTCGAAAATATTTCCACAATGATATGAATACGTATATATATTACTCCCGTCTCCCCTGGCGCTGGGGGTGACGGGAGGTCGATAGAAGTGGGGGGGGGGGGGGGGGGGGGGGTAGTAGGGAAAAGTCCGTCGGTCCTCCCAAGACCCATATATGGGGCCAATAGTCATAGCCAATAAATTCATTTTTTCTCATTTGTGTATCCTTCACACGGGACGTACCGCTAATTATGCATGTTATGTTTTCATGGCCTTAGAATTAAACCACAGAAACATGACATGATCACATCCCTCCCTCTAGCTCTATGCATGGATATACTCACTGGCGGTGGCAGGGGCACAGGGGGCGATGGCCCATCCTATTCAGCAACTAAAAAAAATCATAACTAAAAAGCAGTCCGGACGTTGAAATAACTTTCCTCCTAAAAAAAAAAGTGCTACGAGCCAAATTTTCTATAAAACGTCAGAGCTTTTGCGCTTCTCGCGGGAAAACTTCCCCCTCCCTGCACACACCCTCTGGGGACCGTCTGCCCCCCCCCCCCCTATTGAAAAATCCTGGCCATGCCTGTGGATATACTATGGATATACTACTATAAATCTATCCATGCTCTATGATTGTGCGAGAATCCCGCCCTGGTGTAAATGAGATCGTGTGTCATCCACAGGCCACAGGGCCGACGTAACATAAATAAAATCATTATTAAGTCATTCATAAAGTAAAACAATCGTCATTTAGTCTTCAGCAAGATGAAAATGTGTTTTCTTCAGAACTCATCTAATATTTGAATAAATAACACATATTAATATGTTGTAAAATACTTCTTGTTAAAAAAACCCCCATTTTACTCGACTTTTCTTTTTATTCACTCGATTATTGTGCCGAATATACGGTACGATGATTAATCATAAACACAGCTAGCGCCCGTGGATGTCCACGGGCTGCTTATGCTAGTATATATATCTTACGCTAAGGATTTGGGGCCTTTTTTTTTGGTCGAATAGGTGTCTCCCCTGGCTCTTTCGGTCCCCACCTTTTGGTACCCACGGGCGGGGAATGGTTCTTAGAGTGTTGGGAGGCACTTTTTAAGGGCTGACGTGCCGTCCATATTTCATAAATTCATTTCTAAACATTGAATTTCCGGAGGGAGTAATAATTCTACCGATGGAACAGCGCACTGCCATACGCATGATAATGTACCTTCTGTGATGCCTCAACCCATACCCTTTACCTGTGAAGGGGAGAAACCTCATTTGGTGTCATTGTCAAAGAACAACGTGACGTGTAGCCCGTACACGGCGCAACAACACACGTGTTATGTTTCGCGCATAGAGTTAGCTTCATGGTTACATACACACAGTTTAGTGTGTATGTATCTCTATGGTTTCACGGCGGTCGCGGGGGGGGGGGGGGGGGGGGGGGTGGAGGAGGTGTCTCATTGATGCCGGTACATCATCCACGTGAAAACGGATAAAAGTGTACCTTTTCAGCAATGAGCGCATAACCCGGGTAAAGCGTTTAGGGTATCAAAAAAGCAAAAATCAAGAAAAAGGGTATCAAATTCAGAGACTGTTAAGAAGAAGCTCTGCGGAAGGAAGGGGGGGGGGGGGGGAGGTATAGTTTGGTAATGTGTTCCAAATTAGGTTACATTTCTTTTACGGTTCCCTTTTGGCTAAAAAGAGGTCTATGATGATGATGATGTAGGCCTAATCCTCAAATATAGGATGTAGAATACCAAGCAAGATATAAAATCGCCGTTAATGGTATAAAACTCAGAGATAGACGGGTTTCCTTGTTTAGGGTATCAAAATCTGCAAGTGATTTACGTGGATGATGTACATGTCTCAATGAAACATCCGGGGGGGGGGGGGGGGGGGGGGTGGTTGGTCGTCGCGATCGATTCGGATCGATTCAGGAGCACGTAAACACCCTATGGGTGGGCCCTTGCCTATGTTATGTGGGACTGTGTTCAACATTCACTGTTGCAGCAGTCAAAACAGACAACAAAATTGCTCTAAGCAAGATGTAGGCCCTTGCCTATGTGGGACTGTGTTCAACATTCACTGTTGCAGCAGTCAAAACAGACAACAAAATTGCTCTAAGCAAGATTTAATTTTCTTAAATTTGCTAGATTACCTGGGGTGGTATTCTGAGATTTATTTTATCTTGATTTTAGTGAAATAATTTTAATTGTCATAACAAAATGTACGCTTATGGCGCACCATTGGTTAATGACTGCGCAAAAGTGGCTGTGTACGTGGAATTCATCTGCGCAAACACCAATGAAATTTTGCAATTTAAAATTTGTTGACAATTTAAATCTTTTCACTAAAATCAAGATAAAATAAATCTCAGAATACCACCCCTGATTCAAAGACTCTTCAACTCTTACTCAGATACTGTGCCACAAATTTGGGGATTCAGAAATGAAAGTGAAATTTTAAATAATTATTTTCCTCTCGTGTATGAATGATCTAGACTGGAAAAAGGCACACTGATGCAGATAAGCTTGTACATGTATAAGTGGGTATAAGGTTATTTAACTTATTTAAACTATTTGTGAGTGGTCATAGATATAGTGGTCATTTCAAATAACCATAGAGTTCAGTGGTTTTTCTCAGGAGTTTATATGAACTATTGCCTAACTATTTTTAAATGAATAACACATTAATTGTGTGTGAACTTGTAATTTGAGGAATCAGGTCTTGGACACCTTTATATTAATGAAAAAAGGGTATAAATGTCTTGTCCTTGAAATATGGTAAAATAGGGGAAGTTTCCGAAAGTGTCCTTACAATCTTAAAAATAGGGGTATTTCGAAGTACCATTTTGTCCATTTTTTTGACGTAAAAAGGGGGGTTAAATTTCACAAAATGTCCTTGAAATTGACTGCAAAAGGGGGTTATTTGCATTTGTGGTAACGGTCATACGCGTCCCCCTCTGCGGGGGAGTGGCTCTACCAGGCAGAAGACGCATGCAAGGACTATGCATTAGGTTCTTCGGTTAATTTATTGAAAGTCTTTGCGATCTTACGGTCACTGGCGTAGACAGGGGGGGGGGGCACTGGGGGGCCATAGCCCACCCTATTCAGCCACTAAAAAAAAAAAAAAAAAAAAAAAGGCGAGAGCGAAAAAGCGGGGGAAATGTGAAATGTTGCGTCCAAATAATTGAAAAGCAGTCTGGGCGTCCAACTATAACTTTCCGCCTAAAAATTGTTTGCCACAACTTTACAAGCCGTTATCTGTCTTTAAAATTTACTAAAACGTTGGAGCTTTCGCGCTTGGCGCGGGAAGGGGGAAACTCCCTGCACCCACCCCTGTTACATACAGTGCAGTCTTACGTCCAAATAACTGAAAAGCAGTCAGGGCGTCGAACTACAACTTTCCGCCTAAAAATTGTTTGCTACGAGCCGTTTATCTTTCTCTCAAATTTGCTAAAACGTCAGAGCTTTCGCGCTTGGCGCGGGAAGGGGGAACCTCGTGTCAGTTTACCCATCGTCGGCATCAATTTCGCACTCTTCGCCTGCCCCACAACAGCCCTCCTATGAAATCCTGGCTATGCGGTTGGATCCTGCACGTCTGCCCCCCCTCTATTGAAAAATCCTGGCTACGCCTGTGCTTACGGCATTACGTGTATCTGAAATAAACATGGAATAAACAAAGGAATAAATAAATGAAATGAATACTCACCTCACTTACAACTTGTTAATCTGCAGTTCTTATGAATTTGTAGCTGGCTAGATCCATGTGTTAAAACACCTCAACTAAATAATCCAATGTAGGCCTAGGTTATAGCTAGAAGTTGCTTTTGTGCCAACAATCGCTATATCTCCACAATAAAATGGTAATAAATTCAACACAAGGTGCACACGCGTACGCGTGCGTCAGTGACGTAATTCAAGCACAAATTTTGCATGAAAACTGTGAATCTAGAAGTAGACACTGGATTCTCAGACTTTTGTACGCACAATATCTCCATAATGGCTTATTCAAATGTATTCAAATTTGATACAATGGTAGATATTGTTATTGTCTCGGCACAGAAATTTCAATGCATCGTGACTTCATCTAGGCGCCATTTTGTAAAATTCCGACATGTATGCTATATCTCTGCAATACGAAGTCATAACATAACCAAATTTAGCATGATGCAAGTTAATTAAAAAGGAAATTAATTGAACATAGGATGCGTGCGCATACGCGCGCGTTGGAGAAGTTGCGCGTGCGCAAAGTCTGAAAATGCTCAAAATGGTCTATAATTAATTTTAGGCATGTTTCAGGTCATTTTAAACATTTCAAATTTTCCACGCGCCCACATGCGCACGCGCCATTTGCCTTAAGTTCATTATATAGCATGAAAATGACTTATCTTGGACTGTTTGAACATTTTATTTGATCTTATATGATTTCTAGTATATTTTCTCAAACGCGCTTATAGTTCATCGTTGGACATTTGCAATAATTGGTGCGTACATTATGGCAACGATATGCCCATGTACGCACATACGCGCAAACATTATCGTCTATAATTTAATTTAATCTAATCTAATTTAATCTAAGTTGATTTCACATCATTTTGATATTTTAAGATACTGCACTGTGCACACGTCAAAGCTGCCATGGAAGGGCCAAGGAGAGATCCCTGAAGTACCCCACATCGAAGTTCTATAATTACTGATTCACATCCATTGATAAATAGATAGCGTTTCCTACATTGTATAATGAAGATAACTTCTGAACCAGTCAAGTGCTTTGCCTCTTATACCATAATGGCTTATATATATATATAAATATTATGGTCAACCATATTGAAAGCCTTTGAAAAGTCCAGAAAAAGTCCAATAGTGTGTTCATAATTTTCAATGGCAGTTGAAACCTTATGGATAAAATGTAAATAGCATGGATTGTAGAATATTTTTCTTTAAAACAGAACTGGAATTTGAAAAATACCTCAGTTGTTTAAAAATTTGACCACTCTTGTATAGACAAGTTTTTCAGGAATTTTAAGAGCAATCATTTTAAGGGAGCATTTTCTTCTCTGACATGATTTCAAAATGACATAAACATGATGTAAAGAACCAGAGAGCTCACAATTTTGTTTTCATCTTTCACAGAACTCAACATTCTCGCCTACCATATACATCACCATACTCAGTACTCTACGACACCATGCCTTTGAACGTGGCGACGCATTTGAAGGTTATTGAGAATTAACAATCTGTTTATACTTTCTATAAATATGTTGCTTTGTGGTACGGTGTCAAATGAAATGCAGAGGACAAAGCTTTGTTTTCAAAGCACAATTACCGTGCAGATGTTGTATGGTTACAGATGTTGGGTTTGATAGACAATGAAGGGAGAGACAGAGGCAGAGGGAGAGAGACAGAGAAAGAGAAAGAGACACAGATATAGAGACATGAACCATGATGCTGCTGTTTTATTTTTTCTTCTTAGATAAATGCAGTCTATGAAAATAGTAATAGATCTGTGAACGTTTGAAAGAAATTGGAATAATGCAGGTAATACTATGAAAATGTCAACTTTGAAGTTGAAGTCATAATATAACCATATTTGACACAAGTTAAATAAAAAAGAAATTGATTGAACATTGGTTTCATGCACGTATGCGCGTCGGTAAAAGTACGCGCGCAAATCTGAAAATGCTAAAAATGGTCTAGGCCTATAATTCATTTTGGGCATGTTTCAGGCCATTTTAAACATTTCAATATTTTCTGCGTATGCGCGCATGTACACGCGTCAATGGCATTAATTTCCGTATACAGCAAGAAAATGACTTATCTTGGACTGTTTTAGCATTTTAATTGATCCTACATGATTTCTAGAATATTTCTCAAACGCACGCGTAAGCGCATGTACGCGCACATTCGCGCAAACGGTAAAAACTGCCTTAGATTGACTGTAATAGACTTTACATTGTGAGATAGTTCATTGTTGAACATTTGCAATTGGTGCGTGCATCATAACCCTCTAGTATGCGCGCGTGCAATGACAATGATTGACAATGACAATGACAATGATTTTATTGGACCCATGTCACCCTCGTTTGGGTATTGGGGACACTAATCATAGAACGTAACATATACAATATCATTTCACAATAAAGTTAGTGTATTTACAAGGTATTTACAATAAGTTATTTACAGAATAATGAGATAAGAAATATAAATATTACATAAAGTGTGCAAATTGATGATTCCATGACATTTGCTCCGGCGACAGCTGCTCCCATGGAACATTCACATATTAAACATAAAACCCAGCCACAAACTCAACCCCAACCTCATTCTCCTCCCAGTTCCAAACTGGAACCCCCACCACAACCCTAACTCTAACCCTACGTCCTCGGTGAAATTAAGACCGGAGCACCCGTCGAAGGAGCAAATGTGCCACTAAATTGATTGATGAGAGGAAAAAAAAAAAGAAAAAGAAAAGAAAAAGAAAAGGAAAGAGAACGAGAGAGAAGAAAATAAAGAGTAGATAAATAGATAACATATATACATCAAATAATAATAATGATGGTGATGATAACAACAACAATAATAATAATAATTATTATTATAATAGTAGGCCTAATTGTAATAATGATAATGATAGTAATAATGATATTAATAATAATAAAAAAGAAAATGATAATATAATAATAATAATGATGATAATAATAATAGTAATAATAATAATAATAATAATAATAATAATAATAATAATAATTATCACTAATCATATTATAGGGATAAATAAATGATTACATAAATTACTTAAATAAATGAAAACAAATATAACTGTAAACAAAACAAAAAAACCAAAAAAAACCAAAACCCCCCCCCCCAAAAAAAAAAAACAACAACAAAAAAAAAAAAAAAAAAAAAAAAAAGATGTGCAAAGAAATGATCAGGCGGATAGATACATCGACTTGGATTGAATAGCTGGAATTGCAATGGCAAAGGCACCGATTAAAGGGAAAAAACAATTTGCGCATGTACGCGCATTACGCGCATACGCGAAAACATGTAAAAATGCTTTTATATGGTCTTTAATTGATTCTAAAGTTGATTTCACATCATTTTGACATTTAAAGACACTGCACTGTGCACGCGTCAAAACTGTCATGTAGGAACATGCCTACTTCATACATCAATATTATTACTCGCATTTCATGTCTCTTCCCCAGCCCACCTGTATAGTTGTACTTGTTCAACTCTAGTTAGGTGGGCTGTACTTCCAGTACAGACCACCTTCTGTTTTTGTACGAAATTTTCTTTATTATTTATTATTTATTTTTATTTCTAACCACTTTTTTGTGTCCGCTATATCTCCAAAACTGCTTCGTCAAATTTATTCAAATTTGGTACAATGGTAGATATGGTTATTGTCTTAGCACAGAAATTTTTTTCAACATATTCAATGCATTGTGACGTCATCTAGGCGCCATATTGTAAAATTCCGACATAAAAGTCATAATTTGTCACTATGGACGCTCGGGAAAGTCATCTGGCATAAATTTGAATTAATTCGCTCCGTCGCGTACGTCATAGTATCAAGAAAATAGATTTATATTTAGAAAAACCGTAATTTTCAAAGAAATATAAAAAACATTTTCGTTTTTAGAATATATGTATATATCTCTTAAATATTTTAAATCTCAAATGGGATTTTGTATCATGAAGAAAGACAATTTTGCATTCGGATTAAAAATATGTTTAAGTACACATCAAGAAAATGGCAGCCCCCGGGTATCGCTAGCAGACGATAAATCTTGCTGAGAAAATATTGATTTATATCCATCGCGTATATTTTAATGCAAAACTGCGTAGGACAATAATAAGGAATAGATTACATCTTTGAATATAAGCACATTTATATTATGAGGTTAATTCTCCTTTAAAGGAGAATTAACCTCAAACAATAAAGACGATAGTGTTCAAAGGTGTTATTTATTCCTATTTGTTAGACTATATGGCTTCGCGTCAAAATATACGAGATCGATACGAATCAAGATTTTCTGAGCAAAATTTATCATCTGCTAGCAATATGTATCGTCTGCTAGCAATACATGGGGGCTGCCATTTTTTTATGTGTACAAGAAGATTTTCTTAATCCAAATGCCCAATTGCCTTTTTCAAAATTAAAAACCCATTTGAGATTAAAAATATAGAATAGATATGTCAATTTATTTTTAAACTGAAGATTTCCTTATATATTTCTGTTGAAAATCGATATTCGCTTAATATAAATCTATTTTCTACATACTGTGACGCAATGGACGGAGCAAATTAATTCAAATTTTATGGATGCTTCTTCCCTGAGCATCTATAGCGGCAAACTATGCATTCACCTGCTTTCGGATAATGGGACTTGAAAAGTCAGAATGCATGCTGCATATATTATGTTCTGCTCTGTTTGGCAAACCCAAGAAAACAGATTTTTGTTAAGCAAAACCAGACAATTTAAAAGTATCATTATAAATATTTAATTTTTATAAATCATGTAAACACCCACTTTATATTTTTCGTCACATATGGGATTTTTGGTAATGAAGAAAATCAATTTAGGTCTTGGATTCAAAATATCTTCCTGACCGGAACATTTCTCAATGGTTCATGTACAAATCCAAATCAGCAAGAAAATGGCAGCCCCCATGTAAATGAGTAGGAGACGATACCGGGTGTTGGAATATCTTTATTTATACCCTTTTCTAATATCTTATTAGAAAATGATTTAGGCCAATAAGTAGGAATATATTACACCTTTCAATATAAGTAAATTTGTACTCAGGGGTTAATTCTCCTTTAACTAAATGCATGAGCTATAAACAAGTGCTTGCTTATTTGAAATATCCTTTGATGTAACGGAAACAAGTACTACAATTGGATCATATTTCCCCCTGTATCGTATGATTTTGATATGCTTATAATCATAATTCGAATTGCTACAATGACAAAATTCCCGATGAAATCCCACATCTGTATATTTTGCATGTGGCAGCCCCCTTATTTTGATGCATGATAAAAACTGTATTTAGACTTGTTAGAAGGAAAATGAATAATGAACGAAATAATACTTAATTTGTCTGATGCAATCCTATGTTAACAGAGTGTGTATAGGGTGGGTGTGTGTGTGTGTGTGTGCGCGTACGTATCTGTGTAATTCATTGATAGGCTACTGATTTGATTACTTGAAGATACTTCACATGATGCGTCTTCAATCCCCCGCCTTTAAAATACGCAGGTGCCAATCCCTACACGGCTAATTGTATCGTATGCAATATTTGATAAACTAGGGGCCCCTCTATTTTCCGCGGTTCGTCTCAATTTAAAGTTGATTTTATTGGACCTCTAATACGCTTTGTCAACCAGGCATTTTTACAAAATGTATTTCTATACATTAAATTAATTAGACGTGCAGGATCCAACCGCATAGCCAGGATTTCGAAGCGCGAAAGCTCTTACGTTTTATAACAAATTTGAGAGAAAGATAACGGCTCGTAGCAAACAATTTTTAGGCGGAAAGTTATAGTTCGACGCCCTGACTGATTTTCAATTATTTGGGAGCAACATTTCACTTGCGAGGGAGCGAAGCCAGTGGCGTATCTAGGGATTATGGCGAAAAATGAAGTTAGGCGCCCCCGAGTGCCCAAACCTATCTACGTTGTTGTACAAGCGAGGGAGCAAAGCATCCTAGTGGCAAATCTTTCACCCTATAATAATTTTTAACCCTAAAAAACGCATTTTCTTGTGCATTTTACCCAGGAAATTTTGCATTTGCCCTCTGCACTTGAGCGGTAGAGAAGCTCGAATTTTATACATTGATAAACTATTTTCTATTCACCCACTTCTACAATCGTGAGCAGAACTACCGAAAACCGTACAGGCTTGAGAAAGAGTCGAGAAATTCAGCAAGGCGACCTGAAGTTGAGATTTCTTTCAAAAGTTGAACCTTTGCAAATGCTGTTTTATACACTTTATCCTATATTGGGAGCGCAATATTTAGCATTAGTCGCGTGAAACCTAGATGATATAGCGAGCAAAGCAATTACATCTTTATTTTTCAAACTTTTTGAACACTTTAGAACTATATACTGGGGGCGACATTACGAGATCCTGAAAGAAAATAATTATGCGAGGGAGCAAAGCGACCGAGTTTTGGAAAATTATTGCATTTCAAACCTTCAAAAACTAGATTTCTAGTGCATTTACCCTGCGGATTTGGGGGCGCGTTATCCGTAAAGATTATGATTTTTCTTCATTTCCCCCTATTTTTTTTCTCTCCTTTGCGTTGTTTGCGCCCCCTCCAAGTGCTGCCCCGGGCACGTGCCCCCCCGCTCCACTAGATACACCACTGAGCGAAGAGACCGAGCGGGGATACCCCCTCCTACATCAGGGAATTTTTCAAAACTCTGTCTATAAAACTTGCATTTTAGAGCATCCCAAAATGGTGTTTAATGAAAAGAAGGAATCCACGGATCTACGCCAATGGACGGAACTCCTTAATTGAGAATAACAATGCGAGCGAACAAATTTTATTCGATATTTTCGCGTTGAAATTATGGCATTTCTTATTTCCCTACTTCTAATCATTAAAGAATGTGATGGTATTTCAAGATCAAACGTCATGAGTTTGGATAATTATAAGTTTTAAATTACTGTATCATAATTATTATTCATTTTATCCAAAAATATTGGGGGGGGGGGGGCGGGATGATAATACAGGCCATCCCCCCCACCTCAAATTTTTGTTTGAAAAATTATATATACCACCCTCCGGGATCGACACCCATGATAACAGGGGTTATATATGTACAGTTTTAACCAATCAGATCACAGGAAACTATACAACTGTACATCTACTCCCGTAATCTCGAATAAATGTATAGTTTTAACTAATCGAAGAGAAGAGGATATCAAAAATAGGGAAAAAAAGAAATACATAAGGAGAGAGAAGAGTATAGATTAAGGAAAAACAAAGAAATGCATCCGGAAAGAGGATATATAAAAAAGGAAAAACACAGAAATACATAAGGAAACCAAAGAACAGATGATATATTAAAGGTCAGAAGAAGTAAATACATATTAGATGGTTGAAAAGGAAAAAACAAAGAAATATATAAGGAAGGAGAAGAGGATATATCAAAGGAAAGACAAAGAAATACATAAGGAAAGATAAGAGGATAGATTAAGGGGAAAACAAAGAAAAAAATAAGGATAGAACAGAAAATATAGAAATGAAAACAAAGAAGTACATAAGGAAAGATAAGCGGATAAGGAAAGAATAGAACAAGAAGAGGAAAGATTAAGGCAAAAACAAAAGAATACTCGAGGAAAGAGAAGAGGACACTTAATGATACAAAGGAAGATTTACAGTGTGCACTAAATATTGTAGATGATTTTGAAAAAAATGTCAAACCTTAAGATAAACATTACGAAAAATCAAGGATCGGAAAAAATAGGGCCTGAAAACAAAATTTAATGCCAGAACACAAAATAAATTGGGTATCCGAAGGTTACTCGAGGTACCTAGGAATAGACTTTTCGGTTAACTTGTTAGAAATGGTCAATCATTATTATTGTGAAAAAATAAAGAAATAAAACGCCAAATTTTTTCATGGTCAAAAAGAACCTTAACTGTCTTAGGGAGGATGATTGTAGTTAAAAGTTTGTTGGTACCAAAACTTAATTATTTGTTAGTATCACTTCCAGAACCTCATTCTCAAATCATGATAGATAGAAACCGTTCTTTTTTATGCGTTTATCTGGGGTAACAAACCTGATAAAATAAGTAGAGAACAAATGTGTCAACTATACTCGGAAGGCGGAGTTAAAATGATTAATATTTTTATTCATGCCAAATCTCTAAAGATATCTTGGATGAGAAGATATCTAAGTGATTTTCAGGTAGAAAAATTACACTTTCCATAATATATTTCATTCGTTCTTGCCTCAAAATTATTCTTTTCACTTGTATATGGGATCTATTTACTACAAAAAATTGGCAGACTTGACACCAAATCCATTTTGGAAAGAGGTTCTTTTGGCATCGTCAGACCTGGTGGAACTTTTTATCGATAATATTGCATATCAACCTCTTTGGAATAACCCCCGAATAAAAATGAATGGTAAAGTAATATATTTTAGGTCCTGGAGTGTAAAGGGAATACGTTTTGTGAATGACATTTTAGAACGAGACGGATCCTTCCCAGGTAGCAAGCCCATATGGGGCTTATGTGGGCCCCATATGGGTTTGCATATGGGGCCCACATGGGTATGCCCATATGGGCCCCAAAAGATTTTGCAACCAAGTGGGTCCCATTATGGGCCATCCCAGATGGCCAATATGGGTTCGGCCTGGGGGCCCATCTGGGTATAAATGTGGGAAATAAGTGGGTTAAATATGGGCTATCCCATATGGGTATTATCTGTGGGTTCCCATATGTGTCCCCCATGGGAATGCCCATATGGGCCCCATAAGATTTTGCACCCAAGGCCCATGTGGGTCCCCATATGGGCCATCCCAGATGGCTAATATGGGTTCAGCCTGGGGCCAATCTGGGTATAAATGTGGGCAATATATTTGGCAAAATATGGGTTATCCCGTATGGTCCCACACTGGAATGCCCATATGGGGCCCCATAATATTTTGCACACAAGGCCCATACCAGATGGCCCATATGGGTTTAATCTGGGGCCCATTTGGGTAATATGGGGGAACAGTATGATTCATCCCATATATTGCGTTCCCCCATGGGCCCCTCATGGGCCCGACATAATTTAGTAACTGAGATTTACAATATGCCTATATTGGTCTATCCAATCGATACAAGGGGACAACTCCTAAATCGTTTTTAAGGAAAGACATGGAAAACAAAGACTACTTGATCATCATGCAATCATCATCAGCCTCTCACTACAGATGTGCCAGTACAAAAAACAACAACATTAAAAAGAAAAATGGGGGTACTTGAAATATAAGTTACCGGTGACCTGCCATGCAACCTGTGTACATACATGTATGTCACCAATAATGAGCATTGCCTGTGGAATTTTGTCTTGAAAACAGACCTGTTTGCGCGGTCAACAAATATCTGAGCATGCCTATATATGAAGTACCCCCACCAAACCCATTCACGCTGACATGTATTCACTTATTGCTACATACCCAATAAATTTATCCAGAGTAGTAATTAGATTATCAAAGTAAACCTTTTTATTATAAATATGCATCTATAAATGATATGTTCATCAAACAAAAGTCACTGGGAATTTTACTTTTAAGTTGGGAATAGGCAACGACATACATGTATTTTATATTGATCTGCAAATATATTTTCACTTATTCGTACATGCCCATGAAATTTACTCCATAGCAGTAATTAGATTTCCATGAAGTACCCCATCAATCCCATTCATGCAAACATGTATTCACTTATTTCTACATAGTTTTACCCTTTAAATAGTAAGTAATCATATTTCAAAGTAAACCTTTTTAATATTAGAAATTAATACTGTGTAGTTGGTAAGGAATTAATCCAAGCCTAGAATAGGACTAAAAGCTTTCTTTCCCCCGGTTGCTTGCTTAGAAACATACGCTAACTTGCTTTCTTAGCTGTCAGGATAAAT
The DNA here is from genome assembly GCA_025617745.1 of Heliocidaris erythrogramma. Taxonomy (NCBI): domain Eukaryota; kingdom Metazoa; phylum Echinodermata; class Echinoidea; order Camarodonta; family Echinometridae; genus Heliocidaris; species Heliocidaris erythrogramma. The sequence goes on along the minus strand of CM046872.1, from coordinate 15,126,864 downwards.
AAACTATCAATCAATTAACCACCATAATGTTCATCTTACAAAAAAAACTGGAGATTTTTCATTTTAAGCTTGGGGATATGCAACGACATACATTATTGAAGTAAATTAAGCTAAGGAGTCTACCATTAAAAATGATAATGGGATTTTGATGGAATCATTTCTCATACAATTCATTTTGTGACACATCACATGGTACTGGAAGTGTGTTTAGATACTGTAAGTACAAATTGTAAAGAACAGCCTTGGCAACTCACTTAAAACAAACTTAAAAGAAAAACACACTGTGAAAATAATAAATAATGGAATATTGTATTGGTTAGGTAGTTTATATCACGGCTCCTTCTCACTATTGAAAAAAATATGCATCTGTTGGGAAGGGTCGACTCCGGATCTATAGCTTGCCACTACATGTGTCATGGTTAAGGCGATACCCCGAAACAATTTCACAATATCCATTTTTCGCCATTAGTTTCTTTCGTAACGTGCAGGCTAGTGGAGTTCAGTGTCAAGCCGCATGAGTTTAGAATGTTCTTTCAGAAATGCATGTATCAATAGCCTTGGCAACTCTCTTAAAACAAACTTAAAAGAAAAACACATTGTGAAAATAATAAATAATGGAATATTGTATTGGTTAGGTAGTTTATATCACGGCTCCTTCTCACTATTGAAAAAAAAATGCATCTGTTGGGAAGGTTCGACTCCGGATCTATAGCTTGCCACTACATGTGTCATGGTTATACCCCGAAACAATTTCACAATATCCATTTTTCGCCATTAGTTCCTTCGTAACGTGCAGGCTAGTGGAGTTCAGTGTCAAGCCGCATGAGTTCTTTTAGAAATGCATGTATCAAATCACAAAGAGCTGAGTAAGTAATATTTTAATACCCAAAGGCCCAGTTGGCGAATTCCTCAAATAACAGAACGGCGGTCAGAAGTAGAATGAATTGATATACAGTAGACTTTCTCCTCCAGTTGTAATCTCTAGGCCATCACTGTATCTAAATTAGTCTCCTCCTTCAACCATGCCATACATTAAAGATGATTAATATGCAGTATTTGTTATTACAGACACATCATGCTATCCAAAAGATAAGGTTAAACAATAGTTGTTTCTATCTGGCACTTCCATGTAATTATCCAAATTACTGGTCAACATCTAATAAATCTGCGGTTTTTGTTCATCAGTTGATTGTGCATTCCCCCATAGTTTAGATGCATATACGACCAGGGCATGTTGAAAGGAGTCCTCCCGGCCTTCATAGTATTCATAGTAAAAATTTCTTCAGTTCCGAGTACTGGAAACATTTTCCTGCAGGTACTACTTATGGTTCCACCTTATAACAGCTTCATCCACTTTGGATATAATCATGATATAATCTTAAAACGTGCCAGAAGTCTTCTTCATTTTGTCCATCTAGAAAATACGTTTCTTTTTTTAGTTGTTACGTTACTGCTTATGCTGTTTCCTAGTACCGTTGTTGTTTTTCTCGTCTATTTGCTGGATCTGAAACGACAGAGTGAGATATATGTACATGTAACAAATTTCACAAAAAATATTACACCAGCATATTTACAATATTAAACTTTTGTAGATAGTGAAATTTGCAAATATGCTACAATTTTTGATTACCAGTGCAGATATTAAAAAAAGGCAAATCTAAATGTTAGCTATTTTTTTTTCTCTCTCCCTCTATAATTATATAAACCACATATACGAGACATTATTCATGCCGTTTCCATTAAAAAAAAATAAAATAGAGTCGGGTCCCGCCCCCCGAAAAAAAAGTAAAAAAGAAAACATATAGAAATATGGACAATACCTATTGACCCACGCAAAGTAAGGGAAATGACAAGAAATATAGCAGAGAATGAAATGGTGTATGGAATAAAGGTACAATACTGATACAGAAATAAGGGGAGGGGAGAGAAATAGAGTGCAAGAAAAGCAACTTTATAAAGATACCAAGATCATCTGTATATTTTGAGAATGGTAGTAATGACACATCAATTATTCATTTATGGCAGTTGCTCCTCACATGAAGCCAACAATACTGTTATTATGACATAATAAACTATGACATTTATCTTGTCTTGAAATTGAAGCTGCATAATTATGTGCTCGATACACACTTGCCTAGTGAAATGATTTGGATTTCTTAGCCCATATACATGGAAAGCCAGACCACTTAGTTAAACCAAGGAGTTACCACATAACCCCTTGGTTATAAACATACCAGTAGGGAATGTAAACTATCACGCGGTGGGTGAACGATATGACCCAGGCATACTTCTTTCCTCTTGGGCCTTGCAGCTTAGACAATGGGAGTATTAAGATAAGGTAAACTGGCAACTCAACTAATTTCACATTTCTCTATCAATTCACTCATAATAATCCCACAAAAGACAGTCATGAACCAGAAAGTTTCACTGGATGGTACATCTCAGGCTATACATGTACTTTTAAATTAAACAATATCAAAGAGAAAATGGAATTTACAAAGAAATGATAAGATATAATGCAGCTTACCTTCAAAGAGTAGGAGGGTGGACATGTAGTGCTTCCTTCGTAAGTACTAGCAATGGAATGCCGTTTCCTCAAAAGATGGCGCAGGTTTGAAAAGTGGACTCAGCCATTTGTACTAGGGGTCAAAGCACACGGGGGTTGGGAGGTGCTTTCATTTTCTATTAAACACTACTCACATTCTTTAGGTCTGCATAGATTAATTACCGTTTGATAAGTTAGGGCTAGTATAATGACAACAAAATATAAATTCAGTTCGCAAATGTGTACAATGTAGATTTTAAATAGTATGCTGATCAGTTTTTGTCAGAAGTATGTACACTTCAAGAATATGGGTTTACACGCTTATGATTTATACTTCTCACCCACATGGGTTCGCCCAGATCATTCCAATAATGATACCCACATTGGGGTTTACATATTTTAACATATGGGTTTGTCCAGGTCATTTCAAAATGACGCCCATTTGGACTTTGGAATATCATACTCATATGGACTTGCCCAGCTTACTCCCATATGATACCCAAATAGGTATTTACATATGTTTCCCCAGCTGGGGTTACCCAGCTTATTCATCATGTGATATCCATATGGGCATTCATATGTATTTCCCATAGGGGTTTTCCCTGCTTATTCCCAAATGATACCCATGTGGGCATTTGCATGTCTTTCCCATATTGGTTTGCCCAGTTTATTCCCATGTAATACCCATATGGGCATTTACATGTCATTCCCATATCGGTTTGCCCAGCTTATTCCCATATGATACCCATATGGGCATTTACATATGTTTCCCAGATGGCTTTGCCCAGCAGATTCCCATATGATACCCATATGGGCATTTACAGTTGTTTCCCTAGATGGGGTTGCCCAGCTTATTCCCATGTGATATCCATGTAGGCATTCATATGTCTTTCCCATATGGGTTTGGCCAGCTTACTCCCATTTATTACCCATATGGGTATTGACATATATATCCCAGACGAGTTTGCCCAGCTTACTCCCATAAAGTACCCATATGTGCATTTACATGTCTTTCCCATTTGGGTTTGCCCAGCTTATTCCCATGTAATACCCATGTGGACATTAGCATGTCTTTCCCATATTGGCTTGCCCAGTTTATTCCCATATAATACCCGGTGACACGACATATGCTCCGCCGACATATGCTCCGCCGACAACTGCTCCGAAAAATGCGACAAGTGCTCCGCGACAAATGCTCCGGGACAATTGCTCCGCCGATATTTGCTCCGCCGACACTTGCTCCGCCGACATTTGCTCCGCCGACAATTGCTCCGCGACAAATGCTCCGGCGACAATTGCTCCGCCGAAATATGCTCCGAAATAACGACATTTGCTCCGCCGACAATTGCTCCGCGACAAATGCTCCGCCGAAATATGCTCCGAAATTGAGACATTTGCTCCGCCGACAGTTGCTCCGCCGAAATTTGCTCCGCCAAAATATGCTCCGAAATTACGACGTTTGCTCCGGCGACAAATGCTCCGCCTATAAAATGCAAATGGAGGGAAGAAAGGGAAACCGACATTTGCTCCGCCGACAACTGCTCCGCCGAAATATAATAATAATAATGATAATAATAATAATAATAATAATAAGAAGAAGAAGAATGTATTTATATAGCACATTTTCCATGTGCATGTTCAAATGCGTTTTACAATGAATTATCAACGGAACAAGTGAGTTTTAAGATTTTTTTTTTTTGAAGACAATGAGGGATTGCTGGTTAGGAGAGTTTGGGGTAGTTGAAATATGCTCCGAAATTACGACATTTGCTCCGACGACATTTGCTCCGCCGACAATTGCTCCACCGAATTATGCTTTGAAATGACGACATTTGCCCTGCCGACAATGGCTCAGAAGACATCTGCTCCTCTGAAAATACCTCCGGAAATGCTCCGGGACAATTGCTCCTCCGATACTCAACCTATATTTCTTCCACTGACAATTACTCCGCCGACAATTGCTCCGCTGAAATTATGCTCCGAAAATAGCTCTCGGCCTAAATTTTCTCGTCAGCTAGTGACACTTTTAAGATCGATAATTATTGCTTTCTGAATCCTAAAATGATGTGATGAATTACAGTTTGAAGTAATTATCTTTGTAAAGTATATAAAATTTCAAATAATATTAATGTCATCCTCTGTCGAGTTCTCATGTTCTAGAAATTTTCATATCTGTTTATATCGTGCAGTGAACAATGAGGGCTTACTACGCGCACATTTTTTTTCTGCAGAAATGACTTAGTTTGCCTGCATGATGTAAGTTATTGATTTAATGATATATTGCAAACGGAATAGGTTTCGCAAGAAGTAGAACATGAAGACATGGTTGTTGATTTGTTTTCGTGGTTGGGGAGATGGAATATCCTCGAACGCCGAGCAAAGCGACTAAGTGGAGAAAGCGTGTGCGGTTCAAACGGGAAGGATAGACTATAAGAATAGCATGCCATTAGATAGAAAGACAAGATGCGAACCGATTTGCTTTCATAAAGATAGTAGGCCTATTATCAGTAGCGTAATGAGCTAACAATTTTGAAGGGGTAGAACATGGCATATGGGGCACAATTGGGTGTACAAGCTAAGGAGGGCATGTCTTCTTTCCCTCCGAATTCTGAGTGGATCAATTTCTCAGTACGGAAGCTTCTTCAAACAACATCACAGTATTTCAAAATGCAGATAAATATTTTTTTTCATGGTTTGATTCTGATCTTTCATGGATTTTGAATTGTAACATATTCATTTTCTTATGTTTTTATCTTACTCAGATTGTTTGCGGTCATTAGAGTTATTATCATTATTTTTTTTTCATTTTTATTTATACATCATACGTTACCTCTGCCGTTGAACATCACGGGCAACTGTTGCCAAAAGGCCTATGTTCTCCCTTACCACCTCGGGTGCGGCCATCAGGTGATTGCCAATAAGTTGCACTGTCGGGCCTGAATTTATATCTCTTGCGGCCCTTTTCATGGCCCCCCTTACTTGAAGCACACCAGCGCGAGCTGGGGTCGGCGGATGGTTATGTTGAACTATTCCTGCTGCGTTCCCGTAAGCCGGGGGCCGTTGGTGGTTATTGCCCCACTGCAGTGGCAGCTTCTCTGCTTCTCGCACTGCCATCGTATCTTTCCATCCTGCAACCTCCTTTTTATCACGTAAAGGTGTCCCTCATATCCAAGCTTGACACCTCCCCTGATATTATCAAAGACTGCCATTCCTTTACCAGCTTCAAACCTCTTTTTAAAGAAGTGATTGCACTTTGCAATAATCGAGGTAAAACCACAATAACTTCTATCAAGTATCAAGATCTATGTGATTGCTAGGCTCAACTCGGTCATTATAACCCCGAAAAATTTCACAATGGAAAGGCCAAACAAGATACAAGAAGAAAACGCAAAAAATACCGTATAAGGATGATAGAAAGACTAACATGAGCATCATACACAGACCCTTTTTCCGGGGGGGGGGGGTCGTGGGTGAGGAGGACGAGCAAATTTTTTCGAAGAACCTCAAGAGAGAGAGAGAGAGAGCGCGAAGCGACCGAGCGGGTAACAGGGGAGCTTTTGCTTGTGAAATTGAAGGATTTTTAGTAAAAAAAACCCGTAAGTTTTCAAAAATTTCTGGTGACAACCGTGGGCATAGGAAGGTCGGGCTAGACAAAGGATCGGGTGGGGGCTCACCCCCCCTGAACCTTTGTCCGATCCCGGTGGAAGCCGACGTTTTTACGCCGGAGGGGCAGCCCCCCCGCTGCCTACGGCCATGAATATCATACTGTAGAAGGATAAAAACAATGAAAATTGAGACTAAACTCTCTCATAAAAAGAATAACATCAGGCAAGATAGAAGGATAAATAAATGCATATATGAAAGAAGGATATAAGGATAGTGGAAGATTGTACAATTGAAATTTCATCTTGGCCATTTTTGGGGGGAGGGGCTTTAGCGACTTTTTGAGGGTCATTTAGCCCAAAGCCCCCCCCCCCCCCCGTAGAGCCGCTCCTGGATAAACACAAAGAATAACAAAAGGAAATAACTAAGAGAAAATATAAAAGAAAAGCAAATAATAACATAAGCAAAGATAGAACGAGAGAAGGATAAAGCAAAGAATAACATAAGAAAAGAGAGAGAGAACAAGATAGAGGGGAAAAAAAGAATAACATATTAAAGAAAGATATATATCGGAGCATAATGCGGGAAATTTTCGTATTTGTCGCGGAGCACTTTTCGCATTTTTCGGAGCAGTTGTCGGCGGAGCATTTGTCCGCGGAGCATTTCATGGAACCTACGGAGCAAACAGAGCAAATGTCGTAATTTCGGAGCATATTTCGGCGGAACAACTGCCGGCGGAGCAACTGTCGGCGGAGCAAATGTCGTTATTTCGGAGCATATTTCGGCGGAGCAATTGTCGCCGGAGCAAATGTCGGCTGAGCAACTGTCGGCGGAGCAGGTGTCGGCGGAGCAAGTGTCGGCGGAGCAAATATCGGCGGAGCAATTGTCCCGGAGCATTTGTCGCGGAGCACTTGTCGCATTTTTCGTAGCAGTTGTCGGCGGAGCATATGTCGGCGGAGCATATGTCATGGAACCGTAATACCCATGTGGGCATTTACATGTCATTCCCATATCGGTTTGCCCATTTTATTCCCATATGATTCCCATTTGGGCAAATATATATGTTTCCCAGATGGGTTTGCCCAGCTTATTCCCATATGATATCCATTTGAGCAAATATATATGTTTCCCAGATGGGTTTGCCCAGCTTACTCCTTCTTCTAATTTCGTCTTCTCCTCTTTTTCCTTATTTTTTCTTCTCCCTCTTTATCTTTCTTTTCCGCTCATTCTAACTTTGTATATATTTATCACTATTATTGTTATGATTTACTTTTCCTTATTTATTCCTCAACGTGTAAATATATATAAATATGTTCTAACTCAATGATTATTTTATTCATACAAGAGGACCCCGCTGGAAATAAGCTTTCGAGCTTTCGTGGGTTATCCTGTTCAAGCTTGCTAATTTGTTATTCTACTATGTACTAATTTATTATGTTCTGACTGCTTGGCAAATAAAATCAATCAATCAATCAATCAATCAATTCCCATTTGGGTTTGCCCAGCATATTCCCATATGATACCCACGTGGACATTTGCATGTCTTTCCCATATTGGTTTGCCCAGTTTATTCCCATGTAATACCCATATGGGCATTTACATGTCATTCCCATATCGGTTTGCCCATTTTATTCCCATATGATTCCCATTTGGGCAAATATATATGTTTCCCAGATGGGTTTGCCCAGCTTAGTCCCATATGATACCCATTTGGGCAAATATATATGTTTTCCAGATGGGTTTGCCCAGCTTATTCCCATATGATACCCATTTGGGCAAATATATATGTTTATCTCTTAGTGGGCTCTTTTTTTTCATGAATTCTGTAATCTGATTGGTCAATTTGTCTGAGAGATAATTCCGTATTCTTGACCAATAAATTATATGTGTACACTTTAAGGGATAATACCGTTGCACCCTGCTTGTTCTCACGGAACACGGGAAATATCTACGTTCTGGTTCCATATTCCATTCGGCCTCCGGCCTCATGGAATATGGAACCAGAACGTAGATATTTCCCGTATTCTGTGAACAAGCAGGGTGCAACTAATATTATCCCATTCCAGACAAATAATGAGAACAAAACAAAGTTGTATGCGGTATTCCGTGGTTTAATAATTCAAGTAGCATTATCGAAGTTAGAATCCGCTCCATCAGATTCCATAATCATTAACGATAAGCATGACATAATTTCAAATCGTACTCCATATACATGTAATATCATATGTTGAGGCCTCCTGAGATCTATATCCACCCTTATAAAAAATACCATGGTAATTCTACGTATTTCATGGTATTACCGCCATAATACCACGAAAACATGGTAAATCCGTGGTACACATCGTATTGCCACAGTATTACTACGAAAAACATTGTATATTCATAGTATTTGCATCGTGTACCATGAAAAGCATGGTACATTCATAGTATTTTCATCTTGGACAATGGGTAACGCGGTAAATTCATGGTACTTTCACAGTAATACCGTCCCAATTTACCGCGGTATTACCATGGTATTACCATGGTACTTTTTTGTAAGGGCAACGAGCCCAGGCTCTTTGATTTTTACTGTATATCAATCTAATGAAACTTACTCAATTTAAAACTCGTGGCAAGATTTCTCAGCTTGCCGCAACAAATCCCATTTTGGAAAATAATTGGTTAACTAATTCCAGAACAAAAGGCAAGATTTCCTAGCTTGCAAAGTCTCCAAAATTAATGGCAAGATTTCTCAGCTTGCCCAAATCCATGGCAAGATTTCTCACCTTGCCAAAATCCATGGCAAGATTTCTCAGCTCGCAATTGGCCAACGTGGGGAAATACTCATCCAAACCCACGGCCAATCTGCAACAAGATTTCTCAGCTAGTCACAACCTACCTGGCAAACGTGGGATATAATATGCATTATTTTTCGATTGTTCCAAAACAATGAACATTTGCAAAGTTTCGCTTTATTACAAGCGCACAAAAACAGAAAAAATGAATATGGTGCGACGCAGGGTAAAAAATACTTTTTTTTTCATGAGGGCTATTCTTTCTAAAAAAGTAGCCCCTGTGGACAACTTTACAGGGGCTATTTCTAGGCCCAAGGGGGCTATCTTGAATTGCTGATATCACAATTTTTCTCCCTGCGAGTACTTTGTAACGAGTATCAGTATTCATAATTTCATATGCGCTAATGTGTGTGTTGTTGTTTTATTATCATCATCCCTTTTTCACTATCAAGTACCCCCCTCCTTTCATCTTAAGATACATCTGATTTGGTGATTGTGAGGTTGCAGAGGTAGCACATAATTTAACTACAATTACACTGGAGTTACATATTAGGATAAACTCACAATATCACACTATCAGCTGTAATGAGATCTGGGTGAAATTTTAATATTACAAAATGAATTGAATACTACAGTGAATATAGTTTTTATGTACAGTGAAAGTTGAAATATGCATTAAATCAAATCAGATTAATACATTCCTCTGTTTTGACCTGTAGACTATGTTTTGACAGTCTACTAAAGTCTATGACTGTTATTTTTAGGCTATACAAGTAGACTGGCAGAGGTATGCAAAGTTCTAAAAAATGCATGAATCACCATTTTACCACATAGATGTTTCTTCTTTTGTACATGCATTATATTATCCTTTTTATGTATTTCATACCATGTCATAATAGAGTTGCAGATTCCTTGAAAAATTAAATACAATGTACAACATTTGAATAGGTAAATTCAATTTGTTTTGTGATTTGTTTGATGTCTCAGATTCATTTATCTTGATTGCAGGATTAGGATTTACTTTTTTATAAGTTGACACTGAATTAAATTGAAATGGTATCTTTGAAAGTCCATATGGAACATGTAGCACAACTGCCCAAGTCTTCAACCTCACGGACCAGAATTACATGGAGTTTACAAAGTAAAATTACTAATATATCTTTACACAAATAACAAACAATAATCATATGATAATACTAGGAGAAGTTGTGGAAAAGAGAAAGAGAGGAATCACTTGAAACTTGTGAGAGGGATGAGACAGAAAGGAGAGAGTAGACAGAGTCTGAGGTTTTTAGTCTAGCAGTAGGGATGGAAATTTTCAAGTCTGTAAATGGCATAGCACTTAATAGTACATTATAAGTTGCAAAATACAGATGAAATATACTAGGGTTAAAAAATACACTTTTGCACAAAAGAAATATTAAAAAAAAACGATCGCGTACCCGTTGCGAGCTCATATCAAATAATCCCACTAACGGTCTCACATCGATCGTACGTACGTAAATAACAGCACACCGCCGCGCTGTGATGCGTGGAAATCTGGAAACCATTCATATTTTTTTACAAACCGTATTGCGTAAACACTAGTTTAAACTGAAGCAAGCGATTATCATTATTGGATTACTACAGCGCTGATACGTAACACCCGAGTAAAAGAACTGGGTTTTAAGGATTTTAGGGGGCGATTAGCGCTCCACCGAGGGCGAAATCGCCCGTCGCCCCCGTGTATTTTTTACCCTGGTGCGACGACAAAAGTAGATCAAATAAAGTAACATGAAGAAATACCACGAAGAAGAGGAGGCAAATGGCAATAATAACTATGATGATAAAATAGTGATAATGCTCTTTATATAATAACATAGAAATGAAGAAAAATAAATAATATAACAAAGAGGAGGATGATGATGATAATGATGCCCATGCATGCTGCCCCAGCTAAAGGCTTCAATAGTATAACGTATAACGACAATCCTGAAAGGCAGCAGCAATGAGTACCCTCACAATCCTCAACGGATTGAAATAAATTGAAGAATCGTCATCATTATCATCATCATCATCATTTGACTCTTAAAGGGATACGCAACCAGGCGGCTGTGGGGAAAGTCAGGATTGCGTAAGCCCCATTCACTCGTACACAAAGTTTGTGCGTCGAACGCGTCCGTTGGACTACTGGGATTATTATTTCGGACCGCACGAAGCCGACCGAATCTCGCACGAGAGCTCGAGCTCAGGCGGAGCGTGCATGTTGCACAGCGACTAATCTGTCCGAAGATTGCACCCCACGGGGCAACGGCATGATCAGGTAACGAACACGGTGCCCTCTCGCGGCATAAAAACGTCCACAATCTGCGATTGAGTATCCCTTTAAGAACAGCAAACAAGTAGAGAATACTTGTGGCCACGAAGATAATAATAGTAAAAGAAGGAGTGTTTCAAATCGGTATCCGCTACCTCGGTAAAGCGCTGGTCCCATCCCGCCGTACTTGCAAGTGCGTGCTGTCTACGTGCAAAAACGTGGGCAAAATTTGGGGATCCGTACGTGGTGAGTATCACCTCAGTACGGATTTGGGAGCACGCAGACACGCCGTAGCACTTTTAGTGCACGAGGAACTTTCGCTGCGTTCAGGCTGCGGGCGGTCTACAGATTCACCCCCAGTACGGGTGACGTGCGTTGAACGTGCGTCCCTCTGCTGCTAACGAGCGCACAACGCCCGGACTCCGTGAGTTTTTGAAAAATTTTCCCACAGTTACTTGCTCTACGTACAACGCACCTAGCACGTGCGTGCTCACGTCCAGGCGTGGCGTGCGGGCCACGTACTTACACCTTGCGTTGTAGTGCGTGTGAAGTGCGTTGACGTAGTCCTTCCCTGCTCTTGCTCTTGCTACTCCCTCCCCACGTTTTCAGAAACACGTGGCGGACGTGGCCTCCGCAGAACACGTACGGACTAAAAACATGCACTGCGGGATGGATGTGCATGCCTTTAAGCGCCTCGGCCTCGTCAAATAGTGCGTTGACCCAAGGGTTAGTTGTTAAGTCGCGTGCCGAACTAGTGCCTCGTCGCGTGGATGCCCCCAAGTAAAACAAGCGCTCATTAAACTTGTGAGTGATGACACTAGCCCGTCGTTTAACTGCAATGGGAGATATAAAAGAGAGAAGGCAAGCAGCAGGGTGGACTGTGGAAACCAGTGATTAAAAGCTACATATACAACTCCTGTAGACGGACCCATCCTTCATCCCAAAGAACTAAAGGGAGGGAGCAATGACAAGTTATTGGACGGGTCACTATTGCAAGTACCAAATAAAGGCTGTGGGAAATTGGGGAATGACATTAAGAGAACCCTATCCAAGCACAAATCATTTAATTAAATGGTTGTTAAGCATGGTCGTGTCAGCACGAATATATCGCCGGTGTGTGTTAGAAGCCCACCGGCCCATATTTTGGATGCAAACATCAGGTACGCCCGCCATCGCAGCAGATGTTGCGGCTCCAATGCGAAATGAATGAGAGGAATAAAAGGCAACAGGTAAAGCGATAAAGTTTATCACTTGCTTCAACGTTCTACTGAACTCGTGGCTCGTTAATGGCTGCGTGTCGAAATGCCGAAAAAAATGCGATCCCAGTACCACTTCGGATAGACAGGTAATCTTCCACAGCCCGTAATGGACACATGAGATCTATGTTATTGGGAGGAATGACAATGCAACACCCTCTCCCTGTCTGATCCGTTTTAGACCTACGAACCGTGACATGCAAGTGTCTGTTAGTGTTTGTACCCCGTATGTGAACGTCCTCCTGTGATAGGGGAAAGGGACCCCTTCTGGATTTTGCTGTGAACTCCCCCACTCGAAGAAAACCAAAAAACGCTACCAGAAATGTGGCTCGGAAAAATGCCTGGTCGTAGGTACTCTTGCAAACGTGTGAAATGGAATTGATAATTGTTTCAGAGTGGGCAACGTTATGGGACATCGTGTATCATGGCGGCCATTCTTGCCCCCTACATCCGTCGACCAATCGACGAATTACAAAACCGTTTGTTATATCGGGCCATCCTAATGCCTGCATGCCAAAAGCTATACCAGAAAAATATGTGCTAATAGTTGCCCCTGCATAGCCATGACATGAAAGAAAAGAAATAAACTGAGCGACTTGCTCAACATCTGGTTTAATACTTATATCGTAGTGATATCGCAATCTAAACTGCTGGAATGCAGACCAGGCTTTCTCGTAAGTAGAGTGAGTAGTCGGCGCTCGAGAGGCAAACAGGAGGCGATTCCTTTCTATAAGAAGCTCCGCCATAGATGGGTAGGTAGGTCGCATCCTATCCGATCCGCGCCCGGCGCACAGAACTCCTAAGTTCTGTGGCCCGGCGCCAGGCGACGAAACCTGTCCATCCGAAAACGAGAGAGGGAGTCAGCTATTTCAAAATATTGTACTTCAAGAATACGCATTCGGGAAGAGCAATTAGAAAACATTATTAAAACTGAGCAAGAAAATTCGATTAAGTTTAATATAATACAAGAAATGCAATTTGGAGAAAAGCCTTCAAAATATTTTTTGAATTTAGAAAAACAGAGATCCGTAGAAAAGACAATTGTAAGATTAATTGACAAAAACAACTGTTTAATTGATCAACAGGAGCATATTTTGTGGGAAATCTTTCTTTATTTTAAAGATTTGTACACATCTCAACCAGTTTTAGAGGCTGAAAATTTGTTTGCGAGGATTCCTTCAAATAAAGTAATAAGGTTTACGCCACAAGAATGTGAGGTATTAGAGGGGGACATAAGTTATTCTGAAATACTTGATGCAGTGAAACAAATTAAAAGTGGTTAAGCGCCTGGTCAAGATGGCTTCAAAGCGGAATTTTTAAAGTACTTTATAAATGATATAGGAATTTATTTGTGGCGAAGTGTGAAGTATGAATATATGACTGGTGAGTTATCTCTCTCACAAAATTTGGGTCTTATAACTCTAATCCCTAAAGGTAATAAGCCCCGTCATTTCATTAAAAATTGGAGACCGATATCTCTCCTTAAAGGCCAAGTCCACCCTAACAAAAAGTTGATTTGAATAAATAGAGAAAAATCCAACAAGCATAACACTGAAAATTTCATCAAAATAGGATGTAAAATAAGAAAGTATTTTAAAGTTTCGCTTAATTTCGCAAAACAGTTATATGCACATCCTGCTCAGTATGCAAATGAGGGAACCAGTGACGTCATCCACTCACTATTTCTTTTGTATTTTATTATGTGAAATATAGAATATTTTAATTTCTGCAGATTTCACAATTAGGAAGCTCTCATTGAATTGTGTATAGGTTGCAACAATGGCAATTACACACTTCAGCGAGGAATCAAACCTTGTTTCACATTATAACAAGGAAAATTAAAATATTTCGTATTTCATGTAATAAAATACAAAAGAAATAGTGAGTGGGTGACGTCACTGGTTCCCTCATTTGCATACTGAGCAGGATGTGCATATAACTGTTTTGCGAAATTAAGCGAAACTTTAAAATACCATAACTTTCTTATTTTACATCCTATTTTGATGAAATTTTCAGTGTTATGCTTATTGGATTTTCTCTATTTATTCAAATCAACTTTTTGTTAGGGTGGACTTGGCCTTTAACGTTATATACAAAATTTTATCTACATGTCTTGCAAATAGGCTGCGAAAAGTTTTGCCAGCAGTAATTCACACAGATCAGAAGGGTTTTTTACCCGGTCGTTTCATTGGGGAAAACATACGAATAATATATGATATCATTGCTTTAGCGGAAAAACAAAATATGCCATGTACTCTAATACTATTAGATTTCGAAAAGGCGTTCGATAGTATTTGCCATGTTTTTATTCAAAAGGTTCTTTCCTTTTTTGGAGTGGGACCATCTTTTCAGAGATGGGTGAATGCACTATGAACACGGTGACAAAGAGAGCGGACAATTTATGCAGCTCCTCATTGTACCCTCCACAATAGCTCTAGTAGACAAAAGGACATCCCTTCACTGCTATTATGTGACACCTGTTCTACATATTTTTACAGGATAGCGATGAATGGATGTTCTTTTGTTAACCAGTGCAATTGTGAAGGGTACAATGAGGAGCAGCATAAATTGTCCGCTTCTTTGTTCGTCATGTTCATAGTGATGTCTTACACAGCAAAGCTTACTCAAGCGTTATCGTTAATTCTCAGCTTTCACCACGAATTAACATTCAAAGGGGTTGTAAACAAGGGGATCCAATCTCTCCATACCTTTTTATTATGTGTGTCGAAGTTCTTGCACTATGGATAAGAAATTCAAATGAGTTTGAAGGAATCCGCGTAAACAAAAGAGAATTCAAAATACTTCAATATGCCGATGATACGGCTTTATTTATTTCTGGTTCTAACAGGTCTTTTCAAAATGCGTTGGAGATGATTTCTGTGTTTTCCCAATTTTCTGGACTTAAAATTAATTCACAAAAAATGCAGAGTATTTTTCTGGGTAACCTGAAAAGGCAATCTTAGACATTAAAGTAGAAGTGAACTTTGTAAAGGATACTTATTTTCGTTATCTTGGTACAGATTTTCATGTGAATATTGATAAGATAGGATTTTTGATAAATTGAAGAGACAAATGATATCATGGTAGAAGAGAAATATTACACCATTAGGTAGAATTACAGTGGCTAAATCACTTTTATTACCACAATTTAATCACCTTTTTCTATCAATACCCAGTCCATCTGCTCAACGTATGAAAAATATCAAACCTAAGTTCTTTCAATTCATATGGAATGGGAAACCAGACAAAATTAATAGGGAACAGATACTTGGTACATACGAAGAAGGGGGTTTGAAAGAAAATGATAGATATAGAATATTTTAACAAAGCTTTGAAATTGACATGGTTGAGAAGATTTCTTTTAAGAAAGTGTGACGATGTAGAAAGTTTATTGGGATCACTTTTAGGACAGCCTATCTGTTTTTATTATGGAGATGGTTATCTTTACAACTTATCAGAAAGAATGAGAAACCCGTTTTGGAAAGAAATCTTTTCTATGCTGTTTTTAATAATTAAAAAATCTGAATAAGGGTATTAGATTTAGTAATGATTTAATAGACCAAACAGGAAACATTATATCTTTAACTGAATGTGAATCTAAATTTGATTTTAAGATAATTTTTTTGCACTATTTTTCAATATGTCTGGCTCTGAGATGTGCGTTTAATCTAAACTTACAAAATTTAAGTCATAGAATATGTGAACCATTCGTTATGCCTTATATTTTCCCCATAGTGCGTGATAAAAAAGGATGTAAAAGTATCTATAAACTATTGATAGGAAAAAAAGATTCTGTCAAAACTATTGCAACGAAATGGGGGAAAAAAACTCGTTGAATCTTTTAGATCATACTAAAATACCGGATTTTAAAAGGATGAGTTTCAGATTCACAATGGACATTAGGCTAAAGTATTTCCAATACAAAGTTTTCAATAGAATAGTGTTTTTAAATGATATATTGTTTAAATTGAATATCCCCAGTACCGAGTTCTGTACATTTTGTAATACTGAAAAGGAAACAGTTGAACACTTCTTTTATTTCTGGTTTTTAGTAGAAATATTTGGAGTAAGGTAGAAATGTGGATATCATCTCCGATATTTACTCTCAAGTTAACTCCACAGAGTATACTTTTTGGATACCAAGAAAAGCGAAATGATGCTTTGAATTGTATTACTATTGTAGTAAAAGCAACAATTGTTCTTCTCGAGGCTGAACAAGACTTTGCCCGATTTTAAGAAAATACAAAAGATTTTAAGAAATTACTATTTAGATGAGTGTTATATCTATGATATATGATAGGGAAAAGAAAATAATTTGAAATGGAGTATGTTAAAACATTTATTTGAATAATGTGATTTGACTTCTGTAAATGTGAAACCCTTTTCATTTATTGTAAATAAAATTGCCCATTGAGGCAAAAATAAATATGAAAAAAAAATATTGTACTTCAAGCAAAGCCTGACCATCATTCTCACTAACTTCATGATGTGGGGGCACTTAGAGGTTTGGGAACTGACGACCTGCACGACAGTCTGGTTATCTGACCAGAATATGACTTTGCTGTTAGCTAAATGCGCCTTCAACAGCCGGATACCCGCTATAATCGAAAAGCTCCAAGAAAGCGATGGAGAATTTTCTATCCGAAATTTCCACTGGCCATCTGCCTTGAGCCCACTTGTTCTGGAAGAAAATTCCGCAACCGATGCTCGCGGCTGCATCGGTGAAGAATTGAAACTGAGTATTCGTCAGCCAGTCGGGGTGCGAAAACGTGACTGTACCATTGAACTCGGACAAAAACAAAGACCATGCTTGCATATCGGCCTTTGTCCCTTGCGTTAGGCGTATCCTGTGTTCTGGACGTCTACTTACCATTTCGTCTAATTTCCATTTGGCCTAATAACCAATTCGTCTAATCACTGCAAAGCTGTTTCACGTTGAATGAGAGATGGAGAGATCTATATGTTCAGGAAGGTGTTTCACAAAGAGTTAAAGACCTCAGCCTGACCCAAAACAACCATATATTGACGTAAAGCTTAGTAAACAAAGAATATAATTACCCTGGGTATTCATAAATTTTCGTCTCCGTTTATCCATAAAAAATAAAAAAGATATTTTTTTTTGGTCCGCCCCCTCCTTATGGAGTAACAACAGAGGAAACTGCAGGGGGTCGCTAGACGTGTGACGACATGTCATGTATACAGCTCCGAGTGCGTCTACACGATATGTCGGCATCAAATTTTCACCCCCCGCAAAGTAGCGTTCCTCAGAGACGGGGCCCTCGTCAGAAAAACCACCGGGGCTCAACATTCGGGACGCTGTTACTCATTCCACAGGAAACGGAATCTCATGAAGTTGATTTCAATTTGTTCAGAAAATATATAGCTCCCCGTGGATGAATAAAGTGTATATTTCAAAATTCGGTCAGGCTGAGGTCTTTAAGTTTGAATTATGCCTTACCTATTTTTTGTACCTATTTCACCTTCTATTTATTTTACTGTGTAACTGCATCGTCTTGTGCTTCACCTGAAATTCCGGTTCAGTTTTTGCTTTTGAATTTCATTTTTGTTGTGTGTGTAAGGAAAGTTTATTTTATTGAGTATACAGCTACTCAGGGATAGTTGGATGTGATATTTTGTTTTCTTCTGAATTGATATTATGAGTTAGATGTAAGATTTGAAGAAATATGTTCCATGTTTACATATTAAAAGGGTCTTTGTAGACAGTTTCACCTCCATGTAAAATTGTACATTTTATCGGGTTTAAGCTTACTCCATTTTCTGTGACTTGGTCTTCACATTAATGGTTAGATGCTCTAATAATTGATACAACTTGATCTATACCTCTCTCACTCTCTCTCTCTCATCATGTGACTTATTTTATATTTTCAGCCAGTCTCATTATTTTGCTTTATCACTAGATCTGTTTTATTATCTCCATCTCCTTCTCTTTCTATCAGTCTCTACCTTTGAGTATTTCTCAAACTAACTAACCCGATTATATCATAGTGTTGGTTACCAAATGGAACCTTTCGCTTGTATTCATTTCATACTGAATTTGGGGTTTAGGACCAGATTAAAAAAAAAACCCCAAACTAATGTTGTATTCTGACAGCAGCAAATAAACAGCATTTCTACTAATTTTGTGACAACTGCCAACTATTCTGTGTCAGTAGAAAAAGTTTGTAGCCATGTGGGCTCAGTATTATGTCGTACCAGCCCTTTTTCTGGAAAGATTTGTGAGAATATTGTTCATATTTCTTACTTTTCTTTTAGTACACATTCAGCCTTGACATTGTAACAGATGTAGTAATTCGCTATGCTGACATTGTAGAAGGCTTGGTATTTATTGGTTATGTTAAGTCGGGGGACTTCTAAGTTTACAGACATGACAGAGGCCGAATACTGAAAACACAAGACGGAAGCCAGGTCAGTGAGACTGAGGGTTTACTAATTACATTACAAAATGTTCCGGTCTCCTATAGACATCCTCACGGCTAGTCGGAAAGTTCTAGAAACTGAAATTCTCGTGTAGTCACATCTCTACATGTATATGTCTAATATGGGTCATTGAGAGCCAGAATAGTGTTTGTTAACTCATTTATTGTAAAACAGAGTTACTGCCCTTCTTGCTCTCAGCAGACGAGATATTCCCTTTAATTGTTACTTTCATATTAACCCCCGTCTACAATGTCATAAATACTGTAAATGCATTATTAATAGAATTGAATTGAAGGTTTATTAAGAGAGTCCTCTCAAACATACTCTTTTCATTGATCAGTTAGAAAGTTGAAGACTTGGCATCAGGAGCTAACAAATGCAACGACTGTTGAGAGCCATAAGGGTGTGAACTCCTAATTCTACATAGCGTTATTGCCATTTTGACTGTGAAGATGACAAGTCAAACACACATTCAAGGCAATCTTCACCTTGTCAGTGAGATTGATAATAGGTTGTATTATTTTGTAAATGTGGGGGAGGGGGGGGGGGGGGCTGCAAGGATTCCTCATTTTCATGTTCACTCATCGTATGATAAAGCTGGAAATGAAAATAAATGGAATTGTAATTATGTTTTGACAGATTAATGCAAGTTTGTCTTTATACGTCATGATAATTGTTAAATTGTTATAAATCATGACGAAATGTGCTCAGATTGATGAAAACCTTGATACAGAGGTTGTAAATATAATATGGATTATTAAAGAAATAGTACATGACTATTGTATAACAGAAATTATACATGTATGAAGGGATATGAAATTTGTAGATTAAAATGAATCATATGAATTTTGTAAAAAGAAATTATGTCTTCACAATGCTTCATTGTCTGTTTATTTTTAGGTAAATGTTAACTGGAGTGAAAAGTCTAAAAGTGTGGAAGTTTGATGATTTCAAAGGAGCTTTCAACCACAAATAGTGAATTATGGATGGTCAGACATACTAGTTCTCATTTCTTTAGAAATTAGGGGTTTGCCGAAAATCATCTGATTTTGAAAGCGTTAGTTGACCACAACATCCCCAAAAATTCTTCTTCTTCTTCTTCCTCTTCCTCTTTCATTCTTCTTATTCTCCTTCTTCTCCTTCTTCTTCTTCATTTTCTTCTTCTCAGTTCTTCTTCCATACCAAGATGACCGATCTATTCAGTGTTCGTCATTTACAACCCTCCCCCCTCTACAAAAAAGCCCCACGCCTGTAATAAGATCCAGTTATTTTCGGTAATTCCCCTTCGACCCTACAAAAGATGTCATTTTTGAAAAAAAAATATCATATAAAATCAATAATACATATTTCAACACTTATTTTCATATGTGCCTAAAGAGAGATAATTACTGGTTCAGGTCAGTCCCATAAGAGAGCAGGAGTTGGTCCCAGTGGGATTTTATGGGGACTTTATTAGCAGCCCAAGAAACCTCATAACCACTGGTAGCTGAGACCAGGTTTGTGGATAGTCTCAGATACAGCCAATTGTCAAGAGCGAGATAATGGGCTGTGTGCGTTTGCACTATAGGGTTTTTTCTAAACTCCATTTCTCAGTGTAACAATGGAGGCAAAAGGGGTAATTTGTACCTCAGACAGATTTCCGGGCAAAAAAGCAAATTCATTTCTGTTAGGCAGGGCCTGGAAAGAAGACTGAAAATTCCTAACTAATTTCCCCCGTTAGATGAACCATAACTCACAGAAAAAAAGGTCAGACAAAACTAATGGAGAAGAAGATGAGGAAACACACCCCTCGTTCACCTCAGCAAAGAAAAGTAATCGACCTCGCCAGAGAATTTAGTCATTGGGGTAAAAATGTAACCCCCCTCCCCGAAAAAAGAGATTTTCTCTTGTCACAGATCTTTTTGGTGAATCCTGGAGACTAAAGTTTGATCTATCATAATTCTCGTGGAATACTTTAATACTATCATTCGTAAGCCTGTTAATTTTCCTTTGCCTGGGTAAACTGGTCATGGGGAGTTTGAAGTTAATCCTCTGACAAAAACAAAAAAAAAAATTTTTTTTTTATCAGCACTGCTAAGGGGGGGGGGGGGGGGTTGTTTTAACACCAAACAAAATATAAAAAAAAAGGGGGGGGGAGGTGTTTGAACACCTTAATAAAAAATAATTATTTAATTAATATAAATTATTATATTACGTTATTATTCAAAATGGGTCCGAACAGAAAAACAGGGCAGCGAACGTATGTAAGTTCGAATACATTAAAGAACATATTTACCAGTATGTGATATCTATAGGGATATTACCAGTCTTGCAAATTGTGATCAATAGCCATGGAAAAAATTAATAGACCAAGACTGATAATGTTATTTCTGTGATAAGAAGAAAATGAAATATCATAACAGCAAGGTAGAATTTCTGGGATATGTAATTCATTCAAAGTGGAACAATGACCATGGTGATATCTATAAAGATCACCAGTCTAGCAAACTGTCATCAATAGCCATAGAAAAATTAATAGACCAAGACTGATGATGTTATTTCTGTGATAAGAAGGAAATGAAATATCATAACAGCAAGGTAGAATTTGTGGGATATATGTTATTCATTCAAAGTGGAACAATGAACATGTCATTTTTGTTCCTTTGTACAGGGGGGTGGAAGACTCTTCCACCTCCCTGGTTTGTATGCGTCATATAACCTACATAACTGGAGTTTGGTCTAATAATTTTTTTTCCAGGGTAATAATCAATAATGACTTATCAATGTTGCAATCGGAACATGAATTTTGTTTATTTCATATATCTCCAAATCTTACATAATTTTTGTTTTCATAAAAATTGTTCACTCAACGACATAGTAAAAGAACAGATTTTCCATCTTTATTTCAGTAGTGTACATTACGTGTCAGCTTATCATACTGGAATGGTAAATACAACTTTAATAATTTGAAAAGATGATACATTTGTGGTACAGCGGACTTTATTCCCGCACAAAAAAATACAATGGAAGGTGAACAAGCACCGCATTCAGCAGTGTTCAGTAAATACCAGATAATTTTCCTATCCCTCGTTTTTGTTTCAATAAATTCTTGGAAGCATTTCGAACAGATTTCAAAAATAAACAAATTGTCATTACCACAGTCGAAGAATAGCTTTATAGATAGAGACATACTGAAGCTTTCCGTCTTACACGCATCTGAGTAAAATGCTAGAATAAACAGGGGAGCATTTCATCAAGTGTTTTGTGGGTGGTTTTTACCGACAACTGTTATAAGCTACTGAAATCCTTGCATCTGATTGGCTGAGAGCAAATTTGTCAGTAAAAATCACTGACAAAATGCTTGATGAAACGCTCCCCAGTTCTCGATGATGCAGTTTTATTTCGACTTCCTGCTCATTCTTGCATTCTCCTCTGATCATTTAAAACTAAAAACTTCAATATGTCTGTATTTTAAGATTTCACAAAGCTGGCCATATTATATAAGAAACCCCTTTGTTTCTACAGTGAAAGAAGAATAGTTTGGAAAAACGAACCTTCGGGAAAACGATTACCCCCACCCCCTTCCGCGCCTGCGACCATTATTCCTTGGTCAATTGCCAACACTGACCGAATGGACCCATCACTATATAGCGCTAACCCTAACCCTAAACCAAACCTAAAACCCAACCATAACCCTTACACTGACCTCACAATTATATTTTTTGGCGAAATAAAGCCAGAAGCAAATGTCTGATCACCACCTTGACAGTAAGTTACATTGAAGGTGAGCAGAAAAAAATCAGCTAAACAAGACAAACGGATTGATGAGAGCTTGGCCAAATGTGGATGCATGATATACTTACGATTATTTGACCGTTGAAATCACTATACATAGGATTTCATATTGGTGAACTGGTGAAGTGCCTGTGACGTATGGTCAGGAAACTCTCCCATTGCTCTAACCCCCCCCCCCCGGGCCCCCAAAATATTGTAAGAGATCATTCTGGTTAAAAAGAAATCTGAGTTATTGGACGACCTATAGTCTGCACCAACATACCCTCTGTAATTGAGTACTGCCCCCAAGGGGACATACTATCAAAGTTAAAATTCTTAATAATTTATTGCACACTAATGGGAGAGTCATCTTTAATTACGACCTATTCGCCAATTTGAGATTCACATAAATTCAATGATTTTAATGAAATATTAATTAAATTAAAATCCGATTTTGTCAAACTTTGACCAGTCTTTAAATTCTGCTGATTTATTCGCTCTTCTCATTCTCCTGACGACGGCCAGAGCATTCTGACCGGAACGTGGAGTTATTCCAACTCACATGGTTGTACCGCAAACCTTTTTCTGAATTTGACCAGTCTGTTTCTCTAATTTTAAAGCTTCGATTGCCCTGTCGACATAAATATGTGTTGCAGCCCTTCTGCCTCTTACGAGACGTAACTCCCCTTCATTTCAAGAAAAATAAATCATTTTAGTTGAGATAAAAAGACGGTCTAAGTCGACGCGTCGCGACGAGGTGTCACTGTCATTAACGATTCAATCATAATTATGTAAATGTGTGGTTTAGGATCCTGAAATATAGGCCGACACCAAATGATTTTGGTAAGCTTATGATACAGTATTTATCCTTGTAATCGAGTTTTGTGCTTCTTTCTGAGATGTGGAACAAACTCCGGCTCACTCATGCCTAGCCTTTTGCACGTCATATTCTGTGCCTTCTCCTTTCGTATCACATACTCTTTCAGCCCGATTGGTCCCGACCAGTACGATATATCCCGTACCTTGGTCCCACTCATACATTCGTTTTCATATCTTTGCGCAAGTTCTTTTAACTCCGCAATTTCTGATTCCATACGATGACGACCATACGCTTCTACCTTCTGCCACAACGTCCTGTTGAAATGGTCATACAATCTGAAATCACCAGCGTGCCACTCGTTAAGACGTTTCGTCAACGCGTCAGCTTTTGCCGAAATTGTGTCCGAGGTTTTCCCGCCTTTTCCTTTGCCAAGAGGCACACGCATTTTGCTGTTTAGATGGACGATCGTCTGCATATCCCAGCACATTGTATCTTTCAGTAGAATCAGAGACTCGAGGAAATACTCCGTCAGCAGAACTAGGTCCATCTTTTCGTCAAGAAATTGAATGTAACTGTTGACTTTGGTGATATTGTACATATCTTTCTTACTGAAACCCAGGTCAAAAAGTTGTGGGTCTCGCCCGCTAAGTCTCCCCATCTTGTTTAGGTCGTACTTTTCAAAATATACCTTGGGTTTCAGGGAGAACTCCTCCAATTCTACTTTGTATTGACGTTTCAAGACAAAGTAAGAATACATGCTGGAGAAATGGCTAGCTGCTTCACGAATTAGGGTGACGAACTTGGTGTCTACCGGCATTATCTTCTTGAAATCTGCAATAATTGTGATAGTAAAAGGGGATGGATGAGGGAGAGGGAGAGGGAAGAGAAATGGAAGAATGATAAGCAGTGCAGAAATTACTGGTAAAAGTATACTGTTGTAGGTTTCAAAATCAGTCCAAAATTGTATGGGCTACAAGGCGAAAACGGAAAAGTTTCAGGCGTCAGGTTTCTTGGGCGTCCCCAGAAATTAATGCTTGTGAGTCTTATCAACCACCCCCCCAAAAAAAAATAACAAAAAAAAAATATATAAAAGAACAATGCCCAGATTCTGAGTAGTTACACTGTAAAAACTAAAGTGCTACTTTTAGGGGCATGTATAGTGACTGCACCTGAAATGCTGTTTTAGCACTTGTAGTGTGCTAATTTACCAGCAAAAAAAAAAAAAATGTGACCGTGGCGAGCCTCGAACCAGGTTGCGCTGATTGAGAGGCGCTGACGTTACCGATGGACTAACGAATGCTTCTTGCAATCCAGTTTAGTCATGTGAGTCAAGTAGATAACATGAACTATGTGGTGTCGTAAATTCACTATGTAACAATATGATCTGCTCTAAATCGTACGATGTGAGTTAGTCTAGCGGTAATGCCAGCAATTTTCGATCAGCGGACCCTGCTTCGAGGCTCGCCAAAATCACGATTTTTATAATGAATGTTTAGCAGTTTAAAGGAGAATGAAACTCAACGAACATTAGCTGATAATCAAGTGGAAAATTGGTAGCCTATTCGAAATATCTTGAAAATACTCCTATTTGATTACTTAATAAGGAGAACAATCTCTCTAAATTTTGCAGATTCCTTGCCAGATATTATCCCATGGGGGCTGCCATTTTGAAAAACTGTGATGTCATATGAGTACATGTCCATTTACCTGTATATAATGGATATGATGTTGCATACTGAATAGCTATTGTACAACTAAAGCCACAATGCAAAATGGCAGCCATCTTGGTACCCCCATTGTCTCGCACAGGTGATATCTAAGAGCAGTTGTAGGTCTTTGTCACTTTTTTGTAGAATTGACAAACCTTTGTCTGACCAAACAACTTGTGCATGTTAAATCCTGCTTAACAAAAGAAACAGCTGAACCAAATATCTTGATACAAATAGTATCTTCATTTGAATGTACATGACTACAAAAATGCTTTACATGTATTATGGGAAAATCCAGTGTCATGCATTCCACAGGTGATCATGAGTGTTATTATAGCTAGTGTATAGGTCAGTGGGTATCTCATAAATATAACTGCTCTGACATTACTTTGTAAAGAAAATGGCAGCCCCCATGGGATAATGTCTAACAAGGAAACTGCAACTTTTTGAGACACTGTTATCTTTCTTCAATAATCAAACATGAGTAATTTCAAGATATTTGTAAAAGGCTGACAATTATCTACATGATTGTAGGTTAATGTTTGTTACCTTTCATTCCCCTTTAAGGAGCCGGTCCAGCTCCTGTGAAAGTGCTGAAATAGCACGCTGTGTGCATTACAATAGCACTCTGAGTGCAGTCCCTATGCATGCCCTCAAATTGCTATATACAGCACTTCAGTTTTTACAGTGTAGGCTTTTATGTTGTTGATGTTGTTGTTGTTGGGTGTTTTTGTTGTTGTTGTGGGGGGGGGGGGGGTTACGGTACTGAACGCGTGCCAAAAGGATAAATCATATTTGTGTTCCGAATAGTCTGCATTTTTGCGTATTAAAAAAAAAGACACTCCCAATAATTATAAACATGAAAAACCAACCGTACCTTCGTAAAAGAAGCGGGCGTGATTCGCCATTATGTTGTAATTTTTTCCCGGTGGCGGTTTCAATACCCCCGATGGCTTGAATTGCCCAACTCCTTCGATGTAAAAATTCTGGACTGGAAGCATGAAAGTCAAGTCCCTTTCGTCTCCAAAACGATAGAAGATATTCTGGAGAGTGGAACTGCCCGTCTTGTGCACTTTGATGTATACCAAGTCTCTGGCAGGAGTGCATGTTGACCCATGGGATTCCGAAGTATGTTTTAGCGCATTATCAGCATTGCCATTGTGGTCTCTGATCCCTGTATCTATATCAGAGACGATCGGTTGTTGCGGTTGAAGGCTGTGTTAGTGGATAAATTGTGGAGAGATTTAAAATAATGTTTAGTTCCGGGTAGTAAAAAGGAATTTGGAATTCATTTTGTTGGAATTGTTCTCAAATTATATTATTTCAATTTTATTAAAAGATACATGTGCCGGCCATGAATTTTCGCTGAATTTTATTTCAAATATCTGAAAGGAACACCACGTCAAGGCTATCGGTCACCTGTGTCTGCGCCGAAGCGCACAGCTCTGCGCAATCTCAGAAGTTAGTATAAAATAGAATAGAACTGCCAGATGGTTTTACAAGGCTTGTCGAACGTAACATTCTGGCATATATAATAATCACTGTTCTCCAGTTTCATTATTGTTCGCAACTTAAGCATTTGCTTGACTTTGCCCTTTTAATTATAAGCAACTTATGAAATCGGTCTAATATCACTTACTTGTTCAACGTTTTAGTGGAATCGACGTTTAATACACCTTCAACATGGTCACCATTATTGTATACGTGTGAACGAGATGTGTCGATGTCGTTGCCTACGGGGTCTGTACGAGTTACATTTCTTCTGGAAAGGACGAATAGAGATGCGGCGAGAAAGACAAGTGCGACGATGACTTTCTTCCGGTGATTGGACATTATGATCTAACTTTTTTTGAGAAAAAAAGAGTTTTAAACAATTTTGTATTTAAGAAATATGTATTAGCAACAATGTACACATGGACAAGTCAGCCTGGTTGCAATTACTTTTTAATAAAAACCTATATTGAATTGAATTGAATTGAATAGAAATGAATAATTAATTCAAAATTATTTCCTAACTGCATATAGTAATATTCATCCAAACGCTAATCTATAAGTTTCCTAGTTGATTCAGTGCTGACAATTCTTAATTAGGATGTACTTGGTAAATTACTACAGGAATTCAACAAAATTATAGTCAGCATGATACCAATTAATTTGACGCGTAACTAGTTTACAAACGTGTATTACAAATAAGATTTTAAGACGAACATAGTTTAGTTCTGTTTAATTCATTGTTAATATTGATACTTAATGCTCCGCTTTGTATAACATCATAATTCATGAGCATATCATGAATACCATGAAAACAAGCTAATACTAAATAGCCCAACAATTTTGGCGGGCTACAACGTCTAAAACGGCACTCGAAAGGAATGATTTAAAAGGTACTATTCATGTATTGAACAGTGATGCATCGCAAGGGGTACTTACCCCACATCGATTGGCAAAATACATTTTAAGGAAGAGAGAACAAAGAGACGGAGAGAGAGGGGGGGGGGGGGGGGGGGGGGGGAGGGGATATGATAAGGAGGTGTCACGCGATCTCCCTGTCTCTCTGCTGCATCATATTTCGTCAACGTTGAAAGACCAACCGCCCCACCCCCACGATTAGAGCAGGATTACATGTCAATATAATGAAAATGACAAGAGAGATGAAATTGTCCTTAACAAGAAATGCCTTCTTGCGCTAGTGATGTTAAAAAACAAGTTCCTATTTCAAAACTCCCTTTCAGAACTACTCTACAGAGAAATACAAACATTTCTTTTCAAAAGTACTTTCCAAACTGCTGTGACCCTGCTCACAACTGTAATGATCTCCGTCACTATTTCTTCCTCTTTCCTCTTTCCTATTCCTTTTCACTTCTTTTTTGATGTATAAACACCGAAACAAACCCAAAAATAGTTTGTAAGTGTTTAATTTAATTTCATTCCATTATTATCTCTTTCCTTTTCTTTCCAAAATTTCCTCTAAACGCTCCATAAGTGGGTTCTTTTCACGTGTGTGGGTGTGTGTGTGTGTGTAATTGGGTTTTTACAGACGTGTATCAATCAGATATGATTATTTACGTCTGGGACCGACCTTTAACGTCACCATCCGAAAGACGTGACTCAGTCTCGAACCTGGGTCCGCTGAATCAGTTTATAACTTCCACTGGTAGCTGGATTACAGGCGCACGCCACAACGCCCGAAAGAATATAATATACAGCCTTTTCACAGAGGCTCTCACATGATGTTACCGAAACGAAAGCTCCTATTAATACATGATTTGCAGCTATAGCATGGAACAATATAGCTTACGTAATATTTGACTAGACTGAAGTCCAGAGTTAATTACCCCGTTCGCTGCTTCCTATTGCGTTTTACTTCATAAGCTTGCATGGCGCTAACCACATAAAACTGCTGCTAATATCTAATTTGTCTATGTGCTAAATTACGATCACCAATATTATGTTTTACTAAACCCCATACCAGAGATTTTCCATATAGGCCTACAGTGCGTCCCAGAAAACACGAAACCGAGATTTATCGATGTTTAACCACATCTTAATCACAATTATGATTAATAAATGACACATTATTTGTCGCGACGACCAACCACCCCCGGATGTTTCATTGAGACCTGTACATCACTTGCTGAATTGAAAAGCAGATTTTGATAGCCTAAACAGGGAAACCCGTCTATCTCTGATTTTTATACCATTAACGGCGATTTTATATCTTGCTTGGTATTTTACATCCTATATTTGAGGATTAGGCCGACATCGTCATTATAGACCTCTTTTTAGCCAAAAGGGAAACCCGTCTATCTCTGATTTTTAGACCATTTACAGCGATTTTATAGCTTGCTTAGTATTTTACATCCTATATTTGAGGATTAGGCCTACATCATCATCATAGACCTCTTTTTAGCCCAAAGGGTACCGTAAAAGAAATGTAACCTAATTTGGAGCACATTACCGAACTATACCCCCCTTTCCTTCCGCGGAGCTTCTTCTTATCAGTCTCTGAATTTGATACCCCGTTTCTTGATTTTTGCTTTTTTGATACCCTAAACGCGTTACCCGGGTTATGCGCTCATTGCTGAAAAGGTATACCCTTTTTATCCGTTTTCACGGGGATTATGTACCGGCCTCAATGAGACATCATCATAATCCATAAGGTTACGACAGCAACTTACATGTAGTTAAAATTTACTTTGATTAAATTTCTTCACAATGACTGAAATGTCAAGCATTTTTTTTTCATAGTTGAAAATCTGTCGGGGGTGGCAAATTGCCCCCCTTACCTACACCCTTCAAATCGACAGACTTAAATTCTCCTGTTCTGCATGAAATTGTATTTCATTATTATGCATTATAAGAATGCACGCAAGTTGATAAATGCGTGTTGCTATACAGTGCGTCCCAGAAAAATCACTATTATGATTAATGAATGACACATATTTATAAAGCTTGGGTCCTCTTCTTTCATTTGATGCCACTCTCCCTTTGATAGCTCTCCTCTCCCTGAACCCACCCCTGTTATCATGGGTGTCGATCCCGTTCGGGGGGGGGGGGGGTGGGAAATATAATTTATAAAAAAAAATTGAGGTGGGGGATGGCCTGTATTATCACCCCGCCCCCTATATTTTTCGATAAAATGAATAAGAATTATGATACATTAACCTAAAACTAATAATTATCCAAACTCATGATGTTTGATCTTGAAATACCATCACATTATTTAATGATTAGAAGCAGAGAAATAAGAAATGCCATAATTTCAATGTGAAAATATCGAAGAAAATTCCTTCGCTTGCATTGTTATTCTAGTGGAGCAGGGGGGGGGGGGCACGTGCCCAGGGCAGCACATGGAGGGGCGCAAAAAACGCAAAAGAGAGAAAGAAATATCGGGGGAAATGAAGTAAAATCATAATCTTTACGGATTACACGCCCCCTAGAAATCTAGTTTTTGAAGGTTTGAAATGCGAAAATTTTACAAAACTCGGTCGCTTTGCTCCATCGCATAATCATTTTCTTTCAGGATCTCGTAATGTCGCTCCCAATATATAGTTATATCATCTAAGTTTCATGCTCCTGCTAAATATTGCGCTCCCAATATAGGATAAAGTGTATAAAACAGCATTTGCAAAGGTTCAACTTTTGAAAGAAATCTCAACTTCAAGTTGCTTTGCTGAATTTCTCGACTCCTTCTCAAGCCTGTACGGTTTTCGTTAGTTCTGCTCCCGATTGTAGAAGTGAGTGAATAGAAAACCGTTCTCTACCGCTCATCTGCGGTGGGCAAATGCAAAATTTCATTGGTAAAATGCACAAGAAAATGCGTTTTTAGGGTTAAAAATCATTATAGGTTATTATAGGGTGAAAAATTTTCCACTGGCTTCGCTCCCTCGCATGTTGCGTCCAAATAATTGAAAAGCAGTCCGGGCGTCGAACTATAACTTTCCGCCTAAAAAATTGTTTGCTATAATTTTACAAGCCGTTATCTTTCTCTCAAATTTATTAAAACGTCAGAGCTTCGCGCGGGAAGGGGAAAACTCCCCCCTGCACCCACCCCTGTTACATACAGTGCAGTATTGCGTCCAAATAACTGAAAAGCAGTCAGGGCGTCGCACTATAACTTTCCGCCTAAAAAAATTGTTTGCTACGAGCCGTTTATCTTTCTCTCAAATTTGCAAAAACGTCAGAGCTTTCGAGCTTCGGGCGGGAAGTGCTGTCAGTTTACCCATCCTCAATTTCGCACTCTTCGCGTGCCCCACAATGTTCAGCCCTCCTAAAATGAAATTCTGGCTATGCGGTTGGATCCTGCACGCCTGCCCCCCCCTATTGAAAAATCATGGCTACGCCTGTGCTTACGGCATTACGTGTATTTGAAATAAACATGGAATAAACAAAGGAATAAATAAATGAAATGAATACTCACCTCACTTACAACTTGTTAATCTGCAGTTCTTATGAATTTGTAGCTGGCTAGATCCATGTGTTAATACACCTCAACTAAATAATCCAATGTAGGCCTAGCTTATAGCTAGTAGTTGATTTTGTTGCTTTTGCAAAATGCATGAAGGAACTCAAGGTAGACATTATATTTCGTGGAGAACGATCGTTGATATTGATTGATAAAGATTATTAGAACTGGACAGGAGTTCGTTACGTGACTTCCGATAGAAGATTACAAAAGAGATTATGGATTGGAACGTAGCGTATACCCGGTCTGCAGGACCCATGATAAGCCTTCCCTCGCACACACAGGCACAAGGGGACTGTAATTAATTTTGTGACTCTGTGATTTTGTGTGTCACCCCGGCCGTGCCCCTCCTCTCTCCAGCGGTGGCAGTGTTAAAGGTAGCCTTGTTAAAGGTAGCCTTTAATAAAGGCGACTGTGCCGCTCTGTCGATCCCCTGGTCGATCCTGGAAACTCGCGGAATAGTCCTCTGATTATTGCGCGGGAAGTCTTGCTGCACCAACTAGACACGCATGTGTCGACTTCTCGCAATCAGAGGATTATTCATGGCGACATGTAGCATGAGCCAGCATGCCTCCATGATTAAAGGCTAGGTCTCTCCTATCAAATGGCACCAAGGCCTTGTCTTATAAAGAGTTGAGATTGATTCAAATCGCTCGCAACTTAAAATTAATCGCAACTATTTACTTAAGAGATATTATTTACGATTAATTTTAAGTAGCGATCGATTCGAATCAACTCTTCACAAGACAGGGCCCAGATCATGTAAAGATATTTTACGCTTGAATGAACAAAAGCTATAGTGGTACAAAATACATGATTGACAACAATTCGTTTTGGCTGGTATCAGCAAAGTTGAGAGTCTTGAAAAGGCTTAGAAACTTTCATATTCTGATCAGTACGTAAAAGACAAGTTATGAAAGAATCTATAGGCCTTGTTTTCTGTATGTCCTGACATATCCTATATAAAAATTATGGTTGAGAAATCCAGCGTGAATTAAAACCTTGCCAAAACGAATATTTCAAAACACTCAATAAAGTAGTTAAATGCTCACTAAAGCATAAAAATGTTGATGAGAGACATAAGTATATACAGAGCAAAACCGGTTCTTCCAGATTGTTTATCATTGATTAAATATGACAATTTCTAAGCCTTTTCATGACTCTCAACTGTGCTGATACCAGCCAGAACAAATACAAATTCTTGTCAAGTCTGGATTTTGCACCTCTTCACAAAGTGGCCTTTGCTCACTCGAGCGTAAAATATTGCCACATCTTATCGGCGTCAATAGAAGAGACCCTAGCTATCCACATGTATGAAATTTTGCTTCAAACATTTATATAATCATGATAAGATTGAATGGCCATGAGTGGGATTGTACGAGCTATGACCATATTTTCGGCGAGTGCGATATACCCGTGTGTCCCACGAAAGAAAAGCCATTCAATATTATTTATATTAATTGTATGAAACCTCGTCCAATGACATACGAAATATTTTAATTTTTCCTTGTTACAATGTGAAACAAGGTTTGATTCCTCACTGAACATGTGTAATTGCCATTGTTGCAACCTATACACAATTCAATGAGAGCTTCCTAATTGTGAAATCTGCAGAAATTAAAATATTCTATATTTCACATAATAAAATACAAAAGAAATAGTGAGTGGGTGACGTCACTGGTTCCCACATTTGCATACTGAGCAGGATGTGCATATAACTGTTTTGCGAAATTAAGTGAAACTTTAAAATACCATAACTTTCTTATTTTACATCCTATTTTGATGAAATTTTCAGTGTTATGCTTGTTGGATTTTTCTCTACTTATTCAAATCAACTTTTTGTTAGGGTGGACTTGGCCTTTAAGTCATCTCGTATAGATGAATTTGTAGACAAGATAGAGTTTGATAAAGAGGGACTACCAGTGCAATATTCCGTCAGGGGGTTATTATGTTCAGTTACTACATCATCACTCTTAAAGGGGGGAATTATCGATATTTGGGTGACTTTTGTTATCATTTGAAATTACATGAACATTTCCATTAGTACAGTCCATTTCAGATGGAGTTGGAGTCAGTGTTGATTATTTCAAAACTTGCAGAGTCATAAACATAATTAATGGAACCAAGGGAGACACGACCAGAGGCCGAAGGATCGGCACACTCCTCTTGGCCACAGCATTAATAAATGTAATTGTCTGAAAAAAGTACAGTATTTTGCTTTGCGGCCGAGTCCTCCACAGTTATGACATCGTCGTATCGGCACTTTTGCTGACTGTGGTTCATCTCTCCGCAATTATAACAGCCTCTGAATTGTGAATGTAACATTTGGCTCTGGATTTGGCTCTGTAGCAGATTTCAGAACATCACTATACAGTGCAGGAATATGTTCTCGAAATTGTCTTTGGTGGTCATTGTACTCATAACCGTGGCCTTGTTGGGTCGTCACGTGAAGGCGGGCTAATGCAGAAACGGAGCTCGGGCGACGAATACTGGCAGATTCTCCTCGTAGATGGTACATGTATAAACATGACCAATTCCATTATCGAGTACACTTCATGTTGTTTGATGTCCCCTCCCCCCGTTGTAACAGATTTTATAATGTTTATTTTATTTTGTGCTTGTGATCATTTTAGTATATGTAATTGATTCTTTATATTATAATTGATATTTGTATTATTTCGCATTTCATGGGTCTGTCTATTGCTACGGATTTTACTTTAACAATTACTTTCTGTCTCACACTCTGTCTCTCTCTCTGTCTCTCTTTCTCCCTCTCTCTTTATTGTTCTCTGCCCTAGTCACTAAACCTATTTCTCACTTTTTCCCTCCTTCTGGTCAGTCCTTCCCTTCCTCTTATTATACTCTCGCTCCACATCTCTTTCTTCTCTCCCTCTCTTTATCTTCCTCTCTCTATCCCCAAAGCACAGGTTTCTTAATTCCTCTTTTCCAATCAATATACTTAAAAGTGAATGAATTTATAATATTATTACGCAAACGATATGTCATTGTGTTCATGAAGTATGTATATATTTATTTTTGCATTACGTAGAGCCCTGTGGAAGACCAGTGCCGTTTTTATCATTTTAATGTATCTTCTGTTTCTTTTTATTGTATACGAATTCTGTACTTTTATATAATCATTGTAACTGAACAGGCTACTCTGGATAAAGAATTGATATGAATAAATAAATAAATAAATATGGACCAAGCACAGACAATCCAACCCTTTTTTGCAGATCTACAACGTATTATAATTGAATTCGAAAATCCACATGTTATTATCTGTGGGGACTGGAAT
Organism: Heliocidaris erythrogramma; assembly: GCA_025617745.1. Lineage (NCBI taxonomy): Eukaryota > Metazoa > Echinodermata > Echinoidea > Camarodonta > Echinometridae > Heliocidaris > Heliocidaris erythrogramma. The sequence continues at coordinate 15,092,407 of CM046872.1, read as the reverse complement.
TTAGTTCAGGACCAAACCCTTGATACTCATAATTATTTACATGTAAATAATCCTAGATCAAGACAGCAAGTAAACAATTTGAAGAATGAATGAAATCTTTGCGACCCATGGAGAATTATATATCCAATGAAAAATATTAGATTATAGATTAGATTTCTTTTTAATATCATCAGAACTGAAAAGATGTTTAGTACTACAGAAAATGGCGTTGAAGAGAGACATACTGAAGCTTTTCGTCATGCACTCATCGGAGGATACCGCAATACTGAACAGAAAGCCGAAATCGAATAATATACTGGAAACTAAAGGAACAAAGCGCGCGAAATATTAAAACAGATTTTGATTAGATGCCTGAACATAACGGGAAATTAGGCTTATTGCCAGCCGGTTTTGTAATATTTCGAGCGCTTTGTTCCTTTAGTTTCCGGTATATTATTCGATTTCGGAGTATTCTTGCGGTATACTCCGATGAGTGCAAGACGAAAAGCTTCAGAAAAGCTTTTTTAAATTCATAAATCCGATATTTTCTCTGGTTATCGAAGATACCATTCATTAATTCGTCTTAACTTGGGTTAAATCAGATTAAGGGGTCCCGTAATTTGAAAATTTAACAATTCTCTATTAAAAGATGAAATTTTTGTTTCCAAAATTACTAAAAATATAAAAGAGACAATTACATTTTATGCAAATGATAAAGTGGAGTTTGGTCAAAATTATAATATATTTGGGGAATGTGAATTTTTCTATTAATGACCAGTTATTTTTGAAACCTTGATGATGATATTACGTGGAGAATAGCATATGGCTCTTTCATCAAGAAACAAAATGTAATCAAGAAACAAAATATAAATCGGGAAAGAAATATAGAAGAACTGGAACAAAAATTAGTGATATCGAATGATAAGACTGCTGTATTGTTAGAATTGAATAACAGAAAATCTCAACTTGAAACTCTTCGCTTAAAAGTAAATGATGGAATCGCTATGAGATTAAGAATCAAGTGGATAGAGCTTGGAGAAAAGCCATCAAAATTCTTTTTAAACTTAGAAAAACAGAATGAGTAAATAAAGAAATACGTCAATTGTCAGCAGAGAATGGACATGTTATTAGTGGATAGGATTGTATATTAAAAGAAATATTTAGATTTTATTCAGACTTGTATGCGAGTAAAGATGAAACTGAAGAGGTAAAGGTAAATCTTGACACATTATTAAAACATCCAGAATATTCCTAAGTTAACTTCAGAAATGTCCACAATATTGGAAGGTCCTTTGAGATAAGAGGAGGTTTATCAAATGCTCAAAAGCATGAAGAATAAGAAATCCACAGGGCAAGATGGTTTCACTGTTGATTTCTATCAATTCTTTTGGCAATATCTTAAAACATTCATTACCAAATCTTTGAACAACGCTTACTTCACAGGTCTGAGAACTGTCGCAGTCACAAAAAAATGTATAATCACACAAATACCTGAAGGGAACAAACCTCGACATTTACTAAAAAATTGGCGTCCTATTTCACTGTTACATGTCATATACAAAATAGCACCTGGATGTATATCACATCGGCTGAAGCATGTGCTGCCCTATTTAATACATGAAAATCAAAAGGGATTCTTAAAAGGGCGTTTTCTTGGGGAAAATATTCGTTTACTTTACGATACGCTACTGTAAACAGAACTTAGAGATATAAGGCATGTTGACTATTGATTTCGAAAAGGAATTTGATTCTGTATCACATAAAGTTTCTCTTTAATGTTCTCGATTTCTTTCGCTTCGGGCCATCATTGAAACAATGGATTCATTTATTTTATGACAATGCTTCTTCTAGTGTTACAGTAAATGGATTTTGTACAGAGAGATTTGTCATAGGACGAGGGTGTCGTCAAGGAGACCCTTTATCGCGCTACCCTTTTCTACTTGTTAGCGAAAAACTAGGAATTTTGAATAGGCGCTCCCATTCTATGTCTGGTTTGTATTTAAATGGAAAAACGAGTAAACTCCAACAATACGCAGATGACAATCTTTTGACACTTAATGGTACAAAGGAAGATTTACAGTGTGTACTAAATATTCTAGATGATTTTAAAATAATGTCAAACCTTAAGATAAACATTACGAAAACTCAAGTGATATGGATCGGAAAAAATGGGGCCTGTAATTAATGCCAGAACAGAAACTAAATTGGGTATCCGAAGGTTACTCGAGATACCTAGGAATAGACTTTTCGGTTAACTTGTTAGAAATGGTCAATCATAATTATTGTGAAAAAAATTAAATTAAAGAAATAAAACGCAAAATTATTTCATGGTCAAAAAGAACCTTAACTGTCTTAGGGAGGATAACTGTAGTTAAAAGTTTGTTGGTACCAAAACTAAATTATTTGTTAGTATCACTTTTAGAACATCATTCTCAAATCATGATAGATATAAACCGTTCTTTTTATGCGTTTATCTGGGCTAACAAGCCTGATGAAATAAGTGGAGAACAAATGTGTCAACTATGCTATGAAGGCGGAGTTAAAATGATTAATATTTTTACTCATGCCAAATCTCTAAAGATATCTTGGATGAGAAGATTTCTAAGTGATTCTCAGGTAGAAAATTACACTTTCCATATGTTTCATTCATTCTTGCCTCAAAATTATTCTTTTCACTTGTATATGGGATCTATTTACTATACAAAAAAATGGCAGACTTGACACCAAATCCATTTTGGAAAGAGGTTCTTTTAGCATTGTCAGACCTGGTGGAAATTTTTATCGATAATATTGCATGTCAACCTCTTTGGATTAACCCCCGAATAAAAATGAATGGTAAAGTAATATATTTTAGGTCCTGGACTGTAAAGGGAATGACATTTTAGAACGAGACGGATCCCGTCTTTCATATTTTGATTATCAACGTCAATTTGACATACAAACAAACTTTCTCCAATACTCTGGTCTATGTAATGCTGTCCGGTCAGGTTTTGAAAAGAGTACACATGTAATTCCAAAGGCCATAGAACCTATAATTCCTGAAGCTTTGCACCTGAAAACAAAATCTGGTTGTTCCCATATTTAGCAGTCTTTTTTCAAATACAAAGTCAAAGAATGTAAAAGTCTTACAAAGTGGAAAAATCTTAGATATTCAGGATGAACGATGGGGGTCATATTGCTTAATTCATTTTCAATCAATAGAAACCAATATGAGATGGTTCAAAATCAAAATTTTAAACAGCATATTATATACGAGAGATGCATTGTTGGAATTTGGTGTGGTAACTGATAAAAAATGCACCTTTTGTAATAACAGTGAAGAAACTATCATACACGTGTTTTGCCTTTGTCAGTACTCGAATGTAATATGGTCTAAATTTGAGTACTGGGTACTTCGTAATACTGGGGAAAAGGTTATACTTAAAAATCAAAATAAGTTGTTTGGATTTTGCGGTATCAATAACAATGCACTAAACTGTATACTGATGGTTGTAAGACGAGAAATATTTCATGCCAAATTACAAAATCAATTACCTTCATTTGAGAAAATTATATTAGCTGTAAAATGTTATTACGAAATGGAAAAATACATATACGAAAAGAATCTCAAAGAAAAGAAATTACTGAAGAAATGGTTCTATTCAGAAAATGTTTTGAGAGTGTTGGCAGCGTAATAACATGAAATGATCAATTTACTATGTATTGTTGTATATAATACGATTATTCGAATCAGCGAATAATTACATTTACGACAGAATACAGGGCAATGCACTGCATTAGCTTGCTATGTTCTGTTTCCACGGCGTTGGCAGACGGCCAAATTTCAAAGCGCGCGCTTTTGGGCAAACGCGGGATACCGCACTGCAAAGAACACGCCCCCACCGCACGCCTGGGATTGGTGGACAACTGCGCAATTAAGCGCCATATCGGCGTCCTTGGAGACAGCCAATGAACTTGTGCGTAGGCTCGGGTTAGCACCACCCCTACGCGTAGAGTAGCCAATCAAATGCGCTAATCAACAGAAGGAACGCGCACATGGTTCTCGGAATCTGAATCATGCTTTCAGTCTCAACTCAACCTCTAGGGACAATGGATGTTATTTTGCCCTCCCTCCCTCCCTCCCTGTATGAAATAGAGTAACTGGTAGGGCAGGGGATAAATACATGACCAAAACAATGTTAAGGTGGAGGAAAAAGTATTACATGTAAATCTCAAGGAAATAGTCAGCCATATGACAAATACCGCAGTATGTGTTATGAGGTCAGAGGGACGGAATTGAAAAAAAAAATTATTAAATAAATAATTGGAAATAAAGGTGTAAAGAAGAAAAAAATCATAACATTGGTGCACTTGCAATTGAATAATTAAAGGGTGACATGATTCCCATTAATAAACGAAACACGAATTGATGAGCGCCCGAAAGGGCCCTCGCAAGAATGAGTGGGCCTCATGTTTTTAGTTGAAATACATTGTATATCAGTACCAGATTGAAGTTGGTTACCCACGAAACTTTCATTCAATTGGCTGGTTGGTTGTGCTTGGAAACCTAAAAATTTGTTGGACCATGTATGTGTATTTCTTTGTGAGGATATTGTATTTTCTCATTCATTCATTGGTTGGTGATGCTTTTAACTGATATTTTGTAATTCAGTTGAATATGATGCTTATACTGATGTATAATGCGATCGATGGTATTTGGTCCACAAAGAGAGAAATCATAATTTTTTGAAGCCCCGCCCACAATTGGTGGGTGGGGCTACAAATTCAGCGTGTCAGACGGGACATGCATTTACCAAGCCATTCCCGCCGATACTTATTACAAAACTATGCTTTTGGGGGGAAATGCCAAAAATGTGAGCTTGACAGTCGGGCACATTGAGATTGTACACGAAATACAATATTTAAAGATGACTAAATTTCCCGCATTTAATAGCCTATTCTGCTGTTCTAAAGGGACTAACTGGTTATCCATTATATGATGAAATATAAAGGTCAGAGGATTTTAATTTTCATTCATCAGAAAATGTTCGTGTAATCCCACGCATATAGTTTGTAAATGAAAAAACGCGACGAAGGGACATCGGTTTATGATTGATCATTATCTTCACAATATTGTATTCCACCAAGTTAGCAGAAGAAATGAACCTTCCCCCTACCCAAGAGCAAGAGTGCAAAATTTTATTCAAAATCATGGATCCAGTTTATTGTAAAAGTTATTTTAAAAATAGTTTTAAAAACGTGACAGATGGGGCAAATATTTATCTGATCTTTGACCTCCTTTATAATCTAAAAATGAACTTTTTTGTAAACGGATCCGGAATTCACCTTAGCCCTAACCGGATTTGATTAAGTTATCACCATAACAGCAGAAAGTTCAGAAAATGACTCAATATGTGATTACCATATCTTACTGTAAAAAACGTTTACCTTCATTAATGGGTCAGAAAATAGTAATTTTTGGTCAAAATATCATGATAATCAAAAGTTTGAATATTGTTCCATAAAGTTTGAATCAAGTTTACTCTAGTGACATAAGTAAATGTTCAAACTATACTTTGCACTTTCACCCTAAGTTGACATTTTCATGTGATTGTTGTATGCATATACATGTACATGTACATGTATCTTGGTGAGGATATTGTATTTCTTCATTCATTCTGTACTTGGTTGGCTGGGCTTGGAAACCGAAAAAATGGCATACAATGCATGTATGCATATATTTCGGTGAGGATATTGTATTTTTTCACCCATTCATTGGTGGGTTGTTTGGTTGGGCTTACATATATCTTGGTGAGGACATTGTATTTCTTCATTCAGTTGTTGGTGGGGCTTGAAAACTTAAAAAGGTGGTTATACAATGTAAGCATATATGTTGGTGAGGATATTGTAATTGGCTGGTTGGTTGGGCTTGGAGACCTAGAAAGGTTAAACAGTGGTTGGTTGGGCTTGGAAACCTAAAAGGGTGGTTATATAATGTATGCATATATGTTGGTGAGGATATTGTCATTGGTTGGTTGGTTGGGCTTGGAAACCTAGACAGGTTAAACAGTGGTTGGTTGGTTGGGCTTGGAAACCTAAAAAGGTGGTTATACAATGTATGCATATGTGTTGGTGAGGATATTGTCACTGGTTGGTTGGTTTGGTTGGAAACCTAGACAGGTTAAAGAGTGGTTGGTTGGTTGGGCTTGGAAACCTAAAACTAAAGGGTGGTTAGATAATGTATGCCTATATGTTGGTGAGGAGATTGTCACTGGTTGGTTGGATGGGCTTGGAAAGCTAGACAGGTTAAATAGTGGTTGGTTGGTTGGGCTTGGAAACCCAAAAAGATGGTTATACAATGTATGCATATTTGTTGGTGCGGATATTGTATTTTTCACTAATTAATTGGTTGGTTGCGTGGGCTGGAAACCCTGAAAGGTTAAACAATGTATGTAATGTGTTGATGAGGATATTCTATTATCATTCTTCCATCGGTTGGTTGGTCGGGCTTGGAAGACTTAAAGGAACAAAAAAGTGAACTAATAATATATGCATATATGTTGCTGAGGATATTGTATTTCCGATACATTCACTGGTTGTTTGATTGGGCTTGAAAACCTGAAAGTTGGTCTGGGCATAAATGTGTGCATTCATGATTACCGGTATATTTTTCATTCATTCATTGGTTGGTTGGTTTTCTCGGATACGGTCGGACCATGAATGCATTGACGTTGGGGAGGATATTGCATGTTTCAGTTATTCATTGGTTGGTTGGTTGTGCTTGAAAACAAAAACTAACAAAAGAAAAAAGAAAGATGGCTGTGCAACGTACATGTGTCTATTTCCTTAAGTCAGTCAGGAGAGCTGGCTGGTTAGGCTGAAAATTATAAAGGTTTAGGGCTCTTGACGGTGAGGGGTTCTATATATAGTATTATTTACCTGCGTTACGTTTGTATAGCAGATAAGTGTTGTTTGTCTCGTTAATGTATGCATACTAATGCTTGGTAAAGGTTGTTGTCCAAGAGTAAGAAGTGATTATGCAGGAATGTTTTCCGCAGGTGGTGCGGGGCACGAGTATTAGGGTGTGGTAGAAGATGTTTGAGGAGTCATTCTAGCTTGCTCTTTCATCACGACAAATTTTAAATTTGTTTTTATTGTGGAAATTTGTGGGAAAAAAAAAAAATTCTGCAAAAGTGGATCCGAAGGTTTTCCAGAGTTTTTTTCTTCTTGATTTTTATCTCTGGTTTTTTACCCTGGGCCTACTTGTCGCAGAATAACTGTTAGGGCCTATTCAGTTGTGGTCAGAACATTTGTGTATATGTACAGAACTATTTCGAATGCGCATTTCGCAATCGCATCGATATCGAACGAGCGGCTCCTAGTCGTTGGGCAAGGCTATCCCATTAATATTTGGTATAAAAGCGTGTTTAATGTGTTGTGTCATGTACGTATAAGGAGTTCAGGTACGAGGATTAGGAAAGTTGAAGTTATTTTGCAGGAATTATAGGAAAGATGTAAAGAAAAACGGGAGATGGGAATCAGTGTCCCTGGAAACGCCTGTCCCGGGACGCCGGCTGGATGTCTTCCTCCCGGCAGGTCACGTGATCAGGTTCCCCTCCTAGAATTCATGTTCAGGTCTTGAAGCCTCTCTCCCTCCTACATGTACATGTGTATATTCTGACACATTTGAGAAGTTTGTATTGAATAGATGATAACTGTTTGAGGGGAATCCGCGCCCCAGGAAACTCCTGTCCTGGGATCCCGGCTGGACGTCTTCCTCCCGGCAAGTCATGTGAGCCGGATTCCCCCCTTTCGTCATTTGATGTCAATTGAATACTTATTGCACTATCACAAATCTTGTGCTAATGAAAATATGATGGAAATTGGTTTTAATACCTGGGAATTGTCCCCAGTGGAATAAAGTTGAGAAAATGGCAATTTCATGTGTGAACTGCTCGCAATATGTATAAGTCATTTTGTTATTTTCTCTGCCCTCAATCTTGGGCCGTGAAGTTCATTGTTATGCCATTGTTTACTCATTCTGTTGCACGATCCTGATTACGAAAATATATGATTATTTGTACTTGTTGAAATTGTTTTTTGTAAATAAAGAACCCTGTGGAAGGGGAAAAAATCTGAGATGCCAGTTAAGAAACATTTTTAATTTCAGCGTGTTAATAATGTACAAATGCACACATAATTTGGCGCCATCCTATTTACAAGACAGTTTAATTAAAGTAAGTGACTTTCATAGCATAATACGAGGCAGGCAGATGAAAGTTTACTTTCTGTGCCAAAGTATAAAACAGAATGTTTTAAACATAGCCTCCTCGTATCTTCAATTATGACATGGAATCAGTTGGACAGATCATTGAAAATGGTAAGCTCTGTGAACACCTTTAAATACATGTTCAGAAATCTTGCAGTATCGATTCCCAATAAGATTAAAAATGACAAAGAGGATTTGTTAGTGTCCTAACTAAAGTTTTACTTTAATTCCTTTTAGCTTTCCAGCATATTTCTCTTGTAAAAAATCAAACGATTGGTTAATGATGCGCTTGCAGAAAAACATGATAAAGTGTGGTATTCATATACATCCTCGTTGCTAGGAAAATTTCACTTGATGCTTTTTAGTTTTTACTTTGTCAGGGATATGTCCTTTGTTATTGTCCTGCTTTGCACAACATGTTTGACTGTCTGTTTATTAGCCCCCGAATGTAGGACGACATAATGCTTTTCAAACTAAAAGAAGAATAATTTCATATAGTCATTATCAGTTATAAATATATTTGCATTTTTACTGCTATAGAAGAGTGTACATTCAATTGCTATACTAGATTACATGCAATATTTGTGTATATTATCTAGTAAATTACTATCCTGTAATATTTCATGTAAATATGTATATAACAAATTTGGTATCCCCAATGTCTTCCTTAACTGAGCCTAAGTAGTTTCTAGTATATGATGCCTTTTTTCAAAGTCTAATACATACCTAAATATGCTAATAGTTACTTTTCATCGGATAATAAAAGTAATTACCGTCTTTACTATGATGATATATGAAGATATTTTATTTATATGCAAAAAGTTTAACGTTTGCTTGAACAAAAGCAAAACAAAGCATTCATTACGAGGATAACAAATACTTTGTATATATGTTTATACATGTTCTTATTTATTTTTTTGTTGCTGTTGTGAGTTTATATTCATGATTTGTTTTTTTGGGGGGTTTTCTTTTTACTATTGTTTCTTATTATAGTTAACAGGGCCTCGTGGAAGACCACCACTGTTGGTGATAATGAGTCACCCTGTCAGAAATAAATAAATGAATAAATAAATGAATAAATAAATTACACAATGATTTATTAATAGAATTGCCTTTGATGTTTATTAAGAGTCCTCTTGAGCATACTCTTTTCATTGATAAGTTAGAAAGTTGAAGACTTGGCATCAGGAGGGAACAAACGCAAACCAAACATCCACTTTGCTAGTACACCTTGCTAGTATAATATTATGGTAACAGCTTGTAATGTTTATTTATTTTACAAAGCAGTGGGAATAAATCTGTATACGCCCTTTTTTTGGGGAGGGGGGGGGGGTGGGTGGGGTGGTGCAAGGAGTTCCGATTTCCACGTTCACTCAAGGTAGGATAAAGCTGGTAGCAAGAATAAGTAGATTTGTAATAGTATTTTGATAGATCACTGCAAGTTTGTAATGTTGTAATTGTTATGAATCATGACGAAATGTGCTTAGTTTGATAAAAACCTTGGCACCAAGGTTGTAAATATAATATGGATCATTAAAGAACTACATGACTATTGTATAACATAAATTAAACATGTATGAAGGGATATGAAATTTGTAGATTAAAATGAATCATATGACTTTTGTAAAAAGAAAGGGTTTCCTGAATGTCTTATTCTTGTTTGTTTAGTTAACTAGAGTTATACTTTTAAACCTTCTTCTTCTTCTTCTTCTTATCCTTCTGCTTCTTCTTCTTCATCCTTTTCTTCCTTTTTTCTTCTTCTCCTTCTTCATCTTTTCTCCCTTTTTTCTTCTTCTTGTTCTTCTTCTTCGTCCTTTTCTTCTTCCTGTTTTATCTTTTGAAATACCTAGATTCAGAGTTATTAATTTTGTTTAATAAACCAAACAAACGAAAACAAACAACATGCATGACCAACAAAAAACAATCGATTGACTACTTGGTCAAAGCCAAGCAAATCTTGTAGGCAGCAACGTCACTAAATGGGATCCCTCCCGCAGTTAGTTTCTCCCTTAGAGTCGGCAGGATCTTGAGAACATTTCCCTCTGATGTCCCCGGAAGTATTTCACAGCGCAGGACATAAATGAAAGGAGTCATTCCGGGTCTACGTCTCTTATACAGAGCGATATCGCCACTCTTTATTTCGGACGGGAATACGCCAGTTATTATCTCCGCACCCGTTTCCGTCTTCCATTCCGCTTCGAAGTCACCGTAACTAGCCTCATCTATGTCCGATTCCTATAAGTTTGGTATATGGAGCAAAAATGTGGACAAAATTAATTCTAAAATCCAAAGAAACTGTGAAAGAATATTTTGCAGTCACAGACCCTTTAATCATCAACGACGCAGAGGTTCGACTGTGTAAATCGTTTTATTCATGAGATGGTAACACTTTAATTCGGTGAAAATGCAGAGTTCCATTCATCTCGGCAATGCCTCGAATAGAACAGCTGCATCTTTGACCTCACAGAATCTCTTTTCCCATCTAACTCAATAACATTAGATATTAAGTATATTAACAATAAGGAACAGACAACATCAGCAATAAATATAGCACTTCTTAGGTTGGACTTTGAGCTCTCTAAAATCAATACTGTCTAGTGTGTTTTGGCATGGTCTATTTGCTCTAGAAAAGTGAAGTAGAGAATAATATTTCATCTTTATAGAGACAGTAGTTCATGTTAATTCTCTTGGCCTGTTGAGACTGTGCGGAATTTGTTATCACACTGTACCCTTTAAAGTCATTTATATGCAAAGTAACTGCTCTAACAGGGGTGTCGATCCGTGTTCATGATGGCGGGGGATGACCGGCGAGGGAGCGAAGCCAGTGGCGTATCTAGGGATTATGGCGCCCGGGTCAAAAAATGAAGTTACGCCCTCCCCCACCCAGAGTGCCCAAACTTATCTACGTTATTGTACAAGCGAGGGAGCAAAGCGACCGAGCGGCAAATTTTTCAACTTTTAACCCTAAAAAAGGCAATTTCTAGTGCATTTTACACAGGAGATTTTGCTATTGACCACTCATTTCTACAATCGGGAGCAAACGTAAAGAAAACCCTACAGGCTTGAGAAAGTGTCGAGAAATTCAGCAAGGTTACCTGAAGTTAAGATTTCTTTCAATAGATGAGCCTTTGCAACTGCTGTTTTATACACTGTATAATATATTGGGGCACAATATTTAACAGGAGTCATATGAAACTTACATGATATAGCGAGCAAAGCATTTACATCTTTATTTTTTTTCAAATTTCGACCCTTTTAAGCTGTTAAAGAACTATATACTGGGGGCGCGAAATTACAAGGTCCTGAACGAAAATAATTATGCGAGGGAGAAAAGCGACCGAGCTTTGGAAAATTTTCGCATTTCGAACCTTCACAAACTAGATTTCTAGTGCGTTTACTCTGCGGATTTTGGGGCTGGATTATGATTTTTCTTCATTTCCCCTTTTTTTCTTTCTCTCCTTTGCATTGTTTGCGCCCCTCTCCAAGTGCCCCTGCCACTAGATACGCCACTGAGCGAAGCGACCGAGCGGGGGGGGGGGGGGGGGGGGGGCGAGGGACAAAAGAATCTGTCTATAAAACTTGCATTTTATAGCATCCCAAAATGGTTTTGATAAAAAAGAAGGAATCTACGCCAGTGGACGGATTGAGAATAACAATGCGAGCAAACGAATTTTCTTCGATATTTTCGCTTCGAAAATTATGGCATTTCTTATTTCCTTACTTCTAATCATTAAAGAATGTGATGGTATTTCAAGATCAAACATAACGAGTTTGGATAATTATTAGTTTTAAGTTAATGTATCATAATTCTTCTTTATTTTATCCAAAAATATCGGGGGGGGGGGGGTGATAATACAGGCCATCCCCCTATCTTAATTTTTTTTTGGATATATACCCACATCCCCACGGGATCGACACCCATGTGCTCTAATATGATGTGCCAACTTGAAGTTAGATGTTTGTCGATTGTTCAGTTTCCCTCCAACTATATTCAATACACCAGATTATGTTATGTTCTTCCTCCAGCTTTCAATAAACATTAGTTTAGTTTATAAAGAGTTGATAGTCAGCTCACCCTATATTCAACAAGTAGATAGTATGTGCCCTTGCCCTTGGCTGAGGCGGCACACATAGGCTCACCAGATGCAGTTGCAACTTCTGCGTAACCTCCTGAATATAAAACAATGGATTAGATGTACAATAAAAAGTCTAGACATTCAGACATTAAGCACGTTAAAATTCTAATTACCCTGTCGTTAATAATGAAGTTTGAAGTTCTGGACCAAATTCTAACTCGAATAAACAAGGCTTTGATTATAAGGATACTAGTGCAGAGGCAATTCTGAAAAACAATTTTAAAGTGAGCATTAGTAGCTTATATGCCTAAAACATATGGTTCCCCCCAAAAAAATATACATTGGACAATGTTTTTGCTTGTCAAAGCAGGCATGAAAAGTAATCTCTATTTGAATAAACAAGATTTCAAGATAATAAGGGTAAAGGGGCACAACCAGCCCTTACCCCTTTAAAAACTAACTTCCATACCATAAGGCCCCCAAAGCTTGTCAGATAGTTTCTGTGTAAAGAAGCATCGAAAACGTGAAAATCTTTTTGCCTCACATATTTCTTCGGAATTGCCCCCCTCCCAAGTCTTAGATCCGCCCTAATTGGCCACACTTACCTCCGTATAGCACTAATCCTTCTCGAGGCCCGGTGCCTTTATTGAGTACTTCCCGCCATTCTGCAGAAGGTTTCTCCTGGAAGACGTGATGACTACCGTCTGTAAATACAACCTCGTTCACAAACTTGTACGAACCTGAAAAAAGAAAGAAGAAAGAAAATGATATTGATAAAAGATGATAATTGCAATAATAACAATGACAATGGAAACTGTATTGTAGCAGTCATGGCACTCGAATATTACCATGGCTTCAGCTAGGCTTCATCATTCAATGAATTCCCTCTTTACAGGTAGGCCTATCATATTAAGGCTACTACACCTGGGTCGATAGAGACAACAGTAATTAAAATGTATTAGTCTATGGAGAAAAGCATCAAGTGAAAGTTTTAAGCTTTTTCATGGAAAGTCAGGTAATGAATCACTTTACCGCAACAATAATTGAGCAGGAGTTAAAGACACTCTCGTTGCTGTTGTTGTTGCTTTTATTTAAATCAACACTGAGGGAGAAGAATATTTGCATTTATTGTTTTCAGTACGACAAATAATGACTTTGAGATACATGTACTAGTAAAGAATTATGCTCGATAAATCTCCACAACCATAATCACCCTTTCGACCTTCGGCCCCCGGCCCCCGGCCCCCGGCTCCCACCACTGGCACTTCCGTGCTTCGTTGTCATGTGTATTTTACATGGAAGCTTCATAATACTATAGTAAAAGTCTATATTTGTGATTTGAAGTATATACATGTAACTTAAAAACATACTGTCAAATATGTCTCACTGGCCACCTGTCAATAGCGGTCACATATACCATGTATACTGTCTAACTGTGCAAATATTGTGCCGTAGAACCTGTCTACAAAGGCCATCTGCCTACAGCGCCACCTTTCTGTTTCCTTTGGGTGGCCCTACGATAGGTTTGACTGAGCTATACATTTTTCATCATATGATCCCAGTTCTTACCATTTGGGTCGAGGTTCTGGTGTAAGAACATCTGTACAAAACTGGGGTCCTTTTTGACGATACTCCCAATATACTCCGCTCCTTCTTGAAACGTTGCGCGTCCAGGAGGAGTGGTAATCTTTTCCAAGATATTGAAAAAGATGTGATGGTCCTTATTGGCCGCCATTTGCGTAGCCCTGAGGAGAAACAGCAGAGACTTTGGTTGAGTGGAGTGAATCGAAATATTAAGTCTACTTTTTGATTTTTTTTTAAAAGGCCTGCCATGACTGAGAGGACAATGTCTATAGAGCTTTTATGCTCTATAGACAGTAAACAGGAACATGGCTACTCTGCATGTGTGCATTGGCCATGACAAAGAATTGATGTGAACAATTATCAGGAATAAACAGAGTTGCGGCATGGATATAAATAGAAGCAAACATCCACCTCTCTCCCTCTCTCTCTCTCTCTCTTTCTTCGTTCTCTCTCTCTCTCTTTCTTCTTCTCTCTCTCTTTCTTCTCTCTCTCTCTTTCTCCTCTCTCTGTCCCCGTCTTTCTTGCTGTTTTTTTTTCTTAGACTATCCAGTGCTCCGTAAACGTATCAACCCCTTCCGTCCCATTGTATTATACAACTTACTAGTAATCCACAGTGGCCATGCAGGCATAGTGAAATTGGGGGGGGGGGGGGGGGGGGGGGAGGAGGTGCATGGAAGGGAGAAAATTCAAAGAGTGAGAGAGTGTGCGTTGGTTGGAGGGAGAGAGAGAGAGAGAGAGAGAGAGAGAAAGTGAGGGAGATAGAGAGAGAGAGAGAGAGAGAGAGAGCAGAAGGGATAGGAGAAAAAGAGAACTTTTCCTACAATGGAAGACCATCCCAATCTAGATCTCTCTCCCTCTTTCTGTCTTCTTCGTTATCTCTTTCAATATTAATTATGTAATTATATACTACTCCGAGAAATGTAATGCTTGTTATCGATAATATATTTTCTATTTAATTTTACTTATACGCATAATCATTCATCAGAAGGCTTTAAATTCGAAAACTTGTTATTTGAATTTAATACACCTTCATGGGTCTCTTTTGTCTGAAAATCTATTTGTCAAAAACTGTAAAGAAATTAACATTTGGTATCGATCATATTTTATTTCGATTCGATTTATTTCAATTCTATATCAGTTATCATTAATTTTGTTATCATAAAATTCATTAAAACATGTTGCAGCAAGATATGCTTGAAATATGATTGATATTTAGTTGACAAATGTATATTTTGCTTCAATGATATTTATAAACGTATTCGGTTTGTAAAAAAATATAATAATTTAAAAATAATTCATTGCAAATTACATTATCGATATCATATCACCTGGCAAGGTTAAATCACATGTATTGCTTGGTTTTCTTGTTTTGAAATTATAACAAATATAAATATTTCTTTGTTTTGTTTTTCATAACACAACGTGGTAGTGATGCTCGAGCTCATTGTACAAGCAAGTTCTTGATGTCTATCTGTCAGGTTAAGTTCCCTTTTGTTCCCAGTTTTTCCCCATCATCCATTTCACCTCTCATTCCATCCCAGTCATTACTTTTCACCTTTTCATTCATTCTTGTTCATCCTTTACACAACATCATATTCGATGCTGATTTCTCAGTATTCAACACATTTCAAACTCAAATTGTTCCACTCGATAAAAATGAATGAACGCAACCAACAGTCTTACTTTGATCTTAATAATGTTACCTCTGATAGTAGGTACTATACAACTCAGGAATTTGTTTCAAGCTTTAAAACCGCACCTAAATCATTTAGCTTAGTCCATATTAACTCCAGAAGTTTAAGTAAAACGTTGATTCCTTTGAAATCTTTTTGTATAGTATTGACAATTTCCCATTTTCAGTCATTGGTATAACTGAGACCTGGCTCCATTATATTTCACCTAATGTATATAACCTGCAAAATTACGAAATGATTAGAAATGATCGCGTGGGAAAGAAGGGAGGAGGAGATGCGTTATATATCCGAGAACAACTTAAATTCAAGATTCGACATGACTTGTCAATTAACCATTGCGACTCATTGTTTATTGAAATTATAAATCCAACAACGAAAAATATTGTAATTAGTCTAATTTATGGAAAACAAACTGCTGAAAACTGCTTATCCAATAATAGCGAGCCAATGGAGTAAAATGGAGTCAAAAGGGGCCTGAGCTTTCGATCCTAGCAGAATCTTCGTCAGAGGCAAAAACACCAATTTAGTCTAATTTATCGACCACCCAATAGCCATATTGATCCATTTTATGGGATTTCGAAAGATGTTTTGATATACTAGCTAGAGAAAATAAGATATTGTTTTTCATGGGTGATTTCAACATTGATTTGTTGTCTCCAAATAATAATCATGAAACATTTCTCCAACTTGCATATTCAAATACCTGTTACCCGCATATTAATAAACCTACCAGAATTGAAAATAATTCATCAACTCTGATTGATAAAATTTTTTCAAATATTTTCCATTCAAATATAACTAGTGGTCTACTATATTCCGATATATCAGACCATCTTCCAATATTTGCAATCTCCGAAAATGACATTTTAAGTGAAGACCAACCTAAACAGATTCCTTTTCGAAAAGAAACACCTGAAAATATTGAATCATTTAAAAATGACTTGATTAAAGAGGAATGGTTGGATGTATATTCTCAGAAAAATGCAGATAATGCGTATGAATATTTTAACAATAAATTACAATTTTATTATGATAAGAGTTTTCCCTTAATTACTGAAAAAAAGAAAACTAAACATGCTAAAATGCCCTGGATAACAAAGGCAATATTAAAATCTATTCATACTAGAAACAAACTTTACAAAACATATTTATAGAACCCCACTATTTGCAACTGCAATAGATATAAGAAATATCGAAATAGATTAACTAATATCATTCGAATGCATTACCGGATTCCATCAAATCTTGTCAAAACCTCACCGCTTTTAAAGCTAGAAATAAAGAAAGATTGCTATCGAGTTACACTGAATCAGCTTAATGCCATACAAACCATCTTAACGTTTGTAGTTTACTGAAATCTCATAACAACTTTGTTTCTGCATCAACTTTAATTTTTTATTCCTAGTTTCACCATCAACATTATTTTCACTTTTAGTTATTTTTTTGCACTAGCCCCCAACCCCTTTTTTCATCATTCCCATCAAAAACGTATCATGCAGTTTAAATTAATTATAAGGGGAAAGTATAATTGTCATAATATAATTTGTCATCCATTCCGCACAGCAAAAATATTAATTATCTGAATATGATTGGGTTGCCACATCATCCATCTTCTGCTTTTCATTTTGTTTAATATCAGAAAGTTGGCAAAGGATAATTTAAGATTTACCGCCTATTCATTTTATACTCATTATTTCCCCGAATATGATTGTAATTATATTTGTTATACTTAAGTCGAATTATGCCTATACCTTTGTAAAATGTGAAACATGCAGAAGAAAAGAAATTAAAATCAAATTATACTTCCTTCTTCCCTCTCTCTGTCTCTCCGTCTTTCTCTTCCTGTCCCCTCTCTCCCTCTCTTCCCCCTCTCACTAATAATTATTAAAAAAATAAGAAATCCACGGATTACTCTCTTTACCTCTTTTCTTTCTTCCCCTTTGTCTTTTTTTCACCTCCCTTTTTCTCACCATATATTTCTCTTTCACTCTCTCATCCACACACACTCTCACTCTTACTTTTTTTTCTTATCGGGAACGTGCTCCGTGCCCCATGCCCCATTTATCTATATGCTACGTGTGGATTATCATAGCTCTTTATCATTCTCTCTCTGTATATTCATATTTACATTTAGTAATCTACCGATTTCTTCCAATCTCTCTCTTTTTCTTCAATTCTGTTCACTTTTGAAATTCAATATTTCATTCTGTTTGTCTTGTGCATATGAAGCAATCTGAGGAGCGTTTCATCAATCAAGAGAGCTGTTCGTATAATTCATGATGCTCCTTTCAATGCCCACACCTTGCCACTTTTTCAAGAATTGAAACTTTTGAATATTTATGATATGAATAATTACAATATTGCAATATTTATGTTCATGTGTTCAAAAGGTTTATTGCCAATATCCATGTCCTGTAAATTTGTACTCAACTGTGATGTACATTCTTATGAAACTCGCAATGCTGGTAATTTTCACTTCCCAAAAGTCCGTACAAATATTTCAAAAAATACAATTTTTTTTAAAGGCCCAGCTTTATGGAATAACATCCCAACTAATTTTAAAAACGTTAATTCAATGAGTACTTTTAAACGATTATACAAATTTCATCTCTTGTCATTGTATTCTGTTTTGAAATGAATGTATGCTCCACTAATTGCACTTTGTACTTTATTCCCATTCCCCCTTTCAAATTTTGCTTTTTGTACTGGTTTCAGGTTTTCCGTGCATTTCTTCCTTCCAACATTACAGTGTAGATTTCATTAAGGGGTTGACGTTCCATAAGATTAATTGCTCTTTCTGTTGACCCTCATTCTCGTAAATTATTGTTTTGTTCCTCCTATCTTTTCTTTGTAGCTCAATTGTAATAATGCTCTTCTGTGTATATTTTGTATATCTTGTTGTATGTTATTTCTTTTTTATGGTGCATGAAATAAATGAAATGAAAATGAAAAAATGAAATCGTTTTGTCAGTGATTTTTACCGACAACTGTTATAAGCTACTGAAATCCTTCCATCTGATTGGCTGAGAGCAAATTTGTCAGTAAAAATCACTGACAAAACGCCTGATGAAACGCTCCCCAGTGCCTTGTTGCTTGAATCATCAAAGCATGTCAAATATTACTCATGCATGTCTTCGCTCATGATCAAAGATTGGAAGATCCATTCTCCTCCAAACGTTTCAGGAAGACTAAACGAACAAGGCTCATGGTCATTTTCCTTTTTTCAGCAGTTGAGCTAAGCTGAACATATGTCTCGGGCTTCCCAATGCAGCTGAATTCTTCTCATTGGAAATTATGTTTCTGGTTCTCTTTGTTCTGTTTGCCATAATTATGCTTGGCGATTAATTTTGCAAACATAAAATTAAAACATAAAATGAAAACAGTAGGGAAGGAAGTAACGTATAGGACATCTCTTTATTAAGCTTGGGTAAAGGAGAAATATGTACGCATAAGAAAACGCCTTGATTACTATGAAAATATATGGTAAACGTTAATGCAGTGTAACACATACAAGACGCATACGAAAACTAAAGGTTCGGCAAATTATTAAAATCTGCAAATAGAGTATCAAAATGCATTTTCTTGGAATATGAAAAGTGTAAACACGTGTATGTGGATGACAAGACAGTGTTGTGGTCTATTTTTCTGCATATCAATGACAATAACTGAATTCAAATCATGAATGCTTAAAATATACTATAAATATACTAGCAGAAGCAGCCCGTGGACATCCACTGGCGCTAGTTGTGTTTATGATTAATCATCGTACCGTATGTCACAATAATCGAGTGAATAAAAAGAAAAGTCGGGTAAAGTGTTTTTTTTTACCAAGAAGTATTTATAACATATTAATATGTGTTATTTATTCAAATCTTAGATGAGTTCTGAAGAAAAAACATTTTCATCTTGATGAAGACTAAATGACGATTGTTTTACTTTATGAATGACTTAATAATGATTTTATTTATGTTACGTCGGCCCTGTGGCCTGTGGATAACACACGATCTCATTCTCGCACACAGAGCATGGATAGATTTATAGTGGTATATCCATAGTATATCCACAGGCATAGCCAGGATATTTCAATGGGGGGGGGGGGGGGGAAGACGGTCCCCAGGGGGTGGGTGCAGTGAGGGGGAAGTTTTCCCGCGCAAAGCGCGAAAGCTCTGACGTTTTATAGAAAACTTGGCTCGTAGCACTTTTTTTTAGGAGGAAAGTTATTTCAACGGCCGAACTGCTTTTTAGTTTTAGTTGCAGAATAGGAGGGGCCATGGCCCCCCTGTCCACGTCAGTGAGTATATCCATGCATATAGCTAGGGGGAGCGATTTGATCTTGTCATGTTCTGTGGTTTAATACTCAAGAGAAATTAAGGCCATACAAACATAACATGCATAATTAGCGGTGCGTCCCGTGTGAAGGATGCAAAAATGAGAAAAAATGAATTTATTGTCATTTTCGTTTTCAGGGGGATTATTGTCCCCTTATATGGGTCTTGGGAGGACCGACGGATTGACCTTTCCCTACTACCCCCCCCCCTTCTATTGGCCTCCCGGCACCCCCAGCGCCAGGGGAGTAATATCCTTTCCGTATTCATATCATTGTGGAAATATTGTCGAAGGAAATTTTGGTGGGGGGGGGGGGGGGTCTCCTTCTTTACACCGTGGCAAGCGATATTCCTAAGTGACGTGATCTGCTACACCTCCCCTCCCCGAATATGTCTACAGATCGGTTTAGTCTGTCATAAGGGAATGAATAATATATTTGAGGCGATATACAATAACATGTTTCCAACGGTATGAGGCCATTTTCCCTTTCATGTCAAGTAAGTTGTTGATAATAGTAATGACTTATGCGACAGCCGTCCAAATGTGCGGTTATGTAAACCCTAAACCCTAACCCTAACCTTATACATTGTTTTCATGTTGGGTGGCTGTCGCAAAAGGAAGTTTACCCTAGTATATGCTTCCATGATATAAGTAAAAAGTAGAAATAAATCTAATCGATTTTAAAGAGTCTTAAAATATGAAGTGGCCGAAATCCCCTCCCATTTTTTTTTACACATCTGACAGTTATATGTTCCTGCCCTTCACCCTTTCACCCCCCAAAAAATAAATAAATAAATAAATAAATAAATAAAAATAAATAGATAAAAATAAAATAAAAACAACCTGTTGAGAGTTCAATTTAGAAAGTAATGGAATGCTTACATAAATCAAACTTCCAAAGGAGCTGAATTTTCACAAATTTTCACAAGGCAGAAAAGTTTACGGGCTCCTATATATCGATCCGAATCGAACGCGACGACCACCCCCGGGATGTTTCATTGAGACCTGTATATCATCCGCGTAAATCACTTGCTGAATTGAAAAGCAGATTGAAGTAGGGGCAGACCCGTCTATCTCTGATTTTCATACCTTTAACGGCGCTTTTATATCTTGCTTGGTATTTTACATCCTATTAAGGCCTACATCATCACCGTAGACTTCTTTTTAGCCAAAAAGGAACCGTAGAAGAAATTTAACCTAACTTGGAACACATTACCGAACTATTCCCCCTCCTTCCGCGGATCTTCTTCTTATCAGTCCCTGAATTTGATACCCTTTTAAAAATATTTTTTTCTTTTTTTGATACCCTAAACGCGTAACCTGGGTTATGCGCCTATTGCTGAAAAGGTACACCTTTTATCCGTTTTTACGTGGATGTACCAGCATCAATGAAACATCTCCTCCCCCCCGCGACCGCCGTGAAACCATAGAGCTACCTACACACTAAACTGTGTGTATGTAACCATGAAGATACAAATGATGTAAGTCTATGCGTGAAACATAGTACCTGCAGGGAAGTGTAAGAGATTCCCTGGTGCGAACGAATAACACTTGTGTTGCTTCGTATACATTGAAGCCATACACGCGGATATGGCCTTGGAGTATACAAGTCACGCTGTTCTTTGGCAATACACTCCAATTGAGGTTTCTCCCCTTCACAGGTAAAGGGTATGGGTTGGGCATGAAGCTACAAACCAGCTTCATGGGTTGGCAGA
Source organism: Heliocidaris erythrogramma (assembly GCA_025617745.1). Classification (NCBI taxonomy): domain Eukaryota; kingdom Metazoa; phylum Echinodermata; class Echinoidea; order Camarodonta; family Echinometridae; genus Heliocidaris; species Heliocidaris erythrogramma. The sequence goes on along the minus strand of CM046872.1, from coordinate 15,070,785 downwards.
ATTATTACTCCCTCCTGAAATTAAATGTTTAAAAATGAATTTATGAAATATGGACGGCACGTCGGCCCTTAAGAAGTGGCTCCCATTCCCCACCAAAAGGTGGGGACCGAAAGGGCCAGGGGAGGCGCCTATTCAAACAAAAAAAAGGCCCCAAATCATTAGCGTAATATATATATATAAACCCCTCAAAAAAAGTTCTGCAATTCAACTTTGAGCCTTGATATCTTTTTGGCGGCTTTTTAATCATTCTTGATTTTTAGATCATTGGAAAGTTCATTTATCCCCCTTCACATCCATGCCCCATTTGTAATGGTTATGTCATCCTTGAATGCACAGCACCCCTGAATAGAGGGCAAAGTCAAAAGTGAAAAGTTGCAAATTAAATGGCTATTGTCTATTGCATCGACCGGGTAACAGCGTTTGGAGGAGGCAGTGTTATGGTGTGGGGTGGCATATCTGCTGAGGGAAAGACACAGCTTACCATCGTTGATGGAAACCTGACAGCAGAGAGATACCGAGACAACATTCTTCGGCCAGAGGTCATCCCATACATGCGCAATCTTGGACCAAACGCCATCTTCCAAGATGACAACGCCCGCCCACACAGAGCAAGGATCATCACCGAATACCTGCAGGAGGAGGCAGTGACGAGGATGGATTGGCCTGCGAACAGCCCTGACTTGAACCCAATCGAGCACCTGTGGGACCAGCTTGGCCGTGCTGTACGCACCAGAGTGACAGATCACACTACACTGGCTGAGTTGCGACAGATCCTTATCGAAGAGTGGAACCTCATCCCACAGCAACGCATCACCAGGCTGGTGACAAGCATGAGGAGGAGATGCCAGGCTGTCGTAGCTGTATTCGGATCTTCTACTCGCTACTGAACTTATGATCCTTTGCTATTCCACATTTGATGTGCATGTTACTCAATAAAAAGTGCCAAACATTTTGTCATTTGCAAATTTGTGTATTTGTGTTTGTTTTTGTTTCGTTAGAGAGGGGAGAGAGAGTTAAAGAACATGAGTTCACATCAAGAAAGGGGAATGTGTTTGCTGAAGTGAAAAGCAATCCAAGAGAAGAGGAGAGTTTGTGTTGCTTATGCTTCTGTGATAGGGTTACATGGCTGAAAATGAGATAATTTGCTGAGGGGAGACTTTTTTCCCACCGCAGTTGTGTACTGCTAAGGTGGAAACTTGCAATATTCTGCATGAAACCAAAACACAATATTAATGTTATCACAATCAGTTGCTGATTAAAACACATTCCATCTTAAAACAAAAGAATAATTCCACTTCAAAATCACTGAAAACAATATTTGTCAACCAAACAAGGGTTACAGCAGAAACATCCACACCTAATACAAAATTAAACAAACCAAAAGGAACAAAAACAAAGAAAACTTTTCATTCCAGTTAAGAACTCAGTGTGAACGATAAAAATGCATTCTGCAACTTTTCACTTTTGACTTTGTCCTATATTTAGGTGCACTGCATATTCCGTGATTACATAACCAATGTGGTATCATTGTGAAGGTGAATAAACAAGCTTTACAATGATATCAAACTTGATGATGATCATACAGTTACTAGAGAGATATAAATGCTTAAACTTGAATTGCACAACTTTTTTGAGGGGTTTATATAGATGTGACGAAGAAGAAAAATGGTGCAAAGCTGTTCAAGCTGTTCTAAGGATTATTTGAATATTGTTTTCTGCAATGATATTTTACCTGTATCTGCTTGGAATCCTACTTGCATTGAAAACCACAGAGTAAAATTTGTATAGATTTTGAAATGATTATAAAACAACGAGACGGAATGATCATCAATACGCCATAACTTCTGATGTAAAAATACAGATTATTTGTAACTTTTTCCTATGACATTGATGTACAAATAACATCAGATTAGCTGTTATGAGTAAATACAGAACTAATCTGTATATTTTCCCTGTAAAAATACAGATATTTTTTACAGTGTACAACTTATTTTACTCTATCACATGTGTAGCAAATGCCGTATGCAGCAACTTCGCTGAACGGGATCCCACCCGCGGTAAGTTTCTCTCGCAGGGTCGGTAGGAGCTGGAGCACATTCTCCACTGATGCCCCCGGAAGTATTTCACAGCGGAGGACATAAACGAAAGGAGTCTCTCCGGGTCGAAGTCTCTTGTACAGAGCGATGTCACCTTTCTTGATATGGGACGGGAAGGCGCCATTTAATATCTCCGCACCGGTTTTCGTCTTCCATTCTGCTTCGAAGGCGCCGTAACTGGCTTCATCTATGTCATTGTCCTATCCGTGGAGAAAGATGAAAGGAAGAAATTGTTGCAAATAAGTACAATATATTACAAGCAAGAAGGATTTCATGTCATTAGAAGCATTTAGCACATTTTATTCACTCTCTTAGAATCTGCTGTTATATATATATTCCTCTAGAATAATTCATAACACATCTCGAGGGATATAGAAATCGTGTCTTTTCATCTATTGCCCCTCGCCTGTGGAACTTCCTCACATCCTGTCTTCTAGATATTAACAGTCTAGAACACTGAAATCATGCCTCAAAACATACATTCTTGAGCAGGTGTGTAATGCTGAATTGATTGGAGCAGCCTGCGCCTTTGAATGTTGTTAACGGAAACATGGAGCCGTATAAATTCTGTGAATTAACATCGTTAACCCTTTCAACAACAATTGAATCAGATTTTATGGTTTAGCTCAACAACTTTTCATTCAGAGCTCTAAAGAATATACCAAGTGCATGAGTAGAAGGAGCAAGGATTTCTACACAGACTATGTCCATTTTTGTTGCATCGGACCATATTGCGTTTTATTCCAGAAATTAACAAAACAAGAAAACAAGAAAATCCTTAAATTGAGAGGTCCAAAATCGTTGGTATTTTCAAATAAAAATGTGCATTTCCCAACTTTTAGACATTACACCTTATTAGAACCACCCAACACTAGAAGAAAAATATTGTTGCCAATTTGAAGAACAGAATGTGACCAGTTTAGCCCTTAAATAATTCCTGTAATGAAAGGGTTAAATAAACCGACCTTGAAATTGACAAGGAGATAGTAGGAGTTCTTTTCATCCTTGGCTCTCCAGATATAGTCGCTACTTCTGCGTAACCTCCTGGAGGTTAGGATGGATAAGAACAATATTACATGGGAATTAATCCTCCATAGAAACCTGGCTTTGGCTGCATGGAGTAAAAACATTAAAGATTGAAAGTTTCAGAAAAATATCGAATGAGAAAAGAAAGTTATGAATTTATGAAAGTTGAGACCACTACCGAATTACAAATGTGAAATCTCCCATTGGTAATTCGGTCAGAATGTAGTTGAACACGGGGATGACTTTCCCATTAGTTATGGACTGGTGGAGGAGGGACGGAGGTGGGGGGGGGGGGGAGCACAACTGGAGTGTACCCCCTTTTAATATCCTATTGGATTACCTTAATTATACAGCCCCACGAAACGCTTCCCTTTTAAATTTGCGACCGACAAGGCACATAGAAAATCTGATATGTCATGGCCTTTTTTTTGCATGTCAAATAATTTTGGAGATTTTGGAGAACTTTTTTTGGTGCCCCTTTCCTTTTACAAATCCCCTACCCAGATGTTTCATAATACCTGTCACACCGCGCACCGACTCCAAACCTATCGATTTTTTGGTCATTCGGGTTAATGTATATTTTGTCTGTGATCGTTATGGCATGTATGGTGTCTGTCTCGTTAGTGTGACTGATGCATAAGACGGATCAAATTTTTTTTTGGTGAAAGGACAAGCACAAAATATATTAATCATAATGTATCAGGGACAAAAGCTAATATATTCTAAGGTGAAAAAGAAATATCCTTACCTAGGTAAAAAACTCGTAGCTCTTTACCCCCGAGACCTTTGGTGACCACCTCGAGCCATTCCGCCGGGGGTCTACCTTGTTGGAATGCATGGAAGTCTCCATTTTTGAACCCCACATAGTTCACGTACTTGTATAAACCTAGAATGAAACAAGGTTTAGGATTTGAAGTGAAATTGTTATTTGGCGATATAAGTCTTTCTTACATTTTTTTTCATTTCATCCAAAAATGAAAAATCTCGTAGTCACTACTGACTATATGGTGGTACTTGATAACTTAAAGATCCATTAGTCAGTGGTCATATCAAGTTAAAAAAAAAAAGGTTTAGGATGAAATAAATTGATAAAGACTCGTATGAAACACATTTCAATCATTCAGTGAATCGCATTACTGTGGATGGTGACAGTGTTGATAGTGTTATAGTTTTGCTGTTGGGGACTGGGGGTACTGTCAAGTTAAACCTTGACATCCTCACCAGAAACTAACCTTTACGACCATTGCCGTTTACAAAAGGAGCATTTACAAGGCTAAGAAAGTTTCTCGTAAAAGTTAAAAGGTTGTTTAGTGATCGTTCTTGAAATTGTTAGAAGGGGGACGATCTTCTTTATAATGTTTCACATCAGCATCGTTTAATTCGATTTGCGCGAGGAGGGCTGACGCCTTTTGCCCGAATATCACCTTTTTAGTTTCTAAATTCTGCGAGAAGGCGAAGCGAGCGAGCAAAAATTTTGACACTTTTGTAGTGAACATGTACAGAAATAACGACATATTCGGGCATATCACTGCCCAAGGATGAGGATATTCGGGCACCTCCCTGCCCGAGTGGTGGTTGCCCGAATATATATCGACACTTTAAAAATCCTCAGGGGGCCGCAGCCCCCAGCAACCCCGCCCCGTACACCTATGGTAACTATACGCCACTCATCAATTTCTATTATCATCAATTATGCTTAGGTCAGACGGACATGTACGGATGTCTGCGGATGCATCCGTAAAAAAAAATAATTTCACCCGCAGAAATTGTTGAAAATCTGCGCAAAAAGCCAAAAAACCACGGTAGATACGCATGAGATACGGATGCAATACGCATGAAATACGCAAATCCTGCGGATGTTCTGCGGAAGACACCCCTTTGGCGGATGTGCCACGCTAGTGTCACTTAAATTCTGCGCAAGATGCGGACTAGATACGGATGTTCTGCGGAAGATACGGAAGTCCTGCGCACGATACGCATACGCACACGGATGTCGGCTTTCTCCTCGTCCGCAACATCCGCATATATACCGCGGCTTGTGGAGCATCACTTCAGTTGCGATTCGATCTTTGGAGAGAACACTACTACTACTACTACTACAGATTTTCAAAATTCACGCTGCGGATCTGCGTATGTCTGCGGATCCTGCGGATTAGGTTACGGATGGATACGGACGTTTTACGCAAAAATACGCAAAGATACGGATCAATACGCATGATACGGAACAATACGCAAATTCTACCTAAATTCTGCGCAAAAGACCTTGCGCGGGAAATTTAAAATAATTTTGAGATTTTCAAAACTTTTTCGCGGAAGACCTCGATTCCTGCGCACTCCCACGGATTTTTACGGATGCACTTACGGATGATACGCATGATACGGATTGCTGCGGATTTCTACGGATTTTTACGGATGCACATCCGCAGACATGCGTATCGCGCGTATCTGTCCGTCTGACCTAAGCATAAGGGTTACAGCGCTCATTATCTACCACGCATCCGCTGCTAATGGAGCTCTAATATTAGACAGACTTTAGCTGGGTGATCATTAGGCTAAGACTACGACATTCAAAAATCTCCTTCCTGATTGGAACCCATTCTGTGTTTCACTTTCTATATAATCACGATGCGAAATGAAAATTTAAGGTCGAAAATTGAGTAGGGCCTCTGTATTTTTTTATGCTTTCCAAAAAAATTGTAGCATTGTTTAATCTTTCATTATAGTAAATATAAAGCTACAATGGCTTGTGTGAAAAGATATTAATAATTCCAAGGACGATGATATCATATCACTGTGAATTCGAAATCCATGAAGTAAGATGTAGTTTTACTAATGTAATCGACGAATATTGGCTTGTTTTGATACCAGTCAACAGTTGAGTCTAGGAAAATTTGTATTTTCTGTAAGATAATTAGCGCTTTTCCAATTACAACTCTTTGGATTCGATTACGATTCTGCACTTATGCACAATCTCCGCTACACGGGGAGTATGTCAGCGAGGCAGCCATTTTACAATGTGTTGAGATACAACGATTGACACATAATTTTTTTTTCATACAGTATTCACTGAAATACATGTATTATTCAGACAGACCAACGACTTTTTGCTCCAGATGACAGATTCATGATGATATGACCCACATCTTAGATAATGTGCGTGTGGGATGTCATACTTCGATCCCACGATTTGACCAGGGAAATGTTATATTAATTTCCCCCGATTTGACGGAGTATTGTGTGTTTGGAGACTAGCCATTTTATGCACCCCACGCAACCTTTCCACTTTGAACATCTATGATGTTACTTACAGAACACAGGCCTAAATGCATACACCAGGGAAATGTAACATTTCACTGCATACATCAAAATAATGATCAGGCGTTATTAATTAACCCAGGGTAACCCTATCATTATTCAACTTGATCTTCATGAGGGTCCTGCAATTATCATAACCCTAGGATTACCAGGTACCCTCCTAATCATTACGCTTGGGTCGAGAGGAACAGCATATGTTGAGAGCCAGACGGGGGTTTGTGTTAAGCTTATACGAGTTCACGCCCGTCTGGATCCAAAGATATGTTGGTTTAAAACACCTTGTTCTTGAATGTAGCCATGGGCGCCAATCCTCACAGGAATTCTATTGAAGTGGGGGGGGGGGGGGGGGGAGGGGGGGGGGGGGGAGGGGGGGGGACACCCTATTGTTGCATCCAGGTGTGTCCCCCCCCCCCACTTGAATAGAATTCCTATGAGGATTGACGCCCATGAATGTAGCGATCCCAGCAAGGATCAAACCCAGTTAAGAGCCTCCATTGCTCCACCAATATACTATACTTCTCCCACTAACGTGGTGTATATGACTTTAAAGAGCTCATATTGAGAAAAGAAGTGGTATGCGTTTTTATTTGGTAATATTAAAATCTGTGTATCAAAGAAAACAATCCTTTTAAAATTTTTCAAATAGCTCAATTAGAAAGTGCATTTAAAGAAAAATCACCTTTTTTAGGGTTTGAAATTGTCACGCAGTCCAATTTCGGCAAAATCCTAGCTTGTTTACTTTTCTATGCAAATTAGCACTGACGTCATTGGGTAGAGTCGTATGACCTCCGCGGTATACTGCTGCACAATATGGCATGGACTGGCAACCAAGAGTGAAGAGAAACTTTGCTCGACAGGATTTTTATACTTCAAAATTATGTTTCCAAATCCATCAGTTTTGTTAAATATTATATGGAAACTAGTTTACAACATTTTATTCCAACAAGCAACCATTTTTTCAGACAGCTCGCACAAGTTTACATGGTAGGCTACATGTACTTCCTAATATTGGTCACAGCAGTGAAATATTTGGTGAAACACCTAATAAAGATTAGTTTAAACTTGTCACTTGACATTTTTTGGAAAAAACGATACTTCGAAGTGAGTCCAGCGCAAGAACGACCATGTCGGCATTGATTCAACAATACAATTTCACAATACGGCGAAAGTTGCTCACATTAGTTCTCAGTCTGACTTCCGACAGTGGTCTCCTGCGGCTTAATTGTTGGTGTTTTTGAATATTTGATGCTCTGTATTGTGGGCAAGACATCCTTCTTCAACCCAGCCTTGTATTTCGGGCCAGCTACATCTCCAAAGTCAATCTTGCAGTGACATTCGAAGGCTCATTTTTCGAAATGGTCGCTACAAATTCGTGCATGCCGGGGTGCATGCTTGCTGTGTGTTGCTGCTGTGAAATCTTTTCGCCGAATTTTCACAAACTTCACCCACAAATTCCGTTGCTTATTGAGCTTTGGAAAGGTGAAGAAACTGATGTTGGGGTTCTTTAAAGCATTGTAACACCCGCAATTTCGTAGCATTTTGCCACAAAACGTAATAGTAGGCCAGCCAAACATCAAAAAAGTCTCTAGAAAAAGATTCGACGGCATTTTTGGGCAATGCTCGGCATCCATGCTCAAAGTCTTGTAAAAATACTGCGGAATAAGGTGCGGGCGGATGCCACGCGCATTTTTGCCTAAAAATACCATTTTGGGCTCAAAATTGAAAGAATGTCAAAAATCACGTTTTTAAATTTTTTGACAGGAACTCTAATGATTAGTATAAACGAATGGTAGGTGAATATTCACACGGACATATACCAAGACCAAAAAACAACCAACAAACAAATCCAAACAGTGTTTCATAATAAATTGGGCTCTTTTTCATAAAATTGATGTTGTCTAAAACTGAAAACTCCTCCTTTCTATAACCATATGCTAAGTGATGTAAACATACACATTTATCATTCATACTGGATTGTTTTCGTCTTTTTTTGCAATCAATGACACTTCAGAGCTACTTCACATACGGTATATGCATAAAACACATGTTCCAACTTCTCAATCACATTTTAACCTTTTTTTGCATGATGGTAATTCCGTTGCCACAAATTTGGCCAAACAGAAAAGATATTCAAATAAGTGGTATCGGAAGTTTTAAGGTACAAGTTGAAATCAGAGAATTTTCAGTTTCCCAAAAATATTCACTCTTAAAGCTAGGAGGAAAACTCTCCCTCATTTATGGTCACGGAATTACAACCATATTGTAGTAGATTTTAAACATGCTTCCTGAAAATACTGGTTTGATATATTATGTCTCATACCTTGGAACACAAGTTGCGTACACATACGCGATTGTAATGAAAGTTAATGCATGAGACACAATTGAACAATGTATTTATTTCATCATAATCATTACATTGCCCAAAATATTTAGTAAATAGCAAACAAATGCCGGTCATGTAACTTCAAACATGCATTGTGCAAATTCCGAATGAGATGGGGAACAAGTTTTTCAGTTTCTTTTAATTTAAGGATTTGGCTATAAGGAACAATTAAAGATATCTTATTAGTATAGATCTAAAATTAGCTGATTTTGCCCTTCTCATGTGGAATTGCTCACATTTAGAGTGTATTATGTAGATAAGGCAATTATCCCATTTATTATCGGTATAGTCTATGGGCCAAAAACTGAAATGTCCCCACCCCTTAAAAATAATCTTAAATGATTTTTTTTTCTGTTAGATGGGACCATTAACTATCAAAATATGCTTCTTTGCCCTAAATTAAGAGGTGGGCGTGACCACAAAGGCTATTACCATGGCAACGGATCAAGAACAGTAGAATTTCAGAAAATGTCATGTATTCGTGATTAAGAAAGTACAAAAACATATTGTAACATTTTAGAATAATGTATCAAAAGTTTCTCACTTGATTAAAACCCAAATAAGAGTTATAAAAAGTGTTCATCATGTTTGAAAATGGCTGTTGCTATGGAAACAATAAGAAAAAACTCGTATTTGGGCAACACCCCCCCCCCCCCCCCCCATGATGCTACCGGAAAAAGTAAATACATGTATTAATATATGTGTATTGTATATGATTATGTTCTCTTTTACAGGACACTCACTTATCATAACTTGTTTTAGTAAAGGGGTGATGGATGTGACCACTACATGTGTTGGCCGTTATCATGGTAACAAATATATTTATTGTGTTGTGTTGTAACAAAATACTATTGTTGTTTTCATCATGAAATAATGGTAAACATTTGATAATTTTTGCCGCCTCCATGATAGCAGAAAGTGTTAAAACATGACGTGATATTTACGTCGTGGTTTTCGTCTTTTTTACGTCCTGTAATTACGTCAATAAGACGACAACTTGCACCAACGCAAGCCGTCAAGAGGACGTCTTATTTTGACGTCATCTCTACGTCTTTATTCCTCTTCCCTCTTCCCTGACAGCAGAAAGTGTTAAAAATGACGTGATATTTACGTCGCGGTTTTCGTCTTTTTTACGTCCTGTAATTACGTCAATAAGACGACAACTTGCCCCAACGCAAGACGTCAAGAGGACGTCTTTATATTTTGACGTTATCTCTACGTCTTGTACACTGTAAAAACTAAAGTGCTACTTTTAGGGGCATGTATAGTGACTGCACCTGAAATGCTGTTTATAGCACTTGTAGTGTGCTTATTTACCAGCAAAAAAAAATGTGACCGTGGCGAGCTTCGAACCAGGTTGCGCTGATTGAGAGGCGCTGATTGAGAGGCGCTGACGTTACCGATGGACTAACGAATGCTTCTAGCAATCCAGTTTAGTCATGGGAGTCAATTAGATAACATGAACTATGTGGTGTCGTAAATTCACTATGTAACAATATTATCTGCTCTAAATCGTACAATGTGAGTTAGTCTAGCGGTAATGCCAGCAATTCTCGATCAGCGGACCCTGGTTCGAAGCTCGCCCAAATCATTTTTTTAATGAATGTTTAGCAGTTTAAGGAGCCGGTCCAGCTCCCGTGAAAGTGCTGAAATAGCACGCTGTGTGCATTCAATAGCACTCTGAGTGCAGTCCCTATGCATGCCCTCAAAAAGTGCTATATACAGCACTTCAGTTTTTACAGTGTACAGATGACGTCAAAATAAGATGTCCTCTTGACGTCTTGCGTTACTGCAAGTTGTCGTCCTATTGACGTAATTACAGGACGTAAAAAAGAAGAAAACCACGACGTAAATATCACGTAATTTTTACCACTTTCTGCTATCAGGGCTGTTTGATTATGTTCAAAATTTTAGTTAATTGGAGTAGAGCTAAATTTGATTTATAAAAAAGCTGTTGCCATGGAAATAGATTAATGAAGATTAAATCTTTCAACCAAATAAAGAAATGTGACCTCCCGATACAAAATAAATGTTAAACAGAATTTGTATGCAAATTAGTGATCCGATGATGTCATAAGCTCACTTTTCCTGTTGTATAGTTTTATTATAGGAAATTTGAAATATTTCCTTTTTTCATAGATGTGTATAAACATTCTCTTCATTGTATCACAATAAGTTATAATAATGCTGATCGTACACACTCTATGAGGATTCAAACTTTGTTATACATTCTTGGAGAAGAAAATTGAAATATTTGAAATTTCATATAATAAAATACAAAAGGAAAAGTGAGCTTATGACATCATCGGCTCAATAATTTGCATACAGCCCATGTTATGCACATAACTGTTTCATGACACAATGCAAACCATTAAAATGTTACGTCTCGTTTTTTTATCCTATTTTAATGAAGTTTTAAAACTATTTTTGTTTAAGTTTACTTTATTGATTCAACACAATTTTTGGGGTGAACTTGGCCTTTAAAGCTAGTTGCAATATTGCATACTAAATCAATTGTTAAAAATTCTTTGATATCTGGGGTTTTTCTTTTAATTTGTCGTGCAAATTAAAGCCAAACTTTATATCATTTTTATAATATAAGTTATCATTAACTATAATTGGAAAAAATGATACATGTTATATGAACATTATAACATTTATATATATCATTATGGCTCACTAGAAATAAACAACAATATTCAGTGATGATGTATCATGTATCCATATAGAGATAATGGAATTCTATACTTTTGGGAAGAGCAGACCTAAGCAGTATTGAGGGGTTATGTGAAGACAATACTCTGTATATGATACTGTGTATTGTCTTATGTAAACACAATGACACAACCAGGACTCTAGTGGAGTAATGTACATTATCCTAATATGCAAGTCAATGAATGTGCAAATCTGTGCAAAAAAATTTACCATACAGACAGCACATTTAATCTTTATTGGGTATTTATTTTATCCAAAATTATGGGGGGGGGGGGGGGGGAGGTGATAATACAGGCCATCCCCCACCTCAAATTTCGAGGGGGATATATAACCCCCCCCCCCCGGGGGATCGACACCCATGTTTGGGAATCTCGATACCACTTAGCTATCTCTCCCCTTTGCATGAAAATCTCTGCTAGCTGTTCCATGTTCTAACCAATGTTGTACATCTGACAGTCGGAGACATGCAACAGTGGTACGTCCGGGGTGAACAGTTTCCCACTTTTAAAATACCGCCAAATTACCCCTTTTAAATAAGAAAAGTGAACCCTTTTGGTTCAGAAAAGTGTCTCCTTTTCTTTCTAACCGGTGCCAGTTCCACATTCTTATTAAAGTCCGAGTCTCCCTTACCACCTATGATAAAAGCCACCCTTAACTGGGATTACTATCCCTATTTAAATCAAACAAGTGATACATTTACTCTTGCAAGTACCCTTACCCTCCCAATAGTTTCTTTATATGTGTGTTTGTTCAGTAGAATTGTTGAGAGTTATGTTACATTACATCACAGCACAGTAGAATAACTAATAATAGTAGCTACACTATATAAATTTATCTAATTATTAATAAATATTCCTTTTTCACCTCTGAAAATGTCCCTTTTGTTAATATACGCTCCTTTTAAAATAAAAAAAAAACCCTATTCAAATCTGATACGTGCCCCTTTTCCTTCGATAAGTGCTTATTTTCCTTGGCAACAACATATTTTTCATTGGTTCTCAAAAGCTGATAAGTACCCCTTCATCTATTATTCCCTATTAATTCTGAGAGCTACCTGTTTTACTTAGACAAGTACCCCTATTCCCTTTTTTCAATATTACAAGAAAAAGCTGAAATAGGTGTTTCTTTCCCTCTAATAGGTGCTCTTTTTCATCTCTGTTGAGTGCCCTATTCATCCTCAATAATATTGCCCCTTTCATTCTGATATAATGGCGTTTTCCTTCCATTCATTGCCCTTTTGACCCCTAAAAGTGTCACTTTTTTATGAAACGTGCCTCTTATCCTTTTAATTAAGTGCCCTCGTTTTTTTATGAGAGCTTCTTCCCCTGATCAAAATGCCCATATTAAAATCTAATAGGTGTCCCTTTTCCCTTTCTGCAATAATTGGCCCGTTTTTTTAAAATAATGAATACTCCGGTCTCCATTTTCCATTCTCATACTCATAGCTGGTGAGTATCACTTATGATATGCAAGAAGTGCCCCTTTTACCTTTGACTGTTGGCATTTTAGCTCGAGATAAGAGCCCTTTTTTAAATACTAAATGTGCCCGTTTCCTTTCTAATAAGTGCCCTTTCCCCTCCTGATAAGTGCCCCTTTTCTCCCTCTGAAATTAAAGTGCACCTTTTAATATCAGATAATTGCCACTTTAACTTTTTAATTAGTGCCCTTTTCGCTTTCTGAAGAGTGTGATAATTGCCACCTTATCTCCCTAATAAGTATCCTTTTCTCCTTCTGATAAGTGCCCCTTTTTGAATCTAAATATTGCTCCCTTTTCTCTCTTATGCTTTTTTCTCCTTTGATAAGTGAATTTATACTTCTGATAGGTGCCCCTTTTCCCTTTTAATAAGTGCACATTTTTCCCTAGCAAGATGGCGGGAGTGAAGGTAAGTTTTTCCCACTGAACCACTGAGGTCAGTGCACTGAACTCTACGACTGGAATGGGCTCGATCGCTCGCTGCACGCTGACTGGCCATAGGCAGCATGACGCCACTGGCAGCTTGCCAGCGCCATCTTGGTCGCCGCTGTATGTAACATTTGACCATATTTGAAGGCCTATTTTCACTCATATAATCATCATATGCCTTTCAAAGATGAACTGAGAGTAGTTCAACTTCAAGATGCTGTCTTGCGCTGCAGTCAACTGCACGAATCGTGATGTTCGTGAAAGTCGTGAGAAAAGACTTATTTTTCACAGGTATGAAGACCCATTTTAAACAAGTAACACTAATAGTCCCATTCATACGCCTTCATGTTAGTTTATGGGTGTATGGGTATGAGGCACTCATAGGCCCTTGCCACTTATAGTACATGTACAAGCTTATCTGAAGATAACCTTGTACTCCAGACTAGCTTTTACGGGTGAATAGACTTCAATAGCTTTTGTGTGTAGTATCAGCGGGCCTTTTTCCAGTCTAGACAATTCATACATGAGAGGAAAATAATTATTTAAAATTTCATTTTCAATTCTGAATCCCCAAATTTGTGGCACAGACAGTACTAAGAGTTGAAGAGTCCCTGAATCAGGTAATCTAGCAAATTTAAGAAAATCAAATCTTGCTTAGAGCAATTTTGTTGTCTGTTTGTGACTGCTACAACAGTGAATATTGGACGCAGTCCCGCATAGGCAAGAGCCCACCCATATAACGTGCCCCGTGCCTTATTCTGTTTGTCTTGTGCATATGAAGCAATGTGAGGAGCGTTTCATCAATGTTTTGTCAGTGATTTTTACCGACATTATAAGCTACTGAAATCCTTGCATCTGATTGGCTGAGAGCAAATTTGTCAGTAAAAATCACTGACAAAACGCCTGATGAAACGCCCCCCAGTGCCTTGTTGCTTGAATCATCAAAGCATGTCAAATATTACTCATGCATGTCTTCGCTCATGATCAAAGATTGGAAGATCCATTCTCCTCCAAACGTTTCAGGAAGACTAAACGAACAAGGCTCATGGTCATTTTCCTTTTTTCAGCAGTTGACCTAAGCTGAACATATGTCTCGGGCTTCCCAATGCAGCTGAATTCTTCTCATTGGAAATTATGTATCTGGTTCTCTTTGTTCTGTTTGCCATAATTATGCTTGGCGATTAATTTTGCAAACATAAAATTAAAACATAAAATGAAAACAGTGGGGAAGGAAGTAACGTATAGGACATCTCTTTATTAAACCCGGGTATTTATTATTTCTTTTGTTTATTAACGATCTCCCAAATTGTTCTAAAAAATTGTTCTAAAAAATTGAAATTTATATTATTTGCTGATGACACCAATATTTTGTATTCGACAGATGATCAGTTTTCATTTTTTTAAATAATGAACTACAAAAGGTCTCTAAATGGTTTAAGGCCAATAAACTTACATTAAATATAGATAAATCAAATTATATATTATTCCATACTGCGAAACAGAAACCAAAAAATAGTTCTTGGCAAAACTTAATAGTGAAAATCAACAGTACCTCAATTGAACGCGTATATTGTACTTAATTTCTGGGTGTATGCATTGATCATGATTTATCATGGAATACTCACATCTCTTATGTCAGAAAAAAGTTATCACAGAACATTGGTGTCATCAGCAAGTTACGCCATATCCTACCGAAATACATTCTTATTACATTGTATAATACTCTAGTCCTACCGTTTTTATCATACTGTAATATTGTATGGGCTAATACACATTCTTCCAAGTTGGAAGAATAGCTTCATCATCTACATATTTGGCACATACAAAACCTTTGTTCAAGAAGTTATTCATACTGAATATTTATAAATTGAATAATTATTTTAATGCAATACTACTATTTAAACACAGACTTGGTCTATTACCCCAAAATTTATGCGATATGTTAACATTAAATTGTTCAGTTCATAGATATAATACTAGAAATAGAATGAAATATTATTTATCTATTATTACCAAACAATATGAATTACACTCTTTCAGACATAAAGCTCCTTCTGTATGAAATTCTATCCCATCAGACATAACTTCAGTTCAAAGTTTGAATTTATTTAAAAGAAAGCTTAAATTATATCTTATTTCCAATGATCTCGCGATGTAAACAAAACCAATATTATTCCACGATGCAATTTTGTTTAGGGTTGTGCGGTAAACATTTTTGTTTTATTTTTTATTCATCATAAATCATTTTGTATGATTCCATTCGTAATTTTATTGTTTATGTGAATTTCTTTCTTGTCATGGGGGCTGTCAAGACAAACCCACTAGGGTTTTTATACAGCAACCAAATTCCTATTTTTATTGTCAATCTTTTAATATTTTAAAAATTGCATGCAAAATGTAATGATTATGTCTTAGTATACAATTACTATATTGCATATTTCTTGCATGTTGATGTCAATGTTTTTATGGAATTGAATAAAGCTGAACTGAATTGAATTGAAAGGAGAAATATGTACGCATAAGAAAACGCCTTGATTACTATGAAAATATGTGGTAAACATTAACACATATACAAGACACATACGAAAATTAAAGGTTCGGCAAATTATTAAAATCTGCAAACAGAGCATAAAAATGCACTTTCTTGGAATATGAAAACTGTAAATACGGTACATGTATGTGGATGACAAGACAGAGTTGTGTTTTTTCTGCATATCAATGACAATAACTGAATTCAAATCATGAATGCTTAAAATATACTATAAATACATGTGACGAAGAAGAAAAATGGTGCGAAATTGTTCAAGTTGTTTTAAAGGATTATTTGAATATTGTTTTATGCAATGATATTTTACCTGTATCGGCTTGGAATCCTACTTCCATTGAAAACCACAGAGTAAAATTTGTATAGATTTTGAAATGATTATAAAACAACGAGACGGAATGATCAATAAGCTTGAAAAAAAAATGAGTTAAAGAAACGCCCTGTCCCCTATACATAGTAATTTGACGTCAGATTTCATCTAGTGTATTATGATGACGAAATAACATTCTTTTTTACCACAATTAAGTTTGCTCGCTCGCTTTGCCAAATTTAGAAACTAGAAAGTTGATATTCGGGCAAGAGGCGAAGCTAGAGCCTCCTTCGCTCGTACGTATATTTGACAGAGCTGCATTGTTTTTCCTTCGTCAGGAGCTATGAGCATAATTAAGGATTTTGTATATCATGTAAGAAATTCAAATGAAAGACGAACTACATCTAATGTGGCGACTAGTTAAAACACCCTATACAAGAGCCCGGCTTTTGAAATGTTCAAAATATACAACTTATTTTACTCTATCACATGTGTAGCAAATGCCGTATGCAGCAACTTCGCTGAACGGGATCCCACCCGCGGTAAGTTTCTCTCGCAGGGTCGGCAGGAGCTGGAGCACATTCTTCGCTGATGCCCCCGGAAGTATTTCACAGCGGAGGACATAAACGAAAGGAGTCTTTCCGGGTCGAAGTCTCTTGTACAGAGCGATGTCACCTTTCTCGATATCGGACGGGAAGGCGCCATTTAATATCTCTGCACCGGTTTTCGTCTTCCATTCTGCTTCGAAGGCGCCGTAACTGGCTTCATCTATGTCATTGTCCTATCCGTGGAGAAAGATGAAAGGAAGAAATTGTTGTAAATAAGCACAATATATTACAAGCAAGAAGGATTTCATGTCATTAGAACCATTTAGCACATTTTATTCACTCTCTTAGAATATGCTGTTATATATATTCCTCTAGAATAATTCATAACACATCTCGAGGGATATAGAAATCGTGTCTTTTCATCTATTGCCCCTCGCCTGTGGAACTTCCTCACATCCTGTCTTCTAGATATTAACAGTCTAGAACACTGAAATCATGCCCTCAAAACATACATTCTTGAGCAGGTGTGTAATGCTGAATTGATTGGAGCAACCTGCGCCTATGTATGTTGTTAACAGAAACATGGAGCCGTATATTTTTTCTGTGAATTAACATCGTTATCCCTTTTAACAGACAATTGAACATATTTTATGGTTTAGCTCAACAACTTTTCATTCAGAGCTCTAAAGAATATAGCAGATACATGATTAGAAAGAACAAGAATTTCTACACAGAATATGTCCATTTTTGTTCCATCGGACCATATTGCATTTTATTCCAGAAATTAACAAAACAAGAAAACAAGAAAATCCTTAAATTGGTAACACATTGA
Organism: Heliocidaris erythrogramma; assembly: GCA_025617745.1. Classification (NCBI taxonomy): domain Eukaryota; kingdom Metazoa; phylum Echinodermata; class Echinoidea; order Camarodonta; family Echinometridae; genus Heliocidaris; species Heliocidaris erythrogramma. The sequence goes on along the minus strand of CM046872.1, from coordinate 15,053,112 downwards.
GAGGTCCAAAATCGTTGGTTTTTCAAATAGAAATGTGCATTTTTCAACTTTCAGACATTACACCTTATTAGAACCACGTAACACTAAAAGAAAAAATATTGTTGCCAATTTGAAGAACAGAATGTGACCAGTTTAGCCCTTAAATAATTCCTGTAATGAAAGGGTTAAATAAACCGACCTTAAAATTGACAAGGAGATAGTAGGAGTTCTTTTCATCCTTGGCTGGCGTAATACACATGGGCTCTCCAGATGTAGTCGCTACTTCTGCGTAACCTCCTGGAGGTTAGGATGGATAAGAAAAATATTACATGGGAATTAATCCTTCATAGAAACCTGGCTTGGGCTGCATGGAGTAAAAACATTAAAAATTGAAAAGTTTCAGAAAAATATCGAATGAGAAAAGAAAGTTATGAAGTTATGAAAGTCGAGACCACTACCGAATTACAAATGTGAAATCTCCCATTGGTAATTCGGTCAGAATGTAGTTTAACACGGAGATGACTTTCCCATTAGTTATGGACTGGTGGAGGAGGGATGGAGGGGGGAGGGGCACAACTGAAGTGTGCCCCCTTTTAATATCCCATTGGATTACCTTAAATATACAGCCCAAAGAAACGCTTCCCTTTCAAAATTTCGACCGAAAAGGCACATAGAAATGTGATATGTCATGGCCTTTTTTTATTTGCATGTCAAATAATTTTGGAGAATTTTTTGGTGCCCCTTTCAATTTACAAACCCCCTACCCAGATGTTTCATAATACCTCATTCACACTGCGCACCGACACCAAACCTATCGATATTTTGGTCATTCGGGTTAATGTAATATTTTGTTCGGGTCTGTGATCGTTATGGCATATACGGTGTCTGTCTCGTCAGTGTGACTGATGCATAAGACGGATCAAATGGGGTTTTTTTGGTGAAAGGATAAGCACAAAATATATTAATCATAATGTATCAGGGACAAAAGCTAATATATTCTTAGGTGAAAAAGAAATATCCTTACCTGGGTAACAAACTCGTAGCTCTGCACCCCCGAGACCTTTGGTGGCCACCTCGATCCATTCCGCCGAGGGTCTACCTTGTTGGAATGCATGGAAGTCTCCATTGTTGAACCCCACATAGTTCACGTACTTGTATAAACCTAGAATGAAACAAGGTTTAGGATTTGAAGTGAAATTGTTATTTGGCGATATAAGTCTTTCTTACATTTTTTTCATTTCATCCAAAAATGAAAAATCTCGTAGTCACTACTGACTATATGGTGGTACTTGATACCTTAAAGATCCATTAGTCAGTGGTCATATCAAGTGTTTTTAAAAAAGTTTTAGGATGAAATAAATTGATAAAGACTCCTATGAAACACATTTCAGTCATTCAGTGAATCGCATTACTGTGGATGGTGACAGTGTTGATGTTAGTTTTGCTGGTGGGGACTGTGGGGGGGGGGGGGGGGGGGTACTGTCAAGGTAAACCTTGACATCCTCACCAGAAACTAACCTTTACGACCATTGCCGTTTACAAAGGGAGCATTTAAAAGGCTCAGAAAGTTTCTCGTAAAAGTTAACAGGTTGTTTAGTGATCGTTCTTGAAATTGTTTGAAGGGGGACGATCTTCTTTATAATGTTTCACATCAGCATCGTTTAATTCGATTTGCGCGAGGAGGGCTGACGCCTTTTGCCCGAATATCACCTTTCTAGTTTCTAAATTCTCCGAGAAAGCGAAGTGAGCGAGCAAAAATGTTGACACTTTTTTTGTAGTGAACATGTACAGAAATAACGACATATTCGGGCATATCACTGCCCAAGTATGAGGATATTCGGGCACCTCGCTGCCCGAATATTACGTAGTGGTTGCCCGAATATCGACACTTTATAAATCCTCAGGGGGCCGCGCAGCCCCCAGCACCCCCGCCTCGTACACCTATGGTAATTACGCCACTCATCAATTACGATAATATCATCAATAATGGTTACAGCGCTCATTATCTACCACGCATCCGCTGCTAATGGAGCTCCAATATTAGACAGACTTTAGCTGGGTGATCATTAAGCTAACACGTACGACATTCAAAAATGTCCTTTCTGTTTGGAACCCATTCTGTATAATCACGATGCAAAATGAAAATTTAAGGTTGAAAACTGACTAGTGCCTCTGTAATATGCTTTCCAAAAAAATTGTAGCATTGTTTAATCTTTTATTATAGTAAATATAAAGCTACAATGACTTGTGTGAAAAGATACTAATAATTCCAAGGACAATGATATCATATCCATGTGAATTCGAAATCAATGAAATAAGATGTAGTTTTACTAATGTAATCGACGAAGATTGGCTTGTTTTGATACCAGTCAACAGTTGAGTCTACGAAAATAATTTGTGTTTTCTATAAGATATTAGCTCCTTTCCAATTACAACTCTTTGGATTCGATTACGATTCTGCACTTATGCACAACTTCCACTCCACGGGGAGTATTTCAGCTTGGCAGCCATTTTACAATGTGTTGAGATACAACGATTGACACACACACACATATATATATTTTTATACAGTATTCACTGAAATACATGTATTATTCAGACAGACCAACGACTTTTTGCTCCAGATGACAGATTCAAGGGGAGTTACAGTAGAAGGGTCATGTAATATGACCCACATCTTAGATAAATGTGCGTGTGGGATGTCATACTTCGATCCCACGATTTGACCAGGGAAATTTTATACTAATTTTTCCCCGATTTGACGAGTATTATGTGTGTTTGGAGACTAGCCATTTTATGCACCCCACGCAACCTTTCCACTTTGAACATCTATGATGTTACTTACAGAACACAGGCCTAAATGCATAAACCAGGGAAATGTAACATATCACTACATACACCAGAATAATTAACCCAAGGTAACCATATCATTATTCAACTTGATATTCATGAGGGTCCTGCAATTATCATAACCCTAAGATTACCAGGTACCCTCCTAATCATTACGCTTGGGTCGAGAGGAACAACATATGTTGAGAGCCATATATATGAGTTAACGCCCGTCTAGATCCAAACAGATGTTGGTTTAAAACACCTTGTTCTCGAATGTAGCGATCCCAGCAACGATCAAACGCAGTCAAGAGCCTCCATTTCTTCACCAATGCACTATACTTCCCCACTAACGTGGTGTATTTGACTTTAACACTGCATGATCTGTCGAACAGAATATAGACATACAGTACGTTTCAATCGTATATATTGTTGACATGTACAATAACACACTTACCGTTCGGGTCGAGGTTCTTATGCAGCTGACCCAGGACAAAACTTACATACAGTACGTTTCAATCGTTGTATATATTGTTGACATGTACAATAATACACTTACCGTTCGGGTCGAGGTTCTTATGCAGCTGACCCAGGACAAAACTTGGCTGTTTCCTGACGTATTCGTACATGTACTTCATGCCATCTTCATACGATTCCTGTTCTGGTGGCTTAGGAATCTTCTCAAAGAAGTTGAAAACGATGTGGAGATCATCATTCGCCGCCATAATGCTATGCAAACTTCGCACGTCGGCGAGATATTTATTTTAGCCTCTAAGGTGGGTTTTCACGGGGCGCGCGAACGATTCGCGCAGGATGCGAATGTCGATTTTTTTTTTTTTGTATTTTTTTTAATTGAAAACTCATCTACACAAAACAATATGAAATATTTACAATATCAAATTAACATGGTAAAAACACATAAATCATACAGGACAACGCAACGCAACAAGACAAGACAAGACAAGACACAGACACAAACACAAGACAAGACAATGCCTCACTCGTAAAGACAGAAGCCTTACCCTAATCAAAATGAAGGGGAAAAGCATACACCAGGATTTTTATCTGTAGCATTATCAGGGTGAGGCTCCTAATAAACTAAAAACAAAAGCAACAATTTCCGTAAACAAACGGACATTAAGAACCTCAGTTCGAAAAATTGGCAAAGTCCAAAGGTTCGCCAAACATGCGCTGGGTTTCTGAAGCGTCATCATTTGTTCGTGGGATTTCTTTTTCAATTCGGAGGGAATTTCAAAAAAGTTTGAAATTTCTTGCGAACGTTTCATCATCCCAGGCCGTGATTTGTGCGTGATTTGCTATCGAAAATGTCTGAAAAGCTTCGTCATTATGCGCACGAACTACTCACGAATTGCGTGAAGTTCGCAAAATCTTCGTGAAAACCCCAAACCCCAAAGATTTCGACAGTTTGGAGAATGTCTCGCGCATGTTTCGTGGATGTCTCGCGAAAGCAGCGAACTTCGTCCGATCATTTTTCGAACTATTTACGAACTGTTCACGTACCTCTTGAGAACAGGTGGCTTCGCCAAAGAAGCAAACGCGAGCCTTTCACGTCGAGGCCATCTGTTAATTTGCCTACCGTTCGCGACGATTAATTTGCGAATGTCAAGAAGTATTCCCTAGCTATTCGCGAGCAACACACAAACCAAAACCGACGCTTTCACGAACGTTCTGAGAAGGCGGCAAATCCGCACCACATAACCTCTGTCCTACATAAAACGCATGGCCGAGCACGTATGTTCGTTGAATACACGACCAGTAGGCGCTTCGACGGCGCCGACATTTTGACAGAATGTGCCGGCGCTGGCGCGAGAGGCCGCTGATTATTTGCCGATTCTGCTTAATAAGGTCACATGAGGGCGCAAACAACATTTTTTGTATTTAGATTGACGTCAGTCAATCTTCTATTCTCGTTCGCGTTCTGCATTCTTATTCTTCTTTTTCTTCTTCTTCTTCTTCTTCTTTTTCTTCTTCTTCCTCAGACCCCATTCGTTTTGCACAGGGTGTTTGTGAGCTCTGTCTAGGTCCTTTCCCCTTGTCCATTTCATTTCAAATTTCGTATGCATGTTCCTTGGCATCCCTTCTAGGTCACTGAGGTCTTCGTTTTTCGAACTCACTCATGCATGACCGTCCAGGCGCCATTTTGTCCGTTTTCATGCCTTTTTGGAACCATTTTCATGCCTTTTGTTCTCCTTGCCTATCTCAGCTATCGTACATCCTACAGACTTCTAACAAATTCCTGTAGATTGTCCAAGAGTTGCTCTGTACATTCTAATAAAAAAATTAATACGAAAAATGCCATCTTCACATTGTAAATTTAAGTCCGAAATCCGCCATATTGAAAAATGCGAAATTTCTTGAAATTTTCACTCCCAAATATTAAAAAATTCCTATAACTTTGTCATATGAATTGATTTTTGTCCCAAACTTTTACCATGTCTTGGTCTTGTCGTTGCACACATGTCTGCCTAATTACATGCATTTCTGACTACGCATTATATAAACAGCGCCCTCTAAGGTTTTCAAAATGGCTCTCTTCATGTGGCCGTATCTCCGTCATACCTGGGTAAACCCGTACCCTTTTTTGGATTTAGATACTTCAAGATATACCCTTTTCAGCCAAATAAAAAAATATATACCTCATCACTGACCGACTTTGAGAAAATTGCACTTGAAAATCACAATATTTGCATAAATGCCGAAATATAGACAACTTGCTCTAATTTTGTGAACATTCATCGTACGTCTTTGAAATTTGGTGGGTATGTGTATTTTCGTATTTGACAACTGTTAACCAAATTTGGTTGAAATCGATGACGTCATCGCGAAGATATTACGCAAAAACCGTAATTTACTATGCATTACATAATATTGCATAATATGCTTATTTTAAATGGCGCGCTAGTCGCAGTAGGCTCACAATGACCGCAATAAAATTCCCTCATCAGAGATGCAAAAAAAGATATATGGTCTCACAGAATATTTTGAGTAAATCGCGATTGAAGTCGGGTCATTATACGGATCCTGCACATGTATTACACGTATTGTCTATGGGGCAAATCGGTTTCCGGCATTTGGCCCCCTGAACGATTTTTTTTTTCCCTGAAATTTTGCAGGTACATGCTTCGAGGCAAAATGAAGAGACTCGCGAAGCCAGATTTTTAATATCTATCAAGCGCTTTGTTTTAATCGCAATTTTATATCCTGCATAGATGCCACTACCTACGGAACTATGGCATGCCATCCGGGCAATATTTCCATTGTGGTCAATTTGTTTTGCATGCAGTGCTTGTGATCACTGTCTTGGACCTTTCCCCTTGTCCATTTCGATTCAAATTTCGTATGCATGTTCCTTGGCATGCCATGTAATGCACTGAACTCTTCATTTTCCAAAATCACTCATGCATGACCGTCCAGGCGCCATTTTGTCCGTGTTTCGTACCTTTTGTTCGATTATGCCTATCTCCACTATTCCAGATGCTACAGACTTCAAAAAAATTGCTATAGATAGTTTAAGAGATGCTTTTTATTTTACTGTTCAAGGACATGCAAAAAACAGACGTCAATCTATGCACATCGTTCTGATACGATTGCAATTCTAGTTTTACTTTCCAATGCTTCAAAAAATGGTTTAAAATTCCAAATTAAGTAGTTGAAATCGGTTAGGCATGTTATAGTTCAGGATGCGTGTGTTTCTGTGCCCAAACCTTCAATATAATAAATTTAAATCATCCATATCGCACATCTAAGCTCATTTCCCGATCATCACTCGTGAGGGAAGGTCATTAACATCTCCATTGTCATAATACTAAACATTAATACTCCATATTTCATGAAAGCAATTTTTTTTCACAAAGGGGCAAGATATTTGATTTCTAGGTATATTCACCATTCTGGGGGAGAGATTGTGCTAGTGGTATAGGATTCCTTTGGTCAGAACAGACATTTTTCATTCGGCGCACGTCTTTTGAATTAAACCCTTTTTATGTATCAAGAGTGCACGTAATTGTAATGCCAAATGCATCGCCAATAAGAGATGAAGATGAGCCATCCCTCGTCAGAGAAGATGAGCCACCCCCTTCAGCATTGAAAATGAGCCAACCCTTATCAGAGATGAATCACCTCTCATCACAGATGAAGATGAGCCATCCCTCATCAGAGAAATGAGCCACCCCCTTCAGAGTTGAAAATGAGCCACCTCTCCAAATAGAGGAAGATGAGCCATCCCCATCCGAGGTGACGATGTGTCAACCCTCATCAGAGATGGAGATAAACCACCCCTCATCACAGATGAAGATGAGCCAACCTTCATCAGAGATGGACATAAGCCCCCCCCCCCTTGACGGCATTCCCCTTGCCCAAAGCCCCAAATCATGTGGCATATATTCTTTTCTTGACTTGATTTATCAACTCAATTACTCTTACTAACTTAGCATGAACCTAGTACTAGTAGGTCCATGCTCTAGTAATAGAATAAAAGTTTTTTTCTTCTCCTTATCAGCAAACATTTTGGACTTCAGATTTGGGGTTTCCATGAGGGTCTATCTAGTGTCTGAGTAGTGAATACTACTAGTAGGCCTAATGCCTTTTTGGTCACAAGATCTAAATATTGTACATAGCTGGAGTTGGAATAGATTGGAAGCAATCATATAATACTGATTTAACTAATACTAGTACTATAGTTGTAGGGAATCTATCTTGTCCATCAAATCAACTGTACAATTAAATATGTCTGTGGTGGGTGATCTGGCAAGTCTTGTTGTAGTAAGTTGTACGATCTATTTTATCTCTCTCACTGTAATGATATATCTCTACCGTACATGTAGTTATATGTACGCTCTACGCCGCAGGTACGGAACGGTACGCAGTACCATACCTGGCTGGATTGGTTTTGCCTTAAAATAAAAAACATGAAAGAGTCGATATCGAAATAAAAACATATATATTTTTAATAAACAACCTTTGTATCCCATTGTTGCTCATTTTACAGCATGTAAAATACGGTATAGATATATGTAACGAACGGATACATGGTCAGCACACTTGAAATTTTCTGAAAAATTAACTTGTTTTCCCGTGCTGGCTACGTCGATGTCGTACTTGCCCCTCGGCTAAAAATGGTGTAAATATCTAGATTACATATCCATCGATCACAGAAATAGGTCAGTTTAGTTTTAAAAAATTGCAAAAATAAAAATATTAGCCGATGAAAATGGGCACACAATTAATTCATGATTATTCATAAAGTTTTAAAGCATTTATACATTCCAAAATTAAAAATAATTAAAGATATATTTATGTGATATAAGTTAGCTTCAATGAAAGAGCTTGATTCATACATTTTCATAAATATTCATACATCTATGACATTTCTCGGGGCATTTGTTGGCTGAATCATATTTCGAGGGGTGCATTGGCTCATTATCGCGTGGAAGGTGGTAATTATAGATGTAAGTTTGTCCAGCGGTGCTCACTGAACCGGTTCAGTGATTCCCTCATTAACATTTCAAAATGGCCCATCCCACGAAGTGAGCGGTGCAAACATACGTGCGAGGTGTCTGACTTCACTCTGCGACTAGCCAGCGAACTATTCACGAAGAGACCGATCAACTCAAGACAGCTGTGAACTCAGGTTCGCATTTTAGTCTCGTGTTCGTCCTATATGTGCATGGACTGGCCATAGTTCTGCAACGCTACACACGACATTCGCTCATAATGAGCCACTTCGGAGATGCAATCTGAGCATGAGCAGATAAAGGTCATCTGTACCAAATTCTAAAACCCACTGACACTAATATTCGATATGTGCTCATGAATGTCATGTAATCATTATTCAATTATGCACTAATGGTGCATTCCATGATATCCAGGTGGAAGTATTCTTTTTAAAGGGGGAAACAAAAGCTATTCATGAGGCACCTCTATCACTCCCAGAGTTATTTTTCTGAAGTGCACATAAAGGGACCCTCCATGTCTAAAATATCTGTGGATATTTGGGGTCATTTGTACCATGCGCTAACCCCGAACTGGCTTATTACGTTGTGAGAACTACGCAAAAACTGCACAAGAATATTTCACGGCTCCATTTTCGCGACACATTCGGAGAAAAACTTCTCCGAATGTTGGACTTTGCCTTTTTTTTCGACATTCGCATCCTTCGCGAACCGTTCGCGTGCTCCGTGAAAACCCACCTTTAGGGAGAAGAGAAATATGGGTTCCAGTACATTAGGTATATATATACACCAGCCTATTTGGGATGCTGGTGCAGTCCTAATATAAAGCCACTAAAATTATATGGTATTGAATGCAGAATGGTTTGCAGGACAATTGAGAGCCATGAATGAAAACACAGATTACGTAGATGCATGGTCGCGCACCAATAGACCAGTTCGTAGGTAGCACATGTCACAAATGACCCCAAATATCCACAGATATTTTAAACATGGAGAGGTCCCTTTTTGTGCACTATCGAATAATCACTCGCGAAGTGATAGAGGTGCCTCATGAATAGCTTTTGTTTCGCCTTTTGAAAAGAATACTTCCACCTGGGTATCATGGAATGCACCATTGGTGCATAATATTGAATAATGATTCATGAGCACATATCAAGTATTCGTGTCAGTGGGTTTTAGAATTAGTCACAGATGACTTTTCTCTGCTCATGCTCAGATTGCATCTACGAACCGGTTTATTACTGTTTCCCCATGTCACTGGCGTAGCCATGCTTGTTGAACGGGGGGGGGGGGGGGGGGTGACCTAAAAAAACTGGGGTGGGGTAGGGGCATGGTTAAGGTCTTGGTGGATGACATTTTTAGCGGATGAAAAGGGTGATGGTCCTTGTCCCCCCTGGCTATTCCAATGCCTCATGATTCTGAAGTAAAAGTAACAAAAAAAGTCTCTCTTGCTGTACAGCTCGAGCTCGAGCTCTCTACACAAATCTCTCTTTCTCCCTCCCATCCATCTCTTTCTCTCTCTCTCTCTCTCTCTCTTTCCCCTTCCACTCTCTCTCCCTCTTTTTTTCCTTTTTTTTGGGGGGGGGATATTTTTTATAATTTTCTCTCAAGTCAAATACATATTGTATAAATCATTCATAAAATTGTACATAATATTCATAACAAAACTGGATGCATTATACATTGATATTTTCATATCAAAGAATAGTATTTGAGAGAAAATTTTGTCTTTTCTCCCTTACCTCCCCCAAATACAAACTTAAGTCACACAAATACATGTACCCCGTTAAACATAATCCCACACACCGTCACTCACGCACACATACACACACATACAAACAAGTACACACTGACATACAAACAATTCATGTATACCGAATACATGAACTGTAATAAGCAGCCGATCCAGTGTTGTTGCTGTTCCCAACCAAATATAGATGCATTCACCTCGCCACGCCGTCCCTATGTATGAAAGTTTTCCCATTTCCTAAGTGGTATATTAATGTACTTTGCTCTTCAGCTAATTTTCTTTCATCTCATTCATTTTCTAGCATTCTTTGGTTAATTTCTTGAGGAGTCGGGGGTTTCTTTTTAGTTCTGCTATAAACAAAAATCATATACTTAAAAAGTATAATATGATTAATTAACTGCTCCTTCCCTACATTTAAAACTTTTATACCAATATATAAATTCCCTCCTTGTTTATACATGTATTTGTAACATCCAATAAATTGAATAAATCACCATAATCTTTGCTCATAGGTCTCTTCATTTTTATCACAAAAAGGAGCATGCATTGCTTATTGAAAATTTAAATGCATACATATGTTTCTAGTATGCAAACTCATAACATTTTAAACTGAAATTCCCTTAACTTTCTATTTAAAGTAAATTTTCTAGGTCTTAAAAACTATTGTATGAATGTCTTTTTCAGAATAATTATAAATCCTCTCTAATTTCTTTTTACTGTATATGACTCTTCTATTTTCATATTTAACAAAGCCGCATATATTTTTTTCGATGTAACATCAATCAATGTATTGACTCTTTAATTAAATATACATTCTAAATTTAAATCAGTGTCCATACACGAATCATTTTTCTTCAAAAGACCTTTCCATGTCAATGGAATATATTTAAATAGCTGGTGAAGTTTAATTATTTCGACTTTATTTAACCCCATCCTTAGAAAATCTCCAGATGATTTAATTTCACCTTCTCCATCGACTATATTATCATGTAATTTATATGTATTTCTAAGGAATAAACTTTCATAAAAGTATACATATTTCCCTCCAAACGAATATACTTATTGTTGAAAATAATCTCATTCTTTTTACATGTTTTCTTTTTAAGCAAAACTTCTTTCATAGCGACCCAAACTTCCAGCATATTCCTATAAAAACTTGGCAAAGACAATTTACTCATTCTCAATGAAACTTTGCTAAAAATATCAGTAGACCTCCCACCCCACGAGTCTTATATTGAAAACAACGTTGTATTGTATTGTATTGTATTTATTTGTCTTCCCGTAGAAATTCCTGCTTTTACAACGTTCGTGACATTGGTAATTGCAATACAAACATACATCATTAATATTACAGAGGTATCATAATTCAAGAATATTCTTCAGAAAGACGAGGTAGCCTGGTAGAAGCATGGCTTGTTGTATCAGGCTCCTCATAAACTAGCAAAACTAGACAATAAGAACACAAACTTCATACATTGTGATATATGGTATAGATACGTGAGAAACATAATATGACAATATCTACAATGAAACATGGAATCTAATCTAGGAGGAACACAGAAAGAGAAAGACAGGACGAGACTAGACGAATACATGAACAAAACAAGAATAAGATAACAGACAAAAATCACAAGACTATTTAACAACACATGGGAGATAAATCGTTACGCTTTCACAATTGGAGTTGTACATATTCTAGCATATTGTAGGTGTAGAGAGTAGCACACGAATTAAACTTTTTATAATCCAACACAGTAAAGTTCCAAAAGGGACTCTTTCAATTTTCGCTTAAATACAGGCAGACTAGCTGCCCCGGTAAGGCCTTTATCAAGCGAGTTCCAATATTTTGGGCCAGCGTAAATCAAAGTCCTTTGTGAAAATTTGCTTCTAAGAAATGGTAGATGATAGCCTGAAGCTTGTCTAGTATAATATTTGTGTATATCCTGATTTTTCACGAACATTGAAGTCAGTACTCTAGGTAGACATCCTGCATTCAACTCATACATTATTGTTCCTACATGTAACTTATATATATCCTCTATTTTCAATAGTTTACTTTCATAAAATAGTTTGTCAGTATGTGCTAAATATGGCATATTATGAATAATTCTAATTATCCGCTTCTGAAGTAGAAATAATCTAGTTACATTCATCTGTAATGAATTACCCCATGCGAGAACACCATAATTAAAATACGGCAGAATTAAACTTGAATAGAGCATACACAATATACCTCTTGGAAAAATTAACCCTAATTTATGCAACACTCCTGCATTTCTAGACAACACCTTTACAATACTATCAATATGTAATTTCCATGTTAACTTATCGTCAATATGCAATCCAAGAAATTTGAGGGAACTCACTCTATCAATTGGCACACCTGTAAGTATAACATCACCTGGTAAATCATGTAAAGAATTACTAAACAGCATATAATGAGTCTTTTGAACATTCAAAGATAACTTGTTTGCGCGAATCCATCTCGTTACATTATCTAATGCACTATTCATCCTCTCTAGGAGAGTCAAAGGATTATCGTGTGACAAAAAAACACTGGAATCATCAGCAAACAATATAAATGATAACATATTTGAGGACAAATGAAAGTCATTAATATATATAACAAACAAAAGTGGCCCAAGTAGAGAACCCTGGGGTACACCATGAGAGACATCTAAAGGTCTTGAATCATATCCATCTAAGGAAACATACTGCTTTCTTCTGGTGAGATAGCTTCTAAACCATTCTAGAGCTATTCCTCTCACTCCATAATGATTCAGTTTACTCAACAATATATCATGGTCGACTGTATCAAATGCCTTTGAGTAATCAAGAAAAAGCCCAATTGTATGTTCACGTTTATCAAAGGCTGATGATATTTTGTCAATAAAATGCAATACCGCGTGAGTTGTTGAGTGTTTCTTTTGAAATCCAAACTGAGTGTGTGAAAGAATCTTACATTTATTTAAAAATGTATAAGTGCGAGTATATATAACTTTTTCAAGAATCTTTGAGAAGGATGTCAATAATGATATAGGTCGATAGTTATTTAGCATTTGAGGATCACCCTTTTTAAATATAGGAACTACTTTAGCAAGTTTCATTTTCTCAGGAACAACACCATTCATAAGAGATAAATTAAAAATATGAGCAAGTGGTTTTACGATACCAAGAGACACACCTTGAATCAATTCATTAGAGATTTGATCGTAGCCAGGGCTCTTTTTAGCTTTCAGAGAACCAATAATATTTAATAATTCCCCTTCATTAGTCGGTAATAAAAACAGGCTTTCATTATTTGCACTGGGCAAAAAATCAGCAAATAATTTGTCAGTTTGAGGAACGGCCTGAGACAAGGTTGGGCCAACTGAACAAAAAAAATTATTAAATTTGTCAGATATTTCCTGTTTGTCTTCAATGATATTACCATCTGCATCAATATTTTTAATACAGTTTACTTTTTTGCCAGAACTTAATACATGGCGTATAATCTTCCAAGTGCCTTTGACATCTGTCAACACTGCCTGGAATTGTGAATAATAATAGTTTTTCTTTGCAATACGTAAACTGGTGGTAAGAATATTCTTATAGGAGGTATATTTTAAACGAGATTCATCTGACTTGTTTATTCGAGATGCATAATACAACTTATTTTTCTTATTAATCGACTTTAATAAAGCCCTTGTTATCCAAGGCATGCGAGGTACTCTCTTATTATTAACAGGTTTAACTTTGCGCAATGGAATAATATCATTATACAACTGCATAAAATTTTTAATGAAATTATTAAATGAACCATTAACATTACTAGTATTAAATACATCACTCCAGTCCTCTGTTAAAAGTGCTTCGAGTAGCTGAGTGATGTTTTCTTTACTCATTTGCCGAACAAATTTCTCCCCCAAAATAGGATATGACTGTTTTCCCAGGTTTAACTTAGCGAACACGGGGAAATGATCAGACATATCAGAAATTACAATACCAGACTTGGGCAGTTGTTGTAAAGCGTTACAAAAAATATTATCAATTAGTGTGCTAGAATGAGCAGCTATCCGAGTAGGTTTTGATACTAATGGCAGCATTGTAAATGTTGCTAATGTATTTAAAAAATCATTAACATTAGCACAGTGGTCACATTCAAGCAAATTTATATTAAAGTCCCCCATTAGGTACACCTTCTTATTTCTTAGCAGTCTACTGGACAAAATTGAATGCAAGTCATTTACAAATTGATTAATATTTCCCTGTGGAGGCCTATAACACACTCCAATAACAACATTTTCTTTTCCTGGGGAGTCAATTTCTATAAATATTGTCTCAAACAATTCATTCATAACAACAAGTTCTGTTATCATTTTAAACTGAAACTGCTCAGGAATATACAATGCAACTCCTCCACCTTTTTTGTCGACTCGACTATTTGTTACATGGCAATTGATACCCAGGCAAGGAATACATACTTGTATCATCATTATTACCAAACCATGTTTCTGAGATTCCAATCAATGTTGTCTCAGAAGGAATATTTCTAAGAAATAAATTTAGATTTTCAAAATTTTTCTTCAGGCTACGTATATTAATATGAAGCATCGCTAATTCATCATTTTCAAATTTTGAAATTTCCTGTTCAAATTGACTGACCGTATAATAACAACAGTCAGATTGACCCACTGCTGGTTGATTAGCATCATCTAAGACATTATTATAATTAAAGTTCTTTGCGTTGGATTCCAACAAATTACAAATATCTTCATCAATCTGACTCATTTAAGAATATAGAACAACACAATTATTGAAAGTCTGTACAACAAATAGTATTTTACAAAGCACAGCATGGACCCAGAGACTTTAACTACCCGAGCGTTGTTAGTATAAATAAACACACAATTCACATTCATGCATGAATATGCTGAAAGCGTATTCCACATAAGACACAAGCACAAGACACAAACATAGAAAACAATTATACATATAATGATATACAAAATGGAGTAACTAGACATAAGACACAAAAATAAATACTGCGCAGATACAATTTCTGCCAGATGTAACAATGATAATAAAGGTACAATGAATTAGTGTAGTGGGAACGAAAATCAATATACATGCACATTATATCACTATTATACAATGCCAATACTTTAATTTGTTTATCTTTTAGAGCTCAGCTACTAGCGAGTTAAAACTAAAATTAAAATACACATGTATTTATCATATGGAGCTAGGATATTCCCCAAATAACAAACAATACCCGCTGCCATACTTATTGTTCCCTTCCCACTACCATAATTTTTTGTATCCCTTTAATGATAACAACATGGCATTAACTGAAAACAAATCCTGGAACACTTAAAAACTACAACTTAGCTAAGTCCTCATCGCAGGTTATCAGTTTTCGAGTGAAAGAACCACTTGTGCTTTGAATTCCCGCATATATCCTGCCATCAATGGACCATGCCCGGGAGACTTTGTCGTGCAGTCTGGTAGAGTGGAGTAGCTTCTGGTTAGGCTTAGTTAAATCCTCATTGATAAAGATTCTTGTACCTTTTAATTTGGCTCTTGCTGCAAAAAGCCTTCCCCTGGCTCCATACTCCCGGAACCTCACGAAGATAGGCCGAGGGTTAGGTAGTTGATCGGTAGGTGGGCTCTGGCCAGATGATGATGAGCCTATCCGGTAGCACTCGAACTCCGACTTCTGCAGCGAGATACCTAGTTGATCTTGGCCAGACTGCAGATCACATCAGCTGTGTTTTCGTTCGGCTTTTCCCTCACTCCCAAGAACCTAGCATTATTCCTCCGGGCCTGCTGATCCATTAATGCCATCTTCCGTTCCAATCCTTTTACGGAGTTGTTACCAGCGTCAACTGATTCTTGCAGCTGACGAATTACAGCTGCCTGGTTCCATCCCATCTTCGAATCTCCTAGTATGAGTATTTTTATCCACATAATTCTTTATGTATAAACAAATAAATAAAAATCTATCATTTTAAGTCCTCCCTTATCATAATTCAAAATCATCACATTCCTTTTGATTTTATCTTTTCCA
This sequence comes from Heliocidaris erythrogramma, assembly GCA_025617745.1. Taxonomy (NCBI): domain Eukaryota; kingdom Metazoa; phylum Echinodermata; class Echinoidea; order Camarodonta; family Echinometridae; genus Heliocidaris; species Heliocidaris erythrogramma. Next base: position 15,037,034 of record CM046872.1, on the reverse strand, counting down.
TTCCTTAAGAAACCAAACATTAACTTCTCAATTTCCTCAAAAACCCAAGGTGGTACTGGGGTAAGTGATGACACATAATTTAATTTCGAAAGTAAAAACGTTTTATTTAATTGTATCTTACCCATTAAAGTTAAATCCCTTTGTTTCCACTATATTAAAAGTCTTTTTATTTTACTTAGAATTTCTTTTTAATTAATCCTTTTATGTACCTCAACATCTAATCAGAAGGTTATACCCAGTATTTTAATGACCTCTACTAATTTACCAAAAGGGGTTACAATATTTTCTTCAGGGATGGGACCCCGAAACATTATGAAAGGTTTACCTCTATTCATGTTCAAACCAGAAATTTGTGCAAAACATTCAAACAACTTTTTTGTTCTATTAATTGATGGGGTATCTCGAACAAAAGGGCCATTGTATATAGTGTTTTGATCCATCTACAAAATGATGGTCCAAAACCAAAAGAACGCAATACTTTTTGCAAAAAATATGAGACACTGAAACAAAGGTCTTTTCAAAGTCTATTGCCATTAAAAATCCAGGAATATTTTTGTGTGTTGTATAGAAAATAATAATATCATCTATTAACCTTATTGTCTCGTCTATATTTCTACCTTTTATATACCCCACTTGATCTATTTAAATATTTTCATGTAAGACTTTTTAAATTCTTATAGAGAATACCTTTGCTAAAATTTTATAATCGACATTTAATGATATAGGTCTATAATTTTTAATTAACAAAGGATATTTCCCATCTTTACAAAACAAAACAATAACCGCCTGTTCTTGAGAAGACGAAAGTTCCCCTTTACAAAGAGTCTCATTTAAAGCTTCAACCATTAAATCTCATAATATCGTCCAAAATAATAAATAAACTTCAGTTTAGCCCGTCGTTCCCCGGCGTTTTATTGAGTTTCATTTGTTACAAAGCTTCCCAACACTCTCCCTGTGTAATTTTCCCCTCACATAATGCCCCTGAAACTGACTCTAATTTCGGCAAATCCTTAAAGAAAACACTATTATTAAGTATATTATCGTCACATACTGGTTGTGCGTACAAATTACTATGAAACCTATATGTATCTCTTGTATTATTTCGTTTTGATCAAAACTTACTTTTTCTCCTATATATCAACATTTTCCGTATTACTGTCTTTCTTTTATTAGACTGCATCAACTGTGTAAAACATCTTGTGTCCATATCCCCATTTTCATAATATAAAGCTCTTTTACATAACCATAACTTGCCTTTAAATCGTTTCGTTTACACTCCAATAATTAAAAAAAAAATTACTAATTTTCATTTTCAAAAAAATCCCATATTACTCTTATCTATTACTTCATTTTTAAGTTCTTATTATAATCTCAAAATTTCTTTTATATTTTTTTGATAATCTTCATCGTTATATAAACTATTAATTTCCTTTAAGAGCCATTAAATTTTAAAATTTGAACTGCTGAATGGTCCGGTGCTACAGATGGTATTATATTATCTTTTAAAATAATGTCATCTAACTTTTCAGATATAAACCAATAATCTATTCTACTTTGCATAAAGTGAATAACCTGTCTATAAGTAAATTGTTTTCTTATACCATTCCTTTTCCTCCATATATCTATTAATACATGATCATCTAAAAATCTATCAAAACCAGAACTAAATCTAGAGTGAATATTTTGTGTACTGCTCCCCCTATAGTCTTAGTCTTTATCTCGAATCATATTAAAATCTCTACCTGTTATTATTGGATTATTCCTTCCATTTATCTCTTTTACAGTCTTATTAAAATCATTCAAAAAACTAATTTGTTCAAATTCCTTCCCTCGAACAGGAAAATACACGTTCGCAAGTATTAACCGTAATCCCTGTATAACACATTCCATAATTATAAACCTACCATCCTCATCCGTATAACTACCTTTAAAACTTTAGCATCTTTGAATCAATTAATATCATGACCACTTTTACTATGATTTGTTCAGTGATTAAGATATACACTTCCACTCTACTGTTGCTTCCATTTATCTTCAATATCCCTTGTGCTATATGTCCATTGTAAACATATTATATCTCTACACAAATTAAAAATTTTCTGCCTCTTTAATTCCTCTCGTATTCCTTTTACATTTAACGAAACAAAATTACAAACAACAGATACACTAACTGCATTCCATTTAAATTGTTTAAAAAATATGAATGAATTAACTTGTCGACTATTCCTAATTTTAAAAAGCGACGGCGAGGCAAATACAAAATATTTGGTAATTTCCATAAACTTCATTTCATTTGCACTAAAGAGGCTGCGATACATACACAAACAGAGAGACACACCTTCAATAGCATACAGTCATTAACAAAGAAAAAGAAAACATTTGACAACTATCATCCCTATCCCCCATTGTAGTAATCCCCATATACAAAAACAAAGTACTAATCCCTACAATTAAAAAACCTATTTACTCCGACCAATGTACATTTCCACAACAATAATTTTGCAAGATCTTCTCAAGCAATGACTGCCCACATCTCGCATGTCTCACCCATCTTCCTATATAGTATATTTGGCCGCGCCCCACCAAACCGTCCCAAGCACAAGTCCGCCGACATCCCACCGAAACGCCTGGTATGAAAATATACACGCGTCTCAATGGGATGCCGGCGAAACTGCACCCACGACAGCCCGATGAAACAATGCCCTGACTTCTAAATAAAACAAAGCAAAATGTCTTTCGAGTCATTTTTTCAACCCCGGATACAACCCTAAGCCCTTAAAAGGAACCTAAAATGCGTGCCTAAGATATCTAACGCTCCCTAATCCCAATTATCCTTAACGCCCTTACAGCATGTTCAAAACATCTCACTTTACCCTTGAGCGAAGCAATCCGGAATTTGCCACGTTTCAGTTTCAAAGATTAATTGCCTCATATTAAAGTCATGATTTGTCTATCATCCAGTATCAAATATCAAATGAATATCAAATGAATATCTAATGAATATCGAATAACGAATAACGAATATCAAAACAACTTCACAGACCTGTGATAGGTTAGGATGGTTTTATTTATTATTGTGACAAATATACGGTACGGTTATTAATCATGAACACACCTAGCGCCCATGGATGTCCACGGGCTGCTTCTGCTAGTATATTATATTAGACTATCGATAAATTACCGTTTTTTCGTATGAATCACAAACATAATCTATTTTCGCCTCTTTTGAAAAATAATCAACTTTATTCATCAGAAAAGGGAAATACAAGTCCAGGTTATCCTTTTTTTTGTTCAGGACAATGTAGATGACTATAATTCTGAAACATAAAATGAAAGACACTTTACAAGACATGATACATTAAAACGTAGATTATACAGTTCTTTTTATAAATTTGAAAACTAACGAGGTTTGGTTCGGTTTATATTAACTCTTTCAGTTCCGATGGCACGTATATGTGACAGATAGACTTGTAATCTTCATTCACCAATTGCTCAACCACAGGAAAGACATATGGTGGTCAATGTATATCAAAATTTTCAGCATAAATCAAACATTCTAAATATATGAGTATAATTATGTGCTACCATGGAAAATATCAGATTTTTGAAAAGATACTTCCTTATTTCAATATTAAACAATAGTAAATAAATTAAAAACCAAAAAATAATGGACAAAAATCCCCTCAAATGTAACTTTTTATAATTCTTATGCATAAAGTTGGGTAAAGTAATAATGGTATCATAAGAAATGGTAATAAATTTCCTACAAGTTTTGTACACAATATTTTGTAAAATAGTAGATGGTTAATGAAGTGCAGACATTTGAAAAGTAAGCATTGATCACATTTTAGTACAATTTTGAAGAGAGCTAAACCTCTTGGTACAGCAAAATTTTATTAAAATGCTAAGCTTGTATCTAATTCATTTCATATACAATGAGTATAATTGTAAATACATAATATCTACAAGGACAAAAAATAACCTTACCTTCAAAGCTCGTGATATATACATGCATAATCAATATATCAAGCAATCCATATATAAATGATAAATTGATGAATAAAAGAATAAAGGAAAATAATCAAAAAGGCTAAAAAACCTGATGGTTTATATTACCTGACTGACTGCTAAGAAAGCATGTGTATGCTTGTAAGCAATCAGGGGACCGACGCACAGTGGGCCAGAATAGTTCTAAAGTGCGCCAAAATTCACATTCACTGAGTTTTTTACTTAAAATTTAAACTTAGATGATGGAACTATGGGTATTCAGACCCGTAGAATCCAATGGAAATATTTCCAAATACCTATGACGTCATTAAAATACCGAATTCTGATTGGCTGCCAAAATCCAATGGAAAATAACACATTTCTCGCATTACAATGAGTTTCATACTTCAGAAAATTGATATGCAATCTCTCTATATATAAAAAAGTGACAACGGTGTTAACTTAAAGCTTAGGCATATTGTACGTAGGAGCGAATTAAACGGGGGGGGGGGGGGCGCCACACTGGAAAACAGGGGCGGATCCAGGATTTTGTATAACGGGGGGGGGGGGGGCACACAAATGCAGGTTTGTCAACTTTTGGAAAAGGGAGACCCGTATATTTCTCGAAAAGTCGCTCAGTGGTGGTGGTGGGGGGGGGGGGGGGGGGGGGGGGGGGGTGGGGGCAGGCGGTCGACAATTTTTGCTTTTCGCCAGACCTCTGAAATTCACTTGGGGAGGGGGGGGGGGTATGGGGGTTCAGTTTCCCTCCATAATTCTCTGACAAGCAAAAACAAACAAAAAGTTTTTCGTCCTAAAAGGGGGGGGGGGGGGTACAATCGAAAAAAGGTGGGGCACAATGCATACTTTACTTCCAAAGGGGGGGGGGGGGGACCGGTCGGATGTGCCCCCTTTCCCCATAACAAAAAATCCGCCACTGCTGGAAAATATTCGTAATATTGAGAAATTTGCAATGTATTGTAATGTATGATGTCATTACATGAAATTAAACTTTCATATATAATTCATATACTAATAAAATAATGATATTCAGCTAACTGAAAAAGTGTTACATGAAGTTTTACAAAAAATGAAAAAGCGCCCTCTTTAGCCTTGATAATTTTGCGAAAGAGAAACTTACCTCTATCACTAAGTAATTCTGTAGGTTCTATCGAATTATCAAAATCATAATGCTAACTGATAAAGGTCCATGTATTCTCCTTGAAATATTCACTGAAGGCATTGTGAATTACTAAGAATGATAGGTCTGTAAAAAAAAAAAGATAGAGAACACTTCGAGAGCTTGGTTTTGGTGTTGGACAAATGATACAAATCATTTCTCCCAAGCCTTATAATTTATTACCTTTGCTTACTTCTTATCAGTGTTAATCATGTTTATGGGACTCCTTGTCGTGTAAAAAAAAAAAGTCATGCGCGCCCCCACGTGGCAGCCGTATGATGACAGAGAATCCTTCAGCAGCTGCGCGGTCCAAAATAAACATATTTCCGGGTAATGCCTCAAGGAAAATCGGCTTTAAACATAAAAAGGGGCAGAAGGTGGCAGCCAAATCTGGTATCAACTTAAAGCTGAGACATCAGGGAATATGGTGGTAATAAAATTGATTTGGAAATCCGTGGAAATCAAAACGTTCCATATGGATTTATAAAAAAAACACGAATAATCAGGCTATTTTCTAGGATAATTACCCTATTATACTCACGAAGATTGCGTTTCTTTCCATTTTTACCCCATTTATACAATGAAATAAACTCGCAGGAATATGTGGGAGCAATTATAAATAGAAAACTTAAAAACTACATGTTGAAATAACTTATTGATTAAATTGGTCACAATTTGCACTGAAACTCGCAATATGTTGAATTTTGGGGCTTGACGTAGGAAATATACACTCTTAATGTACATACCGGAGTTGAATATTTTACTGAAATATTCTTCAAAGTATTGTCTTTCAACAGGGCATGACAAAAATAATAAAACACAAATTGCCCAAAATGACTTTTGGCGCACTTTGGTTTCGCCCTGGCCCACTGTGCGACGGCCCTAAGTCCTCTCTGATGGACTTGGCAATGAGTAAATGCAATGAGTAAATGCCTTACCAAATGCACGAGACCACTGCTCTACCACTGAGCCATCGCGCCTCCTCACGTTGTAATGTTTCATTTTTTTTATTTTGCAGCTCAGTATTATTTCGTCTCCCTTCCCTGCCTCCTCTTAAAACTGAACTGTCGCTAACGTTGTTTATCATGGATACGTTTTCAGAAGTTAGGCATTCGCAATCGTTTTTAAAACATTCTTCCCGCCTCGTGGACCCTTTTCAATATTGACATACTCCATCGTGTCAGCCTGTTGAACTGCTGTCAATTCAATTTCTTGATATGCATTACCGTCATTGCTCACTCGCTCATAAAGATCCTGATATGTATTAGCTTCTCCTGGAGATTGGCTATCTTCATATGTGCTCTTCTCATCCACTACTTTTGTTTATGCTACGTCATCAGATTTTTGCCTGTTATATAACAACATAACCAATCGTAATATTTTGTATTCAGTTCACATACATTTCTATCAAACCAATGGCAGTTGGAGCTTAATAAATTGACCACGATTACAAAATTAATACCATAATTCTTTTGAAAGCTAGTTTGATTTTGCATGGACAATACGCACAAGTAAATAACAATTAAAAAAATGTAAGATATTGGGCCCTGACTATAAAACTAGTAAAGGCCTAGCAAATGCTTTTTTCTAACCTTTTGCTTCCAGCTTAAAACAAATCAGAGAAGTAATGGGCCGAATAAATAAGCCAATCATTTATTTGAGATACAAGTAAAAATACAAGTAAATGGTATATGTCAGGCATGTATGACGACATAAATATGCCCAACTGTACAACTATACAACTGTCGCTTAGATGTGTAGTTGAACCAATCAGAACACATGAAACTATACAATTATATAACTGTGCAACTGTAAGTAGTTGCGCATGTATAGTTGCATAGTTGTATAGTAAACGTGCAACTATACATCCGTACCGCTGACAAGTAGATGTATACTTTTAACCAACCAGATAATAGTTTTTAAAGAGTTCACGATTTAAAATGACTTATTTATCGACTGACAAAAAATTACAGGTCGGGTTACAGCGCCTTTGATATTGAGCGCCCGTAATGAATACGAGTGATCCAGGGCTCCGCGCACGGCATCATCAAAGCAAAGTTGTAATGCATTGGTGGCGGGAAAAGTTAGGAATGTTGCAACAAGACTTAACTTGTTAACGAGCGTGTGAGCGCGTACGGTAGACGTGTTACACAAACACATGCAATGTAGTGAGATATTCACATTGTACGTGGCTTTCAATCAGTGGACAACTATGCAAGTTTCGTGAACAAAATAATCAGTTAATTTAACTTTTGTTTTGAATAGGGTTGGTTATATACCAATCGGAATCATCGCACGGCACCAGTAGTGAGGGACTATATATGTTCATTGGGCAATAGGGGCAAGAATCATGCCAAAAGCGAAATCTAAGTCGAAACGAGGAAGACGACGGGCAGAATTAGCAGGCCCCGATACCGGGCCGGGTGAGGGGGCTGAGCGTCCGAACAGGCCGCGGGCGGCCTCGGTGCCCCGAGCTTCATCGGTCCCGAGGAGATCAACGAGGCGACAAAGCAGCTGTACTAATACTAGTACTAGTGAGCTCCAGCAACAGACCGGCGAAAGTTCGAAAGGGCCCCGAGCTTCATCGGTCCCGAGGAGATCAACGGGGGAGGAGAGCACTAGTGCTGCTGGTGGGGCGCAGCAACAAATCGGTGAGTCCTGTGAACCGAATATCGGCCTTATTTCATGGCCATCAGTCATACCGCAGGCCCCGGCTCCACCGGACCAGTCGCAACCGAGTACTTCGTACGCGCGGCCAATTACACGGCCATTACAGGTAGATCTAGATATACTCGATCCAAGCCCAATGGGCTGTAGTCCCGAATTCGGAAACGTTGGGGGGTCCGAACCTTTAGTGAGTTCGTGTGACCCACTCGGTGGGGAAATAGCTCTCGCATTTAAAGAAAAGATTTGGAAGGGTGAATGCATTGAGTTAGCTTGGTTACTGAAGCAGGACGTGATTGAGAGAGGTGAGGCTGGGCTAGGATTACCCAATGCTACGTTCAGTATAAGGCCATCGGAATTTGGCATGGGGTTTCAACTTCAGCCACAAACAAGAAGTAGAAAGATCGTGTCAGTAGAGCAATGGACCTCGGCTTTTCTGGTTTTTTCTTCTATATACATGGAGAAGCACATTGAACGGGGTAGGGAGTTACTAAAATACATGGATCTCATCAGGCATGCCGCAAGGGCTTTCGGCGGCTACGGTTGGCGGGAATACGATGCTCAGTTCAGGCTCAGGCAGGTGCGTCGGCCCGCGCGATCTTGGGCAAGCGTTGACGCGGAACTATGGTTAATGCTTGTCGCGTCTGCCGGCCCCCGACCCACGGCATTTCGACAGCACATTGGGGCATTTGGTAGGAGAGCCATGTCACCCTCTCCCGCTCAAACCAGGGCACCAGGAGCTCTCGGCGCGCGTAATCGAGGGGTGTGCTTCGCCTACAATAAAGGCAACTGTAAGCAAGGGAATAGGTGCAGATATGAGCACGCATGTAACCGCTGCCGTGCGGCAGGCCACTGCGCTATGCAGTGTAACCGAGCACTACCCAAGCCCGGCATCTCTGTCGGAAAATAGAGCTACTCGTTTAGCTTCGATTGCACCTACTCCAGTAAAATTGGGTGCGATGTTGCCCATGTTAGAATCTTATCCTAATCGGGAACATGCAAAATATTTGACTAATGGTTTCAAGTTCGGTTTTTCATTGCATTTTGACGGGGAGCGGGTCCCACTTACAACAACAAATTTAAAATCAGCATTTGATCACAGGGCAGTGTTGCAAACGAAATTGCGCAAGGAAATTGAACTGGGAAGGATTGTAGGCCCATTTAAAATACCTCCGTTCAAGAACTTCAGGTGTTCTCCTATAGGGCTGGTGCCCAAAAGATCGCCGGGAGAATTTCGCTTGATTCAGCATCTTTCGGCTCCAAGGGGCAATTCCGTTAATGATAGTATACCAGAGGAGCGGTGTACTGTAACGTATTCATCTTTTGATTCGGCGGTCGAAATCGTAGCACGGTTAGGCCTGGGTGCTCTCATGGGGAAAACCGATATAAAATCGGCTTTTCGTCTACTGCCAGTGAGTCCGAAAGATTTTGAATTGTTAGGCATGTGTGTGGATGGGGTTTATTATTATGATCGTTGTTTGCCCATGGGCTGCGCAGTTTCATGTTCTACGTTCGAGTGTTTTAGTACTTTTTTGGAATTTTGTACGCGACAAGTAGCAGAGTCGCAAAACATTGTACATTATCTTGACGATTTCTTTTTTGCAGGCAAATCAAATGACAACGAATGCAGGCATGCAATGGCGTCATTTGCAGCAACTTGTGAGAGATTTGGGGTGCCAATTGCACATGAAAAGACGGAGGGTCCGGTCACAAGAATGTCTTACCTCGGTCTGGAGATCGATACCGTTTCTCGGCAAATACGGGTCCCTACAGAAAAAATTGCAAATTTGGTCGGAAAGCTGACGGAGGCATCGAACCGTGAGAAAGTGTCACTGAGGGGTATACAATCGATTGTGGGGAGCCTCACTTTTGTTTGTAAGGCGATTTCCCGGGCAGAGCATTCATGAGGAGGCTCATAGACTTGACAAGCAAAGCGAATAGGCCTTACCACATGATAAGGATAACGAAGGGCGCTCGAGCAGACATGCAAGCCTGGCTGGAATTTTTGGTTCATTTTAATGGGCAGGTTTTCTTTCGGGAACCCGGTTGGTACAGCAGCGAAGAAATCCAATTTTTCACCGACGCGGCGGCTAGCAGTGGATTTGGCATTTATTTCCGGGGTAGATGGGCACAGGCTAAATGGCCCGCACGTTTCGGCGCAACTAGCAAGTCGATAGCGTTTTTAGAATTGTTCCCCATTTGGGTCGGCCTGGAGTTATGGGGCGCGGAACTTGTAAACAAGAGGGTGATGTTTAATTGCGACAACCAATCGGTAGTGGCAGTGATTAATAAGCAATCAGCGCAATGCCCTGAGCTCATGAGCTTAGTACGCAAGTTGGTTATTATTTGTTTGAGTAATAACATAATGTTCAAGGCGAGACATGTACCTGGGATCGATAACGGAATAGCCGATGCACTTTCTCGATTTCAGGTAGAGAGGTTTCGTTCTTTGGCACCCGGGGCCGCACGGCAGGGCGTCGAGGTACCGTCCCGACTGTGGAGCAGCTGGCTGTAGAGCAGACGCAGCTGCTGACGGCATCCAGGGCAACTAATACTCATACAACCTACGCAGTCGCTCTGGAAGCATTCAAGAAGTTTTGCAGGGTATATGATTACGACCCGCAAATACCTCCAGACACTGAAAAGGTAGCTCAATTTGTGGCCTATTTGTCTTGGTGTGGATATGCTGGGTCTACAATCCATACATACATTTCTGGTTTAGCCTTTTATTTGCAATCTGCTGGAGCCGGTCCTCAAGACGAGATACGAGGCATCCCATTACTTTGTCAATCTTGTTTCGAATATTACCCTGCTTGAATCATATTTGCGAAAGTGATTACGATGTGTTGCTATACAAGGCCGCATTTTTATTGGCATTTCATGGATTTTTGCGGATCAGTGAATTCACGGTGACTGCACAACACAAGCAAGAACGCATGCTTCGCATGTCTGACGTACGAGTTGCGGGAAATACACCGCAAAGGAGGATAGAGCTATTCCTAAATGCTTCAAAAACCGATCAGAGAGGGAACGGCTGTACAATCTCAATACCCGAGGGCAACTCGGGAATTTGTCCCGTAAAGGCTGTCTTACAATATTTGGAAGTGCGTCCAAAGAGTGGAGAGGCTTTCTTTTGCTCTTATGGGGCAACCCCAATCACCAGATATAAATTCGGGACCATAGTAAAGAAGTGCATGGAATATAGCGGGATGCCAGCAGCAAAATTTTCTTCGCATTCCTTTCGTATAGGCGCGGCTACTACTGCCGCCATGGCGGGCTTTTCGGATGCTCAAATTCAACATATGGGACGATGGGCGTCCGTCGCACATCGCCGGTACATAAGATTAGACATGGTTTTATAGCTATCTGACTTATATCAATTATAAAGTGATGAATTGCAATGGTTTCAGCACATTTGCCCATATACAACATACATGTACAACACGATGGGCATATTATACGATGTGCATATATGCCAGTATAAATAACCAAGTCGGCCTAGTTCAATAAATAGAAAAAGAAATAAAGCCAGTTTAATAGATGACTAAATCAACAAATGCAAACCAACAAGCAATAAAAATGCTATTAATACATTATTTATACAATACAATGATTGTTTTGAACTTGTCACGTGTTTTGGAACCAGAAAGCTTCCCAGGCTCTCCTTTGTCTTGTTTTAACAGAACCGGCCGTATGGATAGTAGGCGACTCCATCGTCTACTGGGCTGAGCGCCGTGCTGAGCAGACAGGGATGATCGACCTGGGCATGGGGACTGCCGTCTGCTGGGCGGGAAGGCGGGGCCTGCACTTGGGCCAAGTAAACGCATTGTTGAAAACAGGTAACCCAAAACCGACGGTGTTGGTTCTACACGTCGGTACAAATGACTTGGAAGCCCTATCCAAAAAACAGTTGGCAGATACGCTGAAAAACGTGTTCGAGTCGCAAGAAAACATACAAATAATTTGGTCAGACATCCTCGAGCGAGTGTGCTACAATAAATTTTGCCCCGAGGCTCAGGGAAGGGCAGACAACCGCCGGAGGGCTACTAATCGGTATGCACGAGCTCTCGCGGAAAAAAGGGGAGGCAATGTCATACGGCACTCGAACATAAACAGGGCAGACTTGCATCTATACAGACCAGACGGCCTCCATTTATCCACGAAAGGACTTGATCTATTTATTAACAATTTGAGAGTTGGACTCAGCGGTATTTGAACGCTTCAGTTGGCTTGCGTTACAGTAACGCGCTTCACAGCACCGAGTTTTGTTTGGTGTGCTGTTTGGATCTTCACGTTCCTTGTGTTTGGTTTGATTACCTGGCTTTATTAAATCATATGTACGTTATTGCTACTATGTATATATTTTTATTGAATTCATTGTTGGCGGGTCAGTAAAATATGATAATTTGGTCATCTTTTCCAATTTTCAAAGTTGACAATCTTCAATGTTTAACTTTATATGTTGCCAATTTAAGGATTTGCTACTTGAGGGCTCATTTTTGGCAATACTATTTTCTCTGTCTAATCATACATAATGTATGATTTTAGAAAAGCTAGTCACGAGTTATTGTACCACTCGTGCTCAACAGATTAAAACTTCGAGGGCATTTCGAGCCCTAAAATTGACGGGTCAGAATCGACGTGTTTTGGCGTGTTTTGGCGGCCGAGCATATTTTATAAGCTCGTTTGGCGGTAATTTCCAATTAGGCCGCCTAAACACACAAGGTTCTCATCATATCGAGCATGTCACGTTATGAAAAGTCATTATTTGTAAATTTAATGTAATTACAAAACCAATTTACAATTATAAGCTGTCACAATATTGTAAAACTGTACTTCAGCCCCACTCGTTTTTAAATGCGGGGAGGCTGCAATTTATTTTAGCAAAGCAGGTAAGGTACAGTAAAGTAAGATGTCACATTTAAACTGTCATTTTATTGGCCTCATCCGAGATCACATGCGGGGATGTTGGTATGTAATAAGGTTAATTTTGCTTCACTCGATTTCATATGCGGGGAGGTTGTATATAAGGTTTATTATTTTGCTTCACCCGATTTTCACATGCGGGGATGTTGGTATGTAATAAGGTTAATTTTGCTTCACTCGATTTCATATGCGGGGAGGTTGGTATAATTATAAGGTCTATTATTTTGCTTCCCCGATTTAACATGCGGGGAGGTTGGTATAAGCCTAAGTTGGCTTCACCCGATTTCATATGCGGGGAGGTTGGTATAATTATAAGGTCTATTATTTTGCTTCACCCGATTTAACATGCGGGGAGGTTGGTATAAGCCTAAAAGTTGGCTTCACCCGATTTCATATGCGGGGAGGCTGGGATCTGTAATCAGCATATATTTATTAGTATTCCAGTTGGAATTTTATAATTCAGTTATATGTTATAATTGTTTGTGACATCAGAATACGGATTTTTGATTTGCTAAGCGTCCACTGCAAATTATTCTATAAAGCCACGACAAATCGCAAAATTGTGTTTCTTGTTATTTTGTCAGTCGTGAATAACAGGGAACTATACAACTATACATCTACTCCCGCAGTCTGGAATAGATGTATAGTTTTAACCAATCAGATCACGGGAAACTATACAACTATTCATCTACTCCCGCAGTCTGGAATAGATGTATAGTTTTAACCAATCAGATCAAAGGAAACTGTTCGAGATTACGGGAGTAGATGTATAGTTGTATAGTTTCCTGTGATCTGACTGGTTAAAACTATACATCTATTTCAGACTGCGGTAGTAGATGTATAGTTGTATAGCTTCCTGTGATCTGATTGGTTAAAACTATACAGCGGTACGCGTTGGCGGATCCAGGGGGGGGGGGGGGGCAAGTACTTCCGGCCCGTGCCTCCCATTTTGGAAGATAGGTATGCATTTTGACCATAGGATCCGCCCTTTTGTTTTCGATTGTGCCCCCTCCCCTTAGAATAATTTTTTTTCTTTTGCTTGTCAGAGAATTATGGAGGCAAACTGGACCCCCATAACCCCCCCCCCCCCCACTGAGCGAATTTCGGAGGTCTGCCGAAAATTATTTTTTTGTCGTCAGCCCCCCCCCCCCCCCCCCCGGCAAGACCAAAAAAATACGGGTCTACCTTTTCCAAAAGTTGACAAACCTGCATTTGTGTGCCTCCCCCTATACAAAATCCTTGATCCAATTTCTTTTGTCTCATTGAATGATTACATACATGTTTACTACAGTGATCAGTAGCACAAGAGTAATGGTATAAGCCTTTAGTTCAAGTATGATACATTGTTTATGCCATGAAAAATAAGTTTTTATTTATTTTCTTCCTTTGACTTATTGCATTTTGGAATAGTGGTCTTAAACTTTTGCAAATGATGGTACAATATGCATTCAAACTAATGAAAAGGATTTGTCTCTGTATTTAATTGAATGAATAACAAATTTCCGCAATTGTACCTTGTTTTTATGATATTTTATTTCCTTCTTACCACAAATATAACACTTTCAGTAACCATACTTGGTCTAATAATATTTTCCATGGCTGTATATACTGCATTTATTCCCGTGTGGCACCAGCTGAATCTATGACGTTTCGGCTAGTGCCCCTTGGGAAACACTATAGCCACGGTATCTTTTACCTCATAGATTCAACAAGAATCTCTCAACAGCTCAAGGCAGTGTAAATCTGTGTAAATTTCGCTCATTGGCGCATGGGAGGTGGTAATTATAGACAGTGGCGGATCCAGGATTTAGTATAAGGGGGGGGGGGCACACAAATGCAGATTTGTCAACTTTTGGAAAAGGTAGACCCGTATTTTTAGTATTTTTAGGGGGGTGTTGACAAAATTGTTTTTTTTTTCGCCAGACCAAAATTCGCTCAGTGGGGGGGGGGGGGGGGGGGGGGGGGGGGGGTTATGGGGGTCCAGTTTCCCTCCATAATTCTCTGACAAGCAACAACAACAAAAAAAAGTTTTTCATTCTAAAAGGGGGGGGGGGGCACGGGCCGGAAGTGTGCCCCCCCGGATCCGCCAATGTTTATAGATGCAAATCAGTCTTTCTCATTGAACTTTGACCCGGTTCAGTGATTCTCTAATTAACATTTCAAAGTGAGCGGAGCAAACAAACGTGGGCACATTATCTGTGTTATATTTCGAAGGGTTCTTTGTTATTGTAATAATTCTCCATTAATAATATGTCCATGTACTGTGTTATAACTTAATCAGTCTGCATGCTGGGGGTAGTTTCATCAAATCGACTCCATGTCAGTCATAACTCTTTTCAGCGATCAATACGGAAATGTCATGGATCTAACATACTGTTTCAAGAAGACATGATAAACGACAACTCAATGACATCGATAATCATCGGCTAAAAAACATTCTATATCACAGTCCATCGGATTTATCGTCACTTACCCAAACAGAATTTGAGGCTTAATTTGTCTCAAAGTGTTCCAAAATGTCCGAAATTGCAGGGAAAATTAATACTAGGGAGTTTTTGTACAGCAACGTACGCGGGATTCTATAGGACGGAGATTAACAAATTGCACATGACAAAGGACGCCCGTCTTCAAGTCGTTGTGGAAAATTTAATAACCGGAACTGTAGTTTCGTCCTAGATTCAGAGGGAACGAAGCATTTGCAATTTATCGTGCGCTCTTGATCTAGTACGGTATTGCCGTTCCGGTTCTTTCATTTTCGACAAAGAATGCCTAGGCGACCTTTGTCATGTGTAAAGGGCAATCTCCGTCCTCAAATCCTGCGTACGTTGCTGAACGAAAAATCCCTACTGATGATACAAACATCCCGTTTACATGAAAACCAAGGCCGTACGCAGCGGCGGGGGGGGGAGGGGGGGCAGTTGCCCCCCCAGAAATTTCAAAATCATACTTTTTTTTAATCGGGTTTTATACTTTTAAATGATCCAATAATAAATCAAGGAATAACCAAATAACAGCTAAATTTGTTTTTGACAAATCCGACACTATACGTTCATCATAAATCCCCTTTTTTCTTTCTTTCATAGGTCATATCGTGTCATCCTAACTTTCCTAAGATCACAAGAACATCACAGCATGCGCAATGTCAATGATCAAAGTTAGATGTTAAACTAGCGCACGATATACCTAGCATACTAGTATATAGGGGCAGTCGCTGTGGCGTCGCGGGTGAGTACTGGCATATATAGCGCAGCGCATATGTGCGCCACCATCGGCCTCAGGCCATTTCCCTCATATCAAGTCAAGTGGTAGTGTGGTACCACTTCATCGATTCTTCTCAACATAGATCTAGAGATTAATAGTAAGTAAATTGTTTTGATTTTATCGTCGTAGCATAACATGAAATATAAATAAGCCTGGAAAACGTGACTGATGTTGATGTATACGTGATACTTATTAAACGTTTTAACAGTTTCTTGTGCAAAACGGCATTGCTATATACAACACTGCACTGTCTGCAGACAGTGCAGGAATGGTATGAGAATAGGCCACGTTGCGGGGACGGGCCGGGGGAACGAAGAGTGATCTTGACCATGAATATTATGAAAAGTCGATGTTCAATTTGTCGCATGCCAGTCTCACATTGAAATTCACATCATGAAGATGGGTCATGAATGGGTAGATCAAGGCATAACGTTAGGTCCGGGGAAGGGCCCGAACTGAAGTGGGATGGGGCCAAGGGGCCGGCGGGGCACCGTAGCCTACGAGAGGGTTAGGGTTAGGGTGTGTGCGGGCTGGGGGCCATGGCCATGAGTTGCATTGTTAGTTAGTTGTTTTCATTTTGTTAGTACGGTCCCTCGTTTGTTTCTTTAATAATGAATACCTCTTTTTTTACACAGATCAGCGTTGGCATCACAGATGTTTTTATTTGTGAATCACAATATACTGCGAAAATGGAGCCGAATCCAAAGAAAATCCGACAGGCTAGCATCTTTGAAACATTCAAGATTAGAGCTAGGTAAGTAAAAGACGCATCAACCAAGAAATAAAGAAATAAGGACAAAAAATTATTTGAAAAATAAAAATATTTTAATGGATTGATTTGATCACTTCATTATTATTTTAAATATTGACCAATATATAGTCAAAAATTGAGTACTTATTTTTTTTTTACATGTAGCCAAATGATTAATCAGAATATTTCCTATATTTGAACAGCTTGATAACAAAATGAGCTAAATCCATGAAAATTTCATTTAAAAATTCCTGAAAATTAAAAAAAGACTAGGTATATTTGTTTCTAATCATATATTATAGGTACAGACTGACTCCTCTATCATATACGACAATACTACGATTCATGGGTAAAGGGAAACTGGAGATATAAAAATGGTGATTTACTCATAAGCTGGAGTGGATTTAGCTCCTTTTGGAATGAAAAAAAAAATCTTCCTTAGTTTCAAAATGAATATTATATTATCAAACATAAAGCGCCATATATAGGTATATTTTCTATCACAATTTTGTTTCCTTTTATTTCCCTTTCCAGAGACAAAGCTGGCACTTCAGTGGAGAGTGGTAAAGGTGACGATTCGGTGACTGAGGACAGTCAAGCCATCAAATCAGGCGATCTAGACTTCTTAGATGTGAATGATCCAGCTTCCTTTGTTCAGAGAAGACTGACAGATGACGATAGATTTACTTTGCTGACATCAACTTTGACCCTTCCAAAGGACTTCAAATTAGAAACTTTAGATGGGAGACGATTTCAGGAATCCTGGACTAAAGAGAGGCCGTGGCTGCGCTACAGTGTGTCCAAAAGGAGTGCATTCTGCTTGCCCTGCCTTTGCTTTGCTAGTTTTAATCCATCTGACAAACATGTGTCTCTTTGCAACTGGAAAAAAGCAGTTGGTAAGAAAGATGGATACCTCGATAGACATATGCAGAGTGAAGCTCACAAGGATGCAGAAATTAAAGCTCGCTGTTTTCTAGACACACGTAAAGCAGGACGAGACATCCATTCCAGTCTATCAAAGCAAGCTAGGGAAGAACAACAACGAACAAAGCAAGGACTGCTGTCCATCATTGATATTGTGATAACCCTTGGGATGCGAGGGATTGCTCTAAGAGGAAACTGGAAAAAAGATGATAATGAGGAAGATGGAAACTTCTCTTTTTCCTTAAATGGAAAGCAAGATATGACAAAGCTTTGGAAGATCATTTGCAACATGCTTCAAAAAATGCCAAGTTCACTTCTCCTCGAATTCAGAACGAAATTGTGAACATATGTGACAAGATTATCCGCAAGAATATTGTGTCATCGATCCCGCAATACTGGAGTGTGATGGCAGATGAGACAACCGATGTATCCGCAATGGAACAGATGAGCATCTGCGTGCGCTATGTCAACCGAGAAAAAGAAGTGTGTGAAGAATTTCTGGGCTTTAAACACATCACGAAAATGGACGCAAATGCAATGTACGATGCATTAATTCCGACTCTTCTGAACTGGGGGTTGGATCTCTCGAATCTTGTTGGACAGGCATACGATGGTGCATCTACCATGAGTGGGAAAAAAATGGCTTGCAGAAAAAAGTGCTTGATCAATACCCCAAAGCAACATATGTACATTGTCGATCGCATGTCCTCAATCTTGCTATAGCAGGAGCATGTACAGATGTACCATCCATAAGAAACTTGTTTGATAACGTGAAGAAGTTAACAACTTTCTTGGGTGATGGAGCTAAGAGAAAAGAGATTTTCAAAGAAACACTCCGCGATCGAGAGAGTAGAGGTCATGGTGCTGATGAAATGTTGAATCTCATCCTAGAGGATGATCCTGATGAGGTTGGAGAAGGTGACAACTTTTCTGACAGAGTTAAGGCGGGAGCTAACAAGAAATTTGTTCCAAAGTTATGCCCGACTCGATGGAGCTCTCGAATAGAGACTTTATCGGCGCTAATTGCTAAGTATTCTGATGTATTAGAGGCCCTGGCAATCATTGCAGAGCAAAGTAATGGGGAACCGCGTATGAATTCCCAAGCATTCATTCGCTTGTTGGAAGACCCTACCTTCATTGCAAGTCTCGTTATTTGCCATCATATTTTGATTTACACGGCACCGGTGACCAAGAATCTCCAGGCCAAGGACTGCAATCTAGGAGAGGCATATAGTGATGTCAATAGAACGCAAGAGTGCATCAGTGAAGAGCGAAAAGAAGAGAGATGGGACTATGTTTGGAAAAGAATCGTGAGAGTCGCCGAACATATCAATGTTGAAATGCGAAAGCCACGGACATCAAGATTGCAAAGACACCGTGCAAACGCAGGACACAGTGAAGAGCAGTCTAATTCTGAGTACTACAGAATCAATGTCTACTATCCCTTCATCGACCATGTTGTAGATGAGCTCAAGACAAGGTTTGAAGCATCTCACGAAGGATTGATTGCTGCTCAGTGCCTAGTTCCAGCATATTTACATGACATGACCAGTGCTAAACTTCATGTCTTAAAGGAATACTATGGCAAATTCTTGTCATTCACAGAACTGAGTGGACTAGACGCTGAGCTCGCTAGATGGAGACACAAGTTCACCTCACAAAACCCTGAAGACTTACCCAAGACTGCAAATATTGCCCTCGAAGACTGTTGTGCCAGATTCTTCCCAGCGATCTCAAAGATCATGACAATATTTCTGACTGTTCCTGTTGGCAGTGTATGCTGCGAGAGATCGTTTTCTGGTCTTCGACGACTGAAACTATGGACAAGAGCAACAATGTCTGATGACCGTTTGAGTGGTTTAGCGATGCTAATGATTCACAGAGACAGTGGATTCGTACCTACACCAGAAGACGTGTTTGAAACAAAAGCTAATTGGAGAGTGATATAAAGAACCTAACCCTGGATATTAGAAAAGGTTAGTGAGATAGTATAGTAAATTTCTTCAGACTAACAAATTGTGTGGGATTATGCATTTAGGTTCCTTGATGAGATCACAGTAAAGTGAGTGAGATAGATATGTCATATCGCCAGGACGCCAGCTGCTCATTCTCTCATTTCCAGTCACCGCGCTATGTTCAATAGTCCATAGTGGCAACACGGGGGAAAAGCTGACATTATTTATTACTGCTTTCTCATATAATATGAGTTATATTGTTGAATATGTATTTTCCCAACTATGTTCATGGAAACTTATGCAAAAGTTCCCTGATGTCGAAAGGAGAAATTCAACGTCAACTTCAACGTCTATTTAAGGCAGTCTCCTTTCCATCTTGCATGCACTGTACATCAAGTTATGGGTTCCTTTGAAAGCGATTATCTTGCCCCCCCAGGAAAAAATTTCTGCGTACGGCCTTGATGAAAACATTAGTAAAACTATTTTATAAAGGAATGATAAAGGAATGTACTTGGCGATCAGGAAATAAATTTTAATTAATTTACATTTCTCATTTTTTCGCAGCCCATAGATTAACTAAAAGCTGGCTCGTGATGGCGTCCTAAAACGATTTACAGGTTTGGAGTACCGACAATTCAGTTGTCAAGAAGTTGTCACTGGTCTAGGCAAAGACGGCTTATTTGTGAAACATACAATACAATACAATACAATAAGCATTAAGTACGCCCTTCCCATAAGGCTCGGAGCGTTTACAAAATATTTAAATTATAGAACACATTATAATTTGTATATAAACACAACTCAGAAAACTCTTCAATCGTCCATGTGGGAACTACCAGGTGGTTTTATGGAGATTATGAAATTTTAATTAATTTACATTTCTCATTTTTTCGCAGCCCATAGATTAACTAAAAGCTGGCTCGTGATGGCGTCCTAAAACGATTTACAGGTTTGGAGTACCGACAATTCAGTTGTCAAGAAGTTGTCACAGGTCTAGGCAAAGACGGCTTATTTGTGAAACATACAATACAATACAATACAATACAATAAGCATTAAGTACGCCCTTCCCATAAGGCTCGGAGCGTTTACAAAATATTTAAATTATAGAACACATTATAATTTGTATATAAACACAACTCAGAAAACTCTTCAATCGTCCATGTGGGAACTACCAGGTGGTTTTATGGAGACAAAATGTAATGAATGTACCTGTTACAAAGTTTGATAGCGGATTTAAAATAAATATGATTTCACAGCTTTTTTAAAGGTCTTTATGGATGCTGACTGTCTAATGGTCAAGGGGAGATTATTCCATAGCCTAGATGCAGTAACTGTGAAAGTCCTATCACCTGACAAATTTCGGGTCATTGGGTAGCTGAGCTGAAGGTTGTGATTTGAGGATCTGAGATTTCTACTAGGGGTAGCATTTAGCGGACAAGTTGAGCGACAGCGTCGAGATGTCGCTGATCATGTCGTTATGACAGTTTGATGAAACAACCCCCAGGTGTGTGTGTGTAATTGGGTTTTTACAGACGTGTATCAATCAGATATGATTATTTACGTCTGGGACCGACCTTTAACGTCACCATCCGAAAGACGTGACTCAGTCTCGAACCTGGGTCCGCTGAATCAGTTTATAACTTCCACTGGTAGCTGGATTACAGGCGCACACCACAACCCCCAGTTACCCCCAGGTGGCTGGTGACACAGCGTTTTATAATTCATGTGCAGCCAATCATAATTGTATAACGACTCCTTTGTCTTACATGTACATTAACTGGCGCCGACTAGGCCTGAGAACAGCAAGTAGGAGAGAGGTTATCATAATTTTGTAAACCGGTAAACGTGCTCAGGATTTCAACAAATATTGATTTGCAGCCTGGTATGCATTTGGACTTGGTATATGTAGCAACTCTCTGGCCCATATACTTGATAGGGAACAAATCAGGTCCAATCTAGGACACAGTCATATCGTAGAAACCACATAAATAAAAGGGATTTTTGTTATTAATTAAACCTCTTGAGTGTGCTGATGATGTGCGTGTACCGGCATATAATTATTTCAAGTGCGTTTAAAGGTCATGTTCTAGGGCTCTTGCCGAACATCACGTACGAAATTCTAAATAAAAATAAAGATGGATGGCGGATGGGGCTGGTGTGTTCTCTTTGCTACTTTCACAAATATGCTACTCTACGCAGGAGCCGTTCCTCTAGTAGGAATCTACTTGATAGAATGGCAAGAATTCTTTGGAGTCGGGGCCGGTGCTGTTTCTTTTATTGCCACTGAACTGACAATGGGATTACAGATTACAGGTGAGATCCTTTTTACAAGTAGATTTGGATTTTGTGATACGTTTAGTTTGGGTATGTGCCGCCCAGAAGACCCCCATTTTTACACTCAAATTTCCGTTCCAAAGCATACCATATTTTTCTTGTTGAGAAAAAGGAGAGAGAAAACAGTTTCAAAGCACCGGTTTGTGTTTTCATTCCGTTGTTCCGGCCATTCTAGCCCACCCCGCCCCGGCCCGTTTCGAAGACATCATAGATTTTCCATGACACACAGCGTATTTAGCGAATGGAAGCGTGTGTGTGGGTTCGCCGACATCCCATTGAGACTCGTGTATCAAAATTAACATGCGTTTCAATGGGATGTCGGTGAAGTTGTGCTTGTGACGGTTTGTTGAAACGATGCCCAGTTCCGTAGCATCATAGTTTATATTGTTTCAAGTTCCAAAGAGCCCCGTTTTCAAAGTAGTCCCGACGAAAATCCTTTTTCATCATACGCTCCTTCCGAAGCCCCCTTTTATTGTCTTGCCGGCGGCACATGCATACCCACCACTTTTTGGGTCGAGTGCCCCCCCCCCCCGGACGGTAACTGTCTCGCTACAAAATATACGGAACATTTGTTTTCAAAATAGGGAGGGGTCATGCAGGGCCCTGTCTAATGAAGAGTTATGAATGATTCGAACTGAACGCAAACTGTATAGATAGGAGATTGTAAATGTGTGAATGATTAGAGAACTTGAGTTTGATTCCTGGGGGGCGTTTAATCAAGTGTCTTGTCATATCAATCATTGGAAATTGTCAGTGAAAGCAAGTTTCATGAAACAGGGGGCCCTGTCAGTCGCAACTCTTTAACTAAAGACAGGGTTGGGTTAGGGCGAAAATTTCGATTATCGTGACGAAAGCACCATTTTCGGTGAGAAACACCCTTATGGTATACAATATGATTTTAACAGAGAAGCCCTCGCGGAATATATCCGTAACCATGGTAACAGGCAAATATATATATTGAAAATGACAGCTATTTATACTTATGCTGGTTCCGGACACTCCAAAACTCTTATTTCATAAATTACTTTCAATCTTTACTCAAATCATAACTAATTACTACTAAATCACTTTCACTCTTTACTCAAATTTATTTTTACTGTTTCAACTAAAGAAAAATTCCAAAAAAATAAATAAAGATTTGCCATGGCAATATTTATTGGAAACATAACAACGATCATTGCCATATAATATAAACAGCAAAGGACTCTGTATCGAACTTTGAGGTACACCGCATGTAATTGTCTTAAATTCAGATTTAAAACCATCTATACATACAAATTGTTTACGTTTACTTAAATAACTTTGAAACCATTTATGTAAAACACCTTTTATAGCATATCGATACTATCTAATAATATGATCAAGTGAATTAAAGGACTTAGACAAATCTAGAAATAATCCTATAGTAAATTATTTTCTAATAAGAGTCTAAGGCTAGGCCACTATACTTCTCTTTCTAACAACTTAGAAGAGCAACATATCACATGTTCACTAGAATTGTAATTAATACGTAGATATAAATTTGTATTTCTATCTCGTGATTCTTGTCAAACCTATACAAGCTTTACATACTATTATTATAATATATAGTGCTATTTTAGACTGGTAGGTGGGGATTATAGGGTAGGCTTCACGTAAATCGTAAATATAGCTAGCCGCGCGCCCGGCCGATCAGCGCTAGCGGAGTCGTTTTAGATTTAGTGGACATGTAACGTTGGTGTTAGATATATCGTTAAATCCACTAGCCTACCCAATGGGGGGGGGGGGGGGGGCAAAGGGGCAGACAAATTTTTTACCCAAACATTTTTTTTTTAGAAAGACAAATTCTCCCTTTCTTTTAGAACTTTTTTTTTTTGCTTGTCAGAGAATTGGACACCATAAAATCTAGCAACGCCCCCCCCCCCACTAAGCGACCTTTGGAGGGCTGGAGAAAAAAAAATCATTCTTGGATGGCTAACGACAAGAAAAAAAATCACTTCTAGTTATAGAAAATACTGGAAAATGATCACTAACATTTTCTAATATGACACTAGAGAACTATTGATCAAGTACGTTTAAAAAAAATGTCTAATAAAGTTTCAAAATGAGGTAGAACACGTGATGGATTATGTATCATACATAAATCTAAACAGTTATTTACATTTTGGCAAGATCGAACCTTTAATAAATCAAGATCGAAATCTCCCATTAAATATTTTATTTTTTTATTTTCAGCATTTATAGTATGTAAGAGGTTATGTATAATTTCAGTAAAAGAATAGACTGACTGATTTGGTGGACGATAAACAACAGCGACAATAATATTACGATTAACATTTTGTATCTCAACAAATAAAGATTCAATGTCAGAATTATTTGTATCTAAGTCAGTTCTTGATATAAATTGTAAATCATTTTTAATATACAAGCCAACACCACCTCTTCTTTGTGTCTCTCCACCATTAACTAAAAAGTATAACTAGGTTATCCATATTGAAAAATGGAACGTTTACTCTAATGCACGTTTCAGTAATGGCTATTGTAGAACATTGAGCATCAAGCACATCAAGAGTCAGTGGCGTAGATACGAGAACACTTTCTATTGTTTGGGGGGGGGGGGTATGAATAGATCATCCCCGATTAACAATGGATAATTATGCGTGTGTACGCCCGTGTCAAGAGTAGATACCAGTTATCAAACTTCTTGTATAAGCTTCTACAGTTCATATGGATAGTAAAAAATCGTTT
Source organism: Heliocidaris erythrogramma (assembly GCA_025617745.1). Classification (NCBI taxonomy): domain Eukaryota; kingdom Metazoa; phylum Echinodermata; class Echinoidea; order Camarodonta; family Echinometridae; genus Heliocidaris; species Heliocidaris erythrogramma. Next base: position 15,012,327 of record CM046872.1, on the reverse strand, counting down.
ATGCACATTGTCAGGAGAACATAAATCATAACTGTGAGTATTAAATCCATCAAGAGTATAAAATAACTGAGTTGGCCCAAATTGTTCATCTTCAAAGGTTAATGGCGATAAATACTCCGAACATTCTTGTGCATCAACATTTGTAACAGTCTGAATGTAATTATTTATGTCAGGTATATTTCAATCACACAACACAATCACGCAAACATACAAAAACTAACTGAATAAGTTACAACTAAGTATTGCTGAATTTAAAATTAAAACTGATAAAAGGTGGAAAAGTGCTACAGACACAGGGGGCTTAAAATACTGTGTATTAGGACCAAGTAAAAATGTATATTCATAAACATGTCAAAAACAGTGGGTGGGTAAAAAGATTAAAGATTAAAAGTCAGAATAAAAATGGGTACAAATAACATTTATAAAAATGCTTTAAAGGTAAAAACATAAAAGATTATACTTATATGAACATGATTAATAAATCTATACTTCAATGTTCAGAATTAAAATACAATTTACAACTTGGTAACGTCTTCTTTGCACTTGGTCAGCCGCTTGATAGGATTCCTGTTGCTTGCAGTCGCAGGTTTCAAAATGAACATGCGACCATCCATTGTCCATGCTGAGCTAACCTTCTCGTGTCTTTGTGCTTCCGGCAGCAGATCATGATTCCGTGAAGTGATATCCTCATGAATTGTTATCCCACTACCGTTCAAACTACGACGATTTTGAAGATTTTGTTGACTATGATTCCACGGCTTTTTTTGTCGTCCGCTGGTTGCTTACCAGCGCGGTGGCTGCGGTCGATGTCACCAGTGCTGATGTCCACATCAACCCATTGACTACATCACGAACTACCTCCTCTGTGTCTTCATGGGGATGCTGAGGTACTCCAAAGATCCGAAGACAGGTTCTCCTGGAATACTGCTCAAGATCATTGACTGTAGACTGAAAGCTTGTTGATCATGTAGCTTTTTGAATCAAGTTTTTTCCTGGAGTGATTGAAGCTTTCGATTTTATATGTCGTCTTTGTCCACGGCGTGATCCATAATGGTGAGTCTAAATTGTCCAAATGCTAGCATCGTGTAGTGAGCCTTTGCTTAGTTTGTAAATCACAAAACTGCTTGTCTGTCTTTTTCATTGGTTTTTCTAACTGCGATAAATGCTCTTCTTGCTCATTCAGTGTATTAAGTATTTCACGGAGTTTGTTTTCATCTGCCTTTGCTATAGTTTGTCCCAAAAATCTGCACTCTCCAACGACTCTTTCAGGACAGCAGCTACAACTTTCTTTGTAGTCATTGTTCGGCGTGGGGATAATAAATACAAGTGATTGAATAGTCTACCGTGGAGCTATGTAACAAAGACAATAAAGTAGACTACACGTGTGTCGTAGGCATGTAGATCGGCTTGTTACGTTTACACACGTCACGTTCACGTCATGTAATCACATAACGTGCTATTTTGTAGAAAAGGGGCATCTAATCTATGAAGTGTTTGGTTACATAAACGCAACAATTCGTAGAAATACTATCAGTAAACCTCGATTAGTCACGTTTTATTCAGAAAATTACTCTAACCCTAACCCTAACCCTAACCTTAACCCTATTGGCCCGTATTCTGAACTCCGGTTTAACTTAAACTCCAGTCTAAGTTAAACCAGAGCTTTAATCAAAACTGACTAAAACCGTAAGTCCAGTCTAAATTTCTGTACAAAATTAAGCCATACTAGACTGGAGTTTAAGTTAAACTGGATTTCAGAATGTAATTTTCCAAAACTATGGTTCAAAGGGCAGTTTTAGACTGAGTTTAAACCACACTTAGACCGCGGTTTAAGTTAAACCGGAGTTCAGAATACGGCCCATTGACGTCATACTAGCCTCAATATCAGCCGTTGCAGGTTTCTTAAAAAACTCACGTAACCTGAGGTGAAAACGTGAGTATTCGTAGATTAGGCAGGGTCTAATCAGAAATCATAACATAAATTTCAGTATTTCAGACAAGCAATTAATTAATTACCCGGGGTGTGTAGAAGGATGGTTCATTTTACAGTTCTAAAGTCCAAACTGTACTCCCGGAGCATGGCAAGATTAAGCGTATAAAACAGGTTACATTCTAAAGGCACCAACATGAAATTGGGATCAAGAAGATGAAAAAATGAAAAATTCATACGTTGGCCGAACGTTGGGCGAGTGTTGAACTTGAACTTTTGAGTCACATGATAGTTCCCTGATTTAATTGTTAGTACGAACGCACATAATCTATTCAACCTATTCATATGGCTGTGCCAAGTGGATTCCTTCTTCCTTGGAGACAATAGGTACGTTCACACGTAGAGCGATAGCATCGATGCTATCGAGGTGTCGATGCTATTTTGGTGAAGACCAGATAGTGTCGAGACCAAACGCTGTCTGAACGCAGATAGTCAGGAGATAGAAGCGAGTTTCCAAACTATTCTTGCAGCGAGTTTAGCAGGAGTAAATCTCAGGATCCAGCGACAAAGCATCGACGCTTTGCGGTAGACCACCCACCGCGCTTGTGACTATTTGTCGTGTGAGCGCAATCGCTGCTATCTTCACTCGCTGCTATTATAATTATATCTGTTTCATGTGGTGCTATAATATAATGCAATGTATGTATTCATGTGATGTACCCTCTTCCCTACTTTTTGTTTCTATTATCATTCTGTCTGTTTCATCTGGTACTGTAATGTAATGTATGTATTAATGTGATGTATATAGGGGTATATAGTAGGGTAATGTGTATACTGTGTGGTAAGGAAGGTTTTTTTTTTTTTTTTTTTTTTTGGGGGGGGGGGGGGGGTCCTTCTTTTTATCTGCTTCTTTTTTATATATGTGACCAGGCACCACAAAACCACCCAAAAGTCGCACTGTGTGATTTTCAGTTAGAGATCAATCAATGTGTTTTGGTTGGCATGCATGGTCAAATTTTAGTTTTGGGTATTTCCTGAAAGAGTGTACTTTTTTCTAAGTAATCTAAAATGTGGAGGCACCAAACAATCTAGAAGTAGTATTTTTGCCAGCTTTTTATCATTTTTTTTTTGCATTGATACTTGTGCACTATGATAAACAGGATATGTCTATGTAGTATGCCAGTTTTAGGACAATCTGATAATCCCTTCATATAAATTGTCATTGAGTTCTAATCCTCCATTTGTCACCTTAGTACAACACTTCGCGAGTCAGAGTGTTTCAATAGACTGCAAACTTAAAACCCTTATTAAGAAGTAACATTATGAGGGACTGTGCATTCTTCTCTTTGTACATTGAGTTATGAACATCCAATGAGTTATATATCATTTTAAAGCTGAGAATCTGCTCTTTCAGAATCAGACCTTAACTAAAGTATGATGTGGTCTTTAGATATTGATTTACATGTGCTTACCAGATAATATAGTGTGCATGCATGTGTTTTATTTTGGCATAAGATTGGAGTTCAGTCAATTTTGACATGTACAAGGTTTATTTAAAATTAAGTATTATAACACATGTATTTGCTACTTGATGGTATTATCGATATTTCAAATGAATTGTTATTGTGTTATTATGTTGATTTATGAAGACAAATAAAATATTATTCAAAACAAAAGCTTCGCATCATATGACCCCTGTATTATACTCGAGTCACTCTGTGTGGCCCAGTAATTATTGTTTTGGCAGCGGGTGAGTGATGAATAGTCACGAGTGGGTGATAGAAGCAAGTCGATCACGGCCTGTCTGAACGTACTGGAAATATTTTTGAAACTTACATAGCATTGATGCTAACATAGCATCGATGCTATGTACTACGTGTGAACATAACTAATGTTTACCGTCATTGAGAGAGGAATTTCTTTCAACAGCTGTTGGTTTGATTGAATGTTCATTACACCAAGGAAATCCAGGGGATTTGACTTGCTGTCTTTGATAAAATATCTTGTGTATCTGCTTGTATATACAAGTACACAGTCTTGTCCATGCATACTTGATGTGAATGCAGGGTATTTGCACTCTGAAACAACTGTATTGCATCCATGTTATCCTGCAGGAAAACAGTTATATCCCCATAAACATCTTGGGAGAAGGATAGCTTTCTACTCAAATTCTTCTTCTACCTTTCAACTCCAGTTACTTCTATCAGGGGACATTGCTGAAAATCCATGGCCCTGTCCTCAAAACGAAAGAAGCAACACGTTCCCCATCATTATTATCGTAGTAGACTTTTTGAATTCCAAGCCCAGTGTCTGTCTTTCCAAAAACTTGGAATACCTAGGTATAAATGCCAAGGTTCAAACACACAAATGTGTTAGAGCAGGAAGACGTAAAATTAAACATCACACCTGTTCTACAGATGCTCAGATAATCCAAGCAGCAAAAAAAGGTGCAAGTGTATCTGACTGTGTGTCTTCAGATACTTTTTGTACCTCCAAAAATGATGGAAAGAGTCTACCGCAGAAAAGGAAAAAGGGAAAATGCGATTTGAAAGGACTTAAAGTAGATATTCAAAGAAAATCACAAATATGGCAATTAATGTATCACTAGAAACTCGGAAGCTTACAGATGGCAATCGTATAAGTTTTATATCAACTGCGTATCTGATGATTATAAAAACAACACAAATAAAAGCTCTTCTCAGCATCTGGAATATCCGAGGATTCGCCAGAAATATAGCGATGTTTTGATGTCGTCACACTCGGGATCGATCCTGCTTAAGCAGACGACGTCCTATAATGAATGAACGTAATTGCAATGCAATTATTTATCAAATTATAAAGAGTTTGGTGTATTTAAACATGACCTTATTTCACACCATTATAAAGGGAAAGTGAAACTGATTCTGATAGCTAAAACCGTTTGATTGTAAATACACAGGAGAAGGGTCAATGATCAATGAAATAAACCCCACTTTCAAATTGAAAAGCCCTCCGAATAATAGCAGGATGGTATTCGTTCCCTCTTGAAACGCCGAACATGCCCCTGTGCAAGCAGCTGAAAATACAATGGCGTCTTATTTTGTTTACAGGTGACTGATTCTTTATTTTTTTAACGCTGCATTTTTCATCAAAATAATACCATACACGAAGTTAAGAGTGAGGCAACAGACTAACATTAAGACTGACGCTAGTGAAGGAAGAGAAATAAGTGAAGAGGAGATGACAAAATAGGCTCTGAAAAATGTGTAAGATGTTATGGGACATCGTCTGCTTAGACAGGACTGGTCCATGGTGTGTCGTCACATATCTCAGCAGCGTTCGAGGAGCTCTTCAGCTGCTATATCGGGGGCTGTATTTTACCGTTTTATAATTGATAATAATCATTACTTCAAATGTTTCCAAGCGTTGAATTTGGATAACCTTGTTTAATTTATGCCATCTATGCAATAATAAGTATTAAGCCAATATTTAAAATCATTAAAGTTCTACTTTAAGATTTGCAACGTTAACGCTCAGTCTGCCTGCAATAATACTGCGTTTTTGGCAAGTCATTTTATAGAACACAATATTGATATTATTACCATCACTGAAACAGGGCTATCCCACTCAGATGTGCATAAGATAATTGGTGACCTGACTCTTCCTGGGTATAAATTTATTCATGCTCCTCGTGAAGATAGACCTGGTGGTGGACTTGCTGTGATTTTTAGAGATAGTATCATGAAGATATCGTCTTCCACTCTTCCATCCACCTTGGTGCATCATTTAAGAGCTTGAGTTCTGATTTCTCTTTTAAACAGAACAGCTGTTCCCTGCGCCTTATTGTTGTTTATAGACATCTTTATAGTGTAAAGAACAGATTGACAACTAATATGTTCCTAGATGAGTTTGTAGAATATCTTGAAAAATTAGTAGTATCACCTGATAAACTCTGATTGTTGGTGATTTCAATTTCCACTGGGATGAGACCAACAATTTTGATACGAGACAGTTAAAGTGATTTGGTAACTTTGTAGAGGCTTGTTAAAATCTGTGCTGCCTGGCCTTACATGCTATTAGTGTATAATAAGGTGTAAAAATGAAGCCCAGGAAAAAGAACCACTTCAAAATCATCATGTGCTTCTCAACAGTAAACATATGCAAGTGACCGGAAATACCAGACTAATTTTCTCCCATAGACTCAGTGTTAGACTAAAGCGTATGGCCTTACGCTTTCGTAAATGGGAGTATTCAGTCATAGATATCTTAATAATAGCATTGTATATTTGAAAACCTTTCTATGACTGGCTATTCATTTATCCTTCTGAACATCATTATACAAGACAGATATAAAAATTCAACAATTTATTAAATCAAGCCTCCACGAAGTTACCAAATCCTTTTAAGAGATATACTGGAGACTTGCAACCTTGCGCAACTGGTCCCAGCTCCTACCCATGTAAGTGGCCACATACTTGATCTAGTACTTGATCATCCATCCATTTTCCTAGTGTGTTTCTTTCTTTCCTTTAATCTTATACATGCATTTCCTTTAACCTATCCTCTGCTCTTTCCTAATGTATTTCTTTGTTTTTCCTTTTCTATATTTCTGTAGAACTAGAAGATTCCATGTTTATACTCTCTGTGCATGTAGTAAAAAGCTGTCACATGTAGTGCACTGCCCTGTGCGTGCGCGGGTAGTACGAGTTTTGTTTACATTTTCGCAAAATACGCTATGAACACGATGACAAAGAAAGCGGACAAAATATACAGCTCCTCATTGTACCCTCCACAATTGTTCTGGTAACAAAAGAACATCCCTTCATTGCTATTGTATAAAATAAGTAGAACAGGTGAATATGCATGTGACACCTGTTCTACATACTTTTACATAATATCAGTGGAGGGATGTTCTATTGTCTACCAGAGCAAGTGTGGGAGGTACAATGAGGAGCTGTATATTTTAAAACTCGAAGGGGGCTTTTCAGACTTGCGAACTCTCTTCTTTACCAAAAGTCTCCACTATGTTTACCATCACAAAACATTGAGTTAGGCTAGCTAACAGATTTAGTCAATTGCATTTCCAAGATAGATATTATCTGTGAAGCAATTAGCTCTTCAAAGGGACAACTTTGTAACCAGTCTATCTTGAATATCCCTGAGCATTCACCTCGACAACTTTTTAACTGCGTCATGTGCTGAAATTTCTAAGTTGATATTGTTATCACCATCAAAGTCCTGTGAGTTGGACCCAATACCATCATGGATGTTGCGGAAGTATCTGATTCTCCTTGTTCCGGCTATAACAAAAATGATTAACTTGTCTTTGGGAACTGCTACATTTCCAGCCAGTTTTAAGAACGCCATCGTTAGACCTCTGATAAAGATATAAGATACAGATGCAGAAGACTTTAAGAACTACCGCCCTGTCTCCAATCTCAAGTTTATTTCAAAATACTGGAAAAGGTGGTTGCATTTCGCTTGCAGACTTTAAATACTTCATTGAGAACAATCTTCTTGAACATCAACAGTCAGTATATAAAGAGCATCATGGAACTGAAACTGCACCACTGAAAGTGCAAAATGACATACTGCAAGTCATGGACAAGCAACAGGGTATCTTCTTGGTATTATTGGATCTATCGTCAGCATTTGACACAATATATCACCACTCGGTCATCAACTTTTTATAATGTATGCCTCTCCTGTATGTCGCATTGAAAAAAAATCATGGTGTTCTATATCACATGTATGCAGATGACCTGCAGTTGTATATTCCATTTGATGTCAACAATCATGATCAAGTATCTGCTAAAGAACGTATTGAAACTTGTATTTCTGAAGTAAAGTCATGGTTGAACACAAATAATCTAAGGATGAATGGTTAAGACTGAACTCATCATCCTTACATCTAAAAATCATCAGCCAAAAGTTCATGTTGATCATATACAAGTCGCAGATTCGAATATCACCACTTCCTCATCAGTGCGAAACCTAGGTGTCATCTTCAACAGCACAATGACGATGGATACACAAGTGAAAAGAACATGGCAGAGTGTGTATGCCCAGATAAGAAATGTCTGGAGTATCAGGAAGGTGCTCTTAGATAAAGCAGTCGCTATAATCGTACATGCCTTAATAATATCGCGGTTGGACAGTGTAAATTCTTTGCTCTCTGTATTCCCGCATATATGCTATGAGTGCTATTGGATGCTCATGTTAAATAAGTAGGGCTTTTGGTCAACTTGAAGCATTCACAAATATGCGGAATTTTAAAGAAAGAAGGAACACGGGAGGACGGAAGATGGCGCTCGCGTAGCGAACACACGTTTTCATTTCCACCTCGAAGAATCTGGTAAAGAGCTGTAATGACGGACTTTAATAAGCAAAAAAGGCAAGACTCTCCTAGCAAATTACAAGGAAATCCCAGAAAGAAACTTTTTAAGACAGATAAGGCAACAGCAGCCACCAACGGGAATTGAAGAGCGATGCCGCCGGTCTGGCCGGGTCGGGACTTCATAGTGGTGGGGGTAGCTCCGGTATCGAGGGCAACCTCCTAAAATGGTTGACTGACTTTGAAGATAGAATGGAGAAACGTCTTGATAAGCTTATGCAGACTGTATGGGAGGTACGTGAATCCTTTCAGTTTCATGAGAAAGAATGTGCAGAGAAAGTGCAGAAATTAGAGAAAGAACATGACAAATGTTATGAAAAACTTGATGACCTGGAAAACAGGTCTAGGAGGAATAATTTAGTCTTCTTTGGGATACCAGAAGGAGAAGAGAAAGGAGAGGGCAACAATAACATGATAAAATTCATGCATATCTTTCTGTCACAATTCGAGCCAGGGCTTCAGCTCGCAGACATAGAACGTGCCCATCGCACCCCTACCGGTCCTCCACCACAGCCAGTGAATGGGAAGGCGAGAGTGAGACCCATACATGTTGCATTTGGGTCCTTTCAAAAGAAGGAGGCAGTACGCAAGTCATGCATCAAGGAGTTCAAGGCAGGCAGACCAGAAGGGGAAAAAATCTATGTGGATGAAGATTTGAGCCAGCGTCTTCGGATGCAGAGGAAGAAACTACTCCCACACCTGCAGAGCTTGAGGAAGTCTGGGAAAAAGGCTTTCTTTGTATACCCATATACAATAAAGTACTATGAAGGTGAAAGATTGATCACTTTCAAGCCAAAGGAGTGACCAGATTTACTAGCCCTATCATGAAGGATCATTCAGTTACATTAGTTTTTATCAGTATACTGACCTTGGATGTAAGACCGAACTGGAGGATTAACAAATAATTTTGTGCCAAATGCATATTACTTCAGTGACATCTGATACATTGTAGTTCATTTTATTCATTTTTTTCTCCTTTAAGGAATGTCTCTTGTTGATCTTATTATGCTGAATGAAAAGAACATTTAGATAAAAACTGTTTTTGTACTCCATCAGTAAACTTTTTAATCTATCCGGAAGAGGAAACTTATTATGTTTAAAGTGTTTTTGTTTTTGTTTTTTTGAATTATATATCATGTTTTGATACTAGCTGGAAACATTAAGGTTTTGCTACATTTTGATATTTGTTATTATAACAAAGGGGATTAGAAAACCTTGGATGTATAAGTATTTGTTTTGAAGTTTAACATTATTCATGTTGAAAAAATGTTCAAAATATTTTTGTAATTTAGAAAATAGATCCTGGCAGAAGAAAACCATCAGTAGAGTTCAAGATATACAAGGCAATTTAATTGCAGACCCAGATAAAATTGTAAAGGAAATACAATTATTTTATTCCAACCTATATTCTAATTATGGTAGAGATATACAGAATGAAGATTTTAATGAAGAACTGTTTGATAATTTGGATATCCCCAAACTATCTGAAGATGAAAAACAATTTCTAGAGAAACCCTTATTAAAGAAAGAAATATTTGATATTATAAAATCCATGAAGATGAATAAAACACCTGGTTTTGATGGGCTTCCGATTGAATTCTACATAATATTTTGGCCGGATATTAGCGATATGCTAATGGATTCATACAATTATTCCTTACAGAACGGCTTGTTGTCTATGTCTCAGCGGAATGGCGTTATCACTCTTCTTTCAAAGAAGGATAAAGACCCTTTATTAATTAAGAATTATCGACCTATTACATTATTGACCGTGGATTATAAGATACTAGCAAAATGTTTTGCAAACCGTATAAAACAATTTATGCATGGTCTAATTCACACAGATCAATCTGGTTTTCTAAAAGACAGAAACATTAGTAATAATATACGTTTAATCTTTGACATTATTGAATATACTCAAACAAATGAAATTCCAGGTGCAATAATATTACTACATATTGAAAAGGCATTTGATAGTGTTAACCATAACTTCTTATTTCAAACTCTTAAATGTTTTAACTTTGGTCCTAAATTTATTGAGTGGATGAAGACTCTGTATTCGGCGTGACAGACCTATGTTATGAATAATGGATTTTTATCTAATCGCATTTCCATGCAAAGAGGTATATTTCAGGGATGTCCCATTTCATCATATTTGTTCTTATTTGTCATTGAAATCTTGGCCTTATCTATTCGGCAAAGTGAGCAAGTTAAAGGGATACAAATAAAAAATTATGAAGTGAAATTGTCATTATTTGCTGACGACTCGGTCTGCTTTGTAGATGGGTCAAGGGATTCTTTTAACTCCTTGTTTGATATCTTGAATAAATTTGGTAGATATTCTGGATGTAAAATTAATTTAACTAAAACTGAAGCAATTTGGATTGGCTCTAAGAGAGGATGTCAAGAACTTCCCTTACAAAAAAAAATCACATGGAGGACCTCTATTTTTAAATCCTTGGGAGTCAATTTCTCGCTGAATTTGGGATTGATTTTTGATCTGAATTATAAAGAAAGGTTAAAACGAATGATCCAGACCGTAAACTGTTGGCGAATGAGAAATCTTTCTTTGATTGGTAGAGTCTGTGTAATCAAATCCCTTGTTCTCCCTCAACTATTATATCTTTTCTCTGTATTCAGTATCAAGATACCACAGAAATTTTTTAATGAGTTGAATAGTTTGTTTTTTAAATTTATTTGGAGTGGTGGTAATGACAGGGTGAAGAGAAAATTTATGTATAATGATTATATTCAATGTGGACTAAAAATGATTGACCCTTATGCATATGCATTAGCTCAAAAAATGACGTGGGTCAAATGCTTGCTTGACGATAATTTCGAGTCAATATGGAAATTAATTGAAATATCAGCTTTGGAAAAATTTCATAGAGACCCTCATATTTTATGGAAAGCAAATGCCCCTGAAACAGTTTTACGCTCTTTGGGTAATTCCCAAATAGCTGATTCTTTACGCACTTGGTATAATTACAGGGAATATGCTATACTGTAGAATCATTTATCAATCATTGTGGTTTAATAGATTAATCCGATCAAAATCTAAAAGGTATTTTTATTATGAAACTTGGTATGATAAGAATGTCTCTGTAATTTCTCATTTATTGATTTATAGATTTTGGTATCCCTCAGTCAGATAGGAGAAAATTCAACTTTCTAATGAAACATATTCCAGAGGAATGGTTTGATGATGCACTGTTAGATAATTTAGATGTTCAAGATATTTTGATTACTAATTTAATTGCTACCAAAAAAGTACCTCGTCATGCTTACAAAATATTAAATGTTCAATATCTTCCAGATAAACGATACGAATATTGGAATGACAAAATAACAGTCCCCATACACACTATTTCGGAAAACGTACACAAGGTTAATTTAAGTTGTACAATAGACACTAGGTTACGTTCATTTTATTTTAAGATTTTTCATAAATCATAGCTTTGAATGGATTTTTATGTAAAATTAAAAGGAAGGATTCACCAAATTGTGCTTTTTGTGATAAAAAGGAAGAAACTATGGTTAATCTATTTTGTGAATGTGACAAAGTCTCAATTTGGGAATTTTTATTAGATTTATTGTTACAAAATTATGATCAAGATTTTACTTTTACCAATTTTGACAAACTTTTTGGTGTACCTACAGAGAAATGTGTAACCTATCTTATTTTACTGGTGAAATATTACATTTATATATGCAAGTTCAAAAATGAGTTACCTAATATTACTGCTTTCAAATCATTTGTTAAAAAACAAAAGGAAATAGAATATTATTCGGCTAAAAAGAAAAATAAGCTTCCCGTGCATTTTAGAAAATGGAGGTTCAATTTCTGACAAGAGGAAGATTTTCATTGAATATGATTTCCTGTAAACGTATTTTTTTTGTATATTATGGAAGTTATGTCTAAGCTTTGCTTTTTTATTTATATACAGTGCATTGTATAACACAATATTTACTGCACGGAGCCACTGAGGTATTTTAATTTAATGGGGGCAGATAGCGGTCTTTTCGTTGATATTATCGGGCCTTGACCTGGGATGGATACGAGGCGGCTGATTTAGTTCAGTGTACATAAACTATGTTTCTTTGTCCAGTTCGGGGTCGGTGGGGTCGGGACGCGCTCCACAATTGACTTTTTGTTTGGACCTGAAAGTGAGAAAGCGAAATGAGAAATTGACGTAGTGGGATGTGGATTGAATTAGGGGGTGTGAAGAGGAGCGATAAGATAGTGAGAAGGTTATGATCATGAAGCTTCTTGTAGCTGTTTATTATGATCTGGTTGGTTAAGCAGGCAAGGTTGAAATAGTGATGGTCTGACCATGTGGTATTCATGGATGGAACATGTGCATTTTTGTGGAGCGTGTCCAGGCTTCGGTGGCCCTTGACAGGATACCATGGGTCTTGGCAGCTAGGGCTCCCTAAAGAGCAATTTTAATAAACAGTATATATTCTATTTTCTTTTCTCGGTGGCTTCGAACTGCTCACTAATATGTTATTGGTTTAAATATATCTTCTATTTCTTATCACTTTTTTATTGGTTTATTTTTATTTATTTGGTTATTTATTTTTTAAAATCTTTTTTGTTGTGTACCAATCATTGTTGATGACATGTAAATATTATGATTTTTGTCTTTTTATTTAATAAAACATACAATTAAAAAAAAGAAAAAAAAAAGGAAAGAAGGAACTCTACATTGAGAGGGACACGAAAATATTCAGATTGTGTAATATATTGTAATATGTACACAATTTTGATGGTTCTAAAGCTGCAATCAGCTTCTTTCTTTTCCCCTTTTATTTGGAGCGGTGGGATATATACATTATATATATATATATTAAATATATATATATATATACAACACAGGTACCTGTCAACTTATATTATTATTATAATTACATACGTATACTCAGATACTGTATATAGTAATATGTTTCTATTACTTTCCATTACCGTTCATTTGTCTATTACCCCATTCACTTTATTATGTTACCTCTCAGTTCTTTGATTATGTTATATTTAGCTCGTATAATACTTTGTATTAGGCCTATTTGCTTGTTTTATAGCCGTGATAAAGGCGCCCACGCCGAAAGCTTGGCACTAGCAACGGATATAGAGCTACGTCTCGTGTCATCATTCGCTTTTGCACGTCTTACAAGATATAGTATTTCTACGATGACACAGTCAATGGTACGAAGATTGTCAAACCTCTCACACAATTAAATATATATATATATATATATATAAATATATACATCAGATATATTACATGATTTCATAACGCCTATTACTACACCATTTATTTACAATTTCTTTTTTTCTCCAGCTCTCTTTTCGGGGGCGTTATGCCAACGGTTCGGATGTCGTTTTGTGACGATGTTTGGTGGGGTCATTGGGATGATTTTTACTTTTTTAGCTTCATTCTCAACACAACTCTGGCATCTCCACGTTGTGAGCACCATCGCAGGTAAGTCTAGACAAAATCTTTTTTTTACATGTCGGTCTTGTGGAACGCCGGTCAAGTAGCATGTCCTTTTCAGTCTATGTTTCAAGTTTTAAGTTCCAATTCATATATTTTACACAAGATATATGTTTAAGTGTGTTGGGTTGTGTCAATCACTTAGTATCAGCTTGCACTCGTGTAGTTGAATTATACATTCCATTAAACAATTTCACGATAATGTATACACCTTTTTGATTGTTTCCACTTTCTAATTAATACAGGTATGGGGTACGGCATAACTTACATTCCGAGTGCAGTCGTAATACGTTTTTACTTTAAGAAACGTCTTGGTTTTGCCAATGGGTTAACATACGCTGGTGTCGGCGCTGGTTTCTTTGTAATGGCTCCTCTGCTAGAGGCACTATGTTCAGAGTACGGATGGAAAGGTGCAATGATGATCCATGCTGCCATCAATGCGAATATCCTGGTTTGTGGAATGATCTTGCGGCGGACTAAGATGGAGCAAAATATCATGAACGGTTATAGGTCAAAACCCTCGACAGCAACTGCTCAAGAGGCCGATTCCAATGGCCTACCTTCTCAGTCGGTCTGCACTAGGATATTACGGAATGTTGATGATGCCTTTGCCATCTCAAAGCTCGTGAAGAATCCTTGTTTCGTTGCATTGTCCCTGGTGTCCATACTTACTTTCGGCAGCCATATATCGGTGGTAATCTTCACAGCACCAAAGCTGGTCCGCGACCTCGGCTTTAAGAAAACGACGGCAAGCTTAGTGATGTCGGTGTACGGAATTTGCAGCCTTATAGCCAGAGTTCTTCACGGGTTCCTTCTGGACTTCAAGTTGATTACCGTCACCAACCTGTACCTTGTGGCTCTTGTTCTATCGGGAATTCAACCGATGATCAACCCGCTTGTCACCTCAACCACGGGCCAGTTTGCTTTGATAGCCGTCTACGGTATCGCATCGGGAATCATGATACCGACGACGATACTCGTCTGTAGGCAGTACGTCCCAGTTGATATTGTCTCAAGTGCCATAGGATTAGTCATTGCAGTGGGAGGATTGGGAAATGTACTTGGCATACAACTAATGGGTAAGTACTCTTCATTCAAATTTTTCTAACCTTATAGTCAAAGCCATCAGAGACCATGTCCCGTAAGTTAGGTTCTGGTAAAATGTGTAACAGTTTGTGTAGAAAAGGTACAGAAAATGGTTTAGTACACTAAATGCTAGTTGCTTCATCATAATTGATGAAAGTATCTCATCAAGCTTGACTATTTCCTGTGGAGTTTGGATTTAAGTAGGAAAGTTTTTTAAAACTTAAAAGTTATCTATAAAGTCATGGTCATGCGGAGAGTTCAGGAAGGGCTTCACGAAATATAGCCTGAAAAACTGGAATCTCATCAGTTGATCATAATGATGGTCACCAGTGGGCTTACATTCTATACATTTCGAATATGAAACTACATAGTAAAAGGAAGAATAATTTTTAAATAAAGTTGAGTTCTGGTTACACTGTGAAAGAAACTGTCCCAAAGCAATTGGGAAAGGTTGATCATGTCTACATAAGAATTGGTGTATACTGGGAGGTTTTGGAATCATCAATACGATAAGAAATTGACCCACTCCAGCTGAAAAACAACTGCACTGCACGCAGAAATGGGTATACTGGCCTGCACACATGCATGTGACATGAATGTTCGGCTCGAACACTTCAGCTATTACTCGTCATTTTTCGAATAGGGCATTTGAGGAACCATCCTTTTCAGGGGACATTTCTACTATGATGTTTTTTTCCAAAGTGACGCAAAAGGAATGAGAATTAAAACTCACAGATTATTTTAAACTTTTCTAGACCTGAAACTTCTCTTTAATTTGACAATCAAATTGTAATTCGACAGGTGTAGAGTGGAAATATTATGGAGCCTCTGTGGCGTAAGATTTAAATGTGACGATGCCTCGATGAGTACTTAAAGGAGAATTAACCTCAAACAATAAAGACGATAGTGTTCAAAGGTGTTATTTATTCCTACTTGTTAGACTATATGGCTTCGCGTCAAAATATACGAGATCGATACGAATCAAGATTTTCTGAGCAAAATGTATCATCTGCTAGCAATATGTATCGTCTGCTAGCAATACATGGGGGCTGCCATTTTTTTATGTGTACAAGAAGATTTTCTTAATCCAAATGCCCAATTGCCTTTTTCAAAATTAAAAACCCATTTGAGATTAAAAATATAGAATAGATATGTCAATTTATTTTTAAACTGAAGATTTCCTTATATATTTCTGTTGAAAATCGATATTCGCTTAATATAAATCTATTTTCTACATACTGTGACGCAATGGACGGAGCAAATTAATTCAAATTTTATGGATGCTTCTTCCCTGAGCATCTATAGCGGCAAACTATGCATTCACCTGCTTTCGGATAATGGGACTTGAAAAGTCAGAATGCATGCTGCATATATTATGTTCTGCTCTGTTTGGCAAACCCAAGAAAACAGATTTTTGTTAAGCAAAACCAGACAATTTAAAAGTATCATTATAAAGATTTAATTTTTATAAATCATGTAAACACCCACTTTATATTTTTCGTCACATATGGGATTTTAGGTAATGAAGAAAATCAATTTAGGTCTTGGATTCAAAATATCTTCCTGACCGGAACATTTCTCAATGGTTCATGTACAAATCCAAATCAGCAAGAAAATGGCAGCCCCCATGTAAATGAGTAGGAGACGATACCGGGTGTTGGAATATACCCTTTTATACCCTTTTCTAATATCTTATTAGAAAATGATTTAGGCCAATAAGTAGGAATATATTACACCTTTCAATATAAGTAAATTTGTACTCAGGGGTTAATTCTCCTTTAATTTGTATGATACAAATTGTATCTCATTATTTTGTTCATTAACCTTCATTGATCTGATCATTACAGGGCAGCTGTACGATGCCACAGGTTCTTACAACATACCGTTCTACGCCAGTGGTGCTTTCTTCTGGATTTCAGCCATATTGATGACATTGGTGACGAAATGTAAACGATTCGGAGGCAACAACAAGGATCTTTCTGGAGCAGACGCAGTCAAAGACCTAGGCCCGTCGTCTGACCAAGATGTCGTAAAGGATAGGTCTAGGGCTACCGGGAAGTTGGGTTATCATCCCGTTCCGCACGTCGATGATGTCCGATCCGTCATCGAAGAAGATTCTCAGGTGTAATGTCCGTTGCATATAAGGCATCATTTTGCTGACGTAGGACTGGGAAGATCTTTGACGGCCATGACCGAGTTAACCATTTCAGGACAGGCAATCTTTCAGGGCTAAATTGATCACATTTTGTTCTTCAATTGGCAACAATATTTTTCTTTTAGTGCTACATGCTTCTATTTAGGTGTGATTTCTTTGAAAACAATATACATGGTTAGGAATTTTGTCGAAAAGTACCAATTTTGATAAAAAAACAATGATTTTGAACCTCTCAATGTGATGCCAATTTAAGGATTTTACAGCTTATTCTTGTTTTTAAAATTCATGGCATCAAACGCAATATTGTCATGGAACAAAATGGACACAATGTGTGTGGAAATTTTTTTTCTTTCTACTCATGCATCTGGTATATTTTTTAAAGCTCAGAATCAAAAGTTAGTTAGCCAAACCACAAAATGTGGTCAATTGTTTCGAAAGGGTTAAATCGCACAAAAAGTGAATGAAAAATGAACAGTGCAAACATCGTGTTTAATTACTGCCACTGTTGCATTAATGGCCTTCATACGTTTGATTAGCTTAGGTATCGACGCAATCAAAAGCCTGAAGAATCCTCTTCTGCAACCGGCATTACACGCGAGATGTTTCAAGGTAGTCCATTCTGTCGCTATACAACTGTACTAATAACACAAGAGCTTTGAAATTCATACATGGTTCGAAAGTCCTTGTAGCCCAAATGTTCGTAAAAAATAACGTGTGTCTTGCTCTTGTGGACCTTCTGACAATTAACTTGTTGGAAGTTCACAAATAATGTTGGGCTCGCGGTAAAATTTCACATGTGAACCTGTGTACCACAGTCACATTCGGAAGGTCCATCCATGTTTTATCCCCACTCGAGGACCTTGCAACGTCCTTTTGGTGAAGACCGGTGCCCATCGGCCATCTCTCCTGAAACACACAATTATTGAAATACAGTATATTGAGTACATTGAGTACAACTTAACTATAAATACGCAAGTATTTGGATCAGAGCTCCACTGAACGACTCGTCAACGCCTTGGTCACGTCTCATTTAGATTATTGTAATAGCTTGCTCATCAACTTACCTGCTTCCCACCTGGCCCCACAATTCAAGATCCTACTACTCACTTACAACATCATCCATCATTGTGCTCCCTCCTACTTAACTGAATTAATCTTCAACGAGACCCCAGCTTGCCCTTGGGCCTCGCACTCACAATCGCTATGGCAACCGGGCGTTTTCAGTTTGTGCACCCATTCTCTGGAACGCTCTCCCTTTACACATTCAAGATGCACCCAGCACTGACACCTTTAGAAGAAAACTCAAAACGCACCTTTTTCAAATTCAGCAACGATAGTGGACAATTCCGTTATAGTTTATACTTTCGGTTGTATATTTTTGTATTCTATGCATTTGTAATGTTCATCTCTAGTATTGTACAGTAATATATGTGTAGTTGATTCTGATTTAATAATTTCTTTTTATTCTGTATAAATAGCGCTTCGAAACATTAGTATTAAGCGCTTAATAAATTTGCATACTATTATTATTATTATTATAATTATAAGTTTTCCCGTTCAATTTCACAATTTGTTCAATCTATTTCCCATTTCGAGCATTCGAATTCACAAACGATATGATCGCCATGGTACATGTAAATTCAATTTCGTTTTTGCTCCTTCAAATTCGTGATTTTTTTTCAAATGGGTCATCAAGATTCCTATTAACAGCAAACGGTTTAAGGAAAGAGCAATCAATTTCACTTTGATTCGTCCAAATTCACTATTCGTGCAACATATTCTTCAAATGGTTCATTCTCATCTGAAGAAAGAGCAAACGATTTAACCAGTGAGCATCCAAATTCATTTATACACGTGCAAATTAACGTTTTGTGCAACAGATTCTTAAAAATCTTCATTCAAATTTGACTTACAAGCAAAAGTTTGAAATCGAAGCATCCAATTTACCTGCAACCGGCTTCTGTTACTCTTCGGTCATTCAATTTCATTCAATTTCGGTCGTGCGCGAACAGTCCCGGGGAGCGTTTCATCAAGTGTCTTGTCAGTGATTTTTACTGCTCTCAGCCAATCAGATGCAAGGATTTCAGTAGCTTATATCAGTTGTCGGTAAAAATCACTTTTTGTGCAACAGATTCTTAAAAATCTTCATTCAAATTTGACTTACAAGCAAAAGTTTGAAATCGAAGCATCCAATTTACCTGCAACCGGCTTCTGTTACTCTTCGGTCATTCAATTTCATCAAAAGGCTGGCAAGTTTTAAATAAGTGCATTCAATTTAATGTGTATTGTAAGTTTTTGGAAAACCTTATACATTGTGAGCTAGGAAGCCCTCGGGCGCAAATATTCTGACTGAATGAGAAGCGCCTTAAAACGCAAACAAACAACAAACAACATCGGTCATTCTGCATGTTGCGCTTATGAGTACCACGTTTACCTACTATCCGCTTCGCATTGAACAAATGGCAGATTATCACCCAGTTCGCTAGAGGAAAAAATCAAACGAGGATAGGAGAAGGCTAATTGAGGCATACATACATACATACCCTTCTATGAAAAGAAAGACATTCCACAACGTTAGAAATCAATCATTCTGTCATTACATAAAATGTGAAAGTTTTGAATAGAATTTGATATATATTATGTCATGAGTCAAAAATAAATCCCATTCATAAATATATGAAGAGAGATTAAAATGTATGGCATATAAAGCTTAATAAAAAGCAAGTCTATTTCTTAAATAGAGGCAAAAAGACATAAATGTATACAAAGACAAAGAGGCACACCCATGCACATCATTAAAAACCACGAAATCCGTGAAAGTTGATCAACGAATCTAGGATTTTAAAATTAATTCCTTAAAATGAAAGTGAATACCCAAACAGGCCCCTCTGGGGGTACTTTCTTAATTTGAATGCATGAACATTGAAATCTAATGCACGAAATTTTAAACCGTATAGTACTAAAACCAATTCGTAAGAACGATCGCTAGTTTGAATGCCCTGAAAAATAAATCGAATGCGGATAAAGAAAAATGGAATGATATTAATTGAAAAAATCTTGTCCATAAATAAATTTCAATGTTCATAAATTAATCCGCTTGTCTCGAAAAGAATTTCAATGACTCCATTCATAATTTGAAAGACCGATATCGATTGTTAGACGATAATATCGGAATGTGAATGCATCTAAATTAATTTGACTGACAAAAATATGAAATCGAGCGGGAAAACCTATTTTAGAATGATATCTTGCTAAGTTATTGAAGCACAGACAAAATCAGATTGTGCAATTAGTGTCAAGTTATATACATGAACATCTGGCAGAACAGAACTCTGCTTACTTGGATATGGACTGAACATTAAAGTGCCGTAATTAGACAACATTTGCAATTGAAATATAGTTTGAAAGTCCACTTTACTTCTGTGACTGAATATTGATGTTTGACATTGTGAAAAACGGCAGCTGACTGATGTAGGACAAACATCAAACATGAAACAGTCTGAAATCAATTACTATAGGAATATACGACAACCTCTCTATGGACCGACGTGCCATTTGGCCTACGTCTTATCGTATATTAGACCAATGGGACGTTTGTAGTTTTTAGTATTGCTCCCTACAGGTTATGGGATTATGTTAGGGACATATTGATACATCAAAAAAAAACCCTGCGGGGTTGTGTAATTTTGTTGTTGTGTGGTTATCTTATTTTAACCGCAGTCGGAGTCACAAGGGGTACCAGTGGATGTAACTTTTTTTAAAATATTTTGATTGGATAAAACAGTCGATTATACAAAATTACAAAATTATGATGTCGTATCCTCTGGTCAAAACGACCCTTTAAACAATTGTCGTCAGTTTGCAGAACGCCCAGATATTGGTCCATTTAAATCACAACATTTCAGTATACGTGCTTTGTAGGAAAATTAGTATAATCTGCAGATTTTAAGACAGGTTTTTGTCGTGCCTTGGAAATGATATTTGGTCTAAAATAATTCTTATTAAGAATTTGTGGTCTTTTTTTAGAATTAGCTAGAATCTAGAAAGTTTAACAGAATAGTGTTATAATATAACTAGAATTCTATTCTGTTTAATTTGTTTCATGATGTATGATATGGTTAAATAATGCAATCGATGGGGTTGTGCATTTACCCGATAGCCGACTCCGAAACCTTTCATTTAATCAAATTGAATTCCATGTGTTTTCAATGCAGCACACAAGTCAGAGACTAGTCTAGATTATTTCCGTTTTGTATATTTGGTTTATTCCCTAACGCTACTTTTTCTCTTCACGCATATTTCACACAGAGCGCGACCAGGCCCCTGGGAGCTGGGGGTGCTGCAGCACCCCAAGAATTTCTTGAGGGGTGCACAGCACCCCTAGAAGGCTGAGGATGCTGGGGTGCTGTAGGTAAAAAGTAGTTAAAAAGAGACCCCAAAATGCTGATGACCTTTTTTCTTATTAAAAAAGTAAATATTTTTCTGCTTGCCAGATATTTTTGGACTTGTAAAGAGACCCCAAAATGTTGAGGACCCTTTTTTTTGTTTGGTTTTTGCTTGTCAGAGATTTTTTGGATTTAAAAAGAGAACCTAAAATACTGAGGACCTTTTTTTTTGGCTCACATCACCCCAGTAACAAAATCCATCCCAGGTGCCTGATGCGCAACTCTCCACTAATCTCGCGATCCCCAAAATTTCACCCGTCGTTTGTGAGGGTCGAATGGCAGGACTGTTTTAGCGTTGGGGGTGTACTGTTTTCTCAACGGATCGCGGTCGTGCGCGAACAGTCCCGGGGAGAGTTTCATCAAGTGTCTTGTCAGTGATTTTTACTGCTTTCAGCC
Organism: Heliocidaris erythrogramma; assembly: GCA_025617745.1. Lineage (NCBI taxonomy): Eukaryota > Metazoa > Echinodermata > Echinoidea > Camarodonta > Echinometridae > Heliocidaris > Heliocidaris erythrogramma. The sequence continues at coordinate 14,990,450 of CM046872.1, read as the reverse complement.
AATCAGATGCAAGGATTTCAGTAGCTTATAACAGTTGTCGGTAAAAATCGCTGACAAAACGCTTCATGAAACGCTCCCCAGGCAGTGGACTTGTCAGAGACGAGCTAGGAGTGAGATTTTCTGCGCGTCAGCGCATTAAATGCAAGGGGAGGGTATGGGAGGGTATAGGAGGGTATGGGAAGGAAGGGGTGTAGGACATGAGTATGACTGTTTACCATTTTCTTTTTGAAAAAAAATGAGCAAACATTTATTTCTGTGTGGATTTTTTATCACGAGAAAAGGTTTTACCCCTCTATCTACCCTTTTTCGGTCCTCACTAAATTGTGGAGGAGCTCAATCTTTTCCGTTACGGTTCTTTTTATTTGATTGGTTAAAAGTACTGAACTGTAGAGTTCAGTGTTTAAATCTGCGGGTTAAATACATAACGAGTTGTACTGCCCTATTCGGGAAAGTTGTTGAATGATTCATAATATCTTAGTCGTCTTAAATATATAAATATTGATTGCGTAGATGGGTAGGTAAAGGCGTTGATGCAGCAAGACTTCCCGCGCAATAATCAGAGGACCATTCGGCGCGTTTCGAGGATCGACCATGGGATCGACAGAGCAGCACAATCGCCTTGATTAAAGTACAAAGTCAATGGGGAGCCCGCGCGCGCTCCATGCGTTCGGCCGCTGATCAAAAGTCCCCCGTCAGGTCAGTTAGCGTAGATAGCTGTCTCTGGTATAGGAGCTGGAATCTAGATGACAACGACGATCCTGGTCTGCGGACAGTACGTCTCAATCGACATTGTTCCAAGTGTCCTAGGACTACTTATGACAGTGGGAGGACTGGGAAATATACTTAGCGCACAGCTGATGCGTGTAAGTGACGTTAAGTAATCTAATTTCTAAAGACCACCATGGCCACCAGTGTTGTGAGACCATGCATTCTGTAGTTATCTGTTGGCAAGGCTCAACCTGCAATTTAATAATACATAAACAATAATAAATAATCTTATATACACACTGTAACTTTCAACATGTCAGATCAAATAAATGTATAAATTAATGCAGGTATAAACAAAAATATTCTTCTGTACTGGACAAATATCAGCATCTATCTTCTAGTGTCCCTTTGACCTCTTTAAAATAAAGTTGTTTCGTAATAAATGCCTTTGCATATATGCATATAATGAGCTTTCTGGTTTCATTCTTTGTTTGTTCTGGGGGGGGACACACCTGGATGCAACAATGGGGTGCCCCCCCCCCCACTTGAATAGAATTCCTGTGAGGATTGGCGCCCATGTTCTTAATAAATTCTTAAAACTCAGATTTTCTTGTGATTTCATGAAGGCCTCATTTAAATACGCACAAGTAAATAAATGAAATTATTTTAACATTCAACCGTTCTAGCCAATTCGCCTAACCCTTCTTCGATTTGGCAATAAATAATTAAACAACAAAACCCTTATGCACCGAGTGCACTCTGACAATGACCTATCCTTATTGGCCTCATTAAATATGCGTGCATTCATCCTGTTACTTTGTGCACTAGTATTCTGTATTCAGATATTCTAGTCCTTAATCTCAACCAAATACATATAACTCAGTACATGCCCAGCATAAAGCCTGGCTCATAAGTCCTTACTAAAATTAAAATTCACGTTTCTTTCATACACTGTCTGAGTTCATAAAATGTCGGTTTACATTTTGATTCACATTAACGTGTACATTTATGTGCACAACTGCACACATGCACAAGCTTCGCTGTACAGATACATAGCAATTACGAACCCACACTCCATTCTTCGAGTTGTAAATTTCAAACTCATAATACTCATGTATGAAATCAGCAAAACCATCCTAATCAATACATAGGATAAATGAAACCTTAAATTAAAGGTTGACTAAATTAGAGAGAAAATGGGTGCTCTTTACATGTAGTTTTGCCTTCTAATCACGAATCTGCAAATCGATTGTCCAAATTATGTCTCGTTTTGGCGAAAAAGGGGGAAAAGTAGAGGTTTTGGGACCGTTCCTTAAAACTCGTGAGCTGATTGGCTAACCCCCAAGTGACGTATGAAAAGTAAGAGGCACAAGATCTGCAGGCTGCAGCATATAATATTGTACACAGAATGCGGTATTTGACTCCTCTGTTCAACGGACAATTTATGAAAATAGGAAATTAATCAATATAATCTTAGGAGTTAATAATCATAAGCAATATATTTTCTACAAGATCAGAAAACGCTTTTGCCCAAATATACAGCTCTTGTTTTGTTTTTTAGCTTTCCTTTTGAACAATGTTCTCATCCATCTGAGCTTGCCGAACGAAAGTTTTGCATTGGTCATAAACGCGTGCCTCTTACGTTTTGTGCCTCTTACTTTTCATACGTCACTTGGGGGTTAGCCAATCAGCTCACGAGTTTTAAGGAACGGTCCCAAAACCTCTACTTTTCCCCCTTTTTCGCCAAAACAAGACATAATTTGGACAATCAATTGGCAGATTCGTGATTAGAAGGCAAAACTACATGGAAAGAGCACCCATTTTCTCTCTAATTTAGTCAACCTTTAAAGAGTTGCGACATGAACGTCCCGCTTTTCTGGAAACAAAATGGCGTTCGAATTCTTTCTATTGAGAACACCCAGGTGCTCATCGGAATTGAATAGAAATGTTACGTAATAGTGGAAACAAAATGGCGTTCAAATCCCCAGTTGTCGTAACTCTCTAATACAGGGACACTAATGCAGCGTAGTGTCCCTGTATTAAAGAGTTGCGACATGGACGTCCCACTTTTCTGGAAACAAAATGGCGTTCGAATTATTTCTATTGAGAACACCCAGGTGCTTATCGGAATTGAATAGAAATGTTACGTAATAGTGGAAACAAAATGGCGTTCAAATCCCCAGTTGTCGAAACTCTCTAATACAGGGACACTAATGCAGCGATAATTAGAGCGCCTCCTAGTGACAAATTAAAATATTCACGAGAAGATCCTTGCTTCTGACGTCATCAATTTCTAAACGAATCAAACACTCATTTTATCAACTGATAATAAAAGAAAGATTTGGCAATTTACAATGCGTACGTTATCGCAAAGTTACAACCCCTTATCTCTTTAGTACGGAGTTTCCCCTTCCAGACATGATTATAACACGTAAATAATACACCAAACTCCAATCGTGTAGTAAAAGAGCAATCCAGAGCCACTGATAGAGTTGTGGTGTCCACCGTCTATACGGTCTATTTAGGTGTTGGATCTGACTTTAAAATAGGAAATATTATTTCAAAGATCAAAACTGAAAAATGAATTTAATACGTTGTTGAGGATAAGAGGAGATTAGCAGTAAGTCAACATTTTTATATCAAAAAATATTTACACTCCAAACGTTCAAGGGAATGATTAAAAAAAATCGGAAATTGCTAAGTAGAAGTGCAGAACGGCACAATGACAGTAGTAACGCAATGTACAGTGGATCCTGGTTATAAAGGACACTTTTGTGACAATCTCTTGTCGTACCAAGGTAATTTTTCACGTCCCAAAATGTGTAATACATATTTTTGTGTAGCCGTGATATAACTAGGTAGTTTCCTTGGTCCCAAGGAGTCTGTTATAACGAGGATCCGCTAATGAACCTCATAACACTTATTATTATTATTATTATTATTATTATTATTATTACTATTGTTGTAACACTTTCCGGGTGACCATGCGTCATCTATTAAAATTATGAGTATTCATGTTCCTTCTGAGTTCTGATCATAATATACTTAAAGGACAATTGTCTAATGCTGCAGGTTCATACGACCATTCAATTCAATTCAATTCAATTTCAATTTATTTAAACCAATCAAACATACAAAATAATAACATAATACAGTGGAATAGTTATACAATAGTTTGAACGAGAGATTTGGGATCCCTAGGAAGCAGAGCTTGTGGATGGGGTCCCTTTTAGGTAATATGAGTAAATAATGTATCATATTATATAAGAAATAAGATGGCAAGATGAAATATAGGTACAAAGAGTTTAACTTATTTACAGAAGTATGAGTATATACACATAAACACACGCACACACACACACACACACACACCCTCGTCATACAACATGGCTTCCTGAGTTTCAAGTACGTGCAACTTGGAGTCTACCAAATAGATATTTTTGACACATAATTTTGAACCTAGAAAATCATGACAATGTGGTACTAATCCTGATGTTCAGGGTGAGCTTATTCCATTCTTTAAGACAAAATACTGAAAATGAGTTAAGAGCAGTATAAGTTCTTACGTAAGGTTGATGAATAAGATTTCTCTGACGTGTATTATAATGGTGGAGGGCAGAGATTGCCATACAAACACATCTTTCAAGAATGAACACTGAGTATTAAGAGTAATTAAGAGAGACCAATTCATCAAAAGGCAAGATATGTAATTGAATAAACACAGGAGTACTAGGACTTCTGTAATTTGAATTGGTTATGAACCTGAAAGCTTTCTTTTGGAGAACTTGCAACTTATAGATATGACTCCTAAATGTCTGTCCCCAAGCAATATTACAGTACATCACATGAGGCACAACAATACTATTATACAGAGTGACTAAGGTGTGTTGGGGCATAAAGAACCTCAGTTTAGAAATTACACCAACACTCCGAGAGACTTTTGAACATACATTACTAAGGTGTTCTTTCCATGTTAAATGCTTGTCAACCTTAACACCCAGAAATTGTACACTTTCACTTTGGGTGATCTGATGACCACCAATAATTAAAGACCTCAGCGTGACCGAATTTTGAAATATACACTTTATTCATCCACGGGGAGCTATATATTTTCTGATCAAATTGAAACCAACTTCATGAGAGTCCGTTTCCTGTGGAATGAGTAACAGCGTCCCGAATGTTGAGCCCCGGTGGTTTTTCTGACGAGGGCCCCGTCTCTGAGGAACGCTACTTTGTGGGGGGTGAAAATTTGATGACGACATATGGTGTAGACGCACTCGGAGCTGTATACATGACATGTCGTCACACGTCTAGCGACCCCCTGCAGTTTCCTCTCTTGTTACGCAATAGGGAGGGGGCGGACCAAAAAAAAATATCTTTTTTATTTTTTATGGATAAACGGAGACGAAAATTTATGAATACCCAGGGTAATTATATTCTTTGTTTACTAAGCTTTACGTCAATATATGGTTGTTTTGGGTCAGGCTGAGGTCTTTAACGGGTTGACATTTTGTAGGAATATTCCTGCCTCTTGATCTGGAAATAACGCACTTCGTTTTCCCCGCATTTAACATCAGCCTATTACAACAAAACCATTCATAAAGATTGTTTATCTCATTGTTGACTGACGACATTAAATTGTGAATGTTTTTGTGCGAAAATAATAAGCAAGTGTCATCAGTAAACAGTGAATATGAAAACAACTTCGATGAGTTAATTATGTCATTTATATAAACCAAAAACCATAAGGGATCAAGTACTGAACCTTGTGGCACGCCACATCTGACACTATTAGATTGCAATTTGACACCACCAGGGGCGGCGGAGGGTCTTTCAAAGTGGGGGTCACCAACAAAAAGGGGCACTTTGTGAGGGGGGGGGGGGGGAGGGCACCTACAAAGGGTGAAAACAAGGCGGAAAATGCCACTTTGAGACATTAGTATACCGCTACATTCTGATTAATACACTATCGAGGATCATTTCAACACATTACTGTTTATGTCTTAACATGGTTCTAGATTTAAAAAAATACTTTGCAGTTGAGTGCAATGGTCTGATTATTCATGTGCGAGCGAGTGAAGCGAGCGAGCAAGATATTAAAGATATTTTGAATAGCAACGAGTTTCCTAAAGGCCACCGCACACCTTACGATCGGTCTGCGATCCGATTTGTGAAATAAATCGCTATGGTATTAAATACTGGCGTTTTAACAAATGAAATCTACCTTATTCAGGTTCTGACAAGTAATATCAATATTAAACATAGGGTTTTGGCGAGCTGCCAGCTTTCTACAAGGAATAAGGGCAAATTTAGTTTCAAATCGTACGCAGTCGTACGATTTTTGTGATGTCACTACGACTCGGAGCTGATTTGACCGTTCCAACGACTAGAAAACTCGGCTAGGGCCGTATTATCGAGTTTTACTATCTGTATGACTATTCAGATCCTCTATCAAAAATATTTTTGTAATGATTTGTCAAATATTACATTTTCTTCTGAAATCGGATCGCAGACCGATCCTAAGGTGTGCGGTGGCCTTAATATGATAAGAAGCAATGGTAAATGCGATCAAGCGTAGCAAGCAATTGTCGTCCTTCCTATTATGATTTAGGGACACTGCTCATTCTTGTATAGTTTAGGGAATAGTGCCCCTCCTGCCCCCTGCTCCTCTGCCTCTCATTGTGCTGATATCAGTAGGAGAATCTATTATTATGTAGCCTCTCTGAATATTTGGAGCTAGATAGGCTTACATGTATATGGCTTTTTTGTGGACTTTAGGGCTGAGCTTGTAAGCGACATCGGAGTATATAGGTACAATATATGAAATATATATAGGTATATAGGTAGGACACTTATCAGAAGACAAAAGGGGCACTTATCAAAAGTTAAAATAATACTATTAGAAAGTAAAATGGGGCACTGATCAGAAGTAAAAGGGGCACTTAAAAAGAGGCATTCATCAGAGGTGCAAAGGGCACTTATTATAAGGCAAAATTGCACTATTAGAACGGAAAATGGACACCAATCGGACGAAAACAGGGACACTTGTCGGATTTCAAAGGGGACACTAATCTTATCTGAGCTTAAAAAGGGCACTTATCAGAAGGTGAAAAGGGCACTTATTAGAAAGAAGAAGGGGCAGACATACGGAGAAAAAGGGTCACTTATCAGAGGTGAAAAAGGGCACTTATAAGAAGGAAAAAAATGTACTATTAAAACGGAAAATGGGCACTAATCAGACAAAAACTTGTCGGATTTCAAAGAGGACACATATCTGAGCTGAAAAGGGGCACTTATCAGATGGTGAAAAGGGCACTTATTAGAAAGAAGAAGGGCCAGTCATACAAAGAAAAGGGGTTACTTATCAGAAATGGAAAGGGCACCTATAAGAAAGGAAAATTGTACTATTAGAACGGAAAATGGGCACTAATCAGACGAAAAACAAAATCACAGATTTCAAAAGAGGCAGTAATGTCTGAGCTTAAAGTATATTGGGGGTACTTGAAAAAAGGGAGCGCGGCCTCTTCTTTAGAATTGATGGCGTGTGAGACTCGCAAACATTTTTGAGTCCTTTTGTTTTCGGGTAAAGTAGGGTTATATTATCGCAGTCTGTGCATAGCGCGTGTGTATATAGTCTATGGGCCAACGTAGACCCCCCCCCCCCCCCCCCCCCCTTAGGCACAATTTTTTGTGATGTTTTCCTGGTAGCTAGGACCCTAGGCTATCAGAATCTGCCTGTTTGCCAAAGAGTTAGTGGTGGGTGTGGCCACCAGGGCCGTTACCATGGCAACGCATCAAGGAAATATAGGAATTTACTAAAATACCTAATATTTCTAATTCAGAAATTTGAAAAATGACCGGTAACCATCTAAATATATGTATTTTGAGTTTCCTGATTGATTGAAACCAAAATCTAGGTCATTTAAAGTCACAGTCATGTCAAAAAATGGCCGTTACTATGGAAACGGTAACATAAAAAGTTTATATTTTGGAAAAATATCTAAACTTATCAGTATAAAATAGACAGAGAGGTGTCTACACAATCTTAGATTATATTTTTCTGTTAGCTAGGACCCTCAGCTATCATAATCTGCCTGTTTTCCATAGAGTTCATGGTGGGCGTGGTCACTAGGGCCGTTACCATGGCAACAAATAACGAAATACTGGAAATTAGAAAATACCGTATATTTGTAATTTAGCAGCATGAAATATACATGGTAAGGACTCTAATATATGTATTTTAAGCTGCCCCACTGATTCCAACCACAATCTGAGTCATTTGAAGTCATGGGCGTGTCAAAAAAGGGCCGTTGCTATGGAAACGGTCCCACAAAATGCTGTTATTTGTGGAAAATATCAATGATTTATCAATGCAAAATAGAAAACAACTGTCTGCACAATCTTAAATCATGTTTTTCTGTAAGCTAGGACCCTCAGCTCTCATAATCTGCCTATTTTCCAAAGACTTCATGATGGGCGTGGCCGCTAGGGCCGTTACCATAGTAACATAACGAAATACTGGAATTTAGAAAATACCGTATATTTGTAATTTAGCAGCATGAAATATACATGGTAAGGACTCTAATATATGTATTTTAAGCTGCCCCACTGATTCCAACCACAATCTGAGTCATTTGAAGTCATGGGCGTGTCAAAAAAGGGCCGTTGCTATGGAAACGGTCCCACAAAATGCTGTTATTTGTGGAAAATATCAATGATTTATCAATGCAAAAAAGAAAACAACTGTCTGTACAATCTTAAATCATGTTTTTCTGTTAGGTAGGACCCTCAGCTCTCATTTTCTTCCTATTTTACATAAAATAGTATATATCTATAATTCAACATCACAAAAACAAATTGTAACCATCTAACTATATTTATTTTGGGGTGCCCGTTTGATTGCAAGTAGAATCAGAGACATTGGAAGGCACCGTCATGTCAGAACATGGCTGTTGCTATAGAAACAGTATGATAAAAATTGAATATTTCTGTAACTAATCAACACAAAACAAAGAACAGGTGTATGTACACCCTAAAATGGTGTTTATCTGTCAGCTAAATCTGAGTCATTGGAAGTCACCGTCATGTCAAAACATGGTTGTTGCTATAGAAATGTTATGGTGAATTAATAAATATTAGTGAAAAAATATGTAACTATCCAATGCACTTTATAAAGTAAGGGTATCCACAACCTGAAATGAGGTTTTTCCCCTGTACGTTAGCTAGGACCCTGGATATCATATCCTCCCTGACTGCCACAAAGGTGGATACTGGGCGACCACTCGGGCTGTTACCATGGTAATAAGATAGGAAATAACATATATGTGTAATTCAACAACGTGAAAATATTTAGTAGGCATTACATCTATTTCAAGCAGCTCTATTGAGTGCAATTCTGTTGTGCGCTTTCAAGGTCACAGTCAGGTACACGATTATAATTCTTATTATCCGTTTGGTCTCAAACTGACGCCGATGGTGGGTGTGAGCACCAGCCCCATTACTATGGCAACGCACCATCAGAATATTGGAAATTGTTTGAAAATAACATATACATGTATATATATATTCTGTTTCAATAATAGAAAACACAAAATATTGGTCTGGATATACATATCATAAACTTCCAGAGTTATGACACTAAATTACAGTCATAATCCGAATCACTTAAGGCCATAGTAATGTCAAAACATGGTTGTTGCCATGGTAGTATTATTATTAAAAAGGTGACAGATTTTTGTTATTACACAGCGGCAATTATGTTGCAAAGACATTTTTTAATCCCCCATGTGGGGGACCGTTGCAGTAACAACAGCTGATCCTAACTGGTTAGCTGTACTTGAGTAGTTATGCTTCCACCTCTATGCCTTGGCGTTGGGAGGGAGGCAATGGAGGCTTAATAAATGGATTCACCTCAGTCACAGAACCTAATGTATTCATAAGATGATAAACTTGTCGGTCTGTAGCTAAACCTGTCTACTTGAAATAAATCTGAGAAGATTGGAATAGAATTTAGCATACTTTCCCCTAATCCTACCCATAGGAAATCTGCATGTTCATTAAGGATTAACAGCATGGCCAAGGTGGTCTAGGATTTGGACTTCATCAGAAACAGGGCCAAAGAATTGAATTTTTGGGTGCCTCATCATAGATCAAGTCCAGTGTTGATACCTGCCTGGAGTTTTTTTATATTTGCTAGAAGGTATTCAAAAGAGTCACTGAGAAGGCCTGTGGTGCAATTGCAGCTCAGCATTCTCATGACTTGCATGATTGGGGTACATGTATATTAGCCATGGACTTGATGTGTTGGGGACCGTAAGACCTATAAGTTTACATATTGGTTGCCCTTACAGTTAAGCTGCAGTTCTTTTGGCTTTAGAGGAGATATGGCCTATAGTTTGTGAGATTGTTCCTCTAATACTATCTTGCCTTAAGCATGGTTGGATAAAGGATGGGGTATATTTTTGGCAGAGTTTAGTGGCTAAGTCCATAATATTTTGAAATTAGTGATCACCAGCGGGTTTGTCTATCCATCTTTTACAGCTTTAAGGCGTTCTGCAGCCTTACTTGAACTGAGTATTCTTTTATTAAAACTTGGTTGACTTTCTTACAAGTCTGATATGGTGAGGCACTCTTATCTGGCTGGAATCACAGGCTAAGAAGGTCATGGTGAGGAGATTGTCCAACCCTCCTCCGGTTTGGTTTGGCAGAATAAAGTCAGAACTCAGGATGGAGATATAGGTGTCATCTATACCTCCACCACTATGTTAGAAGAGAATACATTTTTTGCAATACTTGAGTAATGTCTCTATGGTTAGGATGAAGATGATGAGTGAATCCTCACTTCACCCTAGAGGGAATTCAAATTTACTTAGTATAGTTTGGTATGTAATTCTGAAGTCTGTCAATGCCTTATTGTATCTGTTCTTCATGATAACTCTGATGGGTAATCCTCAACCTCATCCAAAGTAGCGGGTGTTGCTGCAAGAGGAATTCTGCTGAAAATGTTCCGTACCTCTATCCCAAGGATGCTCTCTAACTTCTCATTCCTAATGGCATCCATTTATAGAACTCCTTGAAGGGGCAAAGTGGAATACAAGTAGGTCTCACTCATGTCAACTGGGTGTGGACACTTATGTACCTCAGTTATCATTTCACAGATGACTGTGAACTCAAAACCGACACATTAATTGCAGTTAGCAGTACAGTCAGAAATTAACTTTATAAAAATATATCATTACTAACATTATCTTTCGTGTTGTGAAATCACAGAAATATGTCACTATTTTCTAAATATAGATTTCTCGATCATAATCTGCCTTAGCAGCGACCATATTTGGATATGATCATTGGGAATAAATGATTAACATTTTCAATGCAATGATTCAGGCTGCTTGCAATGGAGATACCTAGCATGTCTATACTGTTATATTGTTTTAAAATAATGTTCAACTAAAACAATGCCACTTTCTGAAATGCCAATATTTTAAAGATGCTTTTGGTGCTCACAGCCACAGTACAACACCTACCAAGTGGTCAAAGTTAATACTGTAATACGACAGCACAGTAGATGAGAGTATCTCTAAGTACAGTGGTACCTTTTTAATATGAATTGGCTTATAAAATACAATGAATTTTCAGAAGCCGTGCATATCTATTTGAACATTTGCATCTTCGTTTGTCATAGCAAGTGTCCTCCCAGGCATGAACTTGAGGCCTCCAACCTGGAAAATATTGTTAATCTGGATTTGAACCAATAGGACAGTTGCACTTGTTTATAATTCATAATACATAAATATCCCTTTCTTAAAAATCAATATTAGCTTTCTTTTCCTTTAGCAACGGCATATTTTTATATGACTGACCTAAACTAATCCGGCTTTTAATTGCAATTAAAGGCGCAGCTTCAATTGTGTATAATTAGATGCCTACATTGTACTTCGTTACATTACAAATACATGGTGGAAGCACTGTGTTATATTGGTGAAGGCCTTTCACTCTCATACGAGAGCTCTTGGATTCGATCCTTGATCGGTGCTTACATCCCTGGGCAAGGTGTTTTGCCCACATTTGTTTTGCTTGACCCAGATGTATGAAATGTGTATAAGGCAATGATAGTTGCAGGGCAGTAATATTACTGATGTGCTTATCCTGGGTAAGTAAGATCAATTTTATATTATTATCTATTATTTTAAAACTCTTGTTTTTTGGTGCCTTACCATGGTAGCTACCTTGACAGTCTTACCCACAACCAACTTTGTGGCTACTAGGAAGCTTTCGATTATGATAGCTGAGGGTCCTAGCTGACAGATAAACACCATTTTAAGCTGTATATACTACTTGTTCTTTGTTTTGTGTTGAAATATTCAATTTTTATCATATTGTTTCCATAGCAACATGTTTTCCATGTTTTGACATGACGGTGACTTCCAATGACTCTGATTCTACTTGCAATCAAACGGGCACCCCAAAATACATATAGTTATATGGGTACAATTTGTTTTTGTGATGTTGAATTACAGATATATAGTATTTTCTAAAATTCAATTCCTTGGTGTGTTACCATGGTAACAACCCTAGTGGACACGCCCACTACCAACTTTATGTAAAATAGGAAGAATATGAGGGCTGAAGGTCCTAGCTAACAGAAAAACATGATTTATGCTTGTGCAGACAGTTGTTTTCTTTTTTGTATTGATAAATCATAGATATTTTCCACAAATAGCAGCATTTTGTGGGACCGTTTCCATAGCAACGGCCCTTTTTTACACGCCCATGACTTCAAATGACTCAGATTGTGGTTGAAATCAGTAGGACAGCTTGAAATACATATATTAGAGGCCTTACCATATATTTTATGCCGCTAAATGACAAATATACGGTATTTTCTAAATTCCAGTGTTTCGCTATGTGTTACCATGGTAACGGCCCTAGCGGCCACGCCCACCACCACTTTGATGTCAAACAAGCAAATTATGATAGCTGAGGGTCACAACTAATATAAAAACATCAAAGACTGTGCAGACATTTTTTTCTTTCTATATTGTAATGGTTAGTTATAGATTTGTTCACAAATATCAGCTTTTTGTTGGACCGTTTCCATAGCAACGGCCTTTTTTGACAAGCCCATGACTTTAAATGGCTCAGATTGTGATTGCAATCTATCAGCCAGCTTGAAATACACATAATGGGATACTTACCGTATATTTTATAGCTATTGAATTACAAAGATGCAGTATTTTCTAAGAATCCAGTATTTTTGGTGTGTTACCATAGTAACGGTCCTACAGGCCACACCCACCACCAACTGTACATGAAATAGGCAGATTATGATAGCTGAGGGTCCTAGCTAATAGAAAAACATACTTTAGGCTTGTGCATACACCTTTTTGGCTATTTCATATTTATAAGTTTGGAAAGTTGTCAAAAAAACGGCTTTTTATGGTAGCGTTTCCATAGTAACGGCCATTTTTGGACACGCCCATGACTTTAAATGGCTCTGATTATGGTTGCAATCGATTGGGCACCTTAAAATACATATATTAGGATGCTTACCAAGTATTTTTAGATTCGTGAATTGGAATTATATGACTTTTCCTAAAATTCATATTTTTCTTGATCCGTTACCATGGTAACGGCCCTGGTGGCCACACCCACCACCAACTTTATGGCAAACAAGCAGATTCTGATAGCTGAGGGTCCTAGCTAACAGAAAAACATCATTAAAAATTGTGCCTAAGGGGGGGGGGGGGGGGGACCTTTTCGGTTTCTGGCCCATGGACTAGTTGGCTTGCGTGCGATAGGTTTTGTATGGGTATCACATTAAAAAAAAAGCAAGGAAACGGCCCAAATCTGGACGTACTATATCGTATAGGTGACACAGCATTTTATACTTCGTGTGCGGACGTGCAGCAGCCAACCAGTGTCTAACGACTCTAGATCATGTGTTGTAGATTGTAACCCACTAGGCCTAGGAACAGCAAGTAGGAGAAAGGTTATTTGTAAACCGGTAAACATGCTCGGGATTTCAGCAAATATTGATCCTTTTCGGAATGGAATTCTAAAAGCATGCAAGGCAGCGGGCTAGTACTAGAAATATCTTTAGAGTTTGGTCACTTATAATAGGGATTTTGCAGCCTGGTATGTGGAAAGTATATGTAGCAACTCTAGCCAATATACTTTGATAGGGAACAAATCAGGTCCAACCTACGACACATGTCGTGGAAACCATAAAAGGGCTTTTTTTGTTGTTGAATAAAGCTCTTGAGTGTGCTAAGTAATGACGTGCGCGTACCGGCATATTTCAAGTGTTAATTGTTAGAGGTCATGTTCTATAGGGCTCGGTTCCCAACATCAAGCATCTAATACGAAATTTTAAACGAAAATAAAGATGGATGGCGGCTGGGGCTGGTGTGTTCTCTTTGCTACTTTCACAAATCAGCTACTCTACGCAGGAGCCGTTCCTCTAGTAGGAATCTACTTGGTAGAATGACAAGAATACTTTGGAGTCGGGGCCGGTGCTGTTTCTGTTATTGCCACTGAACTGACAATGGGAATACAGCTTACAGGTGAGATCCTTTTTGCAAGTAGATTTGAATTCTGTGATGCTGTAATTTGTCACGATACACACGGTACAAAGAATAAGGAAAACTCGTTTCAAAATAGGGAGGGCGGATATCAGGGCGCCACGCCTTATGAATCGTTGTGAATGATTCCAACTGAACGCAGCCTGATATCAATCGTAACTGTGTAGACAGGAGATTGTATATTTGTGATTGATTTGAGGACTTGAGATTGATTCCAGTCAGCGACAGGAGAATGAAACCCTGGAAAAAATCAATTTCAATGAAAGAGAGGATAGAGAAAAACAATGTTAAAAGAGTTCCATCAAAATCGGTTACGAAATGAGAAAGTTATAAAAGTTTGAAAAGTCTCAATTTACTTCCTATGTCGATGTTGCTTCAAAGCGACAGTACAGGTTTAGTAGTACAACTCTCCATATGTTTTGTACACAAAATTTCATATTTTCCCCATTATCTCCCAAGGTGCAGCTTGTCTCCTTAGCTTAACATATATCGTGGGAAATGTATTTGACACAACATATGTTGAGTTCACGAAAAGAGTTCACAAAGAGATTATGGAAAAAATATGAAATTTTGTGTACAAAACTATGATCCTGGTAAATTGATCAACAAATTGATGCATCCTGTGAAAGGATTTAACGCGAAAATTTTGTTTTTATTATACTGGATGGCGGCCGTTTTGAATTTCGTATTTCACACGAGTACCTCTCAAAAATCACGAGGGCTCCTAGACTCGATTAGTAGTCACACAGAGTGCTCATGCCAAATTTGGTGCTTTTGTTGGCTCTGTCGCGAAAATTTCCCTACTCCACCCCACTAATAGGAAACACTGTAACACCGACAAAATCAGAGAGAGAAAGGGGGGGGGGGGGGGGCTACTCGAGATGAGGGAGAAGAGAGTGTGTGGGATCGTGGGTGTATGCGATATAGTATGTGTCTTCTTGTGAAATAAGAAAAAAGAAAGTGACAGACTTTTAGTTTTTTTTAGAATGCTACAAATTGACATAATGCATTACATGTGGGGCTTCTGGCTTAACAAAAATGAAAATGAATAGTTTTGCTCTCTAGGTTCACAAGGGCATATCACCAATCGATTATTGATTGATTACAAAGACCTGAACGTACGAAAGAAATCATAATGAACTCATGCTTCGTTGCGACGAGGCATATTTTTTTTTTTTTTTTTTTTTTTTTTTTTTTTGGGGGGGGGGGGGATCTACTCCTCTTTTATATACACATGTCGTAGAAATCATTACTAGGACATCTTTATTGTTGATTATGAGCTCTTTGGCGTGCCACTGACGTCTGTATACCCGCATATATGCCATAAGTGCTATTGGGTGCTCATGTTAAATAATTAGGGCTCTCGGTCAACTTGAGGCATTCACACATATGCGAAATTTTAAAGGGAAATCCAACCTTGATTTTTTTTCTATTGATATTCTATGAAGCGTAACTTGCTGATTAATTTGATACCAAATTTACCAAAATTGTACAGCTGTGAAGAAAGTTATAGAATGTTTTAGATCTCACCAAACACGTCTTTCATCCGTCGTCTGCTGCACATGGGGGCCCGCCATTTTCCACGAATGACGTATCTGTGGACAACTGGCTAGTCTAGATTGTGTCCCTTTTATTTGGTTTATTCCCCTACCCTGCTCTTTCTCTGCATGCATATCCCATACAGGGCGCAACTCCAGTAATCGCGCAATCCCCAAAATTGGGTGGAATTGCAAAGGACTCTTATTGTTCGGATCGCGCGATACGGAGACACAAAAAAAATTGGGGCAAGTTCTATTATGTTTCTCTGAATACTTGTTCTTTAAATATTGCTCTGAATATTTAATTACATTGTTTACTTTTTTAAAAAGCGAGGCCACAAACCAGTAATTAATTCAGAGCACAATTGCCATTCTGTGTTGCAGTTGAAATTCCAGAACACCTTTTTAACCCAGAGTCATGAATCATTAATTACACTGGACCGCAAAAGGTTGGGAGAAACGACAGCTGCAATACACAATGGCAATAGCTGTGTTCTGAATTAAAGGCCAAGTCCACCCTAACAAAAAATTGATTTGAATAAATAGAGACAAATCCAACAACCATAACACTGAAAATTTCATCAAAATAGGATGTAAAAGAAGAAAGTTATGGTATTTTAAAGTTTCGCTTAATTTCGCAAAACAGTTGTATGCACATCCTGCTCAGTATGCGAATGAGGGAACTAGTGACGTCACCCACTCACTATTTCTTTTGTATTTTATTACATGAAATACGAAATATTTTAATTTTTCCTTGTTATGCTTGTTGGATTTTTCTCTATTTATTCAAATCAACTTTTTGTTAGGGTGGACTTGGCCTTTAAGTAATTATACACACAGAGTCGCGCTCTGTGTGGGATATGCGTGTAGAGAAAGAGCAGCATAGGGGAATAAACCAAATTTAAAAAAAAGATAGAATCTAGGCTAGGAATTGTCCACAGATACGTCATTCGTGGACTAAGTCCACTGCAAACATAGAAAATGGCGGCCCCCATGCATGTGCATCAGACGACGGGCGAAAGACTTGTTTGGGGATCATCATTCTATAACTTTCTTCATAGTATTTAGCAGAATTGGACAGCTATGATTCATAGCTGTCCAATTCTGCTAAATTTGGTATCAAATTAACCAGCAAGTTACGCTTCATATAACATCAATTGAAAAAAATAAGGTTGGATTTCCCTTTAAAGAAAGAAGGAACTCTGCATTGAGAGGGGCACGAAAATGTTCAGATTGTGCCAGTATATGTCATTAAATTACACTATTTTGATGGTTCTAAGGCTGCAATCGGGATGGGGGTACAGACATATTGAATAAATTCATAACGCCTATTTCTAGACCAATGATTTTACAATTTCTTTTTCTTCTCCAGCCCTCTTTTCGGGGGCATTATGTCAACGGTTCGGATGTCGTCTTGTGACGATGTTTGGTGGGGTCATTGGGATGATTTCTACCTTCTTAGCTTTGTTCTCAACACAACTCTGGCATCTCCACGTTTTGAGCACCATCGCAGGTAAGTCTTGACAAGATATCTTTTTTTTTTACATATCGGTCTCGCAGATCTTCTGACAATTTTTCTGATGGTTCGCGTGATTGACAATGCCGAACTTGTGGGCTGACGGTTTTGTAGGACGTCGGTCAAGTGGCATGTCCCCGGCATTTTATGTTTCAAGTTTTAAGTTCCAATTCATTTATTTTACACATTACAAAAAAGATATAATTAAGTATAAGTGTGTTGGGTTGTGTCAGTCACTTAGTATCAACTTGCACTCGTGTTATTGAATTATACAATTATTATTCCAAGCAAAACATTTCAAATCTGTCTGATCATGTCAAATTTGGTGTCAAATTAATCGTATATATCAAAATGTTGATATTTTCACACTTACGAATACTGAACATTTGCGTAAATGATTAACATAATCTTTAAATCAATAATTTATACCAATTATTATAAATTGTAAAAGAAGAGTAAATGTAATACTATGAATATTTTGCTGAAATACACTTGATACGCAAAGTTTACTGAGTAACATAGTAACCAAGAATAGCATTAGTTTCAGTTCTGCATAATCTCTCATACTTCAGTAACCATGCTAACCTTGGAAACTATAACTAAAAAAACCCTCTCATTCCGTAACGCCCAAAACACATAATTTCAATTATTTCCGAAAAGGACTATCATTTTGTTATAAAAGTTAATAGGTAAATCAAGGTACCTAATACCCACAAACTGTATGTGCTTTCGTTTGGAAATAATATTTTACATATGAATTATGATATTAATTATGTCATTCCGTAATAAAATAATGTTACGGAATGACATTAAATAAAGGTTTGCATATAGTAATTATAAGCTAAAGTACAGATGTGAGATAATTTTCTCGTATGAAAATGATAAAAAAAATAATTTGGATATTTTGGGTTTTGTGTACAAAACACATGGGAAAATTGTGTTTTCTTTTTCCATTTGTGAATGAGATGTATTTCTTTCCTCTGTAGGTTTGTAAATGTTGATCTAGATGATAGTATCAAAGAAAACAAATCATATCAAATATATGAATAATGAAAAACGATAGACTACATAAGAAATCCATAAAATATAAAAATGGAATGTAATGAATCTGAATGTCTTTTAATCTTATAGCCTGATCGGTTAAGAATGAGTATTGGGATGAAATTTTCAGATTTTTATGACGCAATCACTTTCTGGATTTTCATTAATATCTAAAGTTACTAAAATTCACGTTTGTTTAATTGACAAGGTCCGGAATGTGATTGGATTGGCCCATTTTTCAACAGGGGTGTTGAACACTAATGTCACGGCCGGACATTTTCTAGAAAGATTGATATGGTCCGAGATTAACACTCTCTAAACTTTCTTAAGATTTCTTCCCAAATAATTATACATGAAACACCATTCCATTGAAAACCCCAAAAGTATACGAAAATACTTGTACTGAAATGCTTGTGCCGCATGGTCCTTCACATCTTGATGTAAATTTGTCCGTCCGTGACCATTGTGACAGAAAAAAAATTAAAGTTGTGTTTTTTCGATTGGTGGGGCAAAAATGAAAACAAAACCATGCTGAGCTATCTCACTAGCTAGAGACCTGTACAATCTTTGAATAATACCTTGCTCAATTAAATATACATATACGAAAAACGAATTTGAAAATTGTCACGGACGGATAATGCTATAAACTGAAATGGTAAATGCTGTGAGATTTCAAATTCAGTTGTTTTATTATTTATTTGTGCATGGAACATATTTCATCCAAAATATCAAGTACATGTATATGGTATTATGATCCCCCATATGAATGCAAAAAATACCCCCATCCCCGCCGCAATATATTTTTCAAGCTAATAAATGTCATAAAAACACAAATGAGTTTGCTATGGCTCTTTACAGAAGATGAATACTTATTTTCTCACTTATTTATTTATTAATATCATTATTGTTATTATTGCAGCTGATATTTTTGGTCATCAGCAACGCGTAAAAGTTTTAGATTCAACATTAATGCCGAAGCTTGATCAATATTCAAATGACAAGTTGTGCTTGAAAGTTATGAACATTGAAGGTCAGATGTGGGTTCCGACCGCAAGAGCCATGTTTGGACTATATTTTGTAAGATAGCAATTAGTTGTTACTTGTGACAGAGATAGAGGTTCTTTGTAGTTCAGGATCATTAGACGGCCAACAATTCAAAAAGAAATTATGTAATCACATAATATAAGAAGAAACCTTTTTAGACACTTTTTTAAATGCTCATTATTGAAATGGTTGCATCAACTGTGAAACAATTTTTCAAGGGGAAGGGGACCAGAAAGTTATAATATATGACTTACACGCTTGAAACATAATATATGACTTATGAGCTGTAAAGTAAATTAAAATACTAAATATTGATGCGTGATTTCGGTCCACCTACAGGACTGTAAATGGTTATATTTTGAAAGATTACATCAAATTTACTCTATATATTCATTTTAGTCTGTAGCATATATTGTACCATGTACAGTACATTGTGTATACAGTACAATACATGCATCCACTTTTGACATAGATTCCACTTAAAAGCTAAATTTTTCAAGCTCCGTCCGTGACGCTCAAAAGTCCGTCCGTGATGCCCTAATGTCCGTCCGTGACAAAACGTTTTGGGACCTCTAACAGAAGTTACAGCTTGCTTTAAAATTATATGTATGTGACAGTGAAGGCAATTTACTTGACTAACATTTGCAGTAAAAAAAAATGTTGTTAGTGACAGTTTAATCAGATAGAAAAAACCGATAAGTGAAGAAACCTATTTCTATCTTGTCCGTCTTACCAGAAGCATTATATAAAATTGAATACTCTTCAGAATTTTTCAAAAATCTAATTCATTAACACAAATATGAATTTATGAATGAAATTTGCATAGATATAGCAGATTAATAAACATGAATAGAGCTATTTTTAAGGCAGATATCTTAGGTCATCAAAATCAAATTGCTCAATCTTGGTTTCAAACCATGTTTTTACTACTTATTTACATAATATGAATTTTATACACTATTTCCCGTTGACTTTCAGAAAGGTTCACTCCTTAACGGCCATTCCGTAACGCTATTTCATTTCATATTTTGCATCATATTTGAAATATTTTCAAACAGATTTTCAGGAACATGGTGTCATATCAAAGCTAACATACTACAGAATGCCACAGCAATCTTGAAAACCGGATGCATATTCAAAGTTCACAGAGTTTGAGCAATGTTTATTCTGGTTGAAAAGTGATGTACCTTTTGTGTAATTCCATAACGAAGCAATATAATAGTTAATATTTCATGAATTTGATGAATGGTTGACATGAAACTAAAAAGTTGTAAAAGTACCTTGTATTGGTTTTATGTATTGCACTATCAATTTGAAAATATTCATTATGATGATCATAATATTCTTCTTTCAAACTTGAAAATATTTTGTGAATGTCATTCCGTAACGCTTGGAATTGCCCTTCATTGAAACCATTTCACAATAATGTAGACACTTGAAAGAAATCATCTTTATTTCCCCTCTTTGATTGTTTCCACTTTCGAATTGTAACAGGTATGGGGTACGGCATAGCCTACTTTCCGAGTGCAGTTGTAATACGTTTTTACTTCAAGAAACGTCTTGGTTTTGCTAATGGGTTAACATACGCTGGTATTGGCGCTGGGTTTTTTGTAATGGCTCCTCTGCTAGAGACACTATGTTCAGCGTACGGATGGAAAGGTGCAATGATGATCCATGCTGCCATCAATGCGAATTTCCTGGTTTGTGGAATGATCTTGCGGCGGACTAAGATGGAGCAGAAGATCATGAATGGTTATAGGTCGAAACCCTCGACAACAACTCCTCAAGAGGCCGATTCCGATAGCCCATCTTCTCAGTCGGTCTGCACTAGGATCTTACGGAATGTTGATGATGCCTTTGCCATCTCAAAGCTCGTGAAGAATCCGTGTTTCGTTGCATTGTCCCTGGTGTCCATACTTTCTTTCGGCAGCCATATATCGGTGCTAATCTTCACAGCACCAAAGCTGGTCCGCGACCTGGGCTTTAAGAAAACGACGGCGAGCTTAGTGATGTCAGTGTACGGAATTTGCAGCCTTATAACCAGAGTTCTTCACGGGTTCCTTCTCGACTTCAAGTTGATTACCGTCACTAACCTGTACCTTGTGGCTCTTGTTCTATCGGGAATTCAACCGATGATCAACCCGCTTGTCACCTCAACCGCGGGCCAGTTTGCTTTGATAGCCGTCTACGGTATCGGAGCGGGAATCATGGTACCGACGACGGTACTCGTCTGTAGGCAGTACGTCCCAATTGACATCGTCTCAAGTGCCATAGGATTAGTCATTGCAGTGGGAGGATTGGGAAATGTACTTGGCATACAACTAATGGGTAAGTACTCTTCATTCAAAATTTTCTAACCTTATAGTCAAAGCCATCAGAGACCATGTCCCGTAAGTTATGTTCTGGTAAAATGTGTAACAGTTTGTGTAGAAAGGTACAGACAATGGTTTAGTACAGTAAATGCTAGTTGCTTCCTCATAATTGATGGAAATATCTCATCAAGCTTTACTATTTCCTGTGGTGTTTGGATTTAAGTTGATAATGATGATGGTCACCAGTGGGCTTACGTTCTTTATGGAGATATTTAATAAAGCTGAGTTTTGGTTATTAGATTACACTGTGCAAAAACTGTCTCAAAGCAATTGGGAAAGGTTGATCATGTCTACATAAGAATTGGTGTATACTGGGAGGTTTAGGAATCACCGATACGATATGAAATTTACCCACTCTCCCTGAAAAGCAAATGCACTGCGCACAGAAATGGGTATATGAGACTGCAGACATGCATGTGACATAAATGTTCTGCCTGAACACCTCAGCTTTTACTCGTCATGTTTCAAATATGAGGGCATTTGAGGAGCCATCCTTTTCAGGGGGCATTTCTATTATGATGTTCTTCCAAAATGACACAAAAGGAATGATAATTAAAGTCCAAGTCCACCTCAATATCAAGTTGATTTGAATAAACAAAGTAAAATTAAACAAGCATACCAGTAAAAATTCCACTGAAATCGGATGTAAAATAAGAAAGTTATGGCATTTTGAAGTTTTGCATTATTTCATGAAACAGTGATATGCATAACATGGGCGGTATGCAAATGAGTGAACCGATGATGTCATGCACTCAATTTTCCTTATGTATTTTATTAAATGAAATATCATATATTTCATTTTTTTGCTTCAATAATGTAAAACATGGTTCGACTCCATATGGAACATGTAAAATCATCATTATTGTAACTTATTTTCATACAAGGAAGGGATTCTTTATTATCACATCTATAAAAATTGAAATATTTGAAATTTCATATAATAAAATACATAAGGAAAAGTGAGTGTGTGACATCATCGGTTCACTCATTTGCATACCGCCCATGCTATGCATATCACTGTTTCATGAAATAATGCAAAACTTCAAAATGCCATAACTTTCTTATTTTCCATCTGATTTCAGTGAAATTTTTACTGTTATGCTTGTTTAATTTTACTCTGTTTATTCAAATCAACTTGATATTGAGGTGGACTTGGCCTTTAATGCTCCCAAATCATTTTTCACCTTCTCAACCTTGTCTTTAAATTGACAATCAAATTGTAATTTGACAGCTGTAGAGTGTAAATATTGTGAAGCCAATGTGGCTTTCAGATGTAAATGCGACGATGCCTCGAAAAGTACTTAATTTGTATCTCATTATTTTGTTAATTATAACCTTCACTGATGTGATCATTACAGGGCAACTATGCGATGCCACAGGTTCTTACAACATACCGTTCTACGCCAGTGGTGCTTTATTCTGGATATCAGCAATATTGATGACATTGGTGACGAAATGTAAACGATTCGGAGGCTACAACAAGGATCTTTCTGGGGCAGACGCAGTCAAAGACCTAGGCCCGTCGTCTGACCAAGATGTCGTAAGGGATAGGTCTAGGGCTACCGGGAAGTTGGGTTATCATCCCGTTCCGCACGTCGATGATGTCCGATCCGTCATCGAAGAAGATTCTCAGGTGTAAATATAAGGCATCATTTTGCTGACGTAGGGCTGGGAAGATCTTTGACGGCCATGACCGAGTTAACCCTTTCAGGATAGGCAATATTTCATGGCTGAATTGATCACATTTTGTTCTTCAATTGGCAACAATATTTTTCTTTTAGTGTTACATAATTCTATTTAGGTGTAATGTCTTTGAAAACATCTACATGATTAGGAATTTTGTCGAAAAGTTCCGATTTTCATAAAAAACAATGATTTTGAACCTCTGAATGTGATGCCAATTTAAGGATTTTAGGGCTTATTCTTGTTTTTTAAAATTCCTGGCATCAAACGCAATATGGTCAAAAATGGACACAATGTGTGTGGAATTTTTTATTCTTTCTACTCATGCATCTGGTATTTTTTAAAGCTCTGGATCAAAAGTTAGCCAAACCACAAAATGTCAATTGTCTCGAAAGGGTTAAATCGCACAAAAATTGAATGAAAAGTGAACAGTGCAAACATCGTGTTTAATTACTGTCATTGATGCATTAATTGCCTTCATACGTTTGATTAGCTTAGGTATCGACGCAATCAAAAGCCTGAGAAATCCTCTTCTGCAACTGGCATTACACGCGAGATATTTCAAGGTAGTCCATTCTGTCGCTATACAACTGTAATCACAGCCACTACATGGCAAGAGCTTTGAAATTCATACATGGTTTGAAAGTCTTTCAGATCTACACTGGGCAAGGCTCTGGCAAAAGGGGAGCAGAGTAGATGTTACATATTCCTCCCCCTTTTTTTTGGAGGGGGGGGGGGGGGGTGTGGAAAATCCTAGTAGCCCAAAGGTAAGAACGAACGTGTGTTTTACTCTTGTGGACCTTCTGACAACTAACTTTTTGGAAGTTTTTCGAAACCGAAGGTGCAGAAGACTGGAGGTTCACACAGCCGAATTGATCGATCTCATAGACTTTTTGTCTACTCGGACTGCACCCTTCTCGGTCACCTCGTACTAGAGTCACATTCGGAAGGTCCATCCCTGTTTTATCCATACTCGAGGACCTTACAACGTCCCTTTGGTGAAGACCAGTGACAATCGGCCATCTCTCCTGAAACACACAATTATTGAAATAAAGTATATTGAGTACATTGAGTACAAACTACAATTATTAGAATGGTATGTTGCTAAGATATTGAAGCACAGACAAATTGAGATTGTGCAGTTAGTGCCAAGTTATATACATGAACATCTGGCATAACAGAACTCTGCTTACTTGGATATGGACTGAACATTAAAGTGCCGTAATTAGACAACATTTGCAATTGAGATATAGTTTAAAAATCCACTTTACTTCTGTGACTGAATATTGATGTTTGACATTGTGAAACACGGCCGCTGACTGATGTAGGCCAAACATGAAACAGTCTGAAATAAATTATTATAGTAATATACGACAGCCTCTTTATGGTCCGGATCCGACGTGCCATTTGGCCTACGTCCTATCGTATATTAGACCAATGGGACGTTTGTAGTTTTTAGTATTGCTCCTTACAGGTTATTTATGTCAGGTTTAATTATGTTAGAGGCCTATTGATACATTAAAAAAACCCTGCAGGGTTGTTTAATTTTGTTGTTGTTGTTATCTTATTTTAACCATGGTCGGAGTCACAAGAGGTACAAGTGGATGTAACTACACTCTTAAAAATGCGGGGTCGCATATAGCCTCTTGTCGAGGCCCTGGCGCTGTTGAAATCCTTGGCGATATGGAGGCAAAAAACCGAGGCGCTTGCGCCGAGGGTCTCTTGACACCCGACCTGAATTATATATTCATGAGGCACGATTTCCTACTGAATTATGCATGAAACGTGAATATTTTTAATTTGTAAACAAATCTTTCGGCATATTACTCCCAGTGTTAAAGATCGTATGCTCGATCTGTAATGAAAAACACAAGTCAGAAAAAATTGGAACCAGCGGGATTCGAACCTGTCATCTACTGCTTGCCGGGCAGCGACTTAACCACCAGGCTATTCTGGTTCACGGCCAAGTCACGACGAACTAGAATCAAATACCCAAGATCCTCTTCTTTCTGACTCATTAATATTCAAACGGTCCGCCGTGGACAATGGTTAGTAAACGAAGAAGCTTGACTGGGGAGGAATTTTTAATTTGTAAACAAATCTTTCGGCATATTACTCCCAGTGTTAAAGGGAAATTAACCTCAGCGTATGAATTAGCTTATTTTGAATGGTGTAGTATATGCCTCTTATTTGATACATGCAATTTCATGAAAAAACACAGGATATAGATATAAATCACTATTTTCCAGCCAAGTTATCGTCTGCTAGCAATAATAAGGGGGCTGCCATTACTTTATGTGTACACGAACATATTTTTCATCCCAAGTAAAATTTCCTTCATCGTTAACTTGTAATTGATTTTTAGAGGACAAATATATATTAGATAAAGTCACATATTCTGAAATGTAAGTTTAGTTTTATATATTTTTTAAAAGGTCTTAATTTGTTCATAAAAAATATACTTCATAAAAAATATACGTCAAGGACGGAGAATTGACGTCAAGGACGGAGACAATCGTAACAATACCAAAACAAAGCGAGGAATCTGCTTTACAGGATGGCTATTAGAACTCATGGGTCGTCAATTATCTAGGCCCATGGCCAATAACAATCGTAATACAATCAGAACAAAGCGACGTATCTGTTGTAAAGGTAGGCTATTATCAATGCATATGGTACCTAATGATCCGTGTCATGCACAAAATGGCAGCCTCCATGGAAAGACGTAGCAGACAATAGGTGCATCTAGAATATCACGTGGGGTTACTTGTCCTTTAAAGATCGTATGCTCGATCTGTAATGAAAAACACAAGTGCCGAAAGATTTGTTTACAAATTAAAAATTCCTCCCCAGTCAAGCTTCTTCGTTTACGAAACGTGAATAGTTAGATAAGCAAATTGGCCAATGAAATCTCGAGGATTTCTAACTTCAGTTCTGGACTAGTCTATTATTTTTTTTTTTTTTTTTTTTTTTTGGGGGGGGGGGGGGATTACGTAAATCTCTTGCTCAAAATACATTCACAGACAAGCACATTATGAAGAATTCGATATCTAGCTTACAAACCATGGTAATTTAAAATAAGACAAATGTACATATTTCTCAAGAGATCATCATATATTTACAAATAATGAAGAATGGGCAATAAAAGTCACCGTTCAACAATAGATGCATCTCCATCAATTCTGATGTAACCAAGGAGTTACCAGCAACTTCATTGCCCAGCAAGGCCCGGGGGCCGGGGATCCGCCTGGCCGCGCCCAGCGAGCTCGCGAAGCAGCGCAACAGTCTCTCACTCAGGCCAAAAAAAAAAAATTGTTGTATTGGCGTAACCCGCCCGACCCTAAAAATGTCGCCGACCCTAGCTTTTTTTTTTTTTTTTTGACTATCGATATCGCGTATCGTGCTGCCTTTGCGATCGCGATCGTGATCGAAAACCCGGAAGTGCTGCGGACAGAACTAGCTGCGTGTATTATGTATTATACTTTCGTAAAAAAAAAAAAAAAAAAAAAATCCCGACCGACCGACCCTATTTTTCAGAGACCCGTTACGCCAATACAACAATTTTTTTTTTGGCCTCAGCTCCATCACTGGCCCACGGAGGTAATCAGCACAGAGCGATAGCGCGTGAAAAATAACACTTTTTTCCATAGCCAGTAGGCAGATTCACAAAAAAATCTTGTCCTTTAAGTGCAGATTTGATTGCATCAACTTGCAAATCTTTGAATCTGTCAATCTTCAACATTCTAGCGGCATATTCTAAGCTCTTACAAATATCGTCATCACTCGTCGTGGGAGAAACGTTGAACGCCATTTTGAACTGCGATTAATTAATATGTAAGATATAGCGTGCAGTCGAGTCATGAATATTTAACATTACGTCATGGTAGCTCGCGCTTATTGGATGATTTTCACCGACCAAAATTTGGTCGGAATATTCGTCAAAACAATGAAATACAAAAGAAATTCAGATCAGGTGTCAAGAGGCCCTCGGCGCAAGCGCCTCTGTGTTTCTGGCTCGCTTCGCTCGCCAGACATTTTGCCTCCATATCGTCAAGGATTTCAACAGCGCCAGGGCCTCGACAAGAGGCTAGGTCGCATATTTCGTTTCGGGGTTGTTTTCGATCAATAGCCTAATGCTCCCGCTGCATTAAAATGACCAGTTTTTGCGTGGTCATTTTGACCTTGCAAAAACTGGTCATTTTAATGCACTCTAAAAAAGGACTGGTCAAAAAATGTACCAATGCGATTGGTCAACACCATATGGGTTATTTCCAAAAATATGTTGGTCACAATGTTCCAATTTCACTGGTTAATCACTAACCATTTGAAATATTGCTTATTCATCAGCAAAGTATTGGTCCGACTTCTACTTGGTTTAAACGTTGGGCCATTGTCATGAATATTCATGTATCCTGAATACCCATGAGCAACCGTAAACAACCGGAATTTATATATATAAATGACACTTGATTTTTAAGTTTTTATGTAATGATTGCACTTTGAAATGTGATGAAAAATGTATGTATACTAATTATTATGTTGTACATATTCAAACATGTAATTAGGTTTAAGATCTAAAAATCTACATTAGAAAATTAAATTAAAATCTTTAACCACTTTTAGCAAGCACTGCAATGCAGGCCCTATATAATAAAGTAAAGGTTTTCAGGATAATATAGGATGTAGGACTATAATAGGAGTAGGGTTAAAGTAGGATGATAGGGGTATGATATGCTATAGGATAGGAGAGGATAGGTTATAGGTCATAGTGAGCAAAATATACAAAATATGTTATGATATTACTTGACATTAGCTTCTTTTTTTAAATCTTTGAAACGTGGATGGTACACCCGCATCCGGCAGAAGTATCAACCCCGTCCGACGGGAAATGACCACGTTGCGTGGTCGGAAGAAATGACCCCGTACGTTTTGACGGGGTTATAAGGTAATGATCATTAGTATGCGGGGTCAAATTATGCGGGGTCAAGTTATGCAGAAATGACCTCGCAATCGTGGTTAAATTTTGACCACATTCGGGGTCGAAATGTAACCACGCTATGTGGTTACTTTGGGTGACCCCGCATGGCGGGGTCAATGTGACCACGCACGGGGTTTGTGCATAGTTGATCCCGCATGCGGGGTCATTTGTAACCCCGTTTGGGTTTTTTTTTGACCACCCATTTTTAAGAGTGGTACGATGTCGTATCCTCGATCTGGTCAAAACGACCCTTTAAAGAATGGTCGTCGGTTTTCATCGCCCAGATATTGGTCCATTTACATCACAACATTTCAGTATACGTGTGTAGCACTGCTGTTAACTGACGTCATTTTTCATGAATATTCATGTTTTGATTTAGAGGTGCTAATTTTGTTCATGTATTATATTTTCTTATTTA
The DNA here is from genome assembly GCA_025617745.1 of Heliocidaris erythrogramma. Taxonomy (NCBI): domain Eukaryota; kingdom Metazoa; phylum Echinodermata; class Echinoidea; order Camarodonta; family Echinometridae; genus Heliocidaris; species Heliocidaris erythrogramma. The sequence goes on along the minus strand of CM046872.1, from coordinate 14,961,569 downwards.
CTTATACAGATTTTATCAACAAAATTATGTTCCTACTATGTTAAGGTATTAATGAGTATCTGATTTATGTTCTTGTTGATTTTCTAATTAGTATTGAGCGTGCCTATTGAATGTAAACAATAACCACGTTTTTAGTTACAATGCATTTTCGTGCACGGTTTTTACTCGCTCTTCTTCCATCGCACGCCTGATAATGCACTGCTTTAATAATTTGTGCTCTTGGTCATAACTGATTATTTCTTATGTCTTTTCCACTTATCAGTGCCCAAATTCCAGTTACTACTACAGTGCAATTCTACTCTTGTTTAGGGCTGACACAACTCATTCAGTTGGACATTATATCTTGATCTTTTCAACGCAGTATTTTTGCTACAATTATTTCAACCAGGTCAAGATCTGACTTGCCTTCGCATAGCTTAACGTGTGGGCCATCGGCATCGCTTTCGTGTTGAATTGTAACAACATCGTCCCCATTCTGCAGTCACTTCGTTTGTGTGTAGGCCTTTGCTACACATGTACGTGAACTTCATGGGAACCTCTACATTCCACAACCTGTGTTAGCGTGTAAAGATCAACCAGTGCTCTTCTTCATCGGATTTTCCTCACTTCCAAAGTTCCAGTTTCGAGTCCGTCCGTTGGTGTAGCAACTAGCATTCGCCCAGATAACTACTACAGTCAAACCTGCTTTAGCGACCACCTGTATAGAAAGACCACCTGTCTATAAAGACCACTATTTTTGTTTCCCCTTAAAAGTGTTTCTCATTGAAATATGTATTCAAGGAACCTATACATAAAGACCACCTGCTCATAAAGACCGCTTTTCTTGTCTCCCTTGAGTGGTCTTTATAGACAGGTTTCACTGTAGTTATATCACTTCACTAGGAGGAACTCGTGGGACTACAGACTAGATCTACACTACACTCTACACTACATTCTACGCTACAAAAGTCACTACACTGTATTTTACTTAGCGAGAACAATCGAGCCAGGATTTTTCTTCGATTTCAGCGTATTTCTTGCTCATGTCGCTGGATCGTATTCCAAACATAACATTTACAGACTCCTATTTACTAGCCTACACTAAGAGTCTACATTTAAATTATTTTTACAGCAAAGCAAATGGAGGAATTCTAAATAGTCTAACCAAGGTCTATTTTCTATACATTACTTCGACTTTAGCAAAGACTTTAAATAGTATCAAGACAGATTACTCTGACCTACTTCCGTAGTACATTTTCGAGGCATACTTTGCTGTGTTAAAAACAGACTTGGAAAAATACGTTCTCGATAGGTATAACACGTGAAAAGATGTCTCACTTTTTCTTGATATTTCATATCTTACTCTATCTTTTTCAAGTCTGATTTTTGCACGAGAAAAAGGATGGATAGTTAAAAAAACATTTCTTGAACCCTTTTTTTCAATAAATGCCGCTATTAATCCCTTGGATCATGCCTGCTTTTTGACAGAGTCATCTGCCATAGGGTTAGCACATGAAAACATGGATTTTTAAAATGATTATAGTTCCTCTAGTATTACCTTGAATTTAGTGCAAATGTGGCTTAAATGTAATTTGAGACTCTGAAAAGGCTTAATGAAGGCTCAAAAGGTGCAAGGGACCCCGCATAAATCCCCGGGAATATGCATGCTTTTGGCCTTCCATCTCCCATTGGTTAACACGCAAAAACGGGAATTTATGAATGATTATAATTCCCGCAAAATTAAATCAAATATTTGAAAAATGTGCCTTGAATAAAATTTAAGGCTCTGAAAATGTATAATTAAGACTCAACTAGTTGAATAGACCCCGCATAAATCCCCGGGAATATGCATGCTTTTTACCCCAAAAAAGTCTCTCCTATGCCATAGGTTTACACGTGAAAACAAGGAATTTTAGGATGATTATAATTCCCATAATTTTTATTTGAAAATATAAAAAACGTGATTTACATGAAATTTAAAGCTCTGAAAAGGTATAATTAAGGGTTGATATATGAGTCCAGTAAACCCCCCATAAATCCCCGGGAATATGCATGCTTTTGACCAAAAACGTCTCGCCTGCCATAGGTTAACACGCGAAAACAAGGAATTTTAGGGTAATTATAATTCCCTTTGTTTTTCTTTGAAAATGTAAAAAATGTGATTTACATGAAATTTAAAGCTCTGATAAGGTATAATGAGGCTTGATGAGTCCAGTAAACCCCCCATAAATCCCCGGGAATATGCATGCTTTTGGCCTTCCAGCTCCCATAGGTTAACACATGAAAACAGGGGTTTTGAAATGATTTTAATTCCCCTAGTATTTATTTGAAATTATGAAAAATGTGATTTACATGAAATTTAAAGCTCTGAAAGGGTATAATTGAGGCTCTATGAGTCCAATAAACCCCCCATAAATCCCCGGGAATATGCATGCTTTTGGCCTTCCACCTCCCATTGGTTAAGACATGAAAACAGGGGTTTTGAAATGATTTTAATTCCCCTAGTATTTATTTGAAATTATGAAAAATGTGATTTACATGAAATTTAAAGCTCTGAAAGGGTATAATTGAGGCTCTATGAGTCCAATAAACCCCCCATAAATCCCCGGGAATATGCATGCTTTTGGCCTTCCACCTCCCATTGGTTAAGACATGAAAACAGGGGTTTTGAAATGATTTTAATTCCCCTAGTATTTATTTGAAATTATGAAAAATGTGATTTACATGAAATTTAAAGCTATGGAAGGGTATAATTGAGGCTCGATGAGTCCAATAAACCCCGCACAAATCCCCGGGAATATGCATGCTTTCGACCAAAAAAAATAATTTGCCATACTACACGTACATTCCAATATTTGTTATCGATGACTTAATATGGGCGTGTACCGATCACGTGAGTCGACGACATCCAATGAGACGACCATGTAGCAGACGTACGTCCGCCCGAAAGCAAACCCAGCCTAGCCGGTTAGAAGAAACTCTAACTAAATTCCAGTTCACTATTATATTTCTAATGTACCAGGGGCAAAATTCAATGTGTTCAATTCATAAATTCGTATAATCAATGTTCTATCACCGCATTACGCCCCTTACGCCTAGCCTAATGGCTGATGTTCATGCAAGCAGCATGGAATAGCTGAGCGGAATAGGTGCATGGACATGACAGGTGTCTAGCACTATCTATGCTTGGTCTACCCCTCTGCGATCCCGATCGAGGGGGTGGCGTTGCCGGTGGCGTTGCCGATGATATGTCAGTTTGCCAAGACTTGGCTCATCAAGGTTTTTTGCTTGCTGTTCATTGTTTGCTTGTCTTTGGCACCGACAGCCCCGAGAGACCGACAATGTAGTGTGTATGTGTGTGTGTGGGGGGGGGGGGGGGGGGGGGGGCTTCTGAACCCTGTTATGGATATGAGTCTGACACTGACATTCTATGACAAGGGCGAATGCGGGATGTAGTAAAAGGGCGGGGGTGGCACAAAATTAATGCAGGGCTGGCAAAGGAGAATTGTATTTTTTCTTCTCGTCAGCTCTCCAAAAGTCAGTTGGGGGATTTTTCGCCAGCCCTCCAAAAGTTGCTAAGTGGAGGGGTGTAGGGTATCAGATTTATGAGTCCAGTTTTCCTCCACTGAATTCTCTGACAAGCAAAAAAAGTTATCAGTTCTAAAAGGGGTATACAATTTTATTTAAAAGCCTCCAAAATCCGCCACTGATCCATGCCCGGACTGTCACGTCAGTCTTGCGGGGTGGGCCTTTTTACAAGTTTTTCTCGGAAGGTTAACGACATTGTTAGCGTCTTGGGCTTCCAAACTAAATTTGGTGCTCGATCCGGGTTTTTGCACAATTTAGGCAAGAGCCCGTATATGCCAACTTGGGTTTCAAGAAGGGGGCCGCGGCCGATGCGCCCCCTCTTGATCCGCCCCTCCTATTCTGTCACGGGATGTGAAGAATATGATTGCATAGTGTTGGTTGTCGATCTCATTAAATTGAAAGATTGGGGGGAAGCAATAAGTGATCATTTTTATTTTTTATTTTCTTTTTAATTTTGTTCCAATTGCTTTATTTTTACTGTTTGTTTTTGTTGGGGGATTTTTTTTTTTTGCTCAGTGATTTTGTTTTTAATCATGTAAATCCCTTGTAATTGTTGTGATTTCTCTTGATTTCTTGGGCTTCCAAACTAAATTTGGTGCTCGATCCGGGTTTTTGCACAATTTAGGCAAGAGCCCGTATATGCCAACTTGGGTTTCAAGAAGGGGGCCGCGGCCGATGCGCCCCCTCTTGACCCGCCTCTCCTATTCTGTCACGGGATGTGAAGAATATGATTGCATAGTGTTGGTTGTCGATCTCATTAAATTGAAAGATTGGGGGGAAGCAATAAGTGATCATTTTTATTTTTTATTTTCTTTTTAATTTTGTTCCAATTGCTTTATTTTTACTGTTTGTTTTTGTTGGGGGATTTTTTTTTTTTGCTCAGTGATTTTGTTTTTAATCATGTAAATCCCTTGTAATTGTTGTGATTTCTCTTGATTTCTTGGGCTTCCAAACTAAATTTGGTGCTCGATCCGGGTTTTTGCACAATTTAGGCAAGAGCCCGTATATGCCAACTTGGGTTTCAAGAAGGGGGCCGCGGCCGATGCGCCCCCTCTTGACCCGCCTCTCCTATTCTGTCACGGGATGTGAAGAATATGATTGCATAGTGTTGGTTGTCGATCTCATTAAATTGAAAGATTGGGGGGGGGGAGCAATAAGTGATAATTTTTATTTTTTATTTTCTTTTTAATTTTGTTCCAATTGCTTTATTTTTACTGTGTGTTTTTGTTGGGGGATTTTTTTTTTGCTCAGTGATTTTGTTTTTAATCATGTAAATCCCTTGTAATTGTTGTGATTTCTGTTGATTTCCTAATAAAACACAAATAAAACAAATAAGAGATCATTATTTTTTCCTCAATTTCTATTGGAGTCATTTTTTACAGATCGGTTGTAAGAGAGAAAAGAGAGTATGAGAAAAATGAGAGGGGGAGGAGAGAGAGAAAAAGAGAGCTGTGGCAAAAGTAATGGGATATTCCTACAAAGACAGAATAGGACTGGTAATAAATAAATTATATCATCGGCTGCTATATTGTTGGTTACTAGTTAATTCAATTCAAAACACGGAGGCCATCCCCCTTTTCGTACAATCGGTAAAGGCCCTATTGCGTTGGTGATGGCTTCGGAGCAAGCCCCTATACTGTTTTCTTCGCCTGTCGTCTCACATTTCTACAGCAGAATATTTCTACAGCAGAATATTACAAATAACTTACCGTCAGTTGGTTATATTGGTGGCGTATCCAGGAATGCAGGGAGAGGGGGGAGGCTCACGCGGACGAACCAAAAAATCATCAGATGCATTCTATTTTGAATTTTAGGACAAGCAAGGACAAAAATTATCACAGTTTTCAGATTCTTTCTGTGCGGGGGGGGGGGGGGGGTACACATTTCCTTTCGTTCGATGTGTAAGTAAGATATGTCAGATTTGGTTTTGGCTTTCACATAGGGGCACGTACATTCCCGGATATACAATCTTGGATACGCCACTCTTAATTTAATCTTTATAATTATATAAGGAATTGCTCGCACGCAAGCTCATTTTATTAAAGCCTTTTCTGTCTTGAATTTTAAAAGAATAAGGCTAATAAAATTACATTGCAGGTCTATAATCCCTATAATTTCCATAAATCATATCAAATGAAATATTCTGATTTAATCGATGCGCCCCCTCTTGATCCGCCCCTCCTATTCTGTCACGGGATGTGAAGAATATGATTGCATAGTGTTGGTTGTCGATCTCATTAAATTGAAAGATTGGGGGGGGGGGAGCAATAAGTGATAATTTTTATTTTTTATTTTCTTTTTAATTTTGTTCCAATTGCTTTATTTTTACTGTGTGTTTTTGTTGGGGGATTTTTTTTTTTGCTCAGTGATTTTGTTTTTAATCATGTAAATCCCTTGTAATTGTTGTGATTTCTGTTGATTTCCTAATAAAAACACAAATAAAACAAATAAGAGATCATTATTTTTTCCTCAATTTCTATTGGAGTCATTTTTTACAGATCGGTTGTAAGAGAGAAAAGAGAGTATGAGAAAAATGAGAGGGGGAGGAGAGAGAGAAAAAGAGAGCTGTGGCAAAAGTAATGGGATATTCCTACAAAGACAGAATAGGACTGGTAATAAATAAATTATATCATCGGCTGCTATATTGTTGGTTACTAGTTAATTCAATTCAAAACACGGAGGCCATCCCCCTTTTCGTACAATCGGTAAAGGCCCTATTGCGTTGGTGATGGCTTCGGAGCAAGCCCCTATACTGTTTTCTTCGCCTGTCGTCTCACATTTCTACAGCAGAATATTTCTACAGCAGAATATTACAAATAACTTACCGTCAGTTGGTTATATTGGTGGCGTATCCAGGAATGCAGGGAGAGGGGGGAGGCTCACGCGGACGAACCAAAAAATCATCAGATGCATTCTATTTTGAATTTTAGGACAAGCAAGGACAAAAATTATCACAGTTTTCAGATTCTTTCTGTGCGGGGGGGGGGGGGGGGGGGGGGTACACATTTCCTTTCGTTCGATGTGTAAGTAAGATGTGTCAGATTTGGTTTTGGCTTTCACATAGGGGCACGTACATTCCCGGATATACAATCTTGGATGCGCCACTCTTAATTTAATCTTTATATTTATATAAGGAATTGCTCGCACGCAAGCTCATTTTATTAAAGCCTTTTCTGTCTTGAATTTTAAAAGAATAAGGCTAATAAAATTACATTGCAGGTCTATAATCCCTATAATTTCCATAAATCATATCAAATGAAATATTCTGATTTAATCGAAAAATAAAGATAGCACATTATTATTTTTAAATAACTTTTCTCGACATTCCCGTCAGATATCGCAGTGTTTGCTCATATAGAGCTTAATATCATGGAACATGTTTGGACCCCCCCCCCCCATCATCACATAAATATTAATATAAATTTCATAGCAAATAAACATCTAGTCCGAGGCCCCCCTCCGAACTCTCTCCCTCTCCTCCCTGGTGCAGTTAGAGTTGATTCCTATCTGTTTTGGGACATAAGTTTGTATTTGAAGGGACAATATCAAGATTATGCCCTTTAGTTACGGCTTTACCAAAAGGCAAAAGCGCTGTCCAGAAAAAGAAGAAAGAAATAAAGAAAATAAAAAAATGCAAACATTTTGATTAAGACTATAACATTTCCCTCTGGGCCGATCGACATGTACCACAATATATACGCGTGCTTTATTTCGGCACTGAGCACTCTTCGTATTTAAACTCTTTGACTTTAGCCTTTGTTCTTTTGCCTCTCTTTTTATACCAATATTCACTCTATATTCCAGTTTAGAGCTGTTAATACATAATAATTATTACCATTTATGTCAAGATCGAAGAAGTATCTCATACTTTTGTAACAGTATGTTCACTGTGTGAATCTTGACATGACAAGTAGATTTTTTTGGTGTCCATTAGGCTGATCAAACGAAGGTTGATCGTGCCTTCAACTAAGCTTAATTCAGAACATTTATATATACATGTAGATGATAGGGCTTGTCTCGAATGGGTGGGTTGCCCCGGTTATCTCGAATGGACGCGTTCCCAGCGAGAAGTTCAATGAACGCGCCACTTCGAGACAACCGGGGGCTTTCCTCGAATGGGTGTGTCGAGTAGACTTTTGTAACAGACGTTTTAGAAATTTTTGAAAATGTACTCTTGCTGGTTTTGTCATTTTTCTTTTGTCTAAGATGTAGAAAATATAATAAAACAGTATTTAAAAAAGCTTTTGACAAGTAAATCATTATTTGTGCAAAATAAATAGGAGAATTGAATAATTATGCATTAAAACACACGGGGACGAAAGGGCAAGTGCCGTAGCTATGATTTTTTATTTATTTTTTTAAATTTTTTTTTGGCGTGACCTGTTAAATATTGTGAAATTGTGTTACAGACATGTGCTGACATAAGCACATAAGGGGCTTGTCTCGAACGGGTGTGCCCGTTCCCGCTCCCATCCCGCTCCCATCCCGCTCCCGCAACCCCACCTCCCCATACAAGGTGTAGGGTGTAGGCCTATGCTCGTACCTCCTTTTCAAAAGCGACCCCCTAACCCGGAGAAGTTGGAATTTGTTTTACCCCCCTATCCCGGGGAATTTTCTGAGATATTGGACCCCTTATCCAGGCAATTTAGGAAATTACCCCCCCCCCCCCCCCCTCCAGCGATGCAGCGGGGAAATGTGGAATTGTCATAGTCTCAAGACAAGTCGTTACGTGTTATTTAAATTCATTGCAAAAATTAATAACGATCGATCGCTATGAATCAAGCTCTAATAGCGTTTGATTGAAGGGGGGGGGGGGGGGGGGGGCTTTGTGTTACGGATTTTAGCGATTGATTGCCATTAGCGCTTGATCGGAGTTTAGCGATTAATCGCTAAACAATCTTTATGTTACGGGGCCCAGGTCACGCCAAACAAAAAAATAATAATAAATAAATAAATACAAAAATCCTAGCTACGCCACTTGCCCTTTCGTCCCCGTGTTTTTTAATGCATAATTATTCAGTTCTCCTATTTATTTTGCACAAATAATGATTTCCTTGTCAAAAACTTTTTTTAGATACTGTTTTATTATATTTTCTACATCTTAGACAAAAGAAAAACGAAAAAACCAGCAAGAGTACATTTTTCAGAAATGTCTAAAACGTCTGTTACAAAAGTCTACTCAACACACCCATTCGAGGAAAGCCCCCCCCCCCCCGGTTGTCTCGAAGTGGCGCGTTCATTGAACTTCTCGCTGGGAACGCGTCCATTCGAGATAACCGGGGGGGGGGGGGGCTTGTCTCGAAAGGGTGTGCCCGTTCCCGCTCCCATCCCGCTCCCGCAACCTACCCATTCGAGACAGCCGATCTATAGTGAGTTGGAACGTGAATACCAATAATACCTGTTATACAGTATTAATGGTGAACCTGCATTGTGTGCATTCTTTTTATCTTGTGTAACCTTTGCATTGTCATTGACAGTGTTTTGTATGATTATGAAGTGTGCATTTTTTTTTTCTTTGCCAATGCTTTGTAGGAAAATTGGTATAATGTGCAGATTTTAAGACTTCAGGTTTTTGTCGTGCCTTGGAAATGATATTTGGTCTAAAATAATTCTTAATAAGAAGTTGTGGTCCTTTTTTAGAATTAGCTACAATCATTAAGTTTAACAGAATAGTGTTATACTATAACTAGAATTCTATTCTTATTGTTTGTTTTATTTGTTTTATGATGTTATGATATGGTTAAATAATGCAATCGATGGGGTTGTGTATATTTACCCGATAACCGACTCCGAAACCTTTCATTTAATCAAAGTGAATTTCATGTGTTTTCAGTGCAGCACACAACAAGTCAGAGACGAGTCTAGATTCGTTCCGTTTTTTATATTTTATTCCCTAACGCTCCTCTTTCTCTACACGCATATCCCACGCAGAGAGCGACCAGGCCACGCGGAGCCGGGGGTGCTGGGGCTGCTGTAGCACCCCAAATTTTTTTTGAGGCGGCTGCCCGGCACCCGTAAAGCTGAGGATGCTGGGGTGCTGTAGGGGGTACTGGGGGTGCGGTAGCTAAAAAGTAGTTATAAAGAGATCCCGAAAGGCTGAGGGCCTTTTTTTATGCTTGTCAAAGATTTTTGGACTTGAAAAGAGACCTCAAAATGTACCTTTTCCCCCCCTTTTTTTTTCTTTTTGTGCTTGTCAGAGAGTTTTTGGACTTAAAAGAGACCCTAAAAGGCTGAGCACCTTTATCTTTTTGCTCACAGCACCCCAGTATCAAAATCGTTCCAAGGTTTCACAAAATTTCACCCCGTTTGCGAGGGTCGAATGACAGGACTATCTCGGTTTTAGCGTTGGGGGTGTATTGTTTTCTCAACGGATCGCGGTCGTGCGCGAACAGTCCAGGGTAGCGTTTCATCAAGTGTCTTGTCAGTGATTTTTACTGACAAATATGCTCTCAGCCAATCAGATGCAAGGATTTCGGTAGCTTATAACAATTGGTAAAAATCACTGACAAAACGCTTGATGATTGGCTTGTCTTGAGATAGGTGTGATTCAGTCGTTTTGTTAAGCTACACACAGTGCATTTAGTCGCTTTGTTTAATAATTACCGCACTACTCTCAGGCAATGGTATAGTGTAGTGTGTGCATGTTTATGTTGACCACGTAGCTGCTAGTGCCTACACTAGACATGGAGTAGGCCCTACATGTATTGAGTCTGCAGATTATGTTATGAAAATCGAGTGTGTAAATTTCAGCCTGATCGAAGGGCGGGAGTTGAAATGATAGTATCATCAGAAGAAAAAAGAGAGAGAGAGCTAGGACTTTGACATCATAAATTGGAAATGGTAGCCAAGTCTGACATCACTGATATTTCGAAATGAGTCCGATGGTAACATTCCAAAATAATGAAAAGAATAAAATCAGTCATTTCTTATCTTTACCTTATCCTCTTCTTCTTTCAAAATATATCTGATATTCTACATTATTTCTCTTGTGGAATAATCTCTTTTTGAGTCGCTATCTTCATCTGCTCTCCTGAGCCCCCATCCCGGCCCTTGCTTGCCTTGATTTCAATCCCGTAATATCCACATGATTGATGGTCTGATTATGATGACCTCCTCCCATCTCTCTTTCTCTCATCTTTCCTTCACATCTTTCCTTCTCGATCTCACTTTCCACTTCCCACTATCCCTTAGTCTTTCTTTATCAAATCTTCCCTCGTTCTCTCTGACTCTGTCTCTCTCTCCATCGCCCATGCACTCTCTAATTCTCTCGAGGAAACATTTTACCCTCCCCGTTCTTCTATATGGAAAAAAACAAAATCATTTGATCTCCCCGCCAGCTCACATGACTTGCTTATAAATACAATGTAACTTCTGGGACAAGAACAAAATGCCGACATTTTGACACCATAGCCTTGACCCAGAGTGACTTTAACGACCTCCCAGTCACCTAGCTCTAGCTCTGGTTGTTAATCGTACAACATGACTGGATGCATGCTGCGTGTGTATATAATATATACTGTGTGTAGCTATATAGCTGTGCTGTAAACTGTGCATGTGCTTGACTCGACTCACTGTACTCTGCATTTTAACAAAATGACTGAATCACACCTATCTCAAAGAGTTTTTAAGCCAATCAGGAGCGTCGATTTTCCTCTAGTGGCTTTCCCATCCTCCGAAAAAAATATCGCTTCCCCCGGAGCGCCGCCTCTGCCATGCCCTACACGTTGATGGCGTGTGACACTGGCACAAATTTTTTTAGTCCTTTTTGTTTTCGGGAAAAGTGGGGTTATCACAGTCTAGTCTGTGCATACTGTACTGCACAGCGCGCTTTTGCTAAACAGTCGGGTAACGTCGCGTCGCGTTGGTAGAAATTTTCGAACATTTTTCAGGAAGGTGTCTTCAAGGGGACAAATTGAAAAAGAGTCCATCTCAGTATGATTTTTCCCGTTTTCAGGCTAAAAACGACAAACAAGGGAATAAAGAAAACAATGGAAGGATAATGCAAAGAAAAACATGAACTATAAAGAGAGAATAGAAGGGTAGGAGGGATGGAAGAAAATATGATGAAAGGAAACAAAGAATACAACAAAAGGAAAGTTGGAAAGTAAAAATAAGTGGATAAAAACAAAGAATAACATAAAGAAAGATAGAGACATAAATGATAGAAGGATAAAGATATTAAGAGTAACATAAGGAAAGATAGAAGAGAAGATGATAATTTGAATAAAGGAATAACATAACGAAAGAAAAGATGAAAGGAAAACAAAATGATAGCATAAAAGCAAAGAATGTTTTAAGGAAAGTAAGTAAAGATGGGAAGCAGAAAATGATTTTAAAAAGAATAATATGAAAGATAGAGAGAGAAATGATAGGATAAAAAAAGTTTAACTTATATAAAGAAAGACAGAGAGAGAAATGATACAAGGATAAAGATTAACGTGAGGAAGGTAGGGGAGAAAATGATAACGGGAAACAAAGAATATCATAACGAGAGGAAGGATGGAAAGATAATTGATAGAAGGATAAAAGCAAGAAATGACAAAGCGAGAGATAGAGAGAAAAATGATAAAAAGATGAATATAAACATGAAGAAAGGTGGAAGAGAAGATGATAAAAGGGAACAAAGAATAACAAAGTGAAGATGGAAAGCAATAAAAAAGAGGATAAAAAGAATAAATATAAACAGTAACATTATGAAAGATGGAAAACAAAATGATAAAAGCAATAAAATAATAACGTAATGAAAGGAAAGGTGGAAAGAAAATTAATAAAAGGATTAAAAATAACTGAATTAGTAATTACGCGATGCTTACTATATGTCCCCGTCAGAAGTGTAGATCTGTGGAATGGCTGTTAATTTATGTAATTTCTGATAGAACCTTGAAGATAAATGTGAGAAATGAATTATCAAATTAATGTTTTATGATTATAAATGCATTTTCTATTGATTTTGAATAAATTACAATAAATTTGCATAATTAATGAATTTCAAAATTCTGTGTAGAGGTTTGACAGCCCCTACCCAGCCCTATCAGATAAAACAATCAGATTCAAAATACGGTGTGAAATAGAGAAGTAGCATTTTTGGTCGATTTTGAATAAATTTGCATAAATTTGCATAATTGATGAATTTCATGACTTTGTGTAGAAGTTTTGGAAGCCCCCACTCAGCCCTATCAGATAAAACAACCAGAATCAAAATCGGCCAAGAAATGACGGAGAAGTAGCACTACTTTTTGAGCACACACGGACGGACGGACGGGACGGACACACACACGCACACACGAACGGAGTTCGTTTCATAGTCCCCTCGCGAACTTCGTTCGGCGGGGACAAAAAAGAATAACACTACGAAAGATAGACTAAGGAATGATAGATGGATGAATATAAAGAGTAACATAAAAGATGGAAGAACAGATAAAAGGAATCACAGAATAACATAACGAAAGTAAAGATGGAAAGCAAAAAAAAAGTATCATTGGGAAAGAGGGAAGACAAGATGATACAAGGGATCAAATAATAACATAATGAAAGGAAAGGTGGAAAGAAACAACTTATAGGATAAAAAAAATTGCAGAAATCATCATAATTAATGTTTGAGACAGAGTTCCAAAATCCTGTGTAGAATTTCTATGTATATCACTTAGCTCTACTGGATAAAACAAACAAAATTTAAAGAAATGAAATGAAGGAGAAAAGGCTTTTTTCGGGGGGGATTTGTACTAAAAAATTATCATAGTTAATATAAAGCAAACAAAATCAGATCAGAGAAAAGACAAATATATGATAGAAGGATAAAGATTTAGAAATAGAGCTACATCCGCACACAGATTGGACGCTCATCATTCAACAAAACAAAATACAAAACAAGAAAAAGAATACAAAGAAAGTTTTCTTTTTGTCTATAATTGTTTAACATTTTAACTCTTGTTAAATACCTCAGGATAAAATATGAAGATACATAAGCAGCTTGTGGCACACAGGCAAGAGAGACAAGTATGGCAGTAACTAGTTTTGGTAACTTCCTAATACACATATTGTACATCGACTGGACTCGACTCGGCTACTTCATGGACTGCAGAATAAGTTCAATATCGAAGGAAATGTTGGAGTTGTCACTGCCACAAAACTTACAGGGGAAACAATTGAAGCAACTGAGTTGAAGCATGAAAATCAGAGAAGCAGAATGGTACGAGTTTAAAAACAAGTCAAACAAAAAAGAAAGTTATGAATGTCTGAAAGTTAAGATTACCAATGTAGGGAATATCCTCTTGACATTGTCACACATGGTGAATCCCACCATCTGGTGTGTATAAATACACACACACACCCATACACGCATACATATATATATATATGAATAAAATAGGCCAAGACTTTCTTGACCATTGATTTACTTGATATATCTAACCAAGACGGCCTGTCATGTTGGGCTTTTGCTAAACGGGAAAAATCATACTGAGATGGACTCTTTTTGAATTTGTCCCCTTGAAGACACCTTCCTGAAAAATGTTCGAAAATTTCTACCAACGCGACGCGACGTTACCCGACTGTTTAGCAAAAGGTACCGCACAGCGCGTGTGAATAGTATAGTAGTTGGCTTGCGTGTGATAGGTTTTGTATGGGTCTCACATTAAAAAACAATAGGAAACGGCCAGAATTAATCTGGACGTACTAGTGTGTGATTGGGTTTTTACAGACGTGTATCAATCAGATATGATTATTTACGTCTGGGGACCGACCTTTAACGTTACCATCCGAGAGACGTGACTCAGTCTCGACCCTGCTCCGCTGAATCAGTTTATATAACTTCCACTGTTAGCTGGATAACAGGCACACGCCACAACGTCTAGCTAGGTGACACAACGTTTTATACTTCATGTGCGGACGTGCAGCAGCCAACCATTGTCTAAATAACGAGTCCTGTGTTGTAGATTGTAGCCTACTAGGCCTAGGAACAACATTGCTTTAATAGAAAGTAGGAGAAAGGTTATTTGTAAACCAGTAAACATGCTCGGGATTTCAGCAAATATTGATCCTTTTCGGAATGGAATTCTAAAACAGTCAGTCAGCTACTAAAGATGTTGTCCTACACATGCACTGTACTGATGTAGGCCTACTGGTGAATATAATTTGGTGAATTACCAGTATCGATCGAGTGTAGTTATAGTGATCAATATCCACGGATTGTGTGACTTAAGTAGGGAAGTCTGTGAGAAGGTGGTTTGATCGCGAGGCTTTGAGCATGCATGCAAGGCAGCGGGCTAGCACTAGAAATATCTTAAGAGTTTGGTCAGTCATAATAGGGATTTTGCAGCCTGGTATGTGGAAAGTATATGTAGCAACTCTGGCCAATATACTTTGATAGGGAACAAATCGGGTCCGATCTACGACACGTTTCGAAACCATAATTTTTGTTGTTGAGCTCCAAGAGTGTGCTAATTAATGACGTACTTTTGCGCGTACCGGCATATTTCAAGTGTTAATTGTTAGAGGTCATGTTCTATAGGGCTCGGTTCCCAACATCAAGCATCTAATACGAAATTTTAAACAAAAATAAAGATGGATGGCGGCTGGGGCTGGTGTGTTCTCTTTGCTACTTTCACAAATCAGCTACTCTACGCAGGAGCCGTTCCTCTAGTAGGAATCTACTTGGTAGAATGGCAAGAATACTTTGGAGTCGGGGCCGGTGCTGTTTCTGTTATTGCCACTGAACTGACAATGGGAATACAGATTACAGGTGAGATCCTTTTTGCAAGTAGATTTGGATTTTGTGATACTGTAACTGTCACGATACATACGGTACAAAGAATACGGAAATTCGTTTCAAAATAGGGAAGGGGGGGGGGGGGGGGATACCAGGGCCCCGCGCCTTATGAAGTGCTGTGAATGATTCCAACTGAACGCAAACTACCTGATATCAATCGCAACTGTGTAGACAGGAGATTGTAAATTTGTGATTGATTTGAGGACTTGATATTGATTCCAGTCAGCGACAGGAGAATGAAACCCTGGAAAAAATCAATTGCAATGAAAGAGAGGATAGAGAAAAACAATGTTAAAAGAGTTCCATCAAAATCGGTTACGAAATGAGAAAGTATAAAAGTTTGAAAAGTCTCAATTTACTTCCTATGGCGATGTTGCTTCAAAGCGACAGTACAAGTTTAGTAGTACAACTCTCCATATGTTTTGTACACAAAATTTCATTTTCCCATGCATTATCTAGCTCTCAAGGTGCAGCTTGTCTCCTTGGCTCAAGATATATCGTGGGAAATTTATTTGACACAACATTATGTTGAGTTCAAAAAGAGATAATGGAAAATATGAAATTTTGTGTACAAAACTATGATCTTGATGATTCAATTTGACAACAAATTGATGCATCCTGTGTGAAGGATTTAACGCGAAAATTTTGTTTTTATTATACTGGATGGCGGCCATTTTGGATTTCGTATTTCACACGAGTACGTACCTCTCAAAAATCACTCGATAGTAGGCACACAGAGTGCTCATGCCAAATTTAGTGCTTTTGTTGGCTCTGTCGCGAAAATTTCCCTACTCCACCCCACTGTAACACTGACAAAATCAGAGAGAGAGAGAGAGAGAGAGAGAGGGGGGGGGGGGGGGCTACTCGAGATGAGGGAGAAGAGAGCGTGTGGGATTGTGGGCGTATGCGATATAGTAGGCCTACATGTATGTGTCTTGTTGTGAAATAAAGAAAGCAAAATAGAGAAAGGTATGGGTTGGGTTAAGATAAAGTGAAGGAGGTGTGTAGATGGATGGAGAGGAAAGAGATTAGAGCATCACAATGATCACATAACAATAAAGCATTTATAATGGGTCATGGTTTCCGGATAAATTTCACATGATCTCCATGTACCATATGACGGCGTTCTCATTCAACTTTGTTCAGTCAGTCTTCCCTAAAGGAACGAGTAAGTACTAACAAGTTTGTAATGGCTAATTTCGACTTCCAATTGCTATTCACCTTCCTCACGACCGCACACTTGCAAAACAAGGTAATAAATAAGGAAGTGTGGGAAAGTGGTACGTGTTTTGAAATGGATGAAAAAGCCACTTTATAGGCCTGACATATTCAAACAGAACAAAGAAAGTGGCAGACATTTAGTTAGAATTTAGGCAAAAATCAAATAGATTTTTTTTTAGAATGCTACAAATTGACGCATTCACAAATATTCTGCATTGAGAGGGACACGATAATGTTCAGATTATGCCAGTATATGTCATAAATTACAGTATATTACCAGGACATTTTTTATTGTTGATTAGAGCTCTTTGGCATGACATTGACGTGTGTGTATACCCGCATACTATAAGTGCTATTGGGTGCTCATGTTAAATAAGTAGTCTTGGTCAACTTGAAGCATTCACAAGTATGCAGAATTTTAAAGAAAGAAGGAACTCTGCATTGAGAGGGACACGAAAATGTTCAGATTGTGCCGGTAGGCTATATGTCATAAATTACACTATTTTGATGGTTCTAAGGCTGCAATCGGGGGGGGGGGGGGGGGGGAGGGGGGGGGGGGGGTACAGATATATTGAATAAATTCATAACGCTTATTTCTGGACCCATGATTTACAATTTCTTTTTCTTATTGATTGATTACAAAGACCTGAACGTACGAAAGAAATAATGAAACTCTTTTTGTTTTGTTTTGGGGTTTACTCCTTTTTTATATACACATGTCGTAGAAACCATCACCAGGACATTTGTTTTTTATTGTTGATTATGAGCTCTTTAGCATGCCATTGACGTGTGTATACCCGCATAATGCTATACTAGTAAGTGCAATTGGGTGCTCATGTTAAATAAGTAGGGCTTTTGGTCAACTTGAAGCATTCACAAATATGCGGAATTTTAAAGACAGAAGGAACCCTGCATTGAGAGGGATACGATAATACGATAATACGATAATATTCAGATTGTGTAATATAATTATGTCATAAATAACACTATTTTGATTGTTCTAAAGCTGCAATCAGGTTCCTTCTTTTCCCCTTTTATTTGGAGGAGTCGGGGGTTCGGATATATTGAATAAATTCATAACGCCTATTACTAGACCATTTATTTACTTTTTCTTCTCCAGCCCTCTTTTCGGGGGCATTATGCCAACGGTTCGGATGTCGTCTTGTGACGATGTTTGGTGGGGTCATTGGGATGATTTCTACCTTCTTAGCTTCGTTCTCAACGCAACTCTGGCATCTCCACGTTTTGAGCACCATCGCAGGTAAGTCTTGACAAGATCTCTCTTTTTTTTACATATCGGTCTCGCAGATCTTCTGACAATTTTTATGATGGTTCACGTGACTGACAATGTCGAACTTGTGGGCTGACGGTTTTGTGGGACGCCGGTCAAGTTGCATGTCCCCGGCATTTTATGTTTCAAGTTTTAAGTTCCAATTCATTTATTTTACACATAACAATAAATATATAATTAAGCATAAGTGTGTTGGGTTGTGTCAGTCGCTTAGTATCAACTTGCACTCTTGTTATTGATTTATACAATTATTATTCCAAGCCAAATAGGGCATGAACCCCCAAATTTCAATCTGTCTGATCATATCAAATTTGGTGTCAAATTAATCGTAAATATCAAAATTTTGATATTTTCTCACTTATGAATACTCAACATTCGCGTAAATGATTAACATAATCTTTAAATCAATAATTTATACCAATTATGATAAATTGTAAAGGAAGAGTAAATGATTAGTTTGATGAAATACACTTCATACGCAAAGTTTAAGTAACATAGTAACCAAGAGTAGCATTAGTTTCAGTTCTGCATAATCTCTCTTACTTACTTTTAGTAGGTAACTATGGCAACCAATTTTATCATCATTTAGCACCTCAAGTGGTACCCTTCACAATGAAACATAAAACAGCTCAACACATCTCATAACTTATTTTTTACAGGCCTTCAAACTTTCAAAATTTGTCAAATGTCCGTCCGTAACTAACCGATCAGGCTGCTTACCAGAAGCATTTTACAAATTTGAATACTCTTTTCAATATCTAATTATTAACAAAAATATGAATTTGTGAATAAAATTTGAATAAATTATAGCAGATTAATAAACATTAATATAGTTACTTCTAACACAGATATCTTAGGTCATCAAAAATCATGAAATAGTTTGCTCAGTCTGGGTTTCAAACCATGTTTTTACTACTTATTTACATAATATGAATTTTATAGACTATTTCCCATTGACTTTCAGAAAGGTTCACTCCTTAACGGTCATTCCGTAACGCTGCTTCATTTCATATTTTGCATCATAGTTGAAATATTTTCAAACAGATTTTCAGGAACACATTGTGTCATATCAAACAAAGCTAACATACTACAGAATGCCACAGCAATCTTGAAAACCGGATGCATAATTATTCAAAGTTCAGAGTTTGAGCAATGTTTATTCTGGTTGAAAAGTCATGTCCCTTTTGTGTCATTCCATAACGAAGCAATATAATAGTTAATATTTCCTAAATTTGATGAATGGTTGACATGAAACTCAACAGTTGTGAAAGTACCTCGTATTGGTTTATGTATTGCACTATCACTTTGAAAATATTCATTATGTTGTTCATAATATTCTTCTTTCAAACTTGAAAATATTTTGTGAATGTCATTCCGTAACGCTTGGAATTGCCCTTCATTGAAACCATTTCACGATTATAATGTAGACATTTGAACGAAATCATCTTATTTCCCCTTTTTGATTGTTTCCACTTTCGAACTGTCACAGGTATGGGGTACGGCATAGCCTACTTTCCGAGTGCAGTTGTAATACGTTTTTACTTCAAGAAACGTCTTGGTTTTGCTAATGGGTTAACATACGCTGGTATTGGTGCTGGATTTTTTGTCATGGCTCCTCTGCTAGAGACACTATGTTCAGCGTACGGATGGAAAAGTGCAATGATGATCCATGCTGCCATCAATGCGAATTTCCTGGTTTGTGGAATGATCTTGCGGCGGACAAAGATGGAGCAGAAGATCATGAACGGTTATAGGTCGAAACCCTCGACAACAATTCCTCAAGAGGCCGATTCCGATGGCCCACCTTCTCAGTCGGTCTGCACCCGGATCTTACGAAATGTAGATGATGCCTTTGCCATCTCAAAGCTCGTGAAGAATCCTTGTTTCGTTGCCTTGTCCCTGGTGTCCATACTTTCTTTCAGCAGCCATATATCGGTGCTAATCTTCACAGCACCAAAGCTGGTCCGCGACCTTGGCTTTAAGAAAACGACGGCGAGCTTGGTGATGTCGGTGTACGGAATTTGCAGCCTTATAGCCAGAGTTCTTCACGGGTTCCTTCTGGACTTCAAGTTGATTACCGTCACCAACCTGTACCTTGTGGCTCTTGTTCTATCAGGAATTCAACCAATGATCAACCCGCTTGTCACCTCAACCGCGGGCCAGTTTGCTTTGATAGTCGTCTACGGTATCGGAGCGGGAATCATGATACCGACGACGGTACTCGTCTGCAGACAGTACGTCCCAATTGACATTGTCTCAAGTGCCATAGGATTAGTCATTGCAGTGGGAGGATTGGGAAACCTACTTGGCACACAACTAATGGGTAAGTAGGCCTACTCTTTATCCAAAATTTCCTAACCTCTATAGTCAAAACCAGCAGAGACCATGTCCCGTAAGTTATGTTCTGGTATAATGTGTAACAGTTTGTGTAGAAAAGGTAGCGAAATATGGTTTAGTAATATAAACTTACACTAAATGCTAGTTGCTTCCTCATAATTGATGAAAATATCTCATCAATCTTTAGTCTTTCCTGTGGAGTTTGGATTTAAGTAGGAAAGTTTTAAGTTCCCTATAAAGTAGTGGTCATGCGAAGAGCTTCAGAAAGGGCTTCACAAAATATAGCCTGAAACTCTTAATTGGAATCTCATCAGTTGATAATGATGACGGTCACCAGTGGGTTTACGTTCTTTATGGAGATATTTCGAATCTGAAACGACAAAGTAAAAAGAAGAAGAATTTTTGTAAGGAAACTGAGTTCTGGTTATTAGATTACACTGTGAAAAAACTGTCTCAAAGCAATTGGGAAAGGTTGATCATGTCTACATAAGAATTGGGGTATACTGCGAGGTTTAGGAATCACCAATACGATATTGAAATTGACGCACTCTCGCTGAAAAGCAAATGCACTGCCCACAGAAATGGGTATATGGGACCGCACACATGCATGTGACATGAATGTTCTGCCCGAACACCTCAGCTTTTACTTGTCATATTTCGAATATGAGGGCATTTGAAGAGCCATCCTTTTCAGGGGACATTTCTACTATGATCTTCTTCCAAAATAACACAAAAGGAATGATAATTAAAGCTCGCAAATTATTTTTCACCTTCTCAACCTTGTCTTTAAAATTGACAATCAAATTGTAATTCGACAGCTATAGAGTGGAAATATTGTGAAGCCACTGTGGCTTTCAGATGTAAATGTCACGATGCCTCGAAAAATACTTGATTTGTATATCATTATTTTGTTCATTAACCTTCATTGTTCTGATCATTACAGGGCAGCTATGCGATGCCACAGGTTCTTACAACATACCGTTCTACGCCAGTGGTGCTTTCTTCTGGATATCAGCCATATTGATGACATTGGTAACGAAATGTATACGATTCGGAGGCAACAACAAGGATCTTTCTGGAGCAGACCCGTCGTCTGACCAAGATGTCGTAAAGGATAGGTCTAGGGCTACCGAGAAGTTGGACTATCATCCCGTTCCGCACGTCGATGATGTCCGACCCGTCATCGAAGAAGATTCACAGGTGTAATGTCCGTTGCACATAAGGCATCATTTTGATGTCGTAGGATTGGAAAGGTCATTGACGGCCATGACCGAGCCAGTTAAATCGTACAAAAAGTGAATGAAATTATTTATGAACGGTGCAAACATCGTCTTTAATTACTGCCACTGATGCATTAATTGGCTTCATACGTTTGCTTAGTTTTTAGGTAACGACGCAGTTGAAAGGACTCCTCGTCTGCAACTAGCATTCACACACGAGATATCTCAAGGGAGTCTATTTCTTGCCGTGTCCCTATTCACAGCCACTACATGAGAAGAGCTTTCATAGACGGTTTGAAAGTCTTTCAGATCTTCACTGGGCAGTGCTCCGGCAAAAAGGGAGCAGAGTAGATGTTCCATATTTTCCTCTATTTTTTTTAATTATTTATTTTTATTATTTATTTTATGTTATTATTATTAGTATTTACCCATTTATTCATTTATTTATAAAAGGGGAATTAGACCGAAGGTTAAAAAAAAGGAACGTGTGTCTTGTGGACCTTCTGGCTATGACGTGTTGGAAGTTTTTCGAAAACGAAGGTGCAGAAGACTGAAGGTTCACAGCCAAATTGATCAATCTCATGGACTTTTTGTCTACTCGGACTGCACCCTTCTGGGTCGCCTCACCACAGTCACATTCGGAAGGTCCATCCAATAGCAATGCAATGTTTTATCCCCACTCGAGAACCTTGTAACATCTTTATGGTTAAGACCAGTGCCAATTGGCAATCTCCCATGAAACACAATGCTTGAAATATATTGAATACATTGAGTACATCTTAACTATAATTATTAGAATGCTATGTTGCTAAGTTACTGAAGCACAGACAAATTGAGATTGTGCAGAACGGTCCCAAGTTATATACATGAACATCTGGCCGAACAGAACTCTGCTTACTTGGATATGGATAATGGACTGAACATTAAATTGCAGTAATTACAACCTTTGCAAACGAAATATAGTTAGAAATCCACTTAACCTCAGTGGCTAAAATATTGATGTTGACATTGTAAAATAACGCCTGTTTATTGAGCAAACACGAAAGAGTCTGAATTCAATTCTCGGAACATACGGCAGCCTCTCTATGGTCCGACGTGCCATTTGGCCTACGTCCTATCATATAGACAATTGGGACGTTTGTAGTTTTTACTATTGCTCCTTAGAGCCTTTAGAGGTTATAGGATTAGGTTAGGGGCCTATTGATACATTCCTAAATCTGCAGGGTTGTTTAATTTTTCGTTGTTGTGTGGTTATTTTATTTTAACCATGTTCGGAGTCACAAAGCCATGTAGTGGATGTAACTTACAATACAATAAGTCGTATCCTCTGGTCAAAACGACCCTTTAAAGAATTGGTTTGCAGAACGCCCACAGAGATTGGTTCATTTAGATCAAAACATTCCAGTATAGGCCTACTGTACGTGATTTGTTTTATAGGAACATAGGTATAATTGGCAGATTTTTAGACTACAGGTTTTCACTTGAAAATGATATTTGGCCTTAAACAATTCTTACTAAAAATTTGTGGTCTTTTTTTTTAAAGAATAAGCTAGAATCATTAAGTTTAACAGAATAATATTATACTCTAACTATAATTCTATACTGTTTAATTTGTTTTATCATGTTTATTATGTTATGATATGGTTAAATAACGGTACGTCCCTTAATCGATGGGGTTGTGTATTTATCCAATAACCGACTCCGAAACCTTTCATTTAGTCTACGCGAATGTCATGTGTTTTCACTGTAGAACACTACATGTACGTGTATTGCCTTTTGTATGAATGCTAATATATCTTCTTGATAACAAGAATGATAGCGAGACAGGGGATTTACAACAAACGTAATACAAACGTTATATTGTGTGCAATCCCTAACAGGGTAATCCCCGTTATAGCCCTATGTAAACAGTGGAACCTAGCTCGTTATAAAGAAAACTGATATAACAAACTTACATTATAACAAGGTTATTTTGCCGGTCCCATTTCATTGTATTCTATTGGGGTTTGTTTAGCCCAGATACAACAAGGTTTCGATATAAAGAGGTAATTTCCTTGGTCCCAAGGAGTTTGTTCTAACATGTTTCCATTGTACAATACAGTTGCGTATATTATTATGAACGTTGTTTTGGTGGATGGCGAGTGCATAATGCATGGACTCTGGAAGATCTTTTGTTCCCGAATCAATGATCGAATGAATAGAAATCAGTCAAACGGAAAGAAATAACACCGAGAGGAAGAGGATAATGAGACAGAGGTTGACTGGGCGTATGCGCGCGTGTGTAAGAGATAGAGGGGAGTGGCATATGTAAAGGAGGAGAGAGAGGGATAGACATATAAAGAGAGAGAGAGAGAGGGGAGGGGAGGGGAGGGGAATATGTGAAGGAGGAGAGAGAGATAGAGGTTGAAAATAGGAGTGAAACTTTATTCAGATTGTACGGAAGCTTCCCCAAAAGGATGTCATGATGACCTAATCTTTTTTGCCATGACGTATAATAAAAGTTAATAAGTCGACATGGTAACTTCTTTATTCTAATACATTTCCGTCTTCTCTCGCTCTCGTTTCTCTTTCACAACCTCTCTCTTTTTTCTTCCCCTATCTCTTTCTCACTCTCCCTATATTCCCTATATTCGCTCTTGCTATCACTTTTAAAATTCTCAACATCTCCCTAAAAATCATTAGTACTAGTATAATTATGTATGGCTAGAGTGCCCAAGTCTGCAGTGCCCTTGACTGCGCATACGCGTAACTGCAAGAAACAAACTTTTCATCTTTATCAGAGCGATAAGTATTTGTGACAAAATTTCACACATTGTATTCACAAGCCTAAAAATGTCTTTCACGTCAAAACTCCCGAACTGCATGTAAAATGAATGAGTGCACAGACATGGGCACCATTGATTTTTCAATGTTGAAATGACATGGCCGCCGCATAGTGGCCAAAATTCATAGTCACTGGCCCGTATTCTGAACTCCGTTTTAAATTAAACCGCGGTCTAAGTGTGGTTTAAACTCAGTCTAAAACTGCCCTTTGAACCATAGTTTTGGAAAATTACATTCTGAAATCCAGTTTAACTTAAACTCCAGTCTAGTATGGCTTAACTTTGTACAGAAATTTAGACTGGACTTACGGGTTTAGTCAGTTTTGATTAAAGCTCTGGTTTAACTTAGACTGGAGTTTAAGTTAAACCGGAGTTCAGAATACGGGCCACTGAGTTTTACTTAAAATTTAAAATAAGATGATGGTTCTATGGGTATTCAGACCCGCAGAATCAAATGAAAATATTTCAAAATGCCTATGACGTCATTAAAATACCGATTTATGATTGGCTGCCAAAATCCAATGGAAAATAGCATATACATGTATTACAATGATTTTCCTACTGCAGAAAATTGAAAATATGATCTCTACGCTTGGATATCAAAAAGTGAATACGGTGTTAACTTAAAACTCGGGCATATGGAACGTAAGAGTGACTTAAAGGGGGGGGGGGGGGGGGGGGGGCCTTCCTGAAGGAAAATATTTGTAATAATGAGAAATTTGCAATGTATTACCATGTATGATGTCACTACTTGAAAATAAACTTTGACAAATAATTGATGCATATACTAATAAAATAATAATATTCAGCTAACTGAAAACCGAGTTATTGAATGAAGCTTTTAAAAAATGAAAGAGCTCTGTGGCCTTGATAACTTTGCGAAAGAGAAACGTACCTGTATCAATAAAAAGTAATTCTGTTGCTACTATCGAGTTACTACTACTGACTGATAAAGTCCATGCATATTTTAAGTCCATTTGCCCTATTGTTAATACTGTCAGAATAGTGAATTATTTCGAAAAGCCTTGGCCTTGAAAATTCACTGAAGCCATTTTGAATTACTCAGAATGTTGGACCTGTAAAGAGAACATTTTGAGAGCTGGGTTTTGGTCTTGGCCAAATTATGATAGAAATCATACTTTCTCCGAAGGATTCAAAATTATATAAAGTATAAATAACCGGTATGAATTTTAAACTACGTTCATTAATCGCACCCTCTCAACAATGGGTCTACATTTCCTAAGTAAACAGTTCCAAAGCCTTGATAAAAAATCGAATAGTATAGAGGGAAATTGTACATGTATAAGAATATACACTATTTAAAAGAATTTAAAAACTAATTAAAATAAGAAACATGCATATATAAAAATATATTTTTATAAAGATATACAGGGAGAGGAACACAGGTAGATAGATAAAATAGGCTAGACAGATAGATAGATCGAGGGATGCGTGTATGAATAGATAGATGGATAATAGATAGATAGGTGGATGGGATACGTCTAGATATATTTTATATACAACTAAATAATGCACTCAAAAGGCGACCTAAATCTTGCCTTTTAGGACTTCATTTATTGAAGGAAAGAAAAATTTATCTACAGCCAAAGAAGAGAAACTTCACATTGACAAGTGTGGGTCGTTAAAAGAATTCTGGCTTGGAAGCAAGCAATTGTTTATTTATACAAAAAGGGAGCATTTACGGACATTGGAAACTTATATCTAGATCTCCATCTTACCCTATACAGCATAACAGAAGCCTGTTAATTTATATAGCAATTGCACAAACATGAACTACATCTACACTTAAAGGTTATTGATAATAACAGGATAAGCCTTACCTTAAACGAAGAATATAACTAGAACACAGGCCCGTAACTAGGATTTTTGCAGCTCAACATTGGAAAAAGTGGACCTTTCTGAGCGAAGCGACCGCCTAGGGGCGGCGGATGACGGAGTCAAGGGGCGTGCCCCTGCAAGGGTATGGGCACGAGAGTGCCCATATATATAGTCAGATAATTTGACAGGGGGTGGGTCAAATACGGACATATACTACCACTATGTAGGGTTCCAAATTTTGCGAGCGAGCAAAGCGAGCGTGAGAAAAATAACTAGCACATCAATGATGTGGCGTTCATCCGGCATCCAGCAAAGAAATTCAAGCAATTTGTACTTTGAACAGAGTAGACACTGTAATGAATACATGAAATGTACATGTATTGGTTACATGCATGTACAGATGATGAAGTGCCTATTGCAAATCTGGCTTAATGTGGTTTTGGAAGGAGACAGTGACATATAGATATGAATGAAAGTCTGGAAATTGACAACTCAAGTTGCACGACTTGAGTTAAAATATTTTGGGGAATGTAAATTTTAATAGTTTTACTGTGTGACAGATAAATTTGAAATAAAGCATAAAGTCAGTCAAGGTGAGGTATCTCTACCAACTGTGAAATGTTTATTGAGAGATATTTGAAGGTTAAGATTTGTAATAAAAGAGAAAAGCACTGAATGACATAACTTATGCATTGGTGTAAAAAAAGAATTTTAAGGTTGGGACATTTAAGGGTGGCTTCAGTGCATTGTCCCTCACTGTTTCAAGTCTTTATTAGCTCATAACTGGCTATTGTCGACCACTGTCACTTTTGGTTTCTCGCTTCTGTCGACGATCGTCGACAGAAATCATGTGAAAAAGCTATATCCTTTGAAATAATCCAGCAGCCATGGGTTTCATAATGCACAGGGCAGAGAGTTAAAAACAAATAGTTTTATGGAGTGCAATACAAATGTTACACGTTGTAATAAGTAATGTATTTCATGCAGAGTGGATAAGGGAGGGGGAAGGGGGGGAAGGGGGAGGATGGTTAGGGGACTAAACAATTGTAGTCTTCATCTTGGTTTTTGAAATATATAGTACGAGTGATGCGGGCGGTGGGATGATACAGAGTCCTTCTTTGCCGTTGTCTGTTGGTTATAAAATCATCTGCAGAACCTTTACATAATGGACTTCTTTCAACAATTTTCCTACATCAGTAACAGCATTTCACCTTGAAAACTAGGGCCGAAATCAGCAGCCCAGTAAGGCAGTTTCTGCTAAATTTCCACCCCAGAACTCTGGGGACAAGTGCTATGAGGAAAGGCCACTAGAAGCTGCAGCAGTTGGTAAAATTATTGGCGTGGCATCGGCGCCGTGCATAGCACAAAACAACATGAAATGTTGAAGAAAAAAAATGTCAAAATATAGAGGTTACTTTACAAAATACACATAATGGACTTCTTTCAACAATTTTCTTACATCGGTAACAGCATTTCACCTTGAAAACTAGGGCCGAAAGGGTGAACTACTTCTCTATTGCAGCCTGTAGAACTCGGGAGTAGTACCACGTCCACACACACGATGGGTGCTATGCCAAAACTCATTATTGTGTAATACAATAAAGAGTGCATAAGCCATTTTTGTGATCTTTTTAATAAATTTCACATAAATTATCATAAATAATTTTCTAGACAAAATTTCAAAATCCCGAGTAGAAGTTCAATGAACCTCATGAAAGTCTTTCAGATGGAAAAAAAAAAATCGAAATCGCTCAATAAATGAGGAAGAAAAAGCAATTTTTGTGATTTTTGAGAAATGCGCATAAATTAGCATAATTAATTTTGTAGACAAAATTTCAAAATTCCGTGTAGAAGTTCAATAAACCTCATGAAAGTCTTTCAGATGGAACAAGAAAATTGAAATCGGTCAATAAATGAGGAAGGAGAAGCAATTTTTGTGATTTTTGAATAAATATCGCATAAATTAGCATAATTAATTTTGTAGACAAAATTTCAAAATTCCGTGTAGAAGTTCAATGAACCTCATGAAAGTCTTTCAGATGGAACAAAAAAATCGAAATCGGTCAATAAATGAGGAAGGAGAAGCAATTTTTGTGATTTTTGAGAAATGCGCATAAATTAGCATATTTAATGAGTTTCAAAATTCTGTGTAGAAGTTTCGAATCCCCCACCTAGTGCTATCATATAAAGCAAACGGAATTAAAATCGGGTAAGAAATGGCGAAGAAGAAGCATTTTGAAATTGTGGACGGACGATCGGACGAAGGACGGACGGACGCCTCGCCACGGCATAAGCTCATCTGGCCCATTCTGCCATTCGGGCCGGATGAGCTAAAAATGTACAGTGTAGATGAGAAGTAAATAAAGTTCATTTAAAAACAAAAATTTTCAAGATAATCATTCCTACAATCCTCATAGGGTTTAGCACACGTTTCTTGCATGAGCACCAAGGCACTATAATGAGCACCAATGCTCCAATTTGCTTGAAAACAGTCATCAGGATTATAGTCAATGCAAATCAAAGTCAGTGTCTAGATAGATCTTAAAAACAATATTCAGACGTAAATAAAGTTCATTTTAAACAGGATTTTCAAGATAATCATGCCTACAATCCTCGTAGGATATATATATATATATATATATATATATATATATATATATATATATAGTGAGATTATTTGACAGGGGGTGGGTCAAATATGAAGCCCGGACATATACTACCACTGTGTAGGGTTCCAAATTTTGCGAGCGAGCAAAGCGAGCGTGAGAAAAATAAAAATGTACTTATAAGTGGCAAAATTTTATTTCATTAGTCACCAATTGGTGCAATGTAAAGCTATATCTCCGGGCATGTTGTTGCCAAGAATCATTCATATTAATAAAGTTTTTAGGAAGTGAAGCGAACGGGGGGGGGGGGGGCACATTCTGTTGTTCTTTTATAGAAAGATATCCCTTATATCTGGGCGCCATGGCGATATAGGGCAGTGACGTGCCTGAAAATTGTCATAACATTGAATATTCATTGACCTCGGAGTCGCTGCATGGAACTATCCCGTTTATAAGGTTCGCGAGCGAGCGAAGCGAGCGAGGAAAAATGCTCTTTACATTGCTGCTGCTCATTTAAATATAGAAAGTGGACCTAACGAGTATTCGGGTGCCATGGCGATAGGGCAGCGACGTACCTGAATATTGCAGTAGCATCCTATGGAAATATTCATGCACCTCACTGCCTGAAACTATCTAATTTCTAAGATTTGCGAGCGAGCGAAGCAAAATGAACTTTAATTTGTTGCTAATTTCAATATAGAAAGTAAGGTGACCCTAATATCTGGGCACCATGGCGATAATAAGGCAGTGACGTGCCCGAAAATTGTCATAACATTGAACATTTATGGACATATTACAATAAATACTATGGAAATATTCATGGTCCTCGCTGCCTGAAACTATTTAAAAGTTTTGTGATTAAGCGAAGCGAGCGACGGAAAATGTACTTTACTATCTCCCAAATAATATTTCCAAAACACCCCAAGTGTTATATTGGGGTATCTTGTTATTTATCTTTATACTTTCCAAGAAGTCGATGTTTTATAAAATACTCTCATGGCACTCCGGTTGAACAGGCTGTATTAGAGGGCCATAATTTAAGGGCCTGAATGACTTGACCGGGTCCGCCTGGAGTACTCCATGCAACTTGAGAGTGGGGAAATTTTCCATATTGAAGTGAACAGACACATTAAATACCCCTCTCTCTCTTTTCCAGTATGGTTTTTATATTTCACTATTATATTCCATTAACACAGATTTCATTTGAGTCTTATCATGCTTATCACTGCTTATCTTCCCATGTTATCTTTGTATGATGTTTTAAGCAAACTATCTCCTTGTATTGTAAGGATTTCCTGTCCAATCTAACACTTTTTAAAGATCAAAATGCATCATTGAGCACTTCAATTTCGTCCTATAGTCTGATAGGAATCAATAATCATCCAAATGTCAGATGTCAAAGATAGTTTAATAATTAAAATGTTCAATGGTCAATCAACTTCAACATATCTCCATTCATCTTCGTCAGATTTCATTCGAATTCGTCCGACCTGGCAATCCGCTGCAAAATCAAATCCATCTTTGGGAAGTCGGTTTCAAGAAATTGTCATTCATATCCGTCACATAGACAAGACCTTACAACGAGCGGGTGACGATTTTGAATAACTCTTTGAACTCTTTCAGGTTTTGAGAAAATCGATAGCAAAATAAAAAATAAAATTCCGAAAATGAATGGCCAAGACGTATATTGACTAGGCCTTATAAATGGCTGTGCAATGTTATGAAGTTGCAGGACAAAAGGAAATAAAATTGAATGGAAACCCTATTATCTCACATTACCCGACACTCATGGGGGGATAGGGCCTTCTTACATGCTGCAGCCAAGTTGTGGAATCAACTTCCCCAGTCACTTCGCTGTACTAAGAAACATGCTACTTTTAAAGAGCACCTTAAGACTTTTCTGTTTAACATATAGTATCCTAAAAAATAACCCAATGATTTATGAGAAATTAAATATTTTGTTATATATACTGAACTACAAAAGAAACGTCGCACATGTATGTGTTTGAAACTGTTTTATTTACAATGAAACATATTCTTTATTCAAGAGTGAAAACTGAGAAAGTGTTTTCCTTTGTTTTGATTAACAAGATGTGCAATAACGACTCTCGTCGTTGATAGCGCCAGTTCTGACGTTGTTGGGCCCACAGGAGACGTTCCCGACGATGTCGAACGGTGAGGATAGGGCCCCGAGCAGGACGCCGACAAGACAAGTTGAAGCTTCTCAGCCGACGACGAACAGTTGCTGCAGAAATTGGTCTGTTGTGTGTGCCAATAGTCTGTAGAGCCGATTCTGTTGCTCTGCGGAAGCGATCCTGCAAGTGGTCCCGGTGAAGATGGCGATCTTGACGTGCTGTTGTCACCCTGGGACGACCACTGCGCTCACGATCGTTGGTTGCATTGTATCGCTCCCGCAGTCTCTCTACTGTCCGAACGCTGCATTGAAGTCGTTGGCAATGACTCTAGGACGTTGGCCAGCATGAAGACGTCCAATGGCTTGTTCCCTCTGGTTTCGAGTCAGACGTGGCATGGTGACAGCGCTCAGGAAACGAATTACAGGATGAAGGTTTTGGGTCCCTTTTAAACCCACTGGATAGAGGATGTGCATGTGCATCATGCTTTTCAAAAAGCTGCGCTCGAGTGCACTACCATGTTCACGGAAAGGATTATGGATATGAGTTTTAATCCTACACAGAAATCACATTTTGTTATGACGATGTGTTATGGACGGTCAATGCCATATCTGTGATGTTAAAAAAACATAAAATGTGATTTTACGTATCAAATTCCAATATCATGTGTAAAAGATATCAATTTGAAAAGTGCGACGTTTCTTTTGTAGTTCAGTATATATTATCTAAATCTTGTTCTTGTCATTGCTCGTTGGTTTGATTGGCTGCATGTTGGGGAATGGTGCCCTCTTTATTCCCCCCTGAACCCCCCCCCCCCCCCCCCCCCCCCCTAGTTACGGGCCTGGAACAATTTCCTCGGGATATAAAAAGTGCAAAAAATGAGCATCCCTTAGAATACTGAACACCATTGAACATCTTTGGCATCAAAATATAACTGCGATGTTTGAAAAAACGAAACCAGATCAATTTAGGCAGTAGTGGTAATCATTTCACCCGCTTGATGTAATCATGTAAATCCTATCCACAGATTGTGATGAACATGACGCCCCAGTCGCCCCTTCTCTTCTCATTCTCTCTCTCTTTCTGTTTTTTCTCTCTCTCCTTCTCCATCTCTCTCTATATTTTCCTTTTATATCTAAGTTTTCGTTTTCTGTTATGTTTCCCTCCACTTTTTTGTTTCCGAACTTCATAGAGGAAACTTGGAAATCTTGACCGACGAGTGTTCTACCATGACCGAAGACTGTCCAAAGATTAAAATGTATGTTTGGATATTAGTTGATTTCTGACATGTCCCATCATCTAAAAAGGGTCAGAAGACTATTAAAGCTTCTTTCGGTACTCATGTCAAAAGCATATTGAACTTTTATTATTTGCTGTTTGTGCTTTGCCTGCGCATTTTTATGACCACAGTGCGCGCATCTATCGCATGGAAGATTTAGGCGAAAAAAGAGGCGAACATGCGGGTGGAAAGTGGGTTCTTACTCGAAAAGTTGCAACAATTAGCAGGCAAATTTGGTAGCAGTGTAAAGCATGAACTATACGAAAGGTGATCATGATATTTTCAGCGCAGAAATCGACGGAAATGTTGATCATCTTTGAGCATGAAAAAAAAAATGCTATTTTCCCCAAAATATTTTGTGTTTCATCCAAAATTACTTTCGAAAGGAATAAGAGTTCGCCTGTAAACTCTATCGTTATGTAACATAACTATTTTGGAATAAGCATGTTTAATTTAAAGTGCATTAAAAAACCCGTTTGGCAAAAACCTTTAATAAAATGCAGTATTGCATTTTACACAATGCATAACAAATAATCAGTTTCAGGTTTTTTTTGAATGGATATGTCCCACTTAAAATTAATTTCAAGAAGAAATACTGCTCAGAGGTGTTCTAAACGTTGTAATCTTTGCTTAGAACGTGACAAAAATTAATTCTGTTTCATTGACCAAACCCCTATTTTGGCGCACTTTGTTCACACCTGGCCCACTGTGCGCAGTTTCTTGTGAAAATGGCATTGTTCTTGCTATAATTTTGATGAGATTTTTTGCAAACCTACTCTTTAGAATAGCAGGAATACTATAAAATTAAGTATTAGAGGAATACTAAATAAATTCTTGTTCATTTTCAGGTCAAATCTTAGGTGCGCAGACATAGGGCTCCTCATCACACACTGCTTAAAGCTGTCTTATGTCAATAAGACAACATCATTTTAATTAAATTATCTCATTCAGGCTATGAATTAATTATTATAAAACGGGTTCAAGAAAGTAGCCATCCTGATTAGTCAAATAACACCACGTGACCGTGCAAAAAAAAAGTGATAACATACGGCAAACAGGCTCTAAAGCACGGATGAGCTGCGCGTACGCGTACCTCTGGTGCGTGCAAACTTAAAACGCAATGAAATCGCGTAGTTTGTCATTTTGGCGCAGGGATTACATGCGCGCACTGAAACGCGCATGACTTTTGTTGGCTGCGCTTCTGTGATGTCATCCTCCATGGCAGCCTCCATGACTACTCTTTGCGTTTCTATGGGGTTCGTAACCATTTTTATAGACTTCATAATCATATTGCCGACCCGTTTTCATAAAACTATTAATACATGGTTGTGAGTTCGTGCGTTAGTGCGATCTGGCAACACGCAGGTTTTTATCGTGGTGTCAAACACCGCGATAAAAACCTTTGTCTTGCCAGATCGCACCAGCGCACTCCCACCAGCGCACTCCCAACCATGTATTAATAGTATAATATAAAACAGAATTTGAAATTAAATAAAGCATTACAAGCACATATTTCGTCCTTTTTCTAGCCAGAAGGGTGTTATTGTATTAAAGTATACATATGTGTAAACCATTCAGATCTGATCCTATTTTATCCAACATTATCCAAGTTTTTTGTATACTTTCCCCCAAGTCCATTCACCTACAAAATACAATTACATCTATAAAACACACTCGAATCATTAATTTCTGCCATATTTATTACAGACAATTTTTCTTGGAAGAGTGTGTCCCATTTATTGTCACCCTTTACACATATGTGACCAGGCACCACAAAACCACCAAAAAAAGTCGCCAGATATGAATTTTCAGTTAATGCCTAATTCTGAAAGAGATTCTCAGCTTTATAATGATACACAAATGTATAACTCACTGGCATTGGATGTTCCTAACCCACTGTACAAGGAGTAGAATGCGCAGTCCCAGATAATGTTACTTTTGAGAAATAAGGGTTTTAAGTGTGCAGTCTATAGAAGCACTCTAATGAGGAATTGTGCAAAGGTGACAAAGGAGGATTAGAACTCAAGAGAAATTTCTATGAATGGATTATCCGATTGTCCTAAAACTTGGCATACTTATCAAACACATCCCGTTCGTTGTACGAGACAATAATCAATAGAAGAACTTACTCTTTCTTAAAGTTATTGAAGATCAAAATGATGCAAGTATTCAGGGTCATAAAAAAGAAAATTATTATAACAAAATCAAGAGAAGAAACATAGATCTAATTAAAACTTTCCGAAAAACAACTTTCAGATTGTTTGCTGGCTCCAAATTTGTAAATTACTGAGAAAAAAGTATACTCTGTCAGGAAATACCCGAAACCAAAATTTGACCATGCAAACTAAAAACAGCTTTATTAAAGTAGCTATTCAAAGAAAATCACAAATATGGCAATTAATGTATCACTAGAAACTGGGAAGCTTACAGATGGCAATCGTATAAGTTTTATGTCAACTGCGTATCTGATGATTATAAAAACAACACAAATAAAAGCTCTTCTCAGCATCTGGAATATCCGAGGATTCGCCAGAAATATAGCGATGTTTTGATGTCGTCACACTCGGGATCGATCCTGCTTAAGCAGACGACGTCCTATAATAAATGAACGTAATTGCAATGCAATTATTTATCAAATTATAAAGAGTTTGGTGTATTTAAACATGACCTTATTTCACACCATTATAAAGGGAAAGTGAAACTGATTCTGATAGCTAAAACCGTTTGATTGTAAATACACAGGAGAAGGGTCAATGATCAATGAAATAAACCCCACTTTCAAATTGAAAAGCCCTCCGAATAATAGCAGGATGGTATTCGTTCCCTCTTGAAACGCCGAACATGCCCCGGTGCAAGCAGCTGAAAATACAATGGCGTCTTATTTTTTTAAAAAATTTTTTAACGCTGCATTTTTCATCAAAATAATACCATACACGAAGTTAAGAGTGAGGCAACAGACTAACATTAAGACTGACGCTAGTGAAGGAAGAGAAATAAGTGAAGAGGAGATGACAAAATAGGCTCTGAAAAATGTGTAAGATGTTATGGGACATCGTCTGCTTAGACAGGACTGGTCCATGGTGTGTCGTCACATATCTCAGCAGCGTTCGAGGAGCTCTTCAGCTGCTATATCGGGGGCTGTATTTTACCGTTTTATAATTGATAATAATCATTACTTCAAATGTTTCCAAGCATTGAATTTGGATAACCTTGTTTAATTTATGCCATCTATGCAATAATAAGTATTAAGCCAATATTTAAAATCATTAAAGTTCTACTTTAAGCTCTAACTGAAAAGCACACAGTGCGACTTTTTGTTGGTTTTGTTGTGCCTGGTCACATATACATACATATAACACATGTACATAGCGGATGAATTAGCATTCCTTCTACATGTACTTTGATATGCATTCAACAATCAAAATGGAAGACATATCCTACACTAAAATACCTCTCACTATATCTATTCTCAAGCAGCACACTGGTTATCAAAATATAAGTTTAGGCACGATAAATTGAAATTCAGAGACTGGGTATAGGTGAATCTCTTCAATTTATTTTTGAAACTTTGGACGAGATTACATGATTCTTGAACATCGCAAAAAACATATGAAATGACAATCACAGATATTCACCCTGACAACTTGCAACAGTTCCAAGAACCCACTGATCTCTACGATTTTCCGTAGAGATCAGTGAATGAACCCCATACCAAAGAGAAAGAAAAGTCTATGCATGATGGCATTTTTTAAAGATAACAAAGAGAATTGAATGAGTGTACAGTCCAATTGTTTTGGTTAGGCTGTATATATGTTAAATAATCAAGCATGGACTTGATATGGGCACTTCAAACAAAAAAGAAAAGAACGAAGAAAGATACAGAGTCTGGCTTATCTATCAGTAGTATATATAAAATCACTGCCCTAAATAGTAACGGAGATTTTATTTCTATGATAATCCATGTATTAAATCCATACATGTAATTAAGAAAAATATAAAAGCTATTGGAGGATTTGGGTTTCTACATTGTATTAAGATTTGGAAGTAATTTCATTTTGTATAATTCATATACTGTACCTACAAAAAGCAAATCATGAAAATAAAATTCCAAAGTTAAAAATCTAATAGCATGAAATATCAAATAGTTGTAATAAACACATTCTTACTTAGGAAAGGTTATAGAAGGTAATAAACACATGGTGAACATTCTGATTCCATGAAAATTCTCAGATGTGCATATCATCTGCTGTAAATGGACATATATTTCCTTCTTATCTCACCCTTCCCCTAAAAGCATTACAAATTGTATCCAATACAATAAATGAGGATTCATTTAAAGATAAAGTTGCGTTCTGGTCATGTGATTACATTGTGAAAGAAACTGTCTCAAAGCAATTGGAAAAGGTTGATCACGTCTACGTAAAAATTGGTGTATACTGTGAGATTTTGGAATCGTCAAAACAATAAGATATTGACCCAATCTGAAAAGCACATGCACTGCACACAGAAATGGTTATAAGGGACTGCACACACATGTGGCATGAATGTTCAGCCCGAACACTTAAGCTATTTCTCGTCATATGTCAAATATGGGGGCATTTGAGGAGCAATCCTTTTCAGAGGACGTTCTACTATGATGTTCTTCCAAACTGACATGAACAGAATGAGAAAGCTTGCAAATTATTTTTCACCTTTACCAGAACTCGACCTTTTCTTCAAGGAAGAAAGAAGGAATAGGAGGTTGTGCAAAGTTGGAAGTAGAGACCGGAGTAGATATATCAGCTGCATCCAGCTTTATCTCAAATTTTGGGAGTGAACTGTGTCCGGCTCAGCTGATTTTGGGACTACTTAATGCATTAAGCTCAGTGTACATTAGACTACTTTACTCAAACTATGAAGCCCCTTATTTATTCTGAGTCTTGGGGTCTTGTCGAAAGGACTGCATCATGCGAGGATGGAAGGAAGGAGGAGGGATAGGAGGAGGTGCAAAATTGGAAGTAGAGACCGGAGTTGCTACATTTGCTACTCCGAACTTGGGAGTGAACTGTGTCTGTCCTGGCTGGCTTTGGGTCAGGTTCCACTGCACCTGACCTGGAACTGGGTGACGCAAGGACGCTGGAAGCTGCACCTGTTGCTCCATCAGAGAGGGTGGTTTCTGGGTGTGGTCACCTGCACCAGGACCGCCTGGAGGGGGAGGGGGTGGAAGAGTGAGTGGTGGTGGAGGGATGCTGAAAAGAGAGAACCCAGGGAAGGGTGGTACTGGTTGATTGCTGGGTGGGTTGCTGAAGGCATTGCTTGGTGCATTGCTAGGAGACTGCTGTAGGGATGCTGAAGCAATGTTCAATAAAGGTGGAGTTCTTGCAGGAAGGGGTACACCTCCCCAGGAAGCAGGGGGCTGGGGCGGTTTCTTTTGCCAGGGTGGTGCAATACCTATCTCCCTTGCCGAGAAGCTTTGGGGGCTGGACACGGATGCACTTTGTTTCAGAGGAGCTGATCCATCCATCTTACGAGCCGAAAACCCTTGCTGCAGCATCATTTGTTGTAGTGGAGGCTGAGAAGGTGGCTGATGATTTGCTGGAGGCTCAGTGGTTTGTGGATTCTGGAACATCGGAGGAACCCCAGGAGGGAAGCCAGGTGGTC
This sequence comes from Heliocidaris erythrogramma, assembly GCA_025617745.1. Classification (NCBI taxonomy): domain Eukaryota; kingdom Metazoa; phylum Echinodermata; class Echinoidea; order Camarodonta; family Echinometridae; genus Heliocidaris; species Heliocidaris erythrogramma. The sequence continues at coordinate 14,923,848 of CM046872.1, read as the reverse complement.
TTGGTGGAGTGCTCTGCCATGGCCTGGGTGGGAAGGGGAATTCCCCCCGTGGAGGACCCATGTTGGGGATCCAGCCTGGTTGGTTTGGAGGGCATGGCATGAACTGTTGGTGGTGATGGTGGTGGGGTGGTCCAAACTGAGGTGGCCTGCATGCTGGCTGTCGTTGTAGAGGGGGATGTGGCCTAGGTTGGTTCCTTCTGCCATGGAATTGTTCTATGATGAGGAAGAAATAAAAATCATTCTAAAATTTATAGCTCCAAAGCTGCCATCGAGTCACAAGTTTAGTAACTCTTTTCATGGACAAACAAGTCAGCTCTCACATTCTTTAGAAATTAAGATAGTGTCCTGTATTGTTAATGGAGATGTTTTTTGCATAAACATAGTTAACTAACCTCTTACTGTTGACCTTTGACCTAACAAACCAAAGTCTGATCACTTTATATTCTTCTTGTCTTGGATACAAAAGAGTTAAAATATGGTGATAACAAAACTAACAAATCTTTAATTTCATGCATATTGACCTCCATGACATTTGACCTAAGATAAAAATATCTAAGCAGTTCTTCTCAATATGGTGATGCATACTAGTACCCAGTTTGAAGTAAATGGCTCAAATTGTTGAGATATCGCATTAACGAGGCTAAAGCCTGCAATTTAAGAACTGACCTCTATGACATTGAATTTTGACCTACATACCCCAAAAATCGAATCAGATTATATTCCTATGTTGATAAATGCTAGTCTTAAGTTTGAAGTACATACCTCAAATGGTTCTTGAGATATCGCATTAATGAGGCTAATACCTGAAATTTCTGAAATTTACCTCTGTGACCTCTGAACTACGTAACCCCAAATCAATCAGATCGTCTTCCAATGGTGATACATACTATCACCAAGTTTGAAGTTGATACCTGTAATGGTTCTTGAGAAATCGCCTTAACAAGAAAGCGGGATGGATGGAAGGACGGATAGACAACCCGAAAACATGCCCCCGGCACCACCTTCAGTGGGTGGAGGCATAGAAATCAACAAAACCAAGAAATAAATTCCAATGAATTACGAATAGTTTTTAGTCAATGGGTCACAAAATACAAAACTATTGATCACCTTGTCTGTTGCCATGTCTCCACTGCCCCTGGCCCTGCTGAAAACTCTCATTCCGCCTGAAAAAGGTAAAATTGAATACAAAGTTTAAATTAATTCTATATTTTCAGAGAGATTATACTGCATATTTATTTGGAGAATACTTATTCCATGGGCACTGCATATATCACAAAAATTGAACAACAGTCGATTGCAATGTCACATACGTTAGTGGACAGAAGACTTCATAGAGCAACAGATACAGATTTACTCTTGGAGAAATAGGAAGAGGAAGAGGAAGAGCTTTTTGTTAATTGAAATTGGCCATTTTTTTCAACTTTTGGACAAAATTTCTAAAAATAAAAAGTATATTGTTTTCAAAGAGATTACATTTCATTAGAACCGTGTACCACTAAAAGAAAAATATTATTGTTGCCAATTTGAAGAACAAAATGTGATCAATTTAGCCTTTGACTAATTCCAGTCATGAAAGGGTTAAACTGATAACAGAAAGCTACCGTATTGCAATAAAGGAGCAACTCACCCTTGTGGAACTTTCCTCTTTCTGTCTTTCTTCTTCTTATTCTTAATTTGTGCCTCTGCCTCGTCATCACTGAAGTCAACAGCTTCTTCTGGGCATTCCTCGTCATTCTTCCATGATGCATCGGAACCACGTTGTCTGTGCAATGACACATGGGAAAAAGCAATACAAACATTTTTATTTAAGTATGCCAAACCTCTCTGAAAAAACAGTTTTGTCAATCAAATTAGTCCAATACAAGGAATAAAAACTCTCACTCTCTTAAAGGGAGCGACCGCTCGATATCCATGTACGTTCAATTTCATTAGCTTGCCCCTATTGCAAGGCCGTGCATAAAAACAATCTTGGAGCAGTGAACAAATTTGTCGTCGAGGGTGGTGTAGTTTGTCAGTTACGTTGTTCAGTTCGTCTTTCTTTGGTCCAATGCGTATCACTGCAATTGCGTGCTCGTTCACCGAAGATGTACGGAGATTCCTGAATATTACCCGAGCCGGGCCAAGCTCCAAAACACAATTGGTGACTTTTCGGTCCCTTTAAAGAGAAGGTGGAGTTCTGATTATATTTTTTGGAAGTACATCGTTGTAGAAATGTCCACTGAAAGGGACTGCTCTTCAAATGCCCTCATATTGGAAATATTACAAGAAATAGCTGAAGTGTTTCGGCCGAACATTCATGCTATATGTTGTGTGCAGTCCCACATACCCATTTCTGTGTACAGTGCATGTGCATTTCAGCAAGATTTCTTATCATTCTGATGATTTCAAAACCTCACAGTATACACCAATTCTTAGGTAGATGTGATCAACCTTTCCCAATTGCTTTGAGACAGTTTCTTTCACGATGTCATCGCATGACTAGAACTCAACTCTATTTTTTACCCTGGCTATTCTTGAGACACCAGCTACAAATAAAATAAAAATTTAAGTGCACTTCGAGAGGATGGGTAAAGACTGATCACCATCTCGGAAGAATTACTACTCTCTACTAAATTCATGAAATATTGATCATTCACAGTAGAGTCGGTCGCAAATAACCAAGATAACCCAATGAATCAGTTGAATAATAAGTGATGGGTACATGTGGAGCCATAATAAAACACGTTGGCATAATTTTCATGCTCTATGTTGATTCTTACGTGCTTACATGTAGGGGCGAGAAAGATTCTGCTTTTGATTTGATTTGATTCAGTGCTATTTTAACATGACAAATAATGAAAATCCATTCTTCCTTGAGGCCCTGTACAAAAGACCAATACTAACAAAATTTATTCTTCATGAGGGGCTTATCCTGCCCTCTAATGGACCAAGACAAAATGGTGGACCTTTAACCTTTAAGTCACTAAACTGCCTGGGACCACCCCTGGACTTTGACCTGTGTAACACTACAGCAAATGTACTGTAGGGGATATTGGGCACTGAAATTTTGTGTGTGCTATCTTTTCACATAAGCCATTTACAATCACATTAAGGCGATGCGTTACTATGGAAAGATTTTCTGTACAGCAAGGAGTCTATGCCGCGAGATGGTTCACTGAGACTAAGTTCAGTGAGTAGATGACTAAAATACACATAATCGTCGGGTGCTAAATGGTTAAAGTTGAGTTCTGGTCATGCCATTCAATTGTGAAAGAAAGCAGTTGGGAAAGGTTGATCATGACTACATAGGAATTGGTTCATACGGTGAGGTTTTGGAATCACCACAATGCTAAGAAATCGACCCAATCTCACATGTACTGTGCATTCACATGTCGCGTGAAGGTTCAGGCTGAACATGTCCGCTATTTCTTGTCATTCTTTGAATCTGAGGGCATTTATAGAGCCATCCTTTCCAGGGGACATTTCTACTACAATAACTATGATGTTCTTTAGAACTGTCATAAAATTGAAGAGAAAGCTCACAAATTACATTTCACCTTTCCCAGAACTCAACCTTCTCTTTAAAGGCATCTAATACAAATACAGTCAATCCTGCTTTAGCGAACACCTGTATAGAAAGACCACCTGTCTATAAAGACCACAATTTTTGTTTCCCTTGAACAATGTTTCTCATTGAAATGTGTATTAAAGTAGAACGTTAATGATTTTAAATATTGGCTTAATACTTATTATTGCATAGATGGCATAAATTAAACAAGGTTATCCAAATTCAACGCTTGGAAACATTTGAAGTAATGATTATTATCAATTATAAAACGGTAAAATACAGCCCCCGATATAGCAGCTGAAGAGCTCCTCGAACGCTGCTGAGATGTGACGACACACCATGGACCAGTCCTGTCTAAGCAGACGATGTCCCATAACATCTTACACATTTTTCAGAGCCTATTTTGTCATCTCCTCTTCACTTATTTCTCTTCCTTCACTAGCGTCAGTCTTAATGTTAGTCTGTTGCCTCACTCTTAACTTTGTGTATGGTATTATTTTGATGAAAAATGCAGCGTTAAAATAATAAAGGAATCAGTCACTTGTAAACAAAATAAGACGCCATTGTATTTTCAGCTGCTTGCACCGGGGCATGTTCGGCGTTTCAAGAGGGAACGAATACCATCCTGCTATTATTCGGAGGGCTTTTCAATTTGAAAGTGGGGTTTATTTCATTGATCATTGACCCTTCTCCTGTGTATTTACAATCAAACGGTTTTAGCTATCAGAATCAGTTTCACTTTCCCTTTATAATGGTGTGAAATAAGGTCATGTTTAAATACACCAAACTCTTTATAATTTGATAAATAATTGCATTGCAATTACGTTCATTCATTATAGGACGTCGTCTGCTTAAGCAGGATCGATCCCGAGTGTGACGACATCAAAACATCGCTATATTTCTGGCGAATCCTCGGATATTCCAGATGCTGAGAAGAGCTTTTATTTGTGTTGATTTTATAATCATCAGATACGCAGTTCACATAAAACTTATACGATTGCCATCTGTAAGCTTCCCAGTTTCTAGTGATACATTAATTGCCATATTTGTGATTTTCTTTGAATAGCTACTTTAAAGGAACCTGTCCATAAGACCACCTGCTCATAAAGACCGCTTTTGTCTCCCTTGAGTGGTCTTTATAGACGGGCTTCACTGTACTCACTTTTTCAGCTGCTCTGTAAAGACATACTGCGTCACATCCACATTATTAGGAGCAAAGAAGACCTCAGTTTTGAGTTTAATATCATACTGATCAATGTCAGCCGAGTTGTTGAAGCGCACAGAATAGAAGGGAGACACAACAGGTCCAAAGAGTTCATACACCTGCAATTCAACCAAAGAAATGTTTTGAACTGGGACAGCGTTCATCACACTTTTGTATTTCTAACTTCTGAAAACAATAGAGTCGGGGAACAATATAAGGCAAGTACATATACATGAGGATATGACAGAAATGACCACAGTAGGGTTTAACCCTTTCAGGACAGGAATTATTTAAGGGCTAAATTGATCACATTTTGTTCTTCAAGCTGGCAACAATAATATTTTTCTTTCAGTGCTACATGTTTTTAATAAGGTGTAACGTCTTTGAAAACAATATACATGGTTATGAATTTTGTTTGAAATTTGAAAAAAAATTATGACTTTGAACCTCTCACTGCATTGCCAATTTTAATGATTTTAAAGCTTATTCCCGTTTTTAAAAATCCTACCATCAAATGCAATATGGCCATGCAACAAATTAGACATAAAGGTAGTGTGTGCAGAAATTTTTGCTCTTTCTACTCATGTATCTGGTACATTTTTTTTAAGCTCTGAATCAAAACTTATTCAATGAAACCACAAAATGTGGTCAATTGTCTTGAAAGGGTTAACAGAGGAACAGAACTACTGTAAGGACTTTTAGCTGCCTTTTTAAGAAAATATGCAATTTTTAAAATTCATTAATTCATTTATTTCATTTTTACATTAAATTTTTACTTTCGTTCAGGAAACTGTCATTGTGCATGTAAAACAATAATGAACACATGTTAATGTGTTAATGTAACATAAATTTCATTTTATCTTCAAATTGGCCACAATGACTGTTAAATTCTTTACTATTAATACATGCATGTACTTTGTTCATTTTATACATGTATGAAAAGATAAGATTAACAAATTAAAATCTGACAAACATTGACTTTATATGTGGCAGTAAAACTATTTGAATGGTCACTCCCCCCCCCCCCCCCCCCAAAAAAAAAAAAACCCAAAACAAAACAAAAAAATAATAAATGTAATCCCACTCTGCACAGAAACACACCAACAAACTTAACAAAAAAGACCCACATTAGCCACAAACTTTTCTTCTTTTATTTCGTTTCTGAAGGCTTACATAATAAACCTACCTGGCCAAGAACATTTCTATCAGGTTTGAAAAGGACACTTTCTATGTTGAGGGCTGGACTTCCAGGTTCAGCCTGAATGATCACTGCAAGTAGAAGAATATACAAATAAACATCGGTGAGGATTTATATTATGTCAATGAAATAGTTTCATCCTCATGTTAAAATGACAATGATGTACATGTACAATGTAAGCAGTGAAAAAGATAAAGCTGGGGTGGTTGCTCCATGAAAACACAACCCTTGGTAAAAACACTTCCTACCAAAATATGTCTCCCTGATAGATAAAATCACTGATGATGATTATTATATCCAAGTCCATAATAGCTTTAAAGTGTACCAATCACCTTAAAAATAATTTGTGTACAGCTAAAAAGTCTAAAATCAACCTCCAAACACTTTACTCGGCCTGCTATGGGTTTACGGTGAGTATAGAGAAAATAAAGAAAAACATAAAAACCCCTAGGAGTTGGGTTCCCTATGGGCTCTTATTCTGTGCGAGCGCTTACAGGTGCGCTGACCAGTCTCCTCACAAGTCACTGTATTGTTTATTTGGAGTGTACATGTACTTCGACTTGCAATATCTCTTTATAGAGTGAACATATGGAGCTCATATTTTGGATTTAGTTTGGCGACATGGAACCCCTAACATACAGAGCAAAATATGTTTTGGTGATTGGTACATTTTAAAGAGCCTCAATCTCTCCCCAAAAATAAATAAATAAAATAATAAATAACTACAAAAAAATAAATGAAAGAAAATTAAAATCCATCTTCTACAGATTAAAACAAGTGTCATTTTAATATCACAAGTATGTGCATTAGCGTGCACCGAAGGTGGTAATTCATGTAAAATATGCTACAAATTTTGACTTGAATAAAAGACTCCCTGAGCTAATATCACATTGAAGGAAATGCCTGTCATAATATGCTCCTCGATTCTATTTCTGACTTGATTCGGTGGGATTTCCGACCAAGGGCAATATTCTTAATGACAATCTAAGTCAGCACAAGTGACTAAATTTGGCTTTCAATTAAGCCCAATCTTCATGCTGTAGTTCTGACTGACAACATTCATGATACTACATGTACAAATTGAATCTCACAAATGTAACATAAAGGGATTAAAATTACTCATGTTGATCAGATGGTTGTGGCTCCCTGCTCCACCATCAGCAAAACGTGCAAATTCTTATAAAATGCATACAAGTAATTACATAAGACAGACAGATAAAATCCCCTAATAATACTGTACGAAATAGAAGTAGGCTTAAAAATACAGAAGGCAACAAAATGAAACAAAGCATGTAAGTTGCGTTTGAAGGTCTGTGCAGTCATTATTATTATTATTATTATTATTATTATTATTATTAAGTATTTGGCGTCACCTGTGCCTGGGAGGGGATAAGCAAACTGAATCACTGTAGCGATAGCGATTAAATCCATCATTTTTTGGTGACCAGAATTTCTAAAGTCTCTACATGTAGATTTTTAAAAAAGAGAAGAGAAGAAAGACTCTTCATTGCAATGTGTTTGCTGGAAAGGGGGGGGGGGGGGGGGTTTCATGTAAACAACTAGAAGTGTTTTTTAATGTGAAAGATGTTGTACAATATATTTTGTCCCAATGTATGTATTTTCATTATTGCAATAAAAGTGCTGGTAGAGGTGATAATAAAACACAGACACACAATGCCAAAATGTTCTACATGTATAATTTATGTACATGTATCCCCATTTCTGGTGAATATACATTGTTATAAATGGAAGTCTAGACTCATTACAATGAACAAATGTCGGGTAGGGAGACTATCGGTCGGCGCTTTTGATGACAAAAGCCGTGCTGCCCTTTTCTTCGACAGGTCACGCAAGGAGGGCATGTATCCAAACAAAGGCAGCAATAATATTGGGGGCAAGATATTGAGGTATATTTGTCATCTGGGTGGATTTGTTACCGTGGCAACTCCGATTAGTAATTAATATGAAGGGTGAGTACACGATGATGACTTATTCTAGGAAGGACAGTGTTTAGAAGAGTGACATGGGGATGGCTCTAGTTCTCTTGACATCTTCTTAACTATACAGCGCATCAAAGGGGCAACTGAATTCTGTAAAATGTGTCCCATATGACATTTTTATATCACTTTTTATTGAAAAAAAAAAAAAAAAAAACCATGCATGAAATAAGACCATTCACTAATGATTTTCCAGTACTACTGTATAATAACCGTAAAACTATTTCTCACCAATCACGTGTACAGTTTCTAAGCTAGACTTAAAGAGAATGTTGAGTTCTGATAAAGGTTAAAAAAATTTATGAGCTTTCTCATTCCTTTCATATCAGTTTGGAAGAACATCATAGAAGAAATGTCCCCCGAAAAGGATTGCTCTTCAAATGCCCCCATAGTTGAAATATGATGAGAAATAAAAGTGTTCGGGCCGAACATTTATTCAACATTTGTGTACAGTCCCATATAGCCATTTCTGTGTGCAGTGCATGTGCTTTTCAGTGAGATTGGGTCAATTTATCATTTCGATGATTCCAAAACTTCATAGAAAAAACTAATTCTTGTGTAGACATGGCCAACCTTTCCCAATTGCTGTGAGACAGTTTCTTTCACAATGTAATTGCATGACCAGAACTCAACTTTATCTTTAAGTCCTAATGTCATCATCGTCATCATCACCATCTTGTCATCATGTGCAACAAACATGAAATTGCCCAAAATGCAGTCAGTTGAGAGGGGAAAGCAATAAATTTTAATAATACATAGACTGAAAAAGCTTCATTCTAGTTCTTTCATCTCTCACAACACAACACATTTGATTTCGAGAACTAACAACTATGCATACATTGTACATGAACAATATATATTTCCATAAAAAAGATTAGTATATAATGTATTGTGTTAATTTCAAATAATAAACATGACTGGCTATTACTCTGCGAAGCAACTCTGCTTTAACATGCAATGCAATGGATTGGTAAACGAGTATTTCTCCTTCTTTGGAACGGAAGAATGTTTTGCTTGAACAGTTCACCAGGGAGGTCCACTGGTACGCCGCAGAGGTTAGCGAGATCTATCTTGGCACTCTCTGCACAGGAGAATGCAAATTGGTGTGCTCTAGATCGCGCGGTCTCTCAGCGGTTCATCTTTTTGGATTGCCGTGAACCTCCGTGGATCACGCCAAAACAATGTCGCTGTGTTCTCACCTTAGAGGTGGCGTGATCTTGCGTGTGCTAGAGTGCGCTATCCCTTGTAATAAGAACGGGGTCATCTCTCACTTCATTAACATCACTCCCTGTCTCTCACCTTTTGCCTCTCTCTCTCTCTCTTTATACCCTCTCCCCTTTTCTCTTATCAGTCTCTTAGTCTCTTTTAACTCCATGAAATGTATATGTATGTTTTTTTAAATGCCTATCTTCCCATCATTTACTCCATACGTCTTTTAAATATGGAAGGCAACAGTATATTTTTTCTTCCTTGTGCCCAAATATTTTCAAAACATACAAAATATAAAATATAGCAAATGCAATGATAGGACTAGAAGCAATTGTCTCAAGGTCTGAACACAAAGAGACTAATTTTCCTCACTTTGAAAAGTTCTCCCTGGAAAAAATTGATGTGATCAATGAGAATGCTTTTAAACATGGACATCTAATGCGCGCTCAGACGATCAATCTGTTGCTGAGCGGAATAACCTTTAAAAATGCCATCTTGGCTTTACCAGTGATCCAATCGGCAAGTTCTGGTTGATTTTTGTCCCCTTGCATGAGTCAAAGTGAATCATTCTCTATGTATTTAATGATACTGCTTCTCTGTGCTGTTGGCAATGTCTGGTTTTCCCATATTACATTGAACAATTGTGCCTTCAGCATGTATGATACCATATTTCTTTGAAAAAGTAATCAAGTCTTGAAGCTGCACTTGATATGTGATGTAGTGAATCATTTTGCAGACTGTTACTCAATGTTTCTACTAAACCTTTTATATTTCTTACAATTCCCACATGACCACAAATTAATTTTCATACATTGAAGTACATGTAGGATGGAAACAATGTTTCTAACTGATGCACTTCTGTAAATCAACTACATTTAGCATGAGTTCCTGCTAAGGCATAAATCCTACCTTGTACCTATTTATTCTTGGGTAGGGGGAAAACAATAAGGATTAATTGGCAAATAAAATTAAATGTCTGGCCTCAGTTTATTTGTGCCAGGCTGATGATTTAACCAGCTAACCATTTTTTTTTCTTTCTTTTTTTTTTTTCTTGTACAGGGCAGAACCCTTTTTGTCATGTGAAAGTATTAAAAGAGCAATGTGTGGTTACAATGTCGAAGCTGACAACTGAATACGCTGATTGACTTAATGTATTGGTAAATCTGTGACTGTATTTTTATGCAGAGGAAAGAAAGTAAATGTATATATATAGATTGGTCTGTGTGTTTTTTTGTTCAATTATTTAAAAAAAACCCATCTATTTTAAATAAATCAACATACAAACTTTCTGTGTTGAGTGCTGAATTCCAACCTGGAATTTAAATGTTCAACAAAAAACACACAGAACAAGTGCTAGTTCCACCTTTCTCCTTTTTTTTTTTTTCTTCCGGAGCGTGCTTGGTATTGTTCTTACCTTAAAGACCCACTGATACCCCAGACCTATCCTATTCATTTACTGTGGTACATACTGTAAATAATTGAAAGCCTGATGGATACTGTACTTACCCAGGGATCCAATAATGCTCGAGACATGGCCGACTTTCGTAAGCTCTACAGATGGCGGGAGAGAGATCTGCAGATATTCTACCTCAGGCAATCCCTGCAATGTAGACAGCCATTATTAAAGTTTGAAGGTCACCAGTCATCTTAAAAACTAGCTTGGGTATATTACAGTATATCATTATTGAAAATACTTCTGGTCCATTCTGTGCAAAGTGTCCCCGTGCGACATATGACTTTTATCCATACTTATGGGCAATTACGTGCAAAGTGTCCCATACGACATATCACTTTTATCCATTTATTTCATCTGAAAGGGAATAATATCTTCATATGACCTTTGACTAATGTTTTTTTCTGTATCACTATCATTAGTCAATGGTGATACCAAGAGATATTTCATTACTGGATGAAATAGAAGAATACAAGACATACATTATGTTGTATGGGACACATTGTACGGAATATCCCTTTTCAGACTTAAATGTATTTCTCATGTTTAGATCAATGAAACGCTTAAAATTATTTTTCAAAAACTGTAAATGTATTCTCAATGAAAATGCGTTTAGATTAGTACACAGTTACATGTACATACAAAAGAACTGCTGTTAAAAAAATGCACAAGATATTCAGTTTTGCATAGAAACTGTACATTTTCCTTGTTAACAAATTATACCAGGATTAGAGCTATTAAGCCCCCTCCCAGATACTGAATACTGTATAACGAGAAATTTTGGCGTGAATTTCTCGATTGGTCGCGGTTTGCGAAACAACATAAAATTATTGCAATTCGCGAAAGTTTCTTGCTGCAAAATTGGCTGTCATTAAAAATTCGCGAAAATTTTATGTTGCGAAAGTTTCTGGTTTTAGAGTACATATCATGATCATTATCATCATCATCATAATAATGATATCTTTAACAGGTGAGGCTAGTAGGCCAATAATTACTTGGACCACCAAAACTGACCTGGTTGAGTCCTTCCTTTGAAGTTGCAGAGCTTTGTCTTCCTTTTAATGGCTTTTGCTCCACCTCCGCTTCATCATCTGACTCATCAGCACTGAATTCAAGTCAAAGAGAAAATTGTAATTCATACACACAATCAAATTTCAAACATACATGTAGAATTACAAATAGAGACTACATGTAAATCATACTGGAGAGAGACCCATGTGGTGATACATGTACTATTCTATTAATGACATATTATTTACTATTTGCCACCACCTGCGCCTGAGAGTAGTGAAGGTAACAAGTAGCCAGAATTACTGTAAATTCTTAGTTTAATGTGCTTTCTGAAACTGAAGATTCCAGGCTTTCCCACAACATTTGTACTTTCATGTATTCCATTAGAAGAGCGAGAAATTACACTTATCCAGAACCACCTTTCTCCCCCATTTGTTCCATTGTCAAATTTATGAAAATGTGTCAACTTCCAAAGAAATTGATATCAAACTTGGACTATCAAAGATCAGATATCAAAATATTATTCTGTGTGCATTTCCTTCTAGAGTTTGGGTGAATGAAAAAATATAAATTTGGATGCACCTTAATTTTCCAAACTGACAGGGGAAGAAAAAAAGTTTGACCATGATTCTTCTGTCAAAACTTCACAAAGGTCCTGTCAGAGAGCCATAATTTCATTTTGACCCTGGTTACACTTGTTCCACTTGGATGTATCAGACAGACAAAAGTAAAGTCATTTGAAAATGTCTAAACACAGAAAGTCAATGGTATTTATTTACATACATGTAACCATGGTTGTGTTCAAACAGACCAAACTAAAGACAAAAGTGTTTGACTGTACATGTATTTGTGTCAGGCAGCAAAACCAAATTGTTTCACTGTGGTTCTGTCAAACTGCCAGGAATAAAATCAATTTGACCATGTTTGTCTTATACTTACAGGAATAAATTTGTCTGAGTAAGGTTGTGTCACACAGTATATAAAACAACCCCTTACACACACACATTCATTACCTACATGTATGTAATCTGTTTACTTAAATGTATCTGTTTTGAATTTATTTATGTGAAGTTACATACCAGGGAAGTCGAACTATAAAACCAGAAACGTTCGCGACATAAAACTTTCGTGAAATGTAAACGACAGTCATTTCCACAGTAAGAAAATATCCCTTTTCAGACTTATTTCTCATGTTTAGATCGATGAAATGCTTAAACTTATTTTAACTTCGCAAATTTGCAGAAATTGAGTGTTATGTCATGATGATGCAATGATTTCGCGACATGAAACTTTCGCAAATCTGAACGACTCACAAAAATTTGGGAACATTAAATGTGCGTGAAAGTTTCTGGTTTTTACGGAAAATCTTGGCCAGAGATTTATCAAAGTTGCCATCAGTATGGACAGTATTAAACCAATGGAAAGGTACATGTACATGTGCATGCAAAATGTACAAACCTTTGTGAGGTTGTAAAGTGACAAGTTTGGGGGAGACATATTGAGTGATAAGTGTTGAATTTGCATTCAATTCAGATATTTACACCAGATCCATTGTAATAATAATAATAAAAAATAATGAAGTCTTCTACAGCACCAGTATCCACCAATTCAGGCGCTCATGGCACTTGCTCCAAAATATGAATAAATAATTCAGTTGAATTCAATTGATTTAAATGTCTGATTAATACATCCTTTAATAAATGTAGAATGGTAATGTATGAAACCATATATTCAAGTTGAATTCAACAATCATTCCAATACTTTGCTTCCATTTAACTAATTATCTTAACACCTTCACACAACTCTCTAATAATGTTTTGTTTACGTTTTTGTTTACATGTATGTTTGATGCATGTACATGTACATGTAGATCTGACATCGTATAAAACATTCCAGAAAGTATTTTCCATAATTTCTTTTGAATCCATATATACAGTCAAACCTGCTTTAGCCACCACCTGTATAGAAAGACCACCTGTCTATAAAGACCATAATTTTTGTTTCCCTTGAAAAGTGTTTGTCATTGAAACGTGTGTTAGCAGAACCTGCACATAAAGACTTTTCTTGTCTCCCTTGAGTGGTCTTTATAGACAGGTTTCACTGTAATACCCTTAATCCCTTCACATTGTTCTCCAATGTACTGGTTATGCTTGAAACATGTAGATCTGACATTGTATAAAACATTCCAGAAAGTTATTTTCTATAAAATCCTTGGAATTATACAAAAGAATCTTACTTATGCATAAGAATGGAGGTGAGCCAACATTGTTTGCGAGGGATCTTATCTGTCACACTGGCAGAGAGCCATAACTTCTCATCACCTCAAATACTTTCACTTCAATATTTCATTTCCTTCCTCTCGTTCATGTCGCCTAGCAACCAAGTTTTGATGGAGAATGACAATTCATCTGACAGGAAAGTTACGAAGCCCAGATGAATTGGGGAAAAGAAAGGGAAGAATCATGCTTTAAGGGCCGGTTTCATGCTTTGAACAGAGCAGTCTCAAAATTTGGGAAGTTTTCCTTCTTGTTTGGAAGCCCTACTTAAAAAGTTTAGTAATCTAACAAGTGATCAAATTTATGTAAATTTTCCCTGCTTCTGCTCAGTTTTGTGAACGAGGTGAAAACTTGGCAGTACTACAAAGCAAGACCCCAAAAGCTTTTACCTCATGAAATGCAAGCCAACAGTATTAATGTTTTGTTTACAACAATGGCAAATCTCTTCAAGGTAAAAATAAAATCATATGTGGTATTAAAGCAGATTGCAGGTATACATGTAGATAGACCTTTGTGGGTTTGCATTTATAATTCATTATAATCTGAAACACTACAAATTGTAACTTCATGAAAAAGCAGTAGAGAAGTTAATGGACAAACAAATTTCATTTTAATTCCTACAATGTATCACCGGAATTAAATACACAGGACAATTTGATAGAAATGCTATTTAGGAATGAATGAAATTCATATTGTAATTTGGTACCATGCTGGGTAAACCTTAGACAAACTTTCATGTCCGTAAGGGGAACGTTTGTTTGCAGTAATGCACAGAACCTGAATAAATTATTAAATCTTATTTACCTTGATAAATCTGAGTCTGAGCTTTCATCAGAATCAGAGCTCTCACCAGAGCTAGAATCGCTAGAATCTTCGCTGGAATCTTCGCTGGAATCTTCGCTTGAGACACAGTCACTTAAAAGATCATCCATACAGGCCATCTTCACTGCTTCACGCTCAATGAGTTTCTCAGAGTCTGGCTGGGCTGCATTGAACAGCACCTTGGCACTGTGAAGATCCTCCAGGATCATCTCCTTCTCTTCCTCTTCTTCGCTCTCGCTCTCTGAATCACTCTCGCTGCTGGAGTCGCTGGTCTGGCCCAGATCTCTGGCTCGCGAGTAGATGCGACGTTTTGAAACACGCGCAAGCTTGGCCTCTAGGCCTGACTTCTCGATCTCAGCCATTGAGTCACTGGCACTGCCGTCTTGGACGTCCACAGGTACTTTTCTCAGACAGTCTTCATGTTCAGAGCCACAGACTCCCTCTGGTCTCGACTCGGTCTGAACTTCCCTTAATCTGGTGAAATCCTTCCTCTGAACTTTGTCACATTGATCAACTTGCAGTTCTTCACCTTCCGACCCGGGTTCAGTTTTTATTTTGATATCAGCTGCACTTAAAACTTCAGTCTCCTGCTTTAGATTACAATACTTATTGTCACGTTTCTCATCTGTTGACTGCATGCTACAACTCAACCCTTCTGTTTCTGATTCAGAATCTGAGCTGTAGCCTGTATGGAAAGGTTTACTGCTCTTCCTGGCTTCACAGCTGGACCTACATGTAGTTCCGGAGTTCTCTGCTTTAATGTTACAATTGGCATCCTCGTACCTTCCGCTGCTTGTCTTCCCAACAGCTCCTCCATTTTCTAGAATCACAGCCGACTGTGACAGCAGACTTGTCCTCATGGCATAATAGCCATTTACATCGTCTGAGAGTTTATTTTCAATAACTGGTGATGTCACGTCACCTGTAATCCTCTCCAAATCGAATGTGGTTTCTCTTTGGTTGTCCAGCGGTAGTGTCAAGTTATCCAGGTTTTGCTTCTGTTGCCTTTCCTGCGATAAATACCGGCTTCTTTCACTCCGGAGGAACCCCTCCTTCGGATCCTTCTCTGAGTCTTCAGTGTCCATTTCTTCAGAGCCCCCTCCTACCGAGACAACATCTGACCCGATGGATCCGATGGACATGCTGTCACTGCGGGTCATGCACACTGCTTCTTTTTGCTTGTAGATACTCCCTGAGGTCACACCCTCCTGCTCCATGGTGACTTCCTCCATCTTGGATTGGGATGATAGTGATGCTGGTTGCTAGGTTACTGGTATCTACGGTTCCATTGTGTGGATGGGTGCAACTTCTTTTCAGTCAAGACCTGTAAGATCAATGACAAACAAACCAATAATTAAAGTTTTGAGATCAGAGGACAAAGAACCTTTCCTTGCGTTGTCAGAATCTTGACATGCTTCATGCAGATATTTATAAACAGTGTATAAATTTACAATAATACAAAGATACATGTATACAAACAAATATATTTAGAGTCTCTGTCTGGTTGAAATGCTTCTCAATTGTATAGCTGATTATATGTACTTATACATGTTGTGAAAGAACTATAAATATGCGAAAAGAAAAAAACCCAACAAAATATGTAAATTGTATAAATGTACAATGTAAATGTGTACAACAGTAAAAATACAATGTCTAATAACAGAAACAATCAAACTTTAAAAAATGGTTCAGCCCTAAAAATCCTTTGTCATCAAGTCTATTGCATTCTAAAGGAGAAACATATATGTACATGTACATGGAGCTCTAAGAGAGAAAGGGCTTGCCATAATGGATGAATTATCTGATTTCCTTTTCAGAATACAATGTCACGTTCAAGTGTCAACTAACTGGGGCACACAATCTTAGATTCTGTCCAAACATTTGAAATCTTTACTCTCTTTCTCTATATGTGAGTAGCAGTTCCTTTGTGGATACAATGCACATATTCTTTACATGTACATGTACTGTATGAATAGGTAATCAAAGAGAACTTTTTACATTCTATTTCTTTATATTTTTCTCAAAATATTCATGCACATGTACTGTACACGGTATCTTCAAATACTAAGAGAAAAAATGTCATATACTCCGAAATATTGATTTTGTACACTGTACGTCCTCATTTTTCAATTAATGAATAATGGTCATTATCTAACAGATTCTCTTGCATGAATTCCAAGGCTCTATGATAACTCCTTGGAGAGACAAGAAATACACTGAATATATATGTTAAATGTATGCCAAATCAATGTAAATTCTCAGTTAAGAATTACCAGATCGAGAAAGCCATTTCTTTGAAAGGCATCCTCAGTTGATTTGACTAATTCTCCATTAATCATTTCATTTTTTTTAAAGGGCAGTGTGACTCTCTTTCACACTGAAACCAACTGAGGGGACACAGTTTGGGGCACACCCGCAGGTGTGACCTCATCTTAATAATAAGGGCACATACATGTAGTCATCACATAATATTACACTATGAATCCCTGAAACCTGCATTAGTATGAAACAGAGGATTTACAGGGGCCAAACATTAATATCCAGATGGCAACATTCTTCATGGGACCATCAAGCAAGAAGAAAAGGGAAGGAATTCAATTTTTTTTTAATGATAGATCTATGGAAACATATATGTATCAGAGAGAGAGAGAGAGATTCAACTACAATGTATAAAACTAAAACTATATAAAAAGGATGAAGAGATAAATGGAGAGATAGAGAAAGAGATAGAAAGAGAAGGAGGAGTAATTAAGAGCAAGAGAGGATGGATTCGGAAGAATTACTGCAGTCCTGACTTGTAAGTCTCTAAAATTGATACATGTAGATCGAATCAGAAGAAGAGAGAGACAGAGAGAGACAGAGACAGAGAGAGACAGAGACAGACAGAGACAGAGAGAGACAGAGAGAGACAGAGAGAGACAGAGAGAGAGAGACAGACAGACAGAGAGAGACAGAGAGACACAGAGAGACACAGAGACAGAGAGAGAGACAGAGAGAAAGTGAGGGAAAGAGAGAGAGAAAGAGGTAGAAAGAGAAGGAGGAGTAATGAAGAGCAAGAGAGGATGGATTCGGAAGAATTACTGCAGTCCTGACTCGTGTGTCTAGATAATATGAAACTTGATTGATAGAGTCATGTACATGTAGATAGAATCAGAAGAGGATACAGAGAGAGACAGACAGAGCCAGAAAGAAAGTGTGAGAGAGAGAGAGAGAAGAAATACTAGAAGGGAAAAGAGAGAAAGAAAGAGGGGAAAGTGGGAGACAGTGTTACATTGAGAGAGATAGAGGCAGACAGACAGATAGAGAAGGCCACTGGGGAGACATGCTTGAGGAAAGAGAGACTGACTAAGAGGAAAGAGAGACTGACTAAAAGGAAAGGCATTACATGAAGGTGAGCATAAATGAGGACCCTCCAGATCATGAGAAAGTTCACATGTACACCCTGTATGTTTAGCATTCTTACTTTGTGGAAAGGATACAAATTTCAAACCGAAGTTCACCGCAATTATGTTGTAAGGGATCCTGCTCTCCTGGATTATCCCAAAAGCGAAATGAATTTGTCAGCAGGCACTCGCTCTAATGAAATCTAGATGATCGAATTCCTGGAATCATTTACATGCGGCAGGCATACATGGATTGCTCCTTGCCAGAACATTCATTATTCAGGTCGGCATGATTTTCTTTAACATGACTAAAGGTCAAGAAATACATCACAAGGGAGAACTTTTCATGCTATGGAGTTCAGACACAAAGAGATATTTTCATCTGCTAATCTTATAACCGAAGCCTTATACCTCAAGCCTTATACCTCAAGCCTTGCACTAAAATGTGAATATGATTGTGAAACTTTAAACTAATCCTTGGTTCTCTTGATGAGACTGTACAAGATGAACTGTTCCAAAGTTACATGTATTCTGAACTATTCATCACAAGTCTTTGGTCATTCTCTTGACATTTAATAGTTGGTCAACAAAATCCCATAAGACTAAAAAAAAATAATTAAAGCATGATCACTAATGCACTTCTGTGGTTTCTATTCACATTTTCCCCTACTGGTACTCAATGATTACCTGTAGTCAAACCATGAACTGTTGCAACATTAAACTTTTGCACATGGTTAATTACAGCCCTTTTTCTAGGCCTAAAGTTTTGCAAATTTTGAAATAGTTTAATTTATGATTCAATCAATCTAATCTCAATATTTCACAGTATGAAACCATTCTCAACCTCAACCATTTGCACACTTTGTGAAAGCTTATATACCTATCATATGAATGATGAATTACACAAAGTAAAACTTTATCACAATTCACAAACGGGATTTACATGTATACATACATTGTAAACTCTATATCCCGTAACTCGAGAGATTTTACACTGAGCAATATCAGTGAGAAAGAGAGAAATATTTCACACTTTGCTCGGAGACGGACAGAAATCAATCCAATATCAGTTAACGAGGGGAAACAAAGTTCATTAAATGAATCCCTCTAGTCTCATCAAATTGATTATCTTGTCTTCCTCTGCCAGCCATCAAATTGATCCCCTGTTCAGACTACAGAAAAGATATACGAGACTCGTAAAAAGAAACGATGTATAAAGAATCATTGTAGCAAAAGGGGTGTACAGACTGGACTACAACAGAGTAAAAAGAAAGGTCCTATAAAGAAAGCGTACAAAATTACGGTCTGATTGGTCATATCAGCAAGCACACATGACAAGCCCCACCCAGTTATACGTATCTCAGACTCTGAGGTGATGCCGATTTTTTATCAAAATTTTGTTCAAAGTGTCCTGCTATAAGACGTTTCGTTATACGTACATGTATGTTTTGTTAAATGATGTTTAGACTATGAAAATTTTTAATACTGGGTACTTACTTATCGTATGTAGCTATACAACTTTCGTATAGCAACGCAATGACTTTAAGTACTCTGAAGGGGGGGGGGGGGGGGGTAATTGATCCCCTGTTCCTAAACCAGCTTGCTCAGAATTATTTATTGACTTTATTTGTCTGCTTGAAATTATTTATTGACTTGTCTAGTGCTATTTGCTCACAGTAATGCTAATCAATTCCAAGTGCTGAATAGAGACTATACACTAAGCATTTGAAATTTGAATGGGAAATTGCAATCAACAATGTTACACCTCCCATCTAGAATGTATTTAATGAAATAACATTTACTTACATGTATCTGAATTTAAAGTTTTAAACACTCACTGGAATGCAAAATAAATTAATGCAGACTGTCAACATGGAGAAGAAAAGGAAATGATGTGGTTTGAAATGGGGCTGAACTGCTGAAATTATTGTTTATTAAGTGGAGTAATCAATATAATATGAAAAGTCAATACTCGGCCACTTTTTGTACATGTAATTAGTAACAAATCTATACATACAAGAATTGGACAATTGACTTTTACATTTTACTTCACCTTTTAATTGGGACAATTGCCAAATATTGCTATATACATGTATTTCATGGTTCATACTCCCATCTAAAATGCTTTTCATCTTAAACCAAAGACATGGAAGAAAAACGATTTCTTCAAAAATGAGTGATTGAGTTAAGTTCATGTACATCTACATGAACATTGATTCCATACGTTAAAGAAGAATGAAACCCCCAAAATGAATGCATTTTAATAGAAGCAAAAAATGACAAAGACTTAATCAGAACTAATAAAATAGTATATGAATATTTGAAATCCTAAAATCGCTAAATAAATGGAGATCTGAAATTGGCAATGTCTTCATTATGCTAATGAGATGCTGTGATTAATGTGCTATACTTTCCAATTGCCTTATAAATGTACAAATAATGTTGTAAAAATCCACTCACCTTGGATATATATCTTAGAAAATATGATTTCTGTATTATAGGTGTTAATAAATTTATTCCTCACAATATATTTCAAGCACAATGTTGATAATTCAATTTTCTCTGTTTAGAAGCTGAAATCTGATAATTTTCTTATTTATTACCTGTAATTGTAAAGAGAGAGCACAAGAACATCATAGCATCTCATTACTATGTTACTTTACTTTTTACATTACTTTTATTTTTTATCCGTTTTTCCTCAAACTTTCAGTGACATGCTTCTAAGATTTTTCTGGTTCCGTTATTAAAAGTGCATACAAGTTTTGGGGTTTCATTGTTCTTTAAAGGGGATACCCAACTGTAAATTGTGGAAGTTTTTATGCTGCGATAGGACACCATGATCGTTACGTGATCATGCCATTTCCCCGTGGGGCGCAAACTTCGGACAGACTGTTCGCCATGCAACATGTACGCTCCACCTGAGCTTGAGCTCTCGTGCGAGATTCGGTCAGCTTCATGCAGTCCGACGGACGCGTTTGACACACAAACTTTGTGTACAAGTGAATGGGCTTACGCAATCCTGACTTTCCCCACGGCCGCCTGGTGGTGTATCCCTTTAATAAAAATGTTCTGTGAGCGACTTCTGTCAGAACATCGCTAATGAGCATGGGTGGGGTCTAAAGATGATTATTAATAGTCTGGTCAACTGGGATTAATCTTGAAGGACATCTCGGATAGGAAGTTCAGGATTAGATTATTACACACTTTATTCTGATGGCACAGAATCATCTGCACCTACATCAATATTTGGATGCTTTAAAGATAAGGTGGAGTTTTGGTCATGAGACTGAATTGTCAAAGAAACTGTCTCAAAGCCATTGGGAAAGGTTGATTACATACACATTTAGCACATAATAACTGGTGTATGCTTTAAGGTTTTGGAATCACCAAAATGATAAGAGATTGACTCAATCCTGCAGAGAGTCACATGCACTGCAAATAGAATGTATTTAGCCGTTTCTTGTCATAATTTGAATTTGAGGGAATTTGAAGACCAATCTTTATTCAGGGGACATTTCTACTATGATAATCTTCCAAACTAACATAAAAAGAATGAGAAAGCTCACAAATTATTTTTTACCTTTCCCAGAACTCAACCTTCTCTTTAAGCCAGGGTTCTACTTAATTAAATGTAATTATGTAATTAAAATATAGATTGAAAGAATTTCCCCTACTCAACAAATATTGGTTTAAAGATTAAGTTGAGATTTGGTCATGCAATTACATTGTGAAAGAAACTGTCTCAAAGGAAATGGAAAAGGTTGACCATGTCTACATATTGAATTGTCTATCACTTAAAGCACCTAATTGTCAGAAAAACATGTCTCTTGGTTCACAAGAACTTCACTTGCACTGGTACAAAATACATGTATGGTAGTTTCTCTGCCCTTCTTTGGTAATTAAGCTATTCCTTTGCTCTCAATGACACTGTCATACTGGGTCTAATGTAGAGGGAGGAAGACTAACCGTAACAATTGAGAAAAACTTACATTTACAGTACCTGTGTTAGTCTACACTATTTCCGTACCTGTACAACAAAATTTTAATTTGAAAATTAGGAAAATTTGAAAACCCAACTCGCACTTCTGTGCATATTGGCAGAACATGCACATTCATCAAGTGCCTCCACACAACAGAATATTCAGTTGTGGATAGACCTGTACTCCTAGGGGGAAGGGGGAAGGCACCAGTTGACATGAAAATAAATCCAGGACTCTCCAAAATCATCCACTCTGAGATGTCCAGGTAACCTCATACCAAGGAGTTATCACAGAACTCCTTGCTCATACTATTGACATGGATTAGGAGATGAATCAGCGAAAAACACTTCAAGAACTCGTCAGGAAGGTCAAGAGCTGTCCTGCTTTCACCCAGTTCAATTTGAATTTCACACTTTCAGTTGCTGGGCCACTCTTCTTCGATTGTGCATACCACTTCAACCCCTGCACTTGGTAGTCCATGCAAGGTCTCATGAATTTCTAAGAATGCTAACGATAGATGCATGAGGAGGCAAGCTATGCATACCTCAGGTGAATTAAGTTAGTTGGAAGGCTCTGGTGCATTGATGGAAATCCCAAATGCCATGAGTACAGAAAAAAACTCAATAACTTCCTTGCATACAGCATATGAGCATAAACTGAACAATCTGCACGCTGCTCACAGACTTCTCTATCTGTGCTCTGGGTTTGTACCACTGATTTGAATATTTGATATAAATTTATATATATCAAATTGGAAGAGGGGCAGGCATCAAACTCATAGGCCTTCAAATAAGTATTAGTGAATGTACTTGATCGGTTTTTCCCCAATCTTAACATCCTACACATTTAAAAATATCATATGATGCAAACTCAGTCTGATATGTAATAGGCAACAAGACATGAAAAAGCATAACAAATTAAATATGGTATATCCTCCCCCCCCCTCCCCCCACAAAAAGAAAAGAAAATTTTTTTAAATGTAGATAATTTGGCAAACTAAATGTTTCCCCATTTTTAAAATGCAAATTCCTCCAAATCTCTTTTTTCTGAAATGATTGTTGCAATTTCCAAAAAATGTTCTTTTTGATTTGTGTATGATTTATAAATCCTTTGCACCCCTTGGCTTTAGTACAGCTCAATTCTGTCCCTTGGTGCATAATAATTTAATCAAACTTTTCTATAAAACAATACATGTAGTGACTAAATCGCAATTAGACACATTGTAAAGTATATGAATTAACCTGAAGGTACACCAATTACTTTTTACATAATCTCTTTATTTGGAGTCAAAAGGGGCCTGAGCTTTCGATCCTAGCAGAATCTTCATCAGAGGCAAAAAGACAAACATAAAAAACAAGACAAGCATATATATATAGACTACAGACACAAAACAGTATACACCCTGTAACAGGAACTGTAAAGGGGGGGGGGGGGGGAGCTGGGGGCACAAAACAATGGAAACAAAAGGAGAGTGCGGGGAGTCAAAAGCAAGGAGGCAAGTGGGTGTGGAGGGGGATTAAACACTATGAACATGACGAACAAAGATCCATTCATTGCTATCCTGTAAAAATATGTAGAACAGGTGTCACATAATAGCAGTGAAGGGATGTCCTTTTGTTTACTAGAGCTATTGTGGAGGGTACAATGAGGAGCTGCAAAATTGTCCGCTCTCTTTGTCACTGTGTTCATAGTGAAAACAAATGCAAAGGAGTGGAGATGCAGGGACAGTAATGAGCCCCAAGCTAAAGTGTGGGTAATCTGTGGAAGCAAAGGATAAATGGGGAGGCAACACCAAACAGGATAAGGAACAATGCAATGACAAGGGTTAAAGAGAAAGGAAGAATTACTGTACAAGTCCAGTACAGTGGAGTGGTAGGGTAGAAAATAAAGAGAGAGTCGAGTTGTCAGACACCATGTGCATTATGGTATATACAGTAAAGTGTAGTGAAAAAATATATATTTGCTATCTACTGTACACAAGACTATAAGATGTAAGACTATAAGATGTAAGATGTACATGGTAAGACTATAAGATATAAGATGTAAGATGTCTGTATGCAAGACTATAAGATGTAAGATGTAAGATGCAAGACTATAAGATGTAAGATGTCTGTATACAAGACTATAAGATGTAAATCTCTTTAGTTCTCGTAATTGTTGTATCTTTATTGTCTTGATGAGGATGATGATGATGATAATAAGAATGAGGAGGAGGATAACAATGATAATGAAAATGATGATGATCCTGATGATGATGATAACAATAACTTCTTGCATCAACATCATCATCTGCACCAGCAGCAATTATTTGGCAAACGCAAAGGGTAGGATGAAAACAAAGATGATAGTAATGCTTTATAACTGTACCGTATACTCTGACAACAGGATCTCTTAACAAAAGCAAAACTGAGAACTAGAGTCTCCGAACCATGGCGTTTGATGACTTTCATCATTCAGAATCGTCCTGTACTAATAAGACATCTGGATATCTCCTCACACGTTTGATTTCTCCACAGACTCTCATCACTCTGGCATCATTATGATACCGTACTAGACTGTGACCAATTAACACCAACATATCTCAAGTCTATGCACCTGCTCAGATAAATCTGGAGGGTAAATATTTGGCATGTTTTTTCTAGTTTCATTGAACCCTTACACAAAACACAGAATGGAGCTACATGTACATGTACCTGTACAGAAAGTCAAGAGATCTACATGTACAAATTCATAAAAGCACACATATTTTGTTTACAACATGTAACAGTAAAGAGTTTATACTTTACAAGTACAAGTTTGTTGTTATCGGTGTAAGATCAAGGATAACTCCTTGATCAGATCAAATGCAGCACCTTATCATAAAGTCTGTTTCAACAAAAAGCAGAAGTATAAATGAAACAGATCACTGAAAGTTTTTTTAAAAATTGGATAAAGAATATGGTTCAGAATTTTAAAGTTATGATCCATTAAAACACAAATTGTCATCCCTGTAAACTCCTGGGGAGCGTTTCATCAAGCATTTTGTCAGTGATTTTTATTGACAAATTTGCTCTCAGCCAATCAGATGCAAGGAGTTCAGTAGCTTATATAACAGTTGTTGGTAAAAATCCCTGACAAAACGCTTGATGAAATGCTCCCCTGATTGTTTTGTATTAAAATGTCCGCACATGTATGTACTTGCTCAGAAAATATTCTACCACATGTACCTTTGAACTACATGATTCCCCTCAAAATTTTAGTGATCTTTTCTCTCACTATTCTGTTATCCCTTTCAAGACAATTGACCACATTTTGTGGTTTGCCTCAATAACTTTTGATTCAGAGCGCTAAAAAATATACTTGATGCATGAGTAGAAAGAGCAAAAATTCTGCACACACTATATGTCCATTTTTGTTGCATGACCATACTGCATTTGATGCCAGGAATTTAAAAAATGAGAATAAGCTTTAAAATCCTTAACTACATGTAGGCAACACAGGGAGGGGTTCAAAATAATTGCATTTTCTAAAAATTGGCAATTTTTTGAACTTTTCGACAAAATCGTTAACCATGTGTATTGTCTTCAAAAACATTACACCTCATTAGAGCCATGTAACACTAAAAGAAAAATATTGTTGCCAATTTGAAGAACAATATGTGATCAATTTAGCCCTGAAATAATTCCTGTCCTGAAAGGGATATTAAAGTCATCTTTTTATCAGGACGGGTTTCCTCTTTTAACCATTTATAACTGTGCAAAACTGTCCAGTTGAACAGATATGAAATTCTGGTCTGCATGAAACATACTATAAAACATATTTCATAGTACTGCTCTGTATGAAAAGAAAAAGAAATAATTCTTCTTTAGAAGTTCAGATCCCTTTGTCTATCTTGACACAGGTGTGGTACTTGGCAGGAAGTATTTTGTAACGTTCCTTATAATGGATTGCACGAAATGTCCTGTCAGGGCCTAATCCAAAGTAGAATCAATGTCTAAATGTACATACAGTACGGTAAGTGAATTCATCATCAGCAATTTACTTCGGATAGGACCATGTGTTGCAATCTTCTCCAGTAGTTGTATTCAAAAGTTTTTTATTTTCTCTAAGTGGTGCATGTACAAATTTTTCTTATCATGTGCAGATGTTTTTGTTTTTCAATATGATGATGCATCGAAAAACATGAATGAAAAAAACAACAAGAAGAAGAAATACCATTGTCTAGTGCCTGAGGATAGCCAGAAGGAAATTGGTACATGTACCTGTTATATTCTAGACCGATGACTACCGGTATTTTAAATTTCACAGTAATTGCTTCAATATAAGCCAGCAATCAGTTGATAATTCATCTTGATGTTTAAATGACTCAATGTTTAAGTTTTAAACTTCCTCAAAATACTAAATTTTTACTGGTTAGATCGACAACCCTTTTGCTTAAGAATTAGATTTATATTTTGCACAATGGAAGTTATTAAGTGGGTGCAATTTGGAAGGAAAATAAAAATCGCTGCAACTATATTTTGAAGGATGACTCAAGTTAGAAAGTAAGATCACAAGGGCCCCTCACGAACGTATAGAGAGTAAACAGGATTTTGGGATCATAGATGCATCAAGCGATATGCCGAGGGTGCAATACTTGTCAGGAAAGGGGAACAAAGCGGGGGGAAATACTTCATTTTAGTAAATAAAATGAGGAAATGCTGAGAGAGGATTCTGGTGAAGGAATTGATGCTCGGTTTGATGGCTTACTTCCTATACAACCTTGTTGTAGAAGAAGCTGTATTAATAATGCTCTACACATACATACATGTATGTACATGTATTATACATGTAGACGTGCTGTAGCTTGGAACCAGAACCAGTCTCAAACTCGCCAGACTGAAGGTTTTGAGCTGAGCCAGACACAAACCAGATTACACGTAAAACTCAAATTGGTTCAACTCGGTAACAGATGTCCAGTAGACAAGAGTTGTGAAAAGCCCACTTTTTGTCATCTTCGATTTTATTACTCAGAAAGTGTATTTTTCTAATATCTGTTTGTATGTATGTACAAATCTGTCTAGAGTGTATTGTGATGTGTTACAAAGCACAAATTTGAAAGATAAGTTGAACTACTGTATGTTCCTTAACGAGTTACTGGATCGGTCAAGAACCCGGTAAGGATTTTCAAAAGTAAACGAGCCAGACCAGACCTGGGGAGCGTTTCATCAAGTGTTTTGTCAGTGATTTTTACCGACAACTGTTATCAGCTACTGAAATCCTTGCATCTGATTGGCAGACACTACAACCAGAAACAAAAGCTTACTAAATGCATGCTTTCCAGTCACTAGAAAAAACAAAAGGAAAAGGGCGATTTGGATTGGAGTCCTAACGGATATAGAAATCATTGTCACCTCTCACTTGCTTGAAATTCCACTTTAGAAGAAAATAAAGTTTACGGTACATGTACATACACTTGTGTGAATATGAAATAGACCTACATGTACAGTGTATATTTTTAAAGGGAAATCTAACCTAAAAGGCAAATTGTTCTGACAGAAAGAAAAAAAATCTGAGCAGAGTGGTGAAGAATTGAAGGAAATCGTACACAAAGTAAGAAAGTTAGGAATTTCGGAAAGTTGTAATCACTATACATGTAGATCTGGGAAATTCGAATTCGGCGAATCAATGATATCACTCTCATGTAGTGGCGGTCAACTCTCCCTTTTGCTCCAATACACAAAAATGGCAAAAATGTCAATTTTTCAAAATGTTTCGCTCAGTAGGATCTTTTTCTATTTTGAGGACCTACATGAAGTTATGCTATCTAACTTTGACTACTTGTCCCCAGGGGAAAGGCGCTTTATAGGAGAAAACTGGATATTGAAAAGTTTGAATTGCCCTTTATTTCAAAATAAGGAAATCTGATAAACATTTTTTATGGGGGGGGGGGGGGTGGTACTGAACTTAACATGGGCATTGTACTTGCTTTTTGAGAGCATTATGAATGAGATTGGAGTGTTTAGTAAAAATGGAATTCCAAAAAGAAGTACTGTTTTCAATCATACTCCTTGGTCAGTTCAAGAGGGGATAAATCAGTTTGCAACGCTTTAGAAGAAAAATTCCCCTCAGTCCTATATTTTTTCTTTCACTGAAGTCCTGAACTACATGTAGGACACCTCTTACATGATGTACATGTAGTATGTAACAATTAAATTATCATTTACAAGGGCACTCCAAAATGCTATTTTTGGGGGGATGGAATGTTACCAACTACATGTACATTATACATGTACAGTACCGTAATCTCACTAGTTTGCAGGCACAAACCCTGGTCAGTCGTAAAAGGTGTCTGCACTGTAAGACTAACATAGGCCCTGTACTATGGCTGTTCCTGGCCTGACATACACGACCAGTAGGCAGCTGGGGTAGGCTTCTCTCAAGACACAATGATTTTCTGATGTGTCAAAGTAGGGTCTGTGCTTGCAGACTATTGTATCTCACCATGAAAACTTGTTTTTTACAGGGGATATTCTCAACAATACAACTGCATATTTATTTTATGGTACGACACTCACAATCATAAAAGTACAAGTATTTTAACGGTAGTTGTCTTTTCTTTGAGTGTTAACTATTAAAAGATGCAAACAAAGAAAACATCCACAAAAGGTTCAACGGTGTTAACAATTAGCGCAGATAATTGATTTTCAATAAGATTGGTAAGAATTCTATTCATACAAATCCTACATTTTGGAGGAGAGCCATAAAAGTTGCATAAATTTTTAAAGACTATTATAAATTTTATTACTCTTTGGAGCCTATAACTCACAAGTGTAGCTTTCTCCTTAGGCTCCTCAATATTTCACTTTTATTCTAGCCCAGTCTTTTCAATTAATATTGCATGCAAACGTAAAGATATGAGGTACTCACCTTTTTTTATTTTCTGAGACAATATACGGTATCTCAAGTTTGTACCATTAATCTTGTTTGTACCAATTATAAATTGTTTGTACCATTTATACTGTAAAAACACATTGTAGATGTGAAATAACATGTATGAAACAAACTGAAACTGAAACTGAAATTATGTTATAATACACCTCCAACCATGAATGTTTCTGTCTACTGATGAGAAAATATTTGGCATCACTGGAATGCATGTAGAAAAGTAAGAAAACAGAAATCGATCCACACTGGTGATATCTAAAAATAACTTTGCCATATTACATAATTCTGATTATCATTTTCTTATGAAACTGTGTTCCGTAATTTCCTTCCTTCTTTCTTTCTTTCTTTCTTTCTCTCTTTCCCTTTACTCTCTTTCTATCTCTCTTTCTTTCAGGTACTGCCCAACATCCTTACCAGAAATCTGTAATTTTAAAATGAATTACAATCAAGCCAATGAAAATGCAAATCCCAAAGTAGACAGAAAATGTCAAAAAGAATCCTGTGGTATGTTACTGTTAATAAAAATGACATTCGTCAACCATCTATCTTCTACATCATGTACATGCATGTAGCGTCGGTCAGTGAAACAAATGTCGACACAGATGACTGATCCAGCAACATGCCGGGGTGATCATGCCCACTAATAATGCAAAAGATAACCAATGACAGTGTAACTTAGATCGAACATAGTATTGTAAATTTGTAGTGAGGATTTTACTTGCACTATATATTCATCTGGGCACTTGACAAGCACAAGTACGATAATACGCCAATGGCGGTCTGTACTCAACTGGAAGAAGAAGAAGAACACATGTACAAATGTAACCCCCCCCCCCCTAAAAATAAAGAGAAGCAAAACGACAAAAAGACACAACTAACCTTAAAGATTTCTATCTGCTTTCAGAAAATACTAACATAGAAACATAGAATTAGACATTAGAATGATAAATGATGAAAATACACTAAATGAGAAACAAATGAACAAGTATAAACAACAACAAGCATGAGCAGACAACAAGTCATCAGAACAGAACATGAGTCATGAATGATTAATTGATGGAAAAGGCAAGCATGTATTCTTGCTATTAATACTGAAAAGAGAAAGACGAAATATACCTAACCTAAATGTCAAATGCCACAATTCAAAACCTAGATTTGATATGAAAACATCGCACTTACAGTGTAGTTTGAACTTTGAACATTCCTTCGTCACTGAAGTTGATAATGCTGGCCGCAGGACCGAATGTAGTTTCCACGCCTGGAGTTCCGGCGAGGGATGAATTGAGTATACCGCAACTTGCTCGTCGACTGAGCTAGTGGCGTGGCTACACACTTTAGTTGGCCGCACGCTGTTTGAAATGCCAACACATTTCGGCTTTGCATGTCGCATATGCACGCATGGCTTGAAACGCACGTGCAGCATGTGAAGTTAGCAACTACTCTTCGATCCCGAATAAGTTACGTACCGTAGTCTGATATACAGACTAGATTATATTCCTGAATTGTGATGCCGCAAGGCAATTTGTTAGCATTTTTGTGTGTGTGTGTGTTTGTTTGTTTGTTTTTTGTTTTTGTGTGTGTGGGGGGGGGGGGGGGGGGGGGGGGGCTACCGGGCTAACTATGTAATATTTGTCCTACAAAAATTCAATGCCAGTGGCATTCAAATAGCCCTGCCGCCAGACGCCGACGACTATTATAGCGGACTCTATGTTCTCAGTTGGTCTCGTGACTGCTCCAAGATTCTGAAACGGGGGTTGCTTGCATTAGGATGGAGGGTGGGGCTGAGCTAGAATGGGACTTGTTCATAAAAAAATAAAAAAATCCTGATCAATGTGTTTTGGTTGCGAAGAGCACCTGGAAAAGAACACAAGTTTTTTTTTTTTTTTTTTTTTTTCATAAAGGGAGCATTCTTAGGCTTGGGCTACTACTCACTACATGTATATCCGCCATCTTAATTTCGGTTATTGTTATCATTATTTATAATATTCATCATTAATAGTGTGATTATACTAAAGCCTAAAATGGCGTATTTTATTGGCACTTTAAAACGGAAAGGCTTTGGGTACCTGGGCTGTCTTTGGTAGCACCGGTGCCAATTTCCCTGCATGCATGCAACCTCATGCTGCAGGCACACGCTTTCACTATACAGAGCTTTATTTTTGCATATATACCGGTACTGTATTTTTCTTGGCGCCTGCATCAATAGGTCCCAGGGTAAATTATGGCTCTTAGCCCCATGATCATTTTTTTTTTGCTGGAGCCTTACGCCATTCCCGACCCCCCCCCCCCCCCCCCCCTCTGCTCAACTGAACCAAATATTTATTGCATGCAGAACATACTCATTTTTAGTGATGGATAGGAAACAATATTTTGACGAAATGACGACGAAATGGTATGGTTTATTATGTACACAATAGCAGATACATTTTGCAGCCTGGTGGCTGAATTGCATGTTCTGTTAGTACTGCAGATATTGGCTGTCCCCCGGGGCTGTCCTGTCAAAATGTTTTTTTTTTAATTTTGGTAATTTATAATACCATAGCGAATTGGAAAAAAAAATCCAACTATGACATTACATATACCATGACCAAATTGCCATGCTGGTTTTTCTCATCAGCATGATCAGGGGTTTTCAATACTCAAACAAGTTGAATAAAAATCATGCTGCCCACGGTTCATTATATTTTGGTCTGCTTTATCCGATTTATCTGAAGCTTTTAATAAGTTGCGTCTCTGATTTTACTGCTTTCACTCAAATCAATTTTGTATGAAGATGAAATCCACTAAGTCCGTCTAATTAATACCTTATCAAATTAATTGACAAACACAGCAGCTGTGTGAATGAATTCTTAGAGTATGAAAGTTAAGACTATCCAACATCGCTAATGTGATTCTCGTAGCTGCTAACTTCAGCAGAAAACTGAATTTGACGGACATGTTTTTTCGCTATTTTGAAGGAATGAGACATGGTTAATTTTCGCGTTGCTAATTTGATTATTTGATGATATAAAACTAAATCCGAGAGTTATTGTATTAACAGTTTTACAGTTGATTATTTCATTTATTTGCCAGCCAAAAATTCAGTTTTCTCCTGCATCATCATTTTCACAACCAGATCTATACAATATTGGCTATAGTATGCAAGAGGCCACAGTGCCCAAACCATGTGTATAAGTTAAAGAATATGTTTGAAAACTTGTACTGTGGTCCGTGGTGGAACTTTTATGAATTAGTTCAGATATATACCCTACCCCTCCCAAATTGACAACAATTTCTTCTACAGTTCTTCAGCATGAATCTATTTCAAAGTAACACTGAAACCACCATCAGAAAATGTGCCCCGCGATCTGATTTTTTTTAAATTTATTTTTTTGTGAGAGTAAGGAATACTGGATAGGCCCTAATTGAATTTGTATCAGTCTGAATTGAATATAATTATGTTTATTTCTCATTTATTGTTTTTTTGTGATAAACAGGGGGGGGGGGGGGGAAAGCTGTTTAGAGGTAAAACATGGCGGCTGATGTGGAGAAGAGAATTTGTATCAGTTTTACTCTCAATCATATTCCACGTATATAGAAAGTAGGTACTTGTACTTTTATTATTTTTATTTTTAAATGAAAACCTTCCATATAAGAGGAAAAGTTATAGCTAAATCTAAAACCAAGCAGGCCATCAAATAAGTAAGCCAAAAATGTATAAACAAACACAAATTAACGAACAAACGAGGGGGAAAAAACAAACAAACATGACAAACTATAAGGAAAACTTTATCTTTATATGAAAGATGTCAGTAGTTTATACTATTAATCGACTGGGTTCTAAAATACCAGAAATTATCAGGTGCATGCACTGAACTCTACACTAGTACGTAGTGTAGAGTTCAGTGGGTGCACCGTCCCATCTCCTCACCCCACCCCAGTCCCATATGCAGGCCAGCTATAATAGTTTGCAGGCACAAAACATGCATGATCAGTGTCTGCACTATAAGACTACCATAGGCCATGTACTCTCTCAAAGCACACAGAGATTCTGATAAAGTGCCAAATAGGGTCTGTGCTTGCAGACTATAAGCTATTCCTGCTCTCAAGTTCTGTGTTCGACAGGGTGGTTTTTCGGACGGATCATAATTATTGATCATTAATAGTAAATCGAATTTCATGCAAATTGTCACAAATCTTTCACAGGGTAAGTTGAAAATGGCATGAATTGCAAATATTCACTGATTTTAGTGTTACTGCATATCTTTCGTATGATCCGACAGCAAAATGACAGGTTTAATTTTTGTTAAGTGTCTGGATACACAACCCCTGGTCAGTCCTATACACAATGATATTATTATGATGCCGGGTCCATCTCAAAAGTGACACTCAATTCAATGACTGCCGCAATGATACCACTGATCTCGACACTGCATGTTCAAGCGTCGAAGGCAATGATTGTGTTTTGTTCTTCTTTATAATTATACATGTATGTACTTTGATTTGCCGAATAAAATAATAATAATAATATAATAATGATAAGCCTAAACATCAAAGATGTATAAAGCTGAAAAGTGCGGTACGGGCCAGAAAGACCCCCCCCCCCCCCCCCCCCTCCCCTTACTTTTTTTTCTTACAAACTAAGACGAACTTCTCGGTCAATGAAAGTTCACCCTTATATTAAGTTGCTTTTAAAAGAAGCAAAAAGATTAAAACGGATCAATAAAGGCTCAGCAAAATCCGATAAGAAATTAGAAAGTTGTGAATTGTTGAAGTTGTAATTAATCAAACGGTAATTGTCAAGTCACCGTGACATACTTGCAAGCTCCTCTCCGCTACTCTCCCATTTGCTCCGTACACAAAAAATCACAAATTTTCACTTTCTTTGTTTTTGATGAGGGAATTGATTTGCATCCAAAAAAAAATTGTGTAAAGGCATAAGTGAAATGATTATATCTAGGGTGCATTTATGATAAGATATTATATATACGAGCCGTTTCTCTCAAATTTGCTATAAAACGTCACAGATTTTACTTCCCCCTCCCTGCGCCCACCACCTAGGCAGCTTTGCGTGCTCATCACCAATTTCGCACTCTTCGCGTGCTTACAACCGTCCCCTAAAATGAAATCCTGGCTGTGCGGTTGGATCCTTCACGTCTGGCCCCCATGGGTGTCGATCCCGGGGGGGGGGGGGGTGGCCTGTATTATCATCCCCCCATAATGATATATTAACTTAAAACTAATAATTATCCAAACTCACGGTTCATTATATTTTGGTCTGCTTTATCCGATTTATCTGAAGCTTTTAATAAGTTGCGTCTCTGATTTTACTGCTTTCACTCAAATCAATTTTGTATGAAGATGAAATCCACTAAGTCCGTCTAATTAATACCTTATCAAATTAATTGACAAACACAGCAGCTGTGTGAATGAATTCTTAGAGTATGAAAGTTAAGACTATCCAACATCGCTAATGTGATTCTCGTAGCTGCTAACTTCAGCAGAAAACTGAATTTGACGGACATGTTTTTTCGCTATTTTGAAGGAATGAGACATGGTTAATTTTCGCGTTGCTAATTTGATTATTTGATGATATAAAACTAAATCCGAGAGTTATTGTATTAACAGTTTTACAGTTGATTATTTCATTTATTTGCCAGCCAAAAATTCAGTTTTCTCCTGCATCATCATTTTCACAACCAGATCTATACAATATTGGCTATAGTATGCAAGAGGCCACAGTGCCCAAACCATGTGTATAAGTTAAAGAATATGTTTGAAAACTTGTACTGTGGTCCGTGGTGGAATTTATGAATTAGTTCAGATATATACCCTACCCCTCCCAAATTGACAACAATTTCTTCTACAGTTCTTCAGCATGAATCTATTTCAAAGTAACACTGAAACCACCATCAGAAAATGTGCCCCGCGATCTGATTTTTTTTTAAATTAATTTTTTTGTGAGAGTAAGGAATACTGGATAGGCCCTAATTGAATTTGTATCAGTCTGAATTGAATATAATTATGTTTATTTCTCATTTATTGTTTTTTTGTGATAAACAGGGGGAGGGGGAAGCTGTTTAGAGGTAAAACATGGCGGCTGATGTGGAGAAGAGAATTTGTATCAGTTTTACTCTCAATCATATTCCACGTATATAGAAAGTAGGTACTTGTACTTTTATTATTTTTATTTTTAAATGAAAACCTTCCATATAAGAGGAAAAGTTATAGCTAAATCTAAAACCAAGCAGGCCATCAAATAAGTAAGCCAAAAATGTATAAACAAACACAAATTAACGAACAAACGAGGGGGAAAAACAAACAAACATGACAAACTATAAGGAAAACTTTATCTTTATATGAAAGATGTCAGTAGTTTATACTATTAATCGACTGGGTTCTAAAATACCAGAAATTATCAGGTGCATGCACTGAACTCTACACTAGTACGTAGTGTAGAGTTCAGTGGGTGCACCGTCCCATCTCCTCACCCCACCCCAGTCCCATATGCAGGCCAGCTATAATAGTTTGCAGGCACAAAACATGCATGATCAGTGTCTGCACTATAAGACTACCATAGGCCATGTACTCTCTCAAAGCACACAGAGATTCTGATAAAGTGCCAAATAGGGTCTGTGCTTGCAGACTATAAGCTATTCCTGCTCTCAAGTTCTGTGTTCGGACAGGGTGGTTTTTCGGACGGATCATAATTATTGATCATTAATAGTAAATCGAATTTCATGCAAATTGTCACAAATCTTTCACAGGGTAAGTTGAAAATGGCATGAATTGCAAATATTCACTGATTTTAGTGTTACTGCATATCTTTCGTATGATCCGACAGCAAAATGACAGGTTTAATTTTTGTTAAGTGTCTGGATACACAACCCCTGGTCAGTCCTATACACAATGATATTATTATGATGCCGGGTCCATCTCAAAAGTGACACTCAATTCAATGACTGCCGCAATGATACCACTGATCTCGACACTGCATGTTCAAGCGTCGAAGGCAATGATTGTGTTTTGTTCTTCTTTATAATTATACATGTATGTACTTTGATTTGCCGAATAAAATAATAATAATAATATAATAATGATAAGCCTAAACATCAAAGATGTATAAAGCTGAAAAGTGCGGTACGGGCCAGAAAGACCCCCGCCCCCCCCCCCCCCCCTTACTTTTTTTTCTTACAAACTAAGACGAACTTCTCGGTCAATGAAAGTTCACCCTTATATTAAGTTGCTTTTAAAAGAAGCAAAAAGATTAAAACGGATCAATAAAGGCTCAGCAAAATCCGATAAGAAATTAGAAAGTTGTGAATTGTTGAAGTTGTAATTAATCAAACGGTAATTGTCAAGTCACCGTGACATACTTGCAAGCTCCTCTCCGCTACTCTCCCATTTGCTCCGTACACAAAAAATCACAAATTTTCACTTTCTTTGTTTTTGATGAGGGAATTGATTTGCATCCAAAAAAAAATTGTGTAAAGGCATAAGTGAAATGATTATATCTAGGGTGCATTTATGATAAGATATTATATATACGAGCCGTTTCTCTCAAATTTGCTATAAAACGTCACAGATTTTACTTCCCCCTCCCTGCGCCCACCACCTAGGCAGCTTTGCGTGCTCATCACCAATTTCGCACTCTTCGCGTGCTTACAACCGTCCCCTAAAATGAAATCCTGGCTGTGCGGTTGGATCCTTCACGTCTGGCCCCCATGGGTGTCGATCCGGGGGGGGGGGGGGGGGTGGCCTGTATTATCATCCCCCCATAATGATATATTAACTTAAAACTAATAATTATCCAAACTCATTATGTCTGACCTTGAAATACCATCACATTCTTTGATTATTAGATGTAAGGAAATAAGAAATGCCATAATTTCAATTCGAAAATATGGAAGAAAATTCGTTCACTGGCATTGTCATTCTCAATTGAGGGGTTCCGTCCATTGGCGTAGATCTGTGCATTCCTTTTATTCATTAAAAAACATTTTTGGATGCTCTAAAATGGAAGTTTTATTGACAGATTTTCGAAAAAGTCCCTGGTATGGGAGGGGGGATACCCCACACCCTCCCCCGCTTGGTCGCTTCCCTCAGTGGCGTATCTAGGGGAGGGGGGGGGGGCAGAAAGAAAAATCATAATCTTTATACGGATTACGCATGCACCCCAAAATCCGCAGGGTTAATGCACTAGAAATCTAGTCATTGAAGGTTTGAAATGTGAAAATTTTCAAAAGCTCGGTCGCTTTGCTCCATCGCATAATTATTATCTTTCAGGATCTCGCGCCCCAGTAGGCCTATATAATTCTTAAATAGCTTAAAGGGTTCAAAAATTGAAAAAATAAAGATGTAATTGCTTTGCTCGCTCTATCATATAATGTTTCCTATTACTCCTGCTAAATATTGCGCCCCCGATGTAGGATAAAGTATATAAAAGAGCATTTGCAAAGGTTCAACTTATGAAAGAAATCTCAACTTCAGGTAGGCCTATAGCCTTGCTGAATTTCTTGACTCTTTCTCCAGCCTTTCATGGTTTTCGTTAGTTTTGCTCCCGATTGTAGAAGTGAGTGAATAGAAAACCGCTTATCAATGTATAAAATTCGAGTTTCTCTACCGCTCAATTGCGGTGGCCAATTATTGCAAAATTTCCTGGATAAAATGCACAAGAAATTGCGTTTTTTAGGGTTAAAAATTGAAATTTGCCTCTCGGTCGCTTTGCTCCTTCGCTGACGAAGATAAGTTTGGGCACTCGGGAGGGGGGGGGGGGGGGGGACTTCATTTTTTGCCCCGGGTGCCATAATTCCTAGTATCATGAACACGGATCTATTGAAAAATCCTGGCTACGCCTGTGAGTACAGGGCAAATGGGAGAGGAGTTACCTTGGATTTTGCTCAAACTTATTGATCTGTTACTTTAATTGTTCTGCTTCTTTTAAAACCAAGTTGATATCAGGGTGGACTTCCCTTTTAAAAGTACATGTAGTCTTAATTCCTTATCAAGGAAGTCGATCTTCAAATTGGCAAAGAATTTCCTCCATAGCTGTCGGGTACTTCATCATGAATACTGTTTGCGTAATAAGTTGTAATTCCTACGTGAGACGTAACTATCCTATTTTTTTCTGCCACAGACACAGACTCAGATCGAGGCATTAATTATTATATTCGAAATGGACCAAAATTCGTTTCCATCGTCCGGCCTGTTTGGTTCCTATGGGGCTTACTCGGCAGGTGACCCGTCTCTCAACATACCCGGTAAGTTTACTGTCTGAATATAGATTCTACCTGTAAATATGTTATGTCATGATGATTGACTGTACCGTAGCGTAGAGCCGGTACGGCAGTGTGTACCGTATGTGTATCAAGTGCAAAACGTACCGCCGTCGACCGGCATGACCGGTAGCTCACCCACTGGCGTGCGTGCATGTGCCGGGCCGGGATTGGCCCCGAACCATGGCATTATGCTGGACATGCAGACATGCCGGGTTTGGGCTTTAATTTTATTTCATCAAATTTGCACCGAGTCCGAAGAGACCATTTGAGTGTGAAATGGAACCACAACGAAATCATTAACAACAGCATGTGTGTGTGGTACTAGACAGAAAAATCTGTCTGTTTGGAGGAGTTTTATAACTTTAAAGTTTAATAATAATAATTAAATACCTATAGGCCTATAGGCCTAGGCTAGGCCTAATTAACATTTTTTTACTTTCGAGGCTCTCCTCCAAATGTCCAAGACAGACGGAAGCCTCCCATAGTCACCGTAGTCGAGTACCTCTCAGCGCCGGCCTTAACCACTAGGTCTATGGCCAAAAGTATGAGGTACCTCACCCTACACGTTTATTACTAATTAGAAGTCGTAGATCGACATAAATTAACCATGTTAACTTAGTAAAACTAATGACAGTAATGTAATAATATAGTCAGATAGTCAGATAGTGCGCTCACCTGATTTTTGAAATAATCCAAACTTAATGAATCCAAAATTAACCTTGTTTTGACATGTCAGCGGGGTTATCGCAAATGAATCGAGGCGAACGAAATACCAATATAGTGAACGCACGCGCGCGCGTACGTAGGTCCCAGCTTAGCTGCGGAGCTCCTGACTCAAATGCAGTCAAAGCTGATAAATTTGTTGTTTCATCGTACATGTATTTCGGTAAAAATATTACAAATACCACGTAAGATAATCTCACAAACCTTACTTAAAATGCAATAAAAAATCATAAATTTGCGTGAAGGAGGATGAATTTTCCGATTTGAATATTTTCCGATGAAAAAAGGCGAGAATATTATATCGCGGACGATCACGAACGATATTTTGTCTCATTTTGAATTGGCAATCAGGTTTCCGAGAGATCAGCACTGAGAAAAGATCGTTTGTGACATTTTTATCGCATTTTTTTTGCCAAAGAAATATTGAAAACGTACGTATAATCACTCCGATTGCAATTTGTTTAAATTTTCATGTAAGTATGAGTAGAGCTGGTGATTTTATGTGATGTGGTATTTGTAATATTTTAATCGAACTTTGGTCAAAGCAAAAGTAATGCACAAGGGTGTATAGCTCGTCCGCGATGAGCCGAATATTGTAGCACCATACATGTAGGAAAGCACATAGCGATGGACCCCAACGGGAGTGGCTGGGGCAGACTTCGGTCTAGTGTGGTACTAGCAATTGACTTCAGCCTTTTTTCAGGATAATTTGCATGATTGTAATTGTAAAAAAATACTACATGTATACGATCATGACGATTGCCCACTTTACTTCAGATGATGTTTGTCACTTTGTGTAGCTTGTCTTTTATTTAAAAAAATATGAAATCTTATCCAATTTGCCAATGCCCCTTGCTTTGAAGTTTGATCAGCAAAAAATGAACAGAGTAGATAATACATGTAGATCTAAAGTTAGATCAACAACTTGTTGGAAATGACATTCATTGAAAATCACAAGACATGGCTGGAAAACGTGTGTGCATAGATTGAATTGAAATATATTTATTATTGGTCAGGACAACTTGCCCGATTTCCTGTTTTGGGGGGTTTAGTTTTTGGTGATCATTCATGTAATTTCTGATTGATCTTACATTTTCTACTCATATTGCTTTATCAAATACAATTTAGTCTACCGGTAGTTAAATGTTTGTTTAATGCATTCATACACTTTGATATAATGTACATGTATTCATTGTTATGATTACCTTTAACTTAAGGATACCAATTTGAATGAACTAAAGCTACCCTTTTCATTGAATATGTTTTGTTTCTTGTCTACAGTAACATCAGGAGCCAGCGGTTCCCTCTCGCCATACCTGAATGTTGATCCAGTTTATCTTAATCAGGTATTTATGTTTAGGGGTCCTTGAGCTAATCAAGTCATTCTTCTATATTATTATTAAGGCTCGACAATAACAAGCCAACAGGACACAATGGCACCCTAATTCTAAATCTGAACCCACAAATTTCAAAATTTTAACATTAGGCTTATGCTAGCTGTACGAGCTCCCTGGCTTATCAATCTGGTACTTGCCTACGGAGCTGTACATGGGATGCATATACTGTGTGTGGAGGGAGATATCAACAACAAAAAATAGATCTAAATATCACTATTTCTCACATACTGTGAGCCATGCAAACCACCCTCGGAGTTTCCTAAAGGGGTTACCTTCCAGTATCAACTAAGATTGTAAAAATTGAATGAATAAGAAAGAAAAAACAAACAAAAATTGGCAGGTGTGATCAGGTATTTTTTACCATGCACATGTAACTTGTATACCGTATATATATGGGACTACCCATGCAAGGTAAGATTTGTGTAGTCCCATATACACAGGTTACACATGCAAGGTAAAAAAAAAAAAAAAGGTGGTTTGCATGGCTCACAGTATGTGAGAAATAGTGATATTTAGATCTATTTTTATTGTTGTTGATATCTCCCTCCACACACAGTATATGCATCCCATGTACAGCTCCGTAGGCAAGTACCAAATTGATATAAACCCAAGGAGCTCGTACAGCTAGCTTATGCTTACAGGCCCCACCAATCTCGATTTCTACCCCCTATGAGTATGAAAAAAGTGAAGTGTGGAGCCCTATCTATATTCACACAAATATGGGAAAATACATGCCCTCCATTTACATGCATCATGACTGCACTTTTTATAGTAAGAAGATTATAAATTGGCCCCCCTCTTTCTCTGATACAAGAAAAACAAGAAACAAGTTATTAGAATGAAAGTAAAGTCAAATAAAAAATTGATTGAACGAATCATTGCATGGTTTTATTCTTCCATCTTCTTCCTTCTTATTTCAGGGCGATTCGCAGTTCATCATCCCCAATGGACAAGCTAGGACGAGAGGAAGATTCGAGTTGGCTTTCTCTCAAATTGGTAGCTCATGTCTTGCAGGTGAGTACATTGTACATACATCATCTGCTGAAAGCCAGAGGGGAGTTTGCAACTCATGTAACACAGAGTTGACATCCTCCTAGCTTCCAACAGACAAATTGGGAAGCAAATTGAAGATTGTCTTTCTATGGCAAATGCATGAAAAACTTGATTCACTAAATTGTCTGTCGTCTGGACTTCCATCATTGTCTCCTTTCTCCTACTCATCTTCTGCTTGCTCTCAGTCGAAATTTCTACCAAAACAAACATCATTCTGCTTGTAACTTGCTAACAAAATGATCATCATTACATGTAGGCATGTGGAAATGCCTGCTGTTTTTTAGAACAAAATTTATACATTGTGTGAAACTTGCATGGTTAGGAGGGAAACGAACTCCACTCTGTATGTGGTTTCTCTCTTATGAAATAGCCATAAACATCTGATTTTGTTGTCAGTTTCATTTTAATTTTCAAAAATTGTACTGGTGAGAGAAAGTTAATAATTAGCACTTGTTTTCCAACCATCATTGATGCTAAACCATTAGTCAAGGATGTGGATTCGATGAATATTGCTTTCTTGATGTAATAAGTTCAGCAGTTTCTTGAAATTAGATCAGGATCATAATATGTAGCCGTCAGCAGCTTTAAAACCAATGAAATTGGACTCATTGGTCCAACTAAATTTCAGTCAATCAATCAATCAATCAACTAACCAAACAACCATTCTGTCAAACAGTCAATCAATAATCAGTCATTCCATCTATCCAACAATAAATCAGTTTGTCAATTAAACTAACTGATGATATTTTGTTTCTTTCCATCAAAGGTGCTTTGTACGGAGCTGTAAATGGTCTGCGGATATCGGGTGCTGAAACAAAAGAGCTTGCTGGCCGAGTACGCATGTCACAGTAAGACATTTTCACATACCGTATTCGCCGGCGGAAAGGCCGCACTATTTTCACTCCAAATATTATCCCAAAGTCGGGGTGCGGCCTATGGGCCGCAACAGAGAAAAATAAACTGCCTCCAAAATCCCCACACGTATTGGAATGGACGGGACCAACGTTAGATCTAACACTACACTACAGTAGGCCCCCTAAGCCTGTGCTCTATCTCCAACGATGTAGATCTACTTATCTTTCAAGTACTGAAATATTTTCAGTAATAAATATAATTCAGAACTAATAACTACATATCTTATCAATATAGTTACAAACACGGCCTCGTTGGTCTTCCGAGGCTGACAAAGCACTCGTACGAAGCTCTCTATTGACGCTGATTGAGCTCTAGTAAAGTGCTGAAATCAGCCACCCCGCCCGGTAGATGTTTTCTGTGCTATGGGACGCCAAGTGTGCCCTGACTGCTTCTGTTACAAAATCACCCTGCAATTTTACTTTTGTAACAAAATCAAAAGTGGGGATGGATTTTGTAACAAAATCATTAGTGTGGATTGATTTTGTAACAAAATCACCAGTGGGGATTGATTTTATAACAAAATCATTGATTTTGTAACAAAAGCAGACAGGGTACACTTGGCGCCCCATAGTAGGGGCTTTGTAAGTTTTAATTTGTCTTTTGAGCACACCTTTTGTATGTGTTGAGATCAATGGCACCCCCTCAACCTCCGCGCTATTTCAGTGCGGTTGTATCCTTGCCGAATCCTTCACGGAGATGTATGTATTTTGTATGGAGAACGGACATTATCGCAGAGGATTTTTCATAGCGCATGTGACGTGCGCGTTACCCTGCATTGTAAGCATAGACCACTGACCTCTACCACAAACCACATCGCTCTCGGAAGAGTAACATGGCTTCAAGTGCTCGCACGCGCGGGAATGGGCGATGATCCGTCCAGGTGGTAGAGGTCAGTGGCATAGACATTGTAAGTCGTGGCAAAGAGCTTAAAAGCTAAGATTGGGCATTCCCAAAATTTTATGTAACGTAAGTGGCCTCATATGGGGAAGGCCAAGGGCGCCCTTCCCTTGGCCGTTACATCGGACCCTTTACACAATCGGGAGAGTTTCCTATCTTTCTTTTCACGATCTTTGGTCATGGCAAGCCCATGTTTCAGCTTGCAAATCGTCGTGACGACGTTTTCAATTTCCTCTTCGAAACCATCATGCTGTATTATGTATTTTTCTGTCTTTGGATGTCACATAGGGAACCTTTGATGGAATATGCACCTATGTAAGATATCTCTTCACGGTTTTTTAGAGTGGTGGAAACATTTCCTTTCCAATTTCATTTGTGATTGTGCCTCAATTTGCGAGTTGCATTCACGGTTGATAGTCCTATTTGTTGTCAAAATTTTACTAGGTCTAGGAGACGGCATGTACCGTATACTTACCGGTAGTCTACAAAGATGTATGTGTTTGCGAGTAGTACTAGCGGCTTCGTCAGATTCTCTTCAACTAAAGTTCAACTTTTTAAATTCTTAATGACATAAAGCAAAGACATCTAGGAATAATCGTCTTCAAATAGTCAATACAATAAAAAGTTTGGCCCTTTTTTTTCGTTGTATGATATTTGGGGAGGGGGGCAAAATTTCTTATGCTTGTGATTTTCCTCATATTTTTTTTTTCTTCAAATGAGTTGTCAAAGGTGCGGCCTATCCGACGCTGCGGCCTATCGGCCGGCGAATACGGTAATTATTGTGATTGGAATGTGCAGCTCCTGTTAACCAAGCCATTGGACCAGCTGAAGTATTTTGTGATTACAGACCTTTATTAGCCTATTACATAGGTCTTTACATATCTGAAATCAGGACAAATGTGGTAGTACTCCTTCATGTTTGAGATTGTTATATTGATCTTTGACTATATTGTAGTCAGTGATCAGCTCATTCCCATGTACCCACAAGTTTATGGCTACGTGCCCATGGCTATTGGAATTCTGATTAGGATTACCTCGTTTTTGGAATAGTGTGATATTTTTGTGAAGAATCAGAAATGTTAGATCTAGAATTGATACTAGTACTCTTGCATTTGTATGCAGTAAGTCATGATTAGTACCAATTAAATGTCTATCATACAAGCTATTTAACCTGGAAATGGAAATGTTAATGGAAGGAACTCTTGAAAATTTACTGCCACCTTTCATGTTGTTTTTACTTGTTTTTGCTTTATTTAAAAAATTAAATATATACGGCTTTTTGATTTACAGAATGCTAACACTGGTCACAAAACAAGGAGCTTCGTCTGCAAATTCAATAGGAGTAGTAGGTAAGTCGATTCTAACCAGCAACTATCCCCAGACAAACCCCCATATTTAATTACCCCAATGTAATTACCT
Source organism: Heliocidaris erythrogramma (assembly GCA_025617745.1). Taxonomy (NCBI): domain Eukaryota; kingdom Metazoa; phylum Echinodermata; class Echinoidea; order Camarodonta; family Echinometridae; genus Heliocidaris; species Heliocidaris erythrogramma. The sequence continues at coordinate 14,879,201 of CM046872.1, read as the reverse complement.
ATCTGAGGGTAAGTAGGAAAATGAGCCCCTGTGGGTATTTTGTTCAGGAATACGGGTAGTTGTTTAGGAATAATTGTCCTTCATGGTAGTTTTCCTAGGGATTGTTGTCAGGGATTGATTGAAATAGTGGTGTAGTTGTCAAGGGAGAAAGTGTGGTGGTTAGTTGTCCTGATTTAGTTTGAATTCTAACTTGAATGACAGCTCTTAGGAACACCATCTTTGGCATTGGAGCAGAGGAACAGATGTGATCAATACGCTAGGTGTGCCATGGGGGGGGGGGGGGGGGGGGGGAGTAGTTGTGTCTGAGGGTTGATAGCTGGGGGTGGGGTAGGGAGTAGTTGTCTTGATTTTATTTTATACAACTTACTTTGAATATCTCTCAAGCCCACTCCACACTATACGATCGCCTATAATCTAATTTTGGAAATTAATGGCAATAGCAATAAATGTAGGCATTTTAACAAATAAAATCTACCTGATTCAGCTTCTGAACAATAATATGAATACTCACAAAAGGAATTTGGTGAGATGTCAGCCTTATATCAGGAATAAGGGCCAAATCAGTTTCAAATCGTAGACAATCCCAGGCGGCTCAGACGTCACTGCGATTCGGAGCCGATTTGGCCTTTCTACCAACTAGAAGGCTCATAATAGGCCGTAATTTTACTATTTATATGACTATTCAGGGCCCTGTTGCATAAAACTTACCATTAATTGTAACTCTGCTATCTATGGTAACTACCATGGTAACATCACTCAAAGGCCAATTAAAATCAAGGTTTCCATGGGAGTTACCATTGATTGCAAAGTTACCGTTAATGGTGAACCTCAATCAATTTTATCTGTTAAACAGTTTGTATCTGATGCCATTACGTTTTCTTCCAAAATCGGATCACAGACCGATCAGATACTGTGCGGTGGGCTTTACTGCTCTCATGTACATCATCTTTGGAATTGGCCTTTCATGGACCAGAGGAATAGTTGATGGGATCAACACATTAGGTGCTGCCATTGGGGGTGGGGGTAGTTTATTCAAGGGGTAGTAGCTGGGAACAGGAGAGGTACAGTAGTTCTTGGGGGCATTGCATCAAGTGTCTTGTCAGTGATTTTTACTGACAAATTTGCTCTCAGCCAATCAGATGCAAGGATTTCAGTAGCTTATAACAGTTATTGCAACTAGTCATTGATGACAAGTTTTATGAAACAAGGCCCTGGGGAGCATTTCATCAGGCATTTTGTCAGTGATTTTTACCAACAACTGTTATAAGCTACTGAAATCTTTGCATCTGATTGGCTGAGAGCAAATTTGTCGGTAAAAATCACTGACAAGACACTTGATGAAATGCCCCCCTGATGTGATTTTATCTAACTGAGTTTGAACGTTTTCATTAACAGCTCTTATGTACACGATCTTCGGTATTGGGCTTTCTTGGGGCAGAGGTACGGATGATGAGATTAACACGTTAGGTGCTGCTACTATGACCGGATTACTGTATAAATCTTCAGGTATGTATTCATTGATTTGAAGCTCTTCTTTCTTTATAATTTCCTTTCCCTCCTCCTCCTCCTCCTCTTCTACATCTATTTAATCTTATCTCTTTCTCTCCCTCCCCCCCTCCCCCTCTCTCACTCTCTCTTCATAAAGTCATAAATTTGTATGATAAGATTGCTCTACTTCAGCTCTGGATTTGTACAGTACATATAAATGATGGTTTGTCAGTCGTATAGGTCATCAATTTCTCTTATATTTTCTCTTCATGTCCTCAGCTGGGGTGCCTAAGATGCTGCGTGGAGGAGCGGTCGGATTGACACTCGCTTCAGCATACTGTTTGTACCAGAACAGGGACAAAGTAAAATCCATGATGTCTGGAGACAACACGCAGTACTAGACCATCATCAGATTGAACTGTTACCGTATTTATGGGAAAAAGACTTTGATGATCGAGATTTAGACCTCACCCCGCTGCAAATGGATATCATTGGTGTGTGAATTCAGATGATGGAGGCTTGACTGTGAGGTGGTATAGGCAGTTTGGGCTTGATTTTCTCTTTTTCACAGTATTTTCATCAACATTTAACCTTTTTTGGAGATGGTTTTGTCAATACTGCAACATGTTTGAAGCAAAATATTAATGGATTTTGTCTTCATCTGGCCATAAATATCACCTCTCTTTCGATTTGGTGAGAGAACATTATACCCCTTTGCAGGCTCTCCTCTGTCATGAAGATGGAGACCTACAAGTAATTGATTTACCTATTGTGTGTGCATTATGTCTGCTTAGGAAGAGCAGGACTCCACACTTACTTTTTCAGTTGGGAGTCTGGATAGAGATATTTAGAGTCTGTATGCATGGGCCCCATGTTGTAATTTTGAAATTTGGGGGGGTCTGGACCTAGATTTTGGGTACCTGTGTGTCCTAGGCACTTGTTAGTGTCGAGCCCTGTGTAAAAGCATCTTGAAAACAGTTATGATCTAATCCATACACGGGCCAGTGACAGCTGTTGCTAGAAGAAATGTGTCTGCTGCCATCTACTGTTGAGTCATGCACATTGATATGTTATTTTTTTATATATCGATTGTAGTCGGTTTCTTTTACATTTTTGACTTGTGTTTGAGTTCAAGAATTTGACACCATAAATCCAATTTTCCCTTCTTGATTTTTGTTTCTATATAAAACTTGAATTTTATCGACATTATTGAGAATGAAAGATGAAGTTGAGTTCTGGTCATGAGACTGAATTGTGAAAGAAACTGTCTCAAACCAATTGGGAAAGGTTGATTATATAGCACATAAGAATTGGTGTATGCTGTAAGGTTTTGGAATCACCAAAATGATAAGAAATTGACTCAATCCTGCTGAGAGCCACATGCACTGCACACAGAAATGTGTATGTGGGACTACACACAAGTGTTCGCCCCAAACATTTCAGCTGTTTCTTGTCATATTTTGAATGTGAGAGCATTTGAAGAGCAATCCTTTTCAGGGGACATATCTACTATGATAATCTTCCAAACTAACATAAAAAGTATGAGAAAGCTCCCAAATTATTTTTTACCTTTCCCAGAACTCAACCTACTTTTTAAATGGTTCTGCGCTCTGCAGTGGTTAGAGTGACAAATTAATAAGGGGAATAGGCTGCATCTAAGTCTGAACAGAAAGAACAGGACTGGAATGATTTTAACCCATTGACTACTGAATTTTCTAATTCCCATAGGCTTAACACATGGCCCATCTGCTTCCCGTGGGTAATGGGTTAAATGACATTGGCACTTATAAGCATATCAAGAATAATTTCTACAGATTCATGCGCGAGTGGAATCAGGTCTTCATCAATATGTTAGTATTGGCAAAGATTTGTGGTTTTTCTTGTGGCATGCCATAATTTAATTCATTGATTGAAATCTCAACCAGTCTTCAGATAGCCCTTTATTACATTTAATAAAAATTGAAATCTACTCAAGCTGGGGCAATAAAAGTAATGACACCAAACTGTTGGGTAATGTTTTGAAAGGGTACCAATCGCCAAAAAATATTTTGGTCTGTATGTTGGAGGTTGCACGTCACTATACTACAGTATGTTCAAAGTATGGGCTTCAGATATTACTTCTATAAAGAGTTATTGCAAGTTTAAGTATCTTCTCAATACATGTAAAAGCGACAAAGTGAGTAAACTAGTCAATGTGCCCGTACATGCCCACCAAGAATAGGGCCTTCGTGGAACCTAAAACCGAGTTGGATTCGAGGCGTGTATTTTCATGTTATCCTTTATCCTCTTCTTACTCCTTGACTGTTTACCCATAGAATGCTTACCCATAGAATGTCTGGGGGCGTTTCATCACGTGTCTTGTCAGTGATTTTTACCGATAAATTTGCTCTCAGCCAATCAGATGCAAGGATTTCAGTAGCTTATAAACAGTTATTGCAACTTGTCGTGGATGAAAAGTTTTATGAAACAGGGCCAAGGTAAATACTTTAGAGGTCGATTTTATACATTCTAGCTGTACACAAATTATTTTTGAGGTGATTGGTACACCCTAAACAAAGATTTGGTATTATTAATTAAACAGGAGTTATACAGCATAAGTTCTGATTCTGAAGCTCTTGCATGTCTGAGATATAGTTGGTCATGGAGAAAATGTGTAACCACTTAGACTCTGGACTTGTCAACATCTTTATACAATATTTTTTTAAAGACTGAGGGGTTGATGAAAACTTAATGATTTTAACAATGTAACCTTTAGCTACAATGTGGCTTTCCTATATGAAGGATATGAGGGTTCTGGTAGTTGATTACAACACCTGTATTCTCAAGCTTCAGGGTATATAAAATAATATTTGATTATGTGAAGGAGTCGTGATTATTAAATGTATAAAATTGAATTATTATAATTGAGGTCTTCACAGTGATTTTTCATGTGCACATGAAGAGGTTTTGGTGAAAGGTTTATGCATTATTGTAGCTGCTAATCATTCCTTTAAACTTACTTTGGAGAAATAATTCCTAGTAATTTCTTATATCAAGGGGGGGGGGGGGGGTAGGGAGACTGGGAGAAAGAGAGACCAGGAGATCAGAGGAAGAAAGAAGAGAGAGAAAGAGAGAAAATAAGATATGGAGAGAATGAGTGATATAGAGAGAAAAGAGAGAGAGATTACAGGTTCTATTGCTTTTGTAATATTGTGTTTGATGCAAATTCTTGCTTATCAATATGTTGTAAGGAAATAGTACTGTATGAGATGCTATTTTCTTCAAATAAAGATCATGTAATATTGACTGATATGGAAAGAAAAAACAAGCAAAGGTTTAGATAGATAAGGAATGAGAGGGGGAGAGAGAGAGAGGAAGGGAGAAAGAGAGAGAGAGAGAGTGATATTTTATATTAACTAAATGTTGGCATGCTTTTGACGCTTGAAATGTTGGTAACAACAAGTCAGTAGCGGATCCAGGCAGGGCGCCAAGGGCGCACGTGCCCCTTTAATTTGTCTGTTTTATGATTTTTACCGTGGGAGGGGGATAACACCCTCCGCTCCCTCGCCGCTGGCGCCCCCCCCCCCCCCCTATTTCAAATTCCTTGATCCGCCTCTGCAAGTCGTGCACCTCCTTGCGTGTGGTCTGCGACGGATTTCGCAGAAAATCCTTGCGTCGCACGCACGGGTGTGCACGTATTTTTTCCAAGCACGTAGGAACACGCAGGACACGCAAGGAGGTTGTTGGACATGTCCAGAATCTCTGCGTATGACTACGTTTTCTGATGAACGCACGTGTCACACGCAGCCATAATACTTCATGCACGTGCTTATTGCGACCATCGCACGGGCTCCTTGTGGAGGTACGGGTCTCACGGAGCCGTGACATGTCGCGCGTCGGTTCCACGGTACCTGTACGGGGCTGTACATTCGCCTCAAGAGTTCTTGCAGGTAAGAAGGGGTATGTTAATGAGGAGGGTGCAAGACGTCCAAAAGGAGATGCAGAGAGGAAGAAAGAAGAAAGAAGAAAAAAGAAAAAAGAAAGAAGAAAGAAGAAAGAAGAAAGAAAGAAGAAGAAGAAGAAGAAATAAAGCGGGTTGTCTGCGGGTTCAATCACCATCAAATGTTGTTTGCTAACACATAATATATGTACCTCTACATGTTCAAAGAAAAAGAAACATTTTTAGGCCATATTGATCGCATTTCTCTCACCGCAGTATTCTAAAATGAGCAGTATTTCCTTGAAAAATTCTCCATATTGATCAATTTTGGGAAAGTTTGGAAAGCTGATCCATGCCTTAGTGTGGATTTGTTGGGTAAAACACTTGAATCTTTCTTGAAGTGCCGACAAAATTTAATACCTCTTCAAAATTTTCTACAGACGTGACATACAAAGGAATTGGTTGATTAATCTAGCGAGATTGGATATCATTTTCATAAACCTTCTGTTTTCCCCGCAGAGAAGGGATTGTTTTAATTTCTTCCCGCAAATTGGGGATTAATTCAAATTCTATAGTCGAGTATTACATCTTCGTATACAGACTGATCACTCAATTTCTCCAGCTAAATGTTTAGAAACACCCCCCCCCCCCCGCCCCACCGGGTGGGGGATTATGTATAGGTTTGTTTGTATGGCTTCTTTGTATAATATATTTCAGAATCACGAACAGAATATTTGACATAAAGAGAAACCACAGGATAATGTTCTCTAAAGAGAAACTACACGAATAAAAACGCAAGGACAATAATTAGTCTGTGTACCTTATTCATATACCTTTATTGCACTGTATATCCTTTTTTTACACTCGCAGTACTTATTTCAACGCGATAGCTTCCATTTCAATTTGTGTAGGCACTTGTAGATGGAAGTTCGCACTGACACTTCAACATTTTATTCTTTTGACACTTCTTGAAATTTAATTAATCAGGCCTATTACCAGATGAGCTATCTCTAGTGGCACAGAGTGTCTAAAAGCAACATGTCAAGCTAAAGCCGAATAGAATTGAGTCTTATTTTCTCGTCCCCTGCTCCTTTTTTTTCCAGCCCGCCTCAATTTGTTGTTATTTAATAATTTTTTATTAGACATGCTATTAAAAAGAATCTGATGAAACCTATTCAATAAGAATCATGAAAATCAATTATACAGTGCGTCCCAGAAAATACGAAACCCTAAAACAAAGGGTTATTGTGACCACATTATGTGTTCTTGACACTAATTACTAATTTCCCATAAACTAGAAGTACATGTATTATGCTTTTAAATGATACATTGATGGCATACATCCGTACATGCTTTACTGACCAGCAGCATTTTGAAAAGTGACAAGTAAAAAGTCATTTGTGCCGGATTTGGGTAAAACCGTGAAAACGTTAGGATCACATGCTAACATGACCCAAATGCAACATGATATTTAAAACCCTATGAGAATACTGTTTCCATCTGTTTCTTTCAATAATGAAGGGAAGGATAATGCCCTCGTCATAAAATAAAGTTTGGTCAATGTATTGTCGATGTTGGGGGTAAAGAAAGGGCATGTTTTGTATTGAAATGGTACCTGCAATCGAAATGAAAAGCAATTTTTAGCATTTTGCTGAACTTAAATTTCTTTTAAGAACAAAGCAGACAGAAAGGTGACATTTTTCATAAAAGTAAAGTAAGTGGTACTTTCCATTGTCATCAAATGGAAATACAACGTAGAAAGGGTACATAGGCAGAAAAATATATCAAGATTATGGCAATTTCCCACCTCAGGAAGGGCGCCTTTTTCATCACGGGAAGGGCACTTTTTCATCTTTTGAGGGATATTTATTGATTTTGGAAATTTGGGGGCGTATGCCCCTGCCACCACTGGAAATTGGTAATGACCCGTGTTTTGTGAATTTCTGATTGAATACATGCAATCACACAAGGGAATTTCACGTATCATATCTCTTAAAGGTCCACTGCAACCCAAATGCAAGTTGATTTCTGTTGATGTGCAGGGATGCATACATCTCATATTTTGTTATTCAAACATCTAAATATTTTCTCAAACATGCTGAGCTTCACCCTAACAAAATGCTCCAGATCTCATTCCTGCAGTGACATCATCAGTCAATCATTAGTGAGTTAAGGAGAGACAGTGGTATGTAGCTTTGCCAGAGATGACCATCTGTTCTAATAGACCATACAATGCCTACACAGTAGTTGCTATGTCAGACATGCTGTAGCATCACCAGGAAAAGAATGGTAATGAGGAGGTATTGTTGGAAAGCATGCAATTCTATTGTGAGCATGTGCTGACCTAGGGGAAGTTACATTCCACTGTCTATTGTAGAATGTTAGTGTAGCTGACTGATGACTGACAGATGATGTCATTGCAGGAATGAGATCTAGAGCTTTTTTTAGGGTGGAGCTTAGGAGGTTGGAAAAATATTTCAAAAATTATTAAAAATCTATGAAACATATCTAGCTGTTTGAATAACAGAATATAAGTTGTATGCATCCCTGCAAATCAACAGAAAAAAACTTGCATTTGGGTTGCGTTTGGTTGCAGGGGCCCTTTAAATCTGGTATTTCACTTTAGTCATTTTCGAATGTGATACTAACGTTTTCACGGTTTTACCCAAATCCGGCACAACTGAGTTTTTACATGTCAGTTTCAAAATGCTGCTGCGCGGTAAAGCATGTACGGATGGATGCTATCAATGTATCATTTAAAAGCATAAAACTTCTATTTTATGGAAAATAGATTATTATTGTCATAAAGCACACAGTGTGGTCACAATAACCCTCTGTTTTAGGGTTTCGTTTTTTCTGGGACGCACTGAATAGTGCAGTTTCAACCTGTTATGAGCCTCTGCAGTGCATAGATATATAAAACTTTATTTCAAAGATTTTGTGTTTAAATTGACCCAATAGTATTTGTGGGTGCGGGAAAAAATATCAGATATCAAATAGCATGGAACCTCTCCTCTTCCTTTCAGAAAAATCCGGACGAGAAACTATGATTCAGTTTTACTTGGCTTAAATGAAAGTGGTTCATTTGTGCACAAAATTCGTGCGACTAAATGCATAATTATATCGGAGAGTTTCAAGCAAAATGATTACCGCTAAGATTGTTTAAAGATGAATTACCTCCAATACACTATATGCTAATTCTGTTAAGAATTCCACCATTACTTAAGATTATAATTTCCTAAAATCGAATACATGTATATAACTCGTTTGTCTTTTTTCTCTTTGATATTAAAATTACAACATTTCATATACTGATTATTTTCATAGCCTAAAATTGAACTAGTGCATACAAACATTGCCAGGACAGTCAGTTCAAACTCTCACAGAATATAGATCATACCAGTAAATTTTGGTCGAACATCGAAGGGGGCTGATAAAATATATTTGAAATATATCAGAGATCTCACATTCCCCATATTTCGCATACCATAGGCATGGCTGTCAGTCGGGGGGGGGGGGGGGGGGGGGCTGGAGCGATTAGGGATACCACTAATGCTTTTAAAATGTTTTATGAGTCCTGGCATACCGCTGAAAAAAGACCTCGTTTTTCTTATGAATAAGTGGTCCTTACGAATAGCGGTCCTTATGACTAGCGAGTTTACCCGTTTTTCACATTGTTTGGAATTCTAGTGAAAGTAAATCAAACTGGGGACCTTTTTACCCTTCTCATTTTTCTGTGTGTGCCCCCCCCCCCACACACACAAATAATGCAAATAGAACAGGGATAGTCTTTTCTTTCCTGGGGGGGGGGGGGTTGTAATAGTTGCTTTAAAACATTGTTTTACGGATATCTTAATGGGGCTTTTGATGGGGGGGGGGGGGGGGGAGGCATCACGCATTTTTATATGATTCGGTTCAATCTGAACTGGAGATCCCCCCAAAAAATTGTTCATATTCTTTTCATTCAATCCTGCTTATTATTTATACCTTATGATGTTCCGATTATACGCGTATAACTATATCAATATGTTTACCCTTTCTCTTTATCTAGAATGAAATAGAAAAATAAAAACACTTCAATCTAAATGACAATATTCTGGAAAAAGCGAACTTGATTATGCGAAGCTGATAAAATCAAAGGGTGAAACATTTTTTTCTTTAATTATGATAATCAGATCTTTCCCCATCTTTGATGGTGAGTGACAAAATATCGTTGGTGTAATGTCGAATTCAAATATAATCCAAAACGACGGCATGATAATAAATGAAATATGTGCCGTTCTTTTAAGTGCATGTATTTTTTTAAAAACAAAACACATACCACTTTAAAAAATGGTAAATTGTTTCAGAGTTTCACACTCTATATTCAGTCTGAATTACAACGTTGTAATTCAGGATGGAGTGTGTTAACTCCGAAATATGTGCCGTTCTTTTAAGTGCTATCTATGTTTTGTTACTTTCATTTTAGATATATATGTAATTTCAAAAGGAAAAAAAAAGCTAAACAAAACAAATAACATTTAGAAGACTGGAACATGTTTCTGAACTAAATATATGTCTATCTACCCATAAATATTGGTAACGATTATTCCAAGATTATAAGTTTTACGATTACAACTTTCTGTCATATACATGTACATCCAAGATTAGGTTAAAGGGACCTTCAATTATCATGATTATTGTATAACAAATATTTGTAAAATGTTATGATTTTATTTTATAAATTAAATATTAAATCTGTGTAAAAATCTGTGTCAAACTTGGGATTTACATAAATGCTAGTCTCTATTAAACATGACTTGTATAATACATGTACTTCTATTCTTTACGTATATACACAGATTCCTTGTAACTGAAATCGACGCCATTTTTAAAGAAATAATCTTTACGATTATTAATATTTTCTCCTCTTACATAAGAAATTAATATTCGCGATTACGTGCTGATAAAACACAACGAAAACGACGTGAATATTTTTTTCTTTTCAACTCCACTTAGCAATGCTTTCAATATTCAGATTATTATCATTTTTCCCCCATAGCTATTTGAATCACGGGTAGACAAACGCCCTTTTTCCTCATCGCCGCGTTTCTATCTCTCTGATCAGAACAAGATATGCACTGCTCTCGTTCCAACAATAAAATTACAAAACATAATAACAAGACATCTGGGGAGCGTTTCATCAAGCGTTTTGTCAGTGATTTTTACCGACAACTTTGCTCTCAGCCAATCAGATGCAAGGATTTCAGTAGCTTATAACAGTTGTCGGACAAGACACTTGATGAAACGCTCCCCTGAATCACTGACGAATTTTGCACATTTTCTCACTGATATACGCCCCTTTCAAGGCATCTTTGCTCTTCTGTTTCCATCGACTTCAATTCTTATCCGTCGAATTATCTTGAATTCCTGAATAAATCTATTTTGTAAAAAATAAAACAAAATCATTATTTTTTTTGTTCAGGGGGCGGACAGAATATTCTGATTTCAATCGCCTACATGCGTGATTGATATCCTAGATAAAATCGATATGAAAATATATATTTCCTTTACCATGTTTGAAAATATATTGTTTATATGACAGAGAAGAAAAAATATCATTATCTGCAATATGCAATATCATGGTTACATAAAGTGCGCGTTATTCATAAAGCCGAATATATTTGATATATGCATATAATAATAAAATACAATACCATAATGAATGTAATATAAATGGAAATATCAAGTTTTGATTGAATTTCACTAAAACAACCGCCAACTAAAAAAAAAAAGATATCGCGCTTCGCACGGGAGGAGGGAACCCCCACCCCCTCCCTGCACCCATCCCCTCACATCCGCCCCCTGAAATTAAATCCTAGCTACGCGGTTATTTCCAAGAGGAAAGAGATTCTGTTTTTGTCTTTTCATCATCATTGCCTCAAAGACTTAGATTCTTGGTATACCACCATTTCTACCACCAAAACCACAATGGTGGATATTCAGGATATTAGTAGCATCATATAACCGGTGGCTACGTCTGAGAATACCTCATGGAGAAGTGGCGGATCCACGATTCTCGGGGGGGGTCGCATGTCCGAAAATCTTTGCAAATCAAAACAACAACAACATCAACAGAAAGGGGTCATCACGTTTTTAAGGTGCTTTTCACTCCAAAATTATCTGACAAAAAAAGGGTGATTTTTTTATCAGATGCCTTTCCCAGTACCCCCCCCCCCCTCCTCCATGGATCCGCAGTGCGCCGCCATGTTGTGTTACTCCATATACTTACCCATTGTTGTTGTTGTTGCTGACTGACTTTAACGGCACATATAGGCCTATCAACAAAGACATAGCTGTTAAGTCAAACCTACAACAATAACAACAACACAGCTGTAGTTGCAACACCATATACGGCGCCGAACTACCCAGCAGACATGGAAGAAATCGTGTCGTAATGAGACTACTTTTTTGAAAGTTATCAGCGGCACGATAATTAACACAAATCCCTACATACATGTAAAAATAAAAGAGAACTGCCCAGCAGACATGGAAGAAATCGTGTCGTATGAGACCAACTTTTTGAAAGTTATCAGCGGCACGATAATTAACACAAATCCCTACATACACATTGAATAAAAGAGAATATGCCACAGGCTTCAAATTATAAAGGATTTTAAGATTGAAGACAATTTCAACATTAGTTACATTTCTTTTAAGATTTACTTAACAGAAATGTAACTCATGGCCTGAGTCTAGAATGAGATATCAGATCTGGGGAGCGTTTCATGAAAGGAAGTTGTCGGATATTTTACCCGACAACTGTTATAAGCTACTGAAATCCTTGCATCTGATTGGCTGAGAGCAAATTTGTCGGATAAAATATCTGACAAGTCCTTTCATGAAACGCTCCCCTGAATGTATTTGTCCACCAGCCTTCGTTTTCCTTTAAAAAAAAATATTTAACGATATTTTCCCCCTTCATGAGTATTCTTCTTTGTAATGATTATGTTCCTCAACACATTACTTACGTTGCTAACTTACAAGCATACACATGCCTTCCTAGCAGTCAAGTAAAATAAACAATCAAAACTTTTCAAACTTAGCTTACTACATATACAGTGCAGGTACATACATCTGAAAAATGCATATTGGATTATAATATACGATTTTTTGGGGTACAAGTTTTATAAGCCTTAGCAATAAGATTGTAAAAGTGAAAAACATTATTTTTTTAATATGCTGATTTACCAAGGGAAATCACAAATCAGTTTCACCTTGGGTACAAGCATTTGTTTAAAAATAAGAATAATTCTGGCGTATTAAAATGAATCGTTTCATCAGCCGTGAAGCCTGATACCTCTACTCATGGGAATATGAACGTGATGACCGACACAACTTGAAGAATTCTGTAAAAGTGACATTGCATGTAGTCGGGGAGCTGAAAGATGACAACATTCTTATATATTTTCCTTAATAATCAAAGCCTCTCTCTTCAATACAAAAATGAAATATAAAAATACAGGCCAATCTCATTTCATATCACAGTTTCATGGATAATGTGACATACCATTCTTATTTCTATTCTATTTTATTGGGGTGGAAATCACAATAAACAATAGTCCAGGTAAACTGATTTCAGTCAACACAAATGCATTCATATGGTTATCCAGCCATAATGATCATTGATAAGAAAATATATTTGAGATATCTCATATTCTTGAGTGACTGAATTACACCTTTCCCTTTAATACCAGAATGGCCTACACGATTGCTGCACCCTATGATAACAAGACATAAAGAAACAATATTCGCTCATTATTATGATAATGGAAATCGTCTTCGATTTCAGTCCACATTTCGTCGATTTCAATTAGACACACTTCACTTAGTTCAACAGAAGAAGGATGTTCTGTTTACAGTGCTATGGATGCAGTAGTGACTGCCGTCCTTCAATTCAAATTCAAATTTATTCAAAACCAAACGAATCAAATATATGAGAATACAATATGGAACAATGGTATAAATGACATCGTTATTTGATTGAAAGATTTTAGGACCCCATGAGAAGCAGAGCCATATTTCAGTATATTTCCTGCAGCATCCATATCAAAAGCTATAATGCTACCATACGAAGGTCGTATATTATATTACATTAAAGGAGTACTCCGGCCTGAAAATAAGATTAATCGAATGAATAGAGTAAAATTAAACAAGCAAAACACTGAAAATTTCATCGAAATCCGATAAAAAATAACGAAGTTATTGAATTTTTAAGTTGTGCATTATTTTGTGAAACAGTTCTATGCATATCATCATGAATATGTAATGAGTGAGCTGATGATGTCACGTCCCCACTTTCCTTTTTTAACTATATTATATGAAATCTTCATTATCTCATTTTTTCATACATGTCTATAAGAAATATCTCCCTTGTTACAAAATAAGTTACAGCAATGATGAACTTACACATTAAATAAGGAGTCAGTCCTTTTAGTTATAGGCTTGGAGCAGAAACTTTGAATAATAATATTGCAATTTCATATAATAAAATACAAAAGAAAAAGTGGGGATATGACATCATCAGCTCACTCACTGCATATTCATGATGATGTGCACATAACTGTTTTACCAAAATAATGCAAAACTTAAAATTCCATAACTTCATTATTTTTCATCCGATTTCGATGAAATTATCAGTGATTTGTTTGTTTTATTTTACTCTATTTATTCAATTCATATTAATTTCAGGCCGGAGTACCCCTTTAATTTGAAAGATAATCATGAATTTCCGGTAATGAAATTATTGTTGTCGGGAGAATCTATCTACAGAATATACTCTAAAATTACATGTATTACATAGTAACTTGAGATATTCAACTATATAGCATGTTTAATATGGGGTTGTTTGAACAGCAACATGTCCATGTAATGTTATTACGATAGCTTTAACTGAAAACCAGTACCGGTACTACGGAAATTCTTATCACCTTTATCAAGTCGTTGGCAAAATGCAGTATCACTAGCCTTAATGCATCTTTGGTATAATTTTAATGTGACTATTGTAGGATTTCTGATGCATTGCTATTATTGTCAATGCATAACTCAGGGGAGCGTTTCATCAAGTGTTTTGTCAGTGATTTTTACCGACAACTGTTATAAGCTACTGAAATCCTTGCATCTGATTGGCTGAGGGCAAATTTGTAGGTAAAAATCACTGACAAAACACTTGATGAAACGCTCCCCAGGACTAACTTCAGTTCATGCGTTAATTACACATACATTATAGAGAAAAGAACAATTTTACTTAAAATGGTTCACAAATACACACATCTTCATGCTGAATTAGTATATCTTCGGAGAACATATCAAAATACTGATATAAATATAGAGCATTTACATTTATAAACATTTTTTTAATGTCATGTTGACAAAATTAACCTCGTCTTCAATAGGTAGGCATGAAAGCCAGAATAAGTACATTACATGTAGAAACAAGGTATATTTCAGAATCAGGGTGTTATATACAGTGCAATGGACACAAATATAACTATGCCATGCATGGTAAAACAAACAAACGAACGAACGAACAAACAAAGCACCAATGATAACACATGGTGATAATACGCTTCCAAAACAAAACTGAGCTCTTGCCAAAGTACGTTTATGGCGTGACAGGGCTTCGAACCACGTAACTTGTGATCCGCAGGCCGCTGACTCATCCACTAGACCACGACACAAATGAAAGAATCGTTCACAAAGTGTAAACGAAAGACGAGTTTACAGAGGAATGACATTCATCTTTTACGTTTGTTTCTATCCGATTAAATATTAATATTAGATATTAAAAACTGCCCTGACAATAAATGAAATAAACCAAAATCAAAAGTTAATAAAAATTGTAGCATAGCATATTTCCAAGGATATAGCTAAGCTTAATTTCACCATTACGGCTGTGTTTTGGACAGTATTTTAGTGACTGTTTAAGAAGTTCCATCGAATAGGTCTACGACGGATTATAAGAGTTATGACTTCATCATCGAGTTCGAAAGAAAACTCTTACCGATCACTAGCGTAGCCCAAGGAGCGGTAGGGCGCAAGTACCTACTGATATGGGATAATTATCATTTTTATCATTCTGTCGGCAGAAGTGAGCCTATCATTCCTGCTCTATTTATCAGCATGCTTCCTCTGGCTGACAAACCCCATCCCTGAAATAGCTGGCTACGCCAATGATTTTCATCGACTTTTAAAATCAAAGCTTTATTCTGTTGATTTCAGTTTTAGTTACCCTGTTGCAACAATAAAATTAGTACTGTTGTACTGTTTGCACCATCATCAGCTTTTAGTTCACATAAAGATATATAATAAACCACTTTCCCCCCATTTAATTATGTCACTCTTCTAAACGTACAGTCTATCAACTTCGTATGCCCGTTGCACACGAGGGGCTATTTCAATTGCGCGAAATTGCCTGCGTTAGTCAAGATTATGAAGTAAATTAGCCCGTACGCCAGTAATTCAACGCAATTAATTGAACTGTCCAGTTAGTATTCACCTTTTTACGAACTGATTATCATATGGCGCGTTATAGATGGCGCAAGTCACTGAAACAGTCCTACGTCAGGCTAATGACGCCTCGTGTTTGACAGGCATTACACCCAAATGCACTTGACTCCGAGATAACCTTACATCTTTGTAAGGTACTCTTGATCATTGACACCAGGAGCAGGACCTGGAGGTGGTTGGCTCCACTGGTCCATCTGACCTTCTCCTTGCGACTTCACTCGATCGTCACGCTGGCCCTGATCGCCCCTCGACTTCTCTTCGATTTCGGCACCGACGTCTTTAGAAAAGGAGACGTCCGCAGGGTTCCTCCGATATGTACCACCTTCCCCTTTTTCCTGCTGCACCTTGACAGTAGCGGGACCCTGTTTCCTTTCCTTCAGCTCCACGGCATCCTGCTCCACAGTGCTCGAGACAGAAGACTCCGACAGGGTTGAAGAGTTCTGGCGGTGCATCCCACGTCGTCCTGTCACGGAGGACTCCTGAGACCCCATGCTACGGCGCTTCGATGGGACCTCCATGCCACACATAACCAGTATACGCTCCTTCAAAGCGGCATTGAACTTCTCGTGAGACAAGCAATAGATGATCGGGTTCCAGATGGCAGAACACTTGGCGAAGATGACGGGTACCACCGTTCCTAGGGGCGATAGCAAATCGGGGTTGAAATATTGTCCGATGACAGCGACGATGGAATAAGGCATCCAGGAGAGAATGTAAAAGATGGTGACTTGGAAGCCGACCTTGGCGATCTGGAATTCTGTCTTGGCCTTGTCGGCGCGGCGGATGGACGACTTGTGCTTCTTGTCCTTATCCTCGGTCAGTCGTGTCCTCATCTTGTTGAGCTCGTGCCGATGTTTCCGTACTGTGATTGCTATTCGTGTGAAGCAGGCGACGATGATGGCGACGGGAACGACAAAACTGCTGGCGAAGAGGAAACTGACGTGCAAGTAATGGTTCATGTCTTGCGTCATGAAATCAAATGTGCATCCGAGTCCATAGCCTTCAAGCACATAGGAACCTATCCCGAAGAAAGGCGGGATTGACCAGAAGATGGCATAGCACCAGACAATGAAGATAATAATCATGGACCGGCGATGCGTCACTGACCGGACAGCCTCCAAAGACCAGCAGATGACGTAGTACCTGGAATGGGGACCAAAGAATGTGATATATCTGTTGTGAGGTTTGACGGGGCAGTTTCTTCTTCTTTTCTAGTGATATCGCTTTTAACTGTACATTTTTTTTTCTGTTTTCTTTTCTTCATTTTCTAGGAATATTAGTTTAACTCTATATTATGTGCCACTCAAATGCGGTAGTATCCCTGTGACAAATTATATTTCTTAAGGGGTCAGACATACCAACGCCTTCTAGTTTATTTTACAACTTCCAGACTGTTTCCAACTACTCATTACAAGAACATTCAACTTTGATGGTAAGTTGCACGGAAGGACAGGAGAAAAAAATCAGAGAAGCAGATTGTTCAAAGTTAGAGAGAAATCGGACGAGGAACAAGAGAGTAATGAATTTAAAGCTGTAATTACCAATTATTATTCATAACTTATATCATAAGAATAACAAAGTGGTAGTTTCACTGTGATGCAGTGTCGGAAGATTCCCCCGATCGCTCCTACACACAAAACGTCTAAAATATCATATTTCAAAACTCATGAATAGGTAGGATCACTGGGTTTTTTTAAATTAACAACAAGATATTCGTCATATAATGTGAGGACTGCCCCATGGGAAAGGCGCTGCGGAGAAAACCGGAAATTAATATTTTAGTGTACAACAAATGGGAAAGGTGACTGCAAATAAGGATGCCCGCAAATAGATCACGTTGTCCGATTTCATGCAAACATTTACAGATCTATTTCTCTGATTTTTTTCTTCTTCTGGATTCACCCAGTTCAACTCGTTAGAAAGGTAGGATCGTCCTTTAATGTATCCTTACCGATCAAGAGCGATGGCAGTCATGTTGGCAATGGACATGATTCCAAACAGAGCTCCACAAAATGCATAGATCTGACAACCTGTCGGTGAACAAGAGATACAAAAGTAAATCACATTCATCATGTCTAATAGGGTTTTGTACCACAAGTACCCCGGCGACAATATCATACACTAACCGACTTCCAAAATTTAACCCCCGGATCAAACCCTAACCCTAACCCAATATCTTCGATGAAATAATAAATTGCAATTGTCTCCGATGCATACATCGGAGTACCCTAAAGAGAATCTATCAGACAGGCGCTTTGATTTACTTGGGGGAGGGGATGAGATATAGGAGGCGGTCCTTCCAAATGATATAGTTTTACATTACTTTTATATGTGCAACTGTTTTCAAATCGAATTCTGCAATAAAAATGAAATGAGCTATTTCACACGATTAAACCAACAACAAAGTGTAGAACTTATGCGGTTGATTATCACTTAAAGGAGAATGAAACCCTGGGGAAATATCCATTTTAATGAAAAGATAGTAAAGAGAGAAGCAATTTAAAAAAAAGTTCCATCAAAATCGGTTAAGAAATGAAAAAGTTGTGAAAGTTTGAAAAGTCTCGATTTACTTTCTATGGCGATCCTCAAATTGGCTATTTGCTTCAATGTGGCAGGTTTTTGTGGACAACTCTCCATATGTTCTGTACACAAAATTTCAGATTTTCTCCATTATCTCTCAAGGTACAGCTTGTCTCTTTTTTAGCTCTATGTATATCATGGTAAAATGTATTTTACACAACATATGTTGATGTCACAAAGAGACAAGTAGCATCTTTAGAGATAATGGAGAAAATATGAAATTTTGTGTACAAAACATATGGAGAGTTGTCCACAAAAACCTGCCACATTGAAGCAAATAGCCAATTTGAGGATCGCCATAGAAAGCAAATCGAGACTGTTCAAACTTTCACAACTTTTTCATTTCTTAACCGATTTTGATGGAACTTTTTTTAAATTGCTTCTCTCTTTACTATCTTTTCATTAAAAGGGATATTTCCCCAGGGTTTCATTCTCCTTTAAATCATATATTGCAGTTACGATTCTGAGAAATCTGTCGGAATGTCACTTACAACTTGTAAAAAAAAACCCCAGTCGATGTGGTTATCACTGTTCTGTGCTTGTGGTGTAGCTGGTGAAACGTATTTTTAAATACGTTTAAAAGATCTAAATCCTGAAGAGTTTTAGCTTTCTTATTTCTTTTTCATTGTTGCGGGTGTCTGAAGATAAGAATTGACACTTATAGAATATGCTCATTCCCAATCTTCATTAAAGTAAGTAACCACTGTCTTTGCACATTAGTAGAAAGCAAATGCACATGCAGCTAAGAAGCTCAAGGTACTTAGAGGCCTTCTGCTTTGATCAACGCAAACACGATGGAAATGGAATAGAATGAGACATAAGTTGTAGTGTTGTTGGTAAAAGCTATCAGCTCTTTCCCCAGATTAGGGTCATGAACATAACAATTTAAGTGACGAAATTAGGTAGAAGATATCACTGCCGACATGAGAGTACCTGCCGTACTTATGGAAACGAATTACGCATTAAAGGAGGACAGAAACTAAAGTTTGGATATATGCCCTTTAGTTCTCCAGGATTTTCTTTTTTCCCCTCTTGTAGAAGATTCATGATAAAGGAAGTAGGAGAGGGGTGAAAAGAAGAAGTGTACAAGAAAAAAAATGGTATGCGATGGAAATTTAAAAAAAAATGTGGTGAAGGAAATGAATTGATTAACAATGTATTATAGATCTAGATAAGAGGATAAGTAATAGTATCAAGGAAAACTAACGGAATAGCAGAAGAAGAAAAAATTAAAGAAGAGTATTAAATAAAGGAAGGGGAAAGACATTAGGAGTAGCAAAAAGAAAAGGAATAGTAAGAGAGGGACAAGGAAAATAAAATCATATCACATAAGATGAGAAGAAAATGACGGGAATAGTAGGAAAATATCGGATCCGCTCGCTATTCATAAGGACCGCTATTCATAGAAAATTGCTATTCATTTAACACGCGTTATGAATAGTTATGAATAGTGGTCCTTATGAATGGAGGTCCTTATGAATAGCGAGGTATATTGTCGACGGTTTGCTCGCTATTTAGAAGGACAGCTATTCATACAAAACCGCTATTCATTTAAGTCACGCATTATGGATAGCGGTCCTTATGAATACGTGGTCTTTATGAATAGCGGCCCTTATGACTAGCGAGGTCACCCCGAAAATTGATCAAAGGAATGATATTTTAATGGGGAAATAGAAACAGGAGATGAATATGAGTTGCTGATGGGAGTCAAATTAGAAGGATAAAGAGTATATAGGATCGAGGAGAAATGATACCAATACCTGTTCTAAAGCAGGTGCTTTCCATTGTTTGATCAATACTGACATATCTTATTACCACTGGGAATCGAAACAATGATACCTTGATTAAGGAATTTATAATATTTATTAGAATTTTATTAAGATACGAGGTGAATTATGATTCTTGTAGAAAAAACAAGAAAGAACTAAGTGAAAGGCAATTTTAATAATGTTACCTGGATTGACGGGGTTTTTTTTTTTGTTATGTATTTTTGTCCTCTTCAGAGGTCTTTATTACAATTTAAAATACATTCAACAATATATGATTAAAAGACATATAAATACACATTCACTTTACACCCGAAATCTCAAAAAAACTCCCCCACAACAGAAACGACAATCGGGTAAAAATCGCGGAGTGAAAATTAATGTTGAAGAGCATTTGATATAACATCTGAAGTGTTATCCAAACGCAATTCGTTTTTAATTATTTCATTTTTATTTTCATTATTTATATCAATATGATATCCAATTTAATTATGTTATATATTTTTTGTTTGTTTGTTTGTTTGTGTACAAGATAACGAGAGAACGGGTGAACGGATTTGCACCAAATTTTCAGGGAATGTTCGGAAAGTGACAGGAAAGAATCGATTAGATTTTGGTGATGATTGGATGACCCCTGCAAATTCTGTGTGACCTTGAAATTTTGACCCTGTAGTAAAGTATAGGAACTTCAGTTCGGATAGTGACAGGAAAGAAACTAGAAAGTTTGATGACCCCAAACTTCGCCTGCCAATGCAGAAATATTTTGGCCAATCAAAACACTCATTATTTCCTCTCACCAAAAATCTATTTCGGGTTTATGAATTTTAGAAGACCCATTATTGGCCATTTCACTTCAAATCCGTACGAGCCTGCAATGAATATTCATATCTTGTTCCCCGCCAATGTATCCCAGCAACAAGGGATTTTTCGCGCGCTTGAACTGCGAAATCGATAGCGGCTATCGCGATACCTTTTTTATCTACAACTTCAGTTAGATTCAGGCTACCCTAGCACGTCTAATTTCTCCTCTATTTCTTATGTTCTGTGCATTTCTATTTATTTTCCCCGGTTTTTCCCACTTTGTTGTGGAAGTTTTTGTGATTTATTTTATCCTGGTGGACGTGTAGTATGTGATTTTAATTGTTTTCGGTGAAAATCTGGTGAGTTTGTTCGACGTGAGTGAGTCTATCGCACTCGCGAGTGTTCGCGTGTGTTGTGAATGGGCTGTGTGGTTGTGAGTACGGTAGTACAGTGCCTGTGTAATAGGATTGAACTTTTTTCTTTGGGTTACTTACGGTCTTGTCATTTGAGCTTTGAGTTAGTTTATAACTCATTTATGTCTGTTTGAGTGGATTTCGTAGTTGTAAAATATATACAAAAACTGTATGTATTTTTTTTTATATTCTTGTGGATTTGCAAAATTTGGTGGCTGAGGTTCGCCGAATGAACGCCAGTATACACTTTGACTTTGTTGATGGGTGGTGACTGAGCTGATTTAGTTAGCTCTGTGCCTCGCATGCATGCCATTTTGAAGTCGAGATCCAACTTATTTTGTCGTCATATTTATTTTATCCAAGCCCTATGAAAAAAACCCAACCCCAATTGCAATGTAAAGATAGAACATGAATGCATTTACTAACACTGACATGACTGAACACTGAATACAAATTGCTAACATTTTTTTCCTCACCACGCCACGCTCTCTGACATGTCTAATCAATTACTTTTAGGGGAGGGATGTTTCAATAATAAAATATCTTTTTCAGAAGAATTTTTTCAAAGGTGGGGACACACAAAGTTATGACCTGGATATGGCAAAATTTATGGGGGGGGGGGGGGGGGAGATGTGCCTCTTGTTATCCCCTTTGAATGGCTACTGCTTACAAAAATAATTGCAACAAAACAAAACCTATATTGGGTTTACTTTTTTTATACACGACAGGGGAACCAACTAGTAAAAATATATCTATTTATGCAGTTTCAAGAATAATAGCGCCGCTAAGGCGTGGGTCTGCCGCCTTTGACGGCCTTTCTAGTCACAATTACTATGTATCAAAACTTCCGAAAATGAAACATAATTTCTGCCAACCCTGCAAATGTTCGGTTACTCACGTTACATTTTCGTTTTTTTCATAATGTAACGTGAGTAACATATGCAGGGTTGGCAGAAAGTATGTTTCGTCTTCTAAAGCTTGTTACCCACGCCGATAAAATCGGCAGGGTTATGTAAAGGTCTCCGTATGTTTGTTTGTTTGTTTGTTTGTGTACAAGATAACTAGAGAACAGGTGAACGGATTTGCACCAAATTTTCAGGGAATGTTCGAATAGTGACAGGAAAGAATCGATTAGATTTTGGTGATGATCGGTTGAGGCCTGCAAATTCTGTGTAAACCTTGTAGTTTTGACCCCATAGTTAGTATAGTATTGCAACTACTCTGTAGCGCCGCTAAGGCGTGGGTCTGCCGCCTTTGACGGCCTTTCTAGTTTTAAATGGGGAGGGGGCGCTGATCATATTATTTTTTTTTTACTATAAAAGCATACGCGTTACTAAAAAGAAGTGAGGGTTGCAACCCCCCCCCCCCCCCCCCCCCCCCGTAAGGGTGTGTAGTTAACGGTTTCGGAGCCCATGTCCTGTAGTTACGAAACAGAGGACAATACCTAAGGGCTAGACCTAAGAGCTAGTTAAGAGGAGAAAGGAGCAGGGGGAGAATGAAGAAGAAAACGAATCTTACCCAAATCTCCAAAGAGCCATCTATTGTACAGAGTTGAGGCAAACATGAGGGGAAAGTTTGTGATGACCATTCCAAAGTCGCTGATGGCAAGGTTAACAATCAACATGTTTGGTGGTGTCCGGAGAGACTTCGTCCTGTCAAACAATATAGGAATAATGATATGGTTAATTTCAGGGGCGGATCAAATATTATGTGAGAAATAAAAGTGGAATGGGGCGCAATTACGAAATGAAATATCTGAAAAGCTAAGAGAGAGCGAGAGAGAGAGAGAGAAAGAGAGAGAGAGAGAGAAAGAAATCATAAACGTAGGTTATCGTGTTATCACTCTTTTTAAGGTTCATTTGGGGTCAAACGTTTGAGGGAGGGGAGATTGGGGAGGGAGAGAGAGAGGGGGGCAGAGAGAGAGAGAGAGAGAGAGAGGGGGGGGGGGGTGTGTGAATAAGTATGCTGACGAAATTGAAGTGGATTAACTCATGAACAGTGGTGTATCCGGAAACGATGTAGGATGGGATCCTCCCATACCAGGAAAGGGGGAGAAGTGAGGAGGGGAGAGTGTACCTGGGGGGGGGGGGGGGGGGGGGGGGGGGGGGTGCGTAGGACGGCTCCATCCTCTGCTGGAAAAGCCATCAAAGAAGAGGTGTTGTGGTCTAGTGGATAAGTCCCCGAGCTGAGAACCACAAGGTATACGGGATCGAATCCCTGGTGAACCACTGGTATCTTTGGCACACATTATTCTACATTTGCCACACTCGACGCAGGTGAGGTAAATGGGTACCTAGCAGGAATAAATCCTTTGAAATGCGATAGCGCTTAAAGACCTTGGATCGTCGCAATCTATGGGCGCTTTTACAGTTGGCTGCTCCTTTCTCTGGATCAAAGTTCAAAGCGACTTCAATTTATTGTGCGCAGCTAATAAAAGTTCGCACATTGACCCAAATTTGAGTAAACAAGATCGCGCGTTCTTTATTCCAGTATTTGAATCTCATTGGTCGGTTGCATATGGAGGGATTCGAGTTAACGATCGCGGGAGGAATCCGGCAATAACATTCCTTCGGTAGCGCACGATTGGACCTGATTGTATCCGAATTTCCCCGAGTCAGGCCAACTAGTCAGGCCCATGGATTGCGACGATCCATGGTCTTTAAGAGCGGTCATGCTAAAGCCGGGGTAATAATAATTGGTTTATGCACGCTTGGGCTAAAATCACTTGGTCTAATTTCCAGATGGGCTACCTTCATTCGGGCTAAACCCTTTTGGTCCACTCTTCATTTGGTCTAATTTGCACTTGGTCTAATAACCAGAAGGTCTAATGACCACTTGGGCTAATTATCACTTGGTCTAATTACCATTTGGTCTCATTACCAATTCGTCTACTTTATTTTGTTGTCACTTGGTCTACTACCAGTTCGTCTAATGTCAGTTTGTCTAATTCCCATCCAGTCTAAAACTAGTTGGTCTACAGGCATTTCGTCTAAAATCCACTTGGTCCAGTATCCTTTTGGTCTACGTAGCATTTATATGGTCTAATGTGCAGTTGGTCTAACTTTCATTTAGTCCATTTTCCATTTGGTCTAATTGTCAGTTGGTCTAAATGCCAGTTTGTCTAAACATCACTTTGTCTAATTATTACTAAAGCTAATTGCCTGTTGGGGTATTCCCTTTTCGTCTACGCACCTACCAACACTATGCGCCACCTATAAGTACGATCTTTTGTAAAAAAATTGTTATGTTGATGATGAGTAAAGGAACCCCGTGGAAGGGTAAAAAAATAAACAAACAAATAAAAATTGTTGCTGGGTCGCTTCGCTTCCTTGCATAACATAATTTGACTCGGGGAGGGGGGGGGGGGGGCGCCAATTCACTGTTTGCCCAGGGCGTCATAATATCTAGATACGCCACTGCCTTAAAAGAAGAAAGCCTAAGGCAGTGAACAAGTATTAAAAGCGGCATTTTTGTGGGTAACACGCAGGAGACACTTTTTGGGTGCTAAGGGGGGGGGGGGGGGCATTGTGCCCCCGCCAACGAGCGAGTTAATTTACGCTTTAGATGAACAAATAATAATAATAATAATAATAATGATAATAGTTGGATACTCTTCTTTCTTCTTCTTCTCTTCTGTCCTTCTCTCTCTCTATCTCTCTCTCAATCTCTCTCTTTGGTCACTTGGAAAATCATTGGGGGAAATCGCGCCCTGTAGCGCCGCCCCTGAAAAAAGCAGTTTGCATAGCTCCAAAGAATCTGAGAAGCTTAATGGCAGAATATTTAGCTCTTGATATGACAACAGTGTGACACCTTTAAGCAGGAACTTATCGAGAGCTGGAGACACAGTGCCCAAATGTTTAATAATATTGCAGCAATTAAGATATCCCCCGCCCGAAGCTTGCTCGGTACGCTCACTCGCACTCATCGTAACTCATGTCAGTAACATAAAGTCCTATCTATCTCATTTATTGAGAGACTGTGCTTGAAACGCTTTTGCGGCATCTTCGTCATGTATAATGCAAGCTTCATGCATGACCTTCCACAAGAACATAGTATTTTTGGTCGCTCGCTTGCAAGTTAGGAGTAGAGCAGAATTGCCTATTGTGCAAAGATTAGAAAATATATCCTTAAAATTTACACAAAATGTGTGTTAAATACAATGTAGGGGTTCAGCAACGTATCAAAACGCCAGTTTCCATTCTTGTATTCACCCTTTATAAATTCCCCCTTTTTCAAAAAAGGTACCCAGTTCGTTGAATCCCCAAGTCTGTGGGTCGTCTTGCCCCTCCTATGGAAATACCCTGGCACCGCCCCTAGCTTTTATTGACTACTTGCACAAACATTTGTACATCGGATATCAACTAAGAAACATTATTATCAACTGAAACACATTATCAATCAAACAAACATAATTTGAAGTGCAATACAAAATCAGGTTCTTCTATTCAAGTCATGAAAGTCATGAAGAGGAGACCTATGAATGTTTCAATGACGAAAAAATAATACCAAATAATTGATTTTAATAAATTAAATCATTAATATAATGTCGGGATTTCGATTGATCTTGGTATAAGCAGCAACAAGGTGAATAACCCTTTTAATGCACATTTACTTAGATGACTTTTTGAAGTCATCCTGTTTCCCTGTCCTTTCTCAACTTGCTACTAAATGGTCAGAAGAATATAGACCAAATGGCCATTAGACTATATGAAAATTAGACCAAATGATAATTAGCCTAACTGGTTATTAGACGAATTGGATATTAGACCAAATGGTCATGAGACCATATGACAGTTAGACTGAATGATAAGTAGCCCAACTGGTTATTAGACTAAATGTAATTGGACCAAATGATAAGTAGACCATACGGTATTAGCCAAAGTAGGTGTAGCCCAAATGGATATTAGACTATGTGGCTTGTAGACAAAATGATTGATAGACTATTTGGAAATAGACGAAGTGAAAATTAGCCGAAGTGAAAATTAGTCAAAATGGGTTTTATACTAAATGGGGTTAGCCAAACTGAGTATTAGGCGAATTGGTATTTAGGCCAAATGGAAATTAGACGAAATGGTAAGTAGACAAACTGGTTGGAGACAAAATGAAGGTAGACCATGTGGAGTTCGACGAACTGGTAATTGGACCAAGTGGTGGTAGACCAAGCGACGGTGTACCATAATAATTGTGGAGTCAAGTCTGCCAGACATGTGCGCTTTACAAGAACCCATCATTATTATTATATAGTAGGCTTTTTCAGAGGGATCCATGATATTTTTAGGGGGCACAATTATCAGGGAGCAATTTTGTTGTTGTTATTGTGTACCTAATGTATTCCAATTAGTGCTCCAATCGATTGTGCCCCCCCCCCTTTAAATCTGCCACTGGGCTTCACTTCTCTTTAATTCTAGCGTGATAAGCATGCAGTGATGTGAGTCATGAGCTAGGCGTCGAGAATCATGCTGCACGAGGAGTTGATTGGTCAAGCACGAGAACCAACGCTCTTCTTCTCTTTAATCACAGGCATTCATGGAGGGGGGGGGGGGGGGGACTCGAAATGTCAAACAAATTTCCAAGACGGGAAAACACCCTAACATTTCTAAAGGGGACACACTATATCAAACTTTGACGCAAAGTCGTGAAAGAACACACGCAAATTCACGAATTGATTTCGTGATTTCTGACAAAACATCAAAGGTGGGTGGGGATTGATGCCCTTACTTATGTTGACGACACTGCACTGCAGCAGCCAAGCGAGGAATTGGACGATTTAATCAGTGCATGTGGTTATATCTACCTGGGAATAGATCTTCTTCAACCGACTTCGTTCACCAGAAATCTGTTATTCTAAAGCAGTTCACATTTTGTCAGAAACCTCGCCAAAATCGTGATATTAGCATGCAGTATTACGATAATGATACTAACAGAAATCATGTAATTATTCCTGAGCTAAGTATCGGAACAATAACATTTGTATACTTTTAGGAAGATGGAAAGATCGAGCCAATCAGCCGAACTTGAGTGTGCTATTTTCTAGCTCACAAATTTCAAACATATATTTTATCAGGCAAATATAGGTCAAGGTATGGACAAATCCAATGCCAAGTTATTTGTCATTTTGTGTGCAATACATTACCAAGTGTTATGAGATAACCATAATATTTTTAGTTTAAATCAAATCATATCAAATCAAATTAATATAACACTTTAAGTGTCATTTTCTGTGATGTTTAGCCTGATCCAATATACAGAAAGACTATCAATTTTATTTAAAAAAAAAAACCCCATCACGTATACCGAAGTTTTTTTTAATGATTGTACTCCTTAATGTGTGGGGAAAAACAAACAAACAAACTTGCACTTGTCTATACAGTGTATTTAAA
This sequence comes from Heliocidaris erythrogramma, assembly GCA_025617745.1. Taxonomy (NCBI): domain Eukaryota; kingdom Metazoa; phylum Echinodermata; class Echinoidea; order Camarodonta; family Echinometridae; genus Heliocidaris; species Heliocidaris erythrogramma. The sequence continues at coordinate 14,851,306 of CM046872.1, read as the reverse complement.
TTAGTAATGGTAGTGACAGAATTTTTCCCCACTCATCAAAACTAAACATGTGATATACTATTTTGTGTGAATCAAAGAATGATATAATAAGAAAAGTACCTAAGTTCGAGGAAATAAAATATGTGACATGATATTGAATCTTCTTCCCCTGCGGAGTCCAAGTGCAAGTATTATGCCTATCAATATAATCAGAACAAGTGGGGAAAGTGCCCTTCTTCCACAATTGCCTTGAAAACCAATTATTTTGTGGGGACTTTTGTATTCAAGGTTCTCAGTTATTTTTAACAGTCAATACTAGATTTGTCTGGTGGAAACAAACAAAATAAATTCAAGGTGTCTGCAAACAAGGTGAAATTACAAAATTTAGTTTGACTATTACAGGGTAGTTACTTAGACCTGAAAAAGAGTATAGGACCTAGTACAGGTCGATGTGGAACTCCACTTACGATTAGGAACATTGATTATGTTGAATCATAGTGGCGGAACAACTTTAAAGGCAGCCCTTAAAATTAAAAGTGTATATTCAGATTAATGTCTATATTAATAAGCTCATGAAAGAGGTTAAAGGGATTGCCACATAGGGTGCTCGGACAAAAACCCTCCATGGAATCAAATACATTAAGAGGGAAAAAGTGGCCCATATGTGAAAGGGTCACATGATCAGAGAGGATACGAGGGAAGTCAGCCCTTATCTGTATTCAGATCAGTGAAATCATGAAGCTACACTTATTGCGAGACCCGGGTGCTACAGCTTGAGAGTCATGTTAGTAAGTTTACCCCTTACAGTGCCGTACGCGTGGTTTAATTTCTATATCATAATTTTTATGGGGGAGGCTAAGAAAAGCTTGTTTTTGTTCTAAGAAATTCATTCAAATTATACAGGTCTACTCATAAAATCTGAAATCTTAAAATACGTTGGTGATTAAGACTAAGAATGGTATAAAAAAGAGAGAAAAACAGGAAAACATCATTCAAAAACAAAATTGTCAATGGAATCTTAATTGCGTGCAGAGGATAACTCAAATTAATTGCGTCAATCACCTTGCTTCTTTCTTCTTCGATGAAGGCACATTTTTTCTTTCCAGATAAGGACTGAAAATCAAACTTGTTTTCCAAATAACATGAATAACGGGGGGGGGGGGGGGGGGCGATAATATTTGACGACCCGTCAATCCTTCGATGTAATGCTGAACTCAGTTCTCAAACTCAGTTCCTCATTATAATGCTTATTGCGAGGAGAGTGGCAAGAAAATCTTTTTTTTTTGGTATGATACTCAACTTGAACAACTGTTTAAGGCCTTCACTAGGCATACATGACACTAATTTCGCTTTCTATTTTAGTTCTTCCTATGTCTTCAATTAGGATTCCTGGAATAATAATCTATATTAACCGTACTAGCCACCTGGGTTACAATATAATATTTGTGCTTCTCAGTCAGATAAAATTAGACTCAAGCACGATGAAATACATTCTTGAGAGTTACTCGCAGAAGGAGATCGCGCAGTTTTCGATGGCACGCAGACAGTGAATTCCGTCTCAGTGGTGTAATTATTGAAATCTAGGAGAAAAGCGGGGTACTTACGTAATATGACTCATTAGTCAGTCATTCCAAATAAAACAAAAATCTGATTCGATAATTTAGTGAACTGCTACCCCTCGCAGGCAGATAATCCTTGATGTAGGTGTATTTCTTGATCATCACTCCTAAACTCCCCATCTTTCTAAGCTAATTTCTCAGGTATTATACATTTTTTAATAAATTCGTTAGGCATCATTCATTTCATGTATTTGTAATTCTATTAGTTCCATTGATTTCACTAGGGGAATTCAACTTTTTATACCTATTCATGAATTAAGAACAAATCAAGACTATTAAACGAGAGTTTTTATTTAAATGTACACGCGGATTAGCTGGAACCTTGGTCGAATACGTAGGCATCTCTCCTTTTTATAGTCTACCTCCTTTGAAAAACCAATTGGCATACTTTCAGTACCCAACCCCACAAGTAAGCCCCCCCCTCAAATTTTCGAACGAGATATTTCTGCAAACTGTGACCCCCTTTCACGAAATCCTGGATTCGAGCCTGGTCAGGTTTCTTAGGCCTATTCTATTTAGCCTGGATATTTTCGAAATGGTTACATGCAATTTATTTATTATTGGAAAAAATTAAAATAAATGTCTGTCGCCAAATTTGGAAATAGAACCAACAGTTCTTTCCTTGTCGTCTAATTTTGAGAATCTAATTAGGACCATTCTGTTTTCCCTTTTTGTTTGTTGGGAAATTTACTCCTAACTTCAAGGTAAATTTTATCCTTTAGCCCCCCCCCCCCCCACCCTCCCCCCCCTCACATTTACAATGATGTAGCAGCGCCCCTGGCGGGTTGATAAGTGGTATAAAACATTTCGTCGGATGGTCGTACAAGGGACATGAGGGAGGTTTAATACTCGAAACGTTTAGTGACACAATAAATTATGCAGTTAAAACAACAAAAAAAAAGGGGGTGGGGGGACATCTAGCTGCACAAGTGGTCCCAATCACCTCAAAATCTTCCTGAAGTTTTCTGTCAGTCTGGCAAACAGACTGTCTTGGTAACAGCATCCCGTATTATAATCAGCACCATGTATATGAGACACGGGGTTCACGGTTCGGGTTATTATGTTCGCTAAAACGCCTTCCGGGCACAGGTGATTCCATGCCGTATGCATGATTAATAATTCTAAGAAGTTTTTAAGAACGATCTTGTAAGTAAATAAGTGTACACCCGACACTATGGTATATGGTGAAACTGGTCGTTGTGTAATAATTAATTATGTTAAATGTAGAATGATTGGTTTTTGGTAAAGAATATTCCAGGGAGAACAGTCAAAATATACTTTTTTCTTCTATAGACTAAAAAGAACATTACATGAAAATGAGATATATTTTGTATCATCTTGGCTTACACGTACTGAAATGGATTTAATACCGATTGGATTTTAGGCGCATTACGTTTGAGACTAGCTGATATGTTTAACCAGGAACGGTAAGCAGCAAGCTGGTCGAATCGGTTGTGCCTTAATTATAGCATTTTTAAACTTGAGCTAGAATTTGATAAATATTTGTGTCTTTTGAATAGTGCACATGCATTACACACGAACACATAGATTACCAGTTAATAACAGTGGTTTCAACTCTAATTTGTTTAATGAAAGTTTATGCACACTCTGTACATCATTATATACGGTGATGAATTTCACTATTTGCTTGTTTGCCCATTTTTCATTAATGAGAGAAAATCGTACTTGTCTGATTTTGATATACATAGACCAAATACATCAGTAATGGCTGAAATTATTCTTAACAAATAATGCTTGCCAGTTTAAAAAGCTTGTTAAATTTGTTAAAATTATTATCCAGCAATTTAGATATAAATCCAAAGAGGATGAAGTTGTTGATGTTGTAGGTGACGATCAAAGTCAGGTAGTTACACGTGGTGGTAGAATAGTTAAAAATCCTATAGTTTAGTACTTTAGTTGTATTTACACTGTATAAATATTTATAGTTGTTTGTTGAATATTTTGTTGAATGAAATGTTGTTTAATATGTAAAATATATACCCATGTACATGTATTATAACATTTATATTACTGTAAATATGCTGTGCTCTCATACCTGAGAGGGGTCGATAGAATGAATAACATCTTATCTTATCTTATCTTATCTTATAATTATGATAGCACAATATACATAGTAATGAATCAGGAGCTAAATAATTTGGAGGAGAGAGGGAGAGTGAGAAGCAGCGGATAAGAAATGGGAGAGAGAGATAGAGAGGGTGGGGTGAATGGGTGAGTAAAAACGAGAAAGAATTTAAAAAAGAAAGAAAGAGAAAGAATTTCAAATTTCAGATTTCAGATTTCAGATTTCATATTTAGATTTTATTTCATTACACTTTCATTTTTCAAGGTACACGTATATAACAATATGTATTATGCAATCAACAATACTGACAACACAACTTAGTGCAGAAACGGTTTTGATCATTACAAGCAAAATAATGTGCATTAAAGTTTGAGTTGTAAGAAAAAAAAGTAACAGTAATGAAGACTACATTCAATTAATTTTATGAAAATGATAATGAAAACAGAGACCAGCATAGAAGCATAGCTTGTAGAAGTGCTGGTTCCTGGCAAAAGATAAATCATGAATACAGCACATACAAAAATAGTCTGGGCAACCATGCATAAAATGCCCAATAAAAGGGAAAAAGAAGAAGACAGATACATGGCCATGGAAAGCAAACAAATCATAAGCATAAAGCATTGAAAAATAATAAAGCTGGGAATAGTAACAATGGAAAGGAGTAAATTTTACAAAAGACAGAAGAAGAAGGACAAAGTGGGGGGGGGGGGGGGCAGGATCTGGAAGGTTTCATTTAATCTATAGATTTTGCTACACAGGTAAACAAGAATCACCATTGAGGGATCAACGTTCATAAAAAGCAATAAGTGATTTTCTCAATTTACGTTTGAGTGTACTCAAACTTATACTGTCTCGTATATTTAAAGGGAGGGAATTCCAAAATTTAGGAGCTGTATATGAAAAAGTATTCTGGGTTAATGCTGTACGAGTTCTTGGCAAGTGATATAGATTGATTTGTCTGGTGGGGTAATGATGGATCTCATTATTTGCTGTAAATATATTATTGAAGACAGTGGGCAATTCATGATTATGATACTGAAACATAAGTACAGCAAGATTGAGGCGGTAAATATCATAAATTTTTAGTACATTATTAGAGTGAAAAAGACCATCAGTGTGGTGGCAATAATTAACATTACTTATAAATCGCATAGCCTTTTTCTGTAATAAAAAAACTCTGTCTAACAGGCATGCCGCACTGTTTCCCCAGGCTAATATTCCATAATTATAATGGTAAAACTAGTGTGGAGTATAGTGATAGAAGTATGTTTGGCGGAAAAGACCATTTGAGTTTGTTAATCATTCCTATGTTTCTGGATATCAGTTTACATACATTATCAATATGATGCTTCCATGATAGCTTATTATCTATTATAGTGCCTAGAAATTTTGTTTCAATCACCTTCTGTATTTGTATATTATCTACGAGAATCGGATGAGGTAGTTCGTTAAAAGTATTACTAAATAACATGTAATTTGTTTTTTCTAGATTTAGTGATAATAATAACAACAATAATACATGTGACTTGTATAGCGCACTTTCCATCCTGATTAGATGCTCAAGGCGCTCCAGAGCAAATTAATACACAAAGAATGAGAAGTAAAAATTATTAACACTGGAAAAATAATGAATGTCTGTCAAAAGGCACTCTTATACAGATACGTTTTTAGGTTGCGCTTGAAGGAAGGCACTGATGTCAAAGTTTTCAGGTTCTGTGGAAGGGAATTCCACAGAGTTGGCCCCGAATGAGCAAATGCACGATCCCCCCCACGATTTCTTTGAAATTGGAACTTGCAAAAGATGAGAAGTTGAAGATCTCAAGGTTCGTAGAGGTTGGTATTTATGTATTAAAGCCTTATTATAACTAGGGGACGTTCCATTAACGATGTGGAAAACCAAAAGAAGAATTTTGAAAGCAATGCGTTCCTTCAGGGGCAACCAATGAAGCTCTTTCAGGATAGGGGTGATGTGGCTGCGCTTGCTGGAACAGGTTACAATGCGCGCAGCTGCGTTTTGAAGTTTCTGCAGTTTACCAATTAGAGAATCTGGTAAGTTGTACAGAAGAGCATTACCAAAATCGAATCGTGCAGAAATAAGCGAGTGCACTAGTTTCTGGGTTGCTGAGCGAGTGAGATATTTTCTAATAAAACCAATGTTGCGCAATTGATAACGGACTGATCTACAGATGCCTGTGATTTGACTGGACATGGACATTTGAGAGTCGAACACAACATTTTGACAAAGAAACATTGTGGCCAGAAACAGAAATTGAATCAATATCCAATTTGTTAAGTTGAGATCTATAACCAAAAATCAAAAATTCGCATTTACTTTGGTTTGAAAGTAAAGAATGTGACTTCAACCAAATGTCGATGTCCATGATGCACTTCTCCAGTTTATGCAGCGCTTGTGTAGCTGTGGTTTGGTTTGGTGGAAATGAAATAAATATCTGAATATCGCCTGCATATAAATGGTAGTGAACAGAATGAGTAGGAGAATATGCCGGAGCCCTGTTAAATAAATAGAAAACAAAGTGGGCCCTCCAACAGAGCCCTGAGGACACCACAGACTAATGACCTGGTTGACGAGGTTATGTCATTCAAAAGAACTGTGAATGGCAGGATAAATAAGACCTGAACCATTGTAAAGCCTTCCCCTTGATACCTAGACCAATCAGAGTGTTAACACGAACAGTGTGGTCTACGGTCAAAGGCGGCAGATAAATCTAGGAGTACCATTGCTGTGACTGATCCACTGTCCATTTTCTGCAAAGTAAAACTAGAAACATTAGTGAGAAGTGTTTCAACACTATGATGAGGTCTGTAAGCGGACTGTAATGGGTCTAGTAAATCATGTTCTAGCAAATAATCAGTGAGTCGGGAAAAGACAACTCTTTCGAGAATCTTGAACAAAAAAGGAAGATTACTGACTGGACGGTAATTTTTCATAATTTCATGATCAAGAGATGGTTTCTTCAACAAAAGGCGGATAAGAGCAGATTTCAGAGGTAATGGAACAGTGGCTTCGTCCATGCTTTTGTTGATTATTTGAGTAATGATCGGCGTGAAAGTAGACGCGCAGTCTTTTACAAGAACTGTAGGCAATGGATCTAAAGGGCATGATTTCGGCGGCAGTTTGCGAAGGAGGCGAAAAATCTCATCCTCATCAGCATGTTGAAATGTCTCCAACGTGGAAGAGGTGACTTGTTAGCCTTAATCCATTTTGCTACTGAATCCAGTTCAGAATTAATCACATTACATATAGTTTCTAGCGCTTTACACGACAAGACAAGTCAAGACAGACTCATTTAGGAACTGCTGTCCACGAATTCCTTGAATTTAATTCCATGAAGAAAAAAAAAACACGTCGAGACAAACATTACTGTCCTTACAAAGCATTGGGTCTGCATAATGTCAGAGCATTTTGGCCAAAAAGTAATCAATCTCTTTCTAAATCGGGGGGGGGGGGGGGGTTGGACTGAGGTGGGTTTACACAGAAAAAAAGTACGGGTTATAATGTGAAGTTTAACCCTTAAATATTGATTTCTTTATTTTCTGACGTTTGTACGGACCTCATTAAGTGTACTAATTTGTCAGGCAATTAATGGAACAAAAAGCAAAATAAAAAAAAGCTTTTTATAGACGAACAGTGCGTAAACATCCAGTGACCTTTATTGACCCATTATAATTAGACACTGAAGCTAAATTCCATTTAGAAGAGGCCCCTTATTAAGGCCTTGATCCATGGCTGGATCTAGATCAGAAGAGGAGGGGGGATTTTTTATTAAAAAAAACAGTAATAATAAACATATTTTGTATGTGCTTCCCAAAAGCTTTGGATTATTGCTCCTTTTGTAGCCTAGCTTCCCTATAATAAAGTGCTAAATCATTTAAGGAATTTCTTCCTATAGCGATACCCAATTACTTCTAATAGTGATGATACATAAAATACCTGAAGTACAAAAATATATCTGAATCACTGCTAGCAGCAAAAGCATAACTACTGACTACCCGTGTCTATTTTGGTTCACATAACCAGAATACCACTATTATTTATAGCGAGATCCGTCTTGAGACAGACGAGAAAACTTTTGTTTTCATCGTCTTGTCTACACATTATTATCTACTCTTTTCACTCTATTTTCAACATCTTAAAAATGTTGTACGCTATTCCTCTTTCAAACGATAATAATGCTTAAGGTCTCAGATAAAATCCTATAATTCTGGTATTTCTGGCATTTCAAGATGATCTTTTCTTTTTCTCGTAAAATGGGCTTGGGCTCTGGATCATTTTGATTCAGCAAGGTCCGTAGAATCCATTATAAAGCTAATGATAAAAACATACCGTTTTTTGGAAGAGCGCAAAATTATCACACTATTATTATCCTCCCTAGATGCGCTTACAAAGTGCTTTGGAAATGATCACGTTAGAGCTTCAGTTCCGACAGCTATTACTACAATGCAAGAAAGAAATCCTACCAGGAATTAACTGAGACATACAGGGCCCTGTTCCATAAAACTTGTTATCAGTTACAACTGCCCCTTTTCTATGACAAACTTGCTCTCAACCAATCAGATTCAAGGATTTTAGTAGCTTGTAACAATCATTGTAACTTGTTATTGATAACAAGTTTTATGAAACCGGGCCCAGATGTGGGGGGGGGGGGGGGGGGGGAAGCAGTTTCATTGAATCAAATAGACATAAAAAAATAATGTTAATGACATTGACTGTATTGGAAAGAAGATACATATTAGTTCACCAAACTCACTGCTAGTACATTCAACTCACATGACGCTATGCATTTTGAAAGAACCAGTCAACGTAGAAGTTGTGTTCTAAATGGTTCGCTGACTGCAGTGACGTTAATGACGTATCTATGGGTCAGGGGTCATGTGCCCCGGGCGCCACTTGGAAGGGGTACACAAACCGCTAAAAAGGAGGAAGAACAAGGGAAATGAAAGAAGAAGGGAAAATGCCCTTTCCATGCTTCTTCTCGTTTGTTTTTCAGGATATATTAAATTATATTATCACTGAATAATGTGTGTCCCGATTTTATTACAGGGTAATTGGTCAAAGAAAGAGTTCTATATACACAGAGTGTCCCTGAAAAAAAGGAAACCCAAGTTTATAGGTAAATTACTCTTTTTTTGGTTAATATACACATGATTGGCAAGTTCATTCTATCTTCTTTTATATGATGAAATCAATAATTCAGGCACGATGAATTTCAGACAGCCTGAAGACGTCAGAAACCCCAATTGTCCAAATATGAGTGCAAGGCTGCCACATTTGGTTCAGTATGGTTATTTTGAATCATTAATTCTTTAAAATATCCACCACTTAAAAAAAGGTCATATTCTCCTTTTTTATTTATGAGACCGTACTCATAGTAAAAGGATCATGTATGACTAATAACCATTCAGCAAAATTTGCGATTGATTAGGCACATTGGAATTTTGTTTGGGGAAATTAAATGAGGCAGCTGAACAAATGTCAATGTGCCTTACCAAGTACAAAATGTGCCTGCTCATTCATGCATGATCCTTAATTAATGATTATGGTGTCATATGGAACACTCTAAAAGCTGAAGTGTTAAATCACCATTTAAAAGCGCCGAGGAGTGACCACTTTTTCAAAATGGTATATTAACACTTTTGACATGCTGGATGCAACACTATAAAGGCTTGAATCCAGCATGTTAAATGTGTTAATCTACCGTTTTGAAAAAGTGGTCACTCCTCGGCCCTTTGAATTGGTTATTTAACACTTTAGCTTTTAGAGTGAAGATAAGATGCGTATATAGTTTAATCAATAATCCCAGATCATTTCTTTTCCCATAATGAAAATGTATAGCAGCCATCGCTGTTTTTCGTACAATCGGGTTTCGGCACTGCCACTTCAGACTGTATGAAATCGGTCAGGAGTGATTTATCTATCAGGATGGTGGTGTCCTATGAAAGAAGAGAAAATGAGCTTTCTAATTATGTCTACATTAAGGATAAAATGATTTGAAATTGTTGAGTAATTTATCAATAAACTTCGTTTCCCCTTTTCAGGGAAACCCTGTATATATGATTTTAGCCGCAAATCCAGTGTATAGAGCGCATGTAGAAAAACAAATGAATATAATTTGAAATCGGTCTAGAGCACTCAGGACGGCTGAGATTAACAATGCTGGCCTAATATTCTTTCTCACCTTTATCAGTTTTTCAACACTTCCTTTGAATATTATTAAATTCATTTTCTTGCAAAGTCGGACCCGTCACTGGAAATTTGCAGATATTTCTCGTGTGCCATTAAATGGCAAATCCAACATTGGTTGTAAGATGATTTATGTGAAAGCAGAAAAATAAGAAAAACTGGATGGTGAAAGCTTGAAAAAAAAATCGGACAAGGAATAAGAAAGTTATGGATTAAAAAAAATGAGATCCCTATATCTATGCGAATGTCAAATTAGCAATTCGGTGAGTAGATTGTGACATAATTAATTATACTGGCGGTCAACTCTCCCGTTTTTCGTATATCAAAATATCATTAATTTGCGGTTTTCTCCGAAGCGCCTTTACCCTCGGGGCAGTACCGTACTCAAAATATATTGTAGATAGCATATTGCTATAGGTCCTCATGAAAAAAAAAAGATCCTATTGAGTAATACATTTGGAAAAAATGACATTTTAGTCATTTTGTGTGTTAGTCTGTAAATGCATGGGGAGTTGTCCGCCACTACATCACAGTGACATATTCGGCCAATTTTAAATTCCCATATGAACATGATGAATAGTGATTACAACTTTCAAAAATTCATAAATTCATCTTTCTTAAATGCTTGTCCGATTTTGTTCAAATTTTCAGCAATCTGCTTCTCTGACATTTCTCTCTCTTTCAGAGCAACCTTCCATTACGGTTGGACTTCCCTTCAAAGTACTGATTACACGCATGGGTAATTTGATTTAAGTTGAATTAATTTTAACCAGCGCAATTAAAAAAAGCTAACATTTCTAGCTTATCATATGACAAAGAGACAGTTGCTAGACCCCACCGAAATGTCCTTATTGAATGTGAAAAAATAGCCAAATAATGAGTTTATTAGATAAAAAAATAACGATACAATGTGAAAGAGGAGAGAAAAGAAACTCCATAAGGAACATACCTTTCTTCAAAATTTCACTTACCCCCGAAGATCATCAATCATGAAATCTGAAATGATGCATACATATTGGTCCATGAATAATTATGACTTTCTTCGATCTATGGTGAACAACCCCCCCCCCCCCGCCCCCCCCAAAAAAAAAAAAGAAAAAAAAAAGAAGAAAATGAATACTTTCTTGAAAATTTCACTTGCCTCTCGAAGGTCATATATTTTTGAAACTATGAATTCTGAAATGATGTTTACGAAGGGTTTATATGGGTTGATATACGGGAACACTCCCCTCCCACCTCAAGCAACAAACTTTAACAAATATTTTTACTTACTTAATGAAGATCAGGATGGCCGCGCCGTTGCCAGTGATGCCGAAGATGAAAGCGAAGACGAGTACAATGGATAAACCGTGATCAAGGAATGGTGGCAGCGGTAAAGCCGTGGTCGACGCCAGCGGTGTCGTGACGTTTGTCGACATCGCCGTCATCTCCGTCAAATCCTTGGCCGTTGTCCACATAGCCATCGTGGTCGAGTCGTTATCCATTTTGAAAAACGTTTCTTGAGCAGTTCGAAATTTACAGCAACCAAAGTGCGTGATTGTTAGCCAATATGACAAGATTTCGCTGAAAAAGGGTGAGCTTACACAGGAAAAAGTCTTCGAAATGGAAAGGATATTGACTCGCCTATACTACTTTAATAAGTCCGCAAGTGGTAAAACAACACTTGTATTTCCTTTAATAATAATAATTTTAAAAAGCCTCGCACTTGCTTGTACAGTTAAAGCAATTAAATTTCAAGACGTGTTCTTTCAAAGATCAGTAGCCGACTAATCACTTGAGGTAAAATTTGATGATGCCGCCAAAATGACACAGTGTTCGGTCGTCTGCTCCGGTGCGTCATACAAACACGTAGTTAAAAGAGACCTTCTAATAAAGATATGAAGTTAGCGCAGTGCAGTGCGATCGTAAATATCCCACGCAGTCGCGATCGACACGATGCAAAATGATCTGCGAGATTATACTTCCCGAGACTATAGGTAATCCGAAGGGTTTGTCACATTCACAGATCTATATTATTCATATCCCTCGGGTCCCCTTACGTAACTTTAAATGGGAGACTCTAATCAATCATTAGAGGAAAGAGGAACTTGTTTCACAGCTAATTGACTCGCGGTGGCAGAAAGTGGGAAGGGTGTTAAACATGAGAGACATACAATTTTGTGTAGAGAGCGAGAGTGGAGAGAATGTTAATAAGTATTCTGTTGAAAACTGTGGTTTCCGGATTTGAACATTTTGAGTGGCGCGTAATGTGATACAAACAGCAAAACCAAGACTGTAATTCGGACGAGATCCTGACTTAAACTCGCAGACGGTCGGATTGCAATTTTACACGTGTCTAAAACGCACCGGGGAGCGTCTGAAACGAGAGAATACCCAAACCAGCTCAATTTCGTTTCTCTAAAATTGTGTCGAACTCATCTACACTGAGCAGACTTCCACCGTAGCATGACAATCCAAGACTGATGTAAAAGGTAGAATTTCCACTGTATTGAGATAATAACTACAGTAGTGGCGTATCGTGATTCCAACCATTGAGAAGGCACTGGCATCACGGGGGGGGGGGGGGGGGGGGGACCGGTCTTACTAGAAAATGAAATGCGAAATTACAAGGCTACTGATTAGGGGGACGGCGCAGGAGAGTCCTATCCTCTTCTTCTCTCGTCCTTTTTCCCTTCACCCTCCCCGGTTTCTCTTTCCTCATTTTGCTTTCTTTCATCTTCATTCGATGGGGGGGGGGGGGGGGGGGAATTCCCCCGTGCCCCCTGAAGCTACTCCACTGACCTAACGGGTAGTAAGGAGATACGCATTTACCCTCTTGGTGTAATTGTGACTCGGTTTCCCATCCACATTCGAGATATTATCGATATAATGACGTAAGGAATTTCAAGTGAACGGTTGAAAGCTGAGTAAAAACTAAAGATTTCAATCTGCGATGAATCTTTAAAATATTGCCCCAATGACGGGGGCGTTTCCCTTTATCGAAGACCTATTGCATAATTTTTGTTTTTTATGGTTCTTTTAGTTTGGGCAAGTAAGGAGTAGGATATGAAAGGGAAATAGAAGAGGTCAAGGAAGGAATATTAATAATTATTATTGGCGCAAAGGAAGAACTTTAATGAACAGATGTAAAGAGAAAGGGTGAGGATATGGGGATAGAGGGATAGAGGAGGAGGAGGAAGTGGAAAATAAATAGAGAGAGGGAAAGGGGAAAGAGGGGGAAGAGAGAGAGAGAGTGAGAGTGGGTGTGAGAGAGAGAGAGAGAGAGAGAGAGAGAGAACCACAGGGCATACACTTTAAAAAATTACTGTAGGAAGTAAAGTAAATTACTGGCAACCCGGCTGCACAGTAAAATACTGTATCATTTACAGTTAAATATTTTTTTTTACAGTTATATACTGCTTTTTACAGTTTAACTGTAGAATAAACAGTACAATGCCGTGAAAAATACAGTAATTTACTGTAAATTCCTACAGCAATTTTTTACAGTGTAGGTGTATCGCCTGGGGGAAAAACAGTTGAGTTCATACGGAATAACGTAGGCTATTTTAGATAAAATTACCGTCGGGAGTTTAAGCTTTTTAAAAGTCCTTGTAAAGCCGACTCCACCCATATACCTGCTACACCACTGCAATCATCATCATTTACATGAAGAAAAAAAACCTTAACAAAAGTCTGTTTTATTTTTCTTCGGTGCTAAATCATTTCCACAATCCTTGTCCTTATATAAGTTTTATGCATTAATCCTTATTTACCATATTGATAACGTCTTCTATACCCTGCAGACAGGTCTGAGGATTGAATTACGATGTTTTTCGTGCCAAGTAATCCTCCAAGCTCAACTGGGGGGTGTTTCACACAGAGTTAAGTTTGACTTAAAGTCATGCGTAAGTGCCAATGCGCATACGGTATTATACGCGTAATCTCATTGGTAGATTACCCTATAGCGCGCGGCCCCTGAGCATGATCTGACCAATGCGGTGATGTGTCATATACCGCACACAACTAGGAATTTAAATGCGACTGTTAGTAAAAGTCACTTAACTCTTTGTGAAACACCCCCTGGTTTATAATTGACTTCTCAAATAAGGCTTCTGGGAAAGATAGCAAAGATTCCTTGTTACAAATTGGGATTCAATTTCGTTGATGAAATTCGGTGGGAATTCGGAAAATTCCTTGTTACAAATTGGGATTCGATATCTACAAGAACAAAAAATGAGATGATGTCTTATATGCATGAAGCGTTAGAAGAAAAAAATACGCCTTTATCCATTTAATTCAAATGTTGGCCAAAATGTATTATTAAATTAATAGTAGAAATGAACATAAAGGAGAATAGCCGAGAAAGTGTAGATTCGTAGTTCCGATTGATTGAGAGTGGCGAATCTACACTTCCGAGGCTATTCTCGGATTTAAAACATTGCGTACATTCGTAAAAAGGAATCTACACTTTATTAAATAGATTGACGTCATAGCAATGGTTTAAGGAAATCTAACAGACAAGTATTGGTATAGATATAGAGAGAGAGAGAGGGGGGGGGGGGGAGGGGCGGGGGAGGGAGAGGGAGAGAGAGAGATGGTTTAGACATGCTGTTAATTATATAATTAAAAAAACAAAACAAAGGAGATGGTGATAGGATGGAATTTAAGAAAAACGATATGAAGAAAAAAAAATAATAGAGACAAATATTAAACACTTTGATGCATCAAATCCAAAGGCCCGAATTCACAAAGGATGTTTAAACCTAAACTATGGTTTAAACCTCCGTAAGCGTCCTGAAATAAGCGTAAATAAGCGCACATTGCCCATGCGCGCGCATAAAGAAAATATGTGATTGGATCTGATTCCGTGCGCAAGTACACTTAAAAACCCCAGGAGGGGGTTTAAACGATGGTTTAAACCAAACTCCTTTGTGAATTCGGGCCAAAGGGCTTTAATTGTCTACAAGTCTGTAAGAATACTAAAGATGTTAGACAATACATGGTTTAATGTCAATGCATCTGTGATACTCGCACGTAAAAAGGAATAGAACAAGATATTTGTGCAATACTGATGAAAAATAAGCGATCCGCGAGACGTAATTTCCCAATCTTCTAGTTTTCCGATGAGTCAGATTCATTATACACTGTTGGTCATAATGTTAGCATAATTTGTATTTTCATAGTCATCCGTTGATTTAATCATATTTAAAAGCCTAAATAGATAATATTGACCAGGTTCATTGATTACATAATGATTTTGTATTGTCGAGGTAAAAGTCGGTCAAGTGAAACATTCCATAACGTGGCCTATCTTATTGTTTGGTGCTATGACAGGCAGAGCCTCCTTTCTGCTGTTGTTTTGCTGTCCATTTCGTGCAGAAAGCCTACGTGTGTTAACAGCCCGTTTTCAGAGTTAGCTTGATCAATTCCTACCAAATTTGGTCCATTGATTCCTTACACTATGCCTCGCCCAACGGCACTTGCAATTCGTCAGAGGGTCCTTGCACTCCGACGGAATGGACGGACACAGGCCCAGATTGCAGATATTCTTGGACTATCGCAGAGTTGTGTGTGCCGCATCCTCAGAAGACATCGAGAGGCGGGTACTTTGAGTCCAGAGAGATCTACAGGTCGACCACGAAGAACATCCGCACGGGATGACCGTCAACTGCTGAACATGTGCCGTAGGAACCGGAGAATGCCAGCGAGTCGTCTTTGCCACTCGTGGAGGAGCCACTTCGGAGTGAACGTTTCACGGGAAACCGTAAACAGGAGACTTGTCCAACATGGCTACAGAGCTCGGCGAATGACCAAGGTTCCACGTCTCACTGTTCGCCACCGGGTTGCTCGACTCCAGTGGGCTAGGAGGCACAGGAGATGGCAGCTTGGTCACTGGCGCCATGTAATCTTCACTGATGAAAGCCGGTACATCCTTGACCGCACCGATGGGAGGCAGAGGGTTCGACGATTGTGGGACGAGAACCTCCGTAATGACTGTGTCCAGGAAACCAATCAAGCAGGTGGAGGCTCAGTGATGGTATGGGTCGGAATACATTATGGTGGAAAAACGCCATTGGCTGCACCTGAAGGAAACGTCAACGCCGTCGTGTACCGCGATATCCTGGAACGCCATTGTCTTCCATACGCGAGAAGAGTATGTGGCAATAACTTTCAGCTCCAAGACGACAACGCTCGATCACATAGGGCACGTCTGGTGAGGGAATTCCCTGACGCAGAGGACGTGCAGCAGATGCCTTGGCCTGCCTGTTCCCCCGACATGAACCCCCATTGAGCACGCCTGGGATGTATTGGACCGTGCCATCAGTGAGAGAAACAATCATCCTCAAAATGTGCAGGAGTTAGCCCAGGCACTGACTGAAGAGTAGGATGCACTGCCCTTGAACACCATCAACAACCTTGTGGACAGTATGCCACGGCGTGTGGAGGCACTGGTGCGTGCCAGAGGTGGCCATACCAGGTACTAAGTGACCCAACAAGATTAAAAAGAGGAACACTTCCCTTCAATCATCAAAAGATCCCAAGATTTTATTTTTCACGATAAACTTATCATGGTTAAACATTTACCAAAAACGATACATTTTTTCAAGGAATCCAAGGTCTGGATGATTGTGTTTGTCAAAAGTGGTTTAAACCAGTGTATAAAGTTTGTATGAATTAATTTTTGTCTTATATTTTTTATTTCATATGTTGAGAATAGATTTATCAATAAAATCGGTGAAGATATAAGCTTTATTTTGCAAAAAAAAATGACTCGTATTGTTGTCAATAGTGTACGAAAGGTAGAAAAAAAATTATGCTACCATTATGACCAACAGTGTATATAGGGTCTTCCAATTCACTTATGTCATTTTGGTATTAGATTCCTGCTAACTAATTTTTGCATGATTAGAATTTGTTTGAAAAGATGTGTAAAGACAGACTCGAGCATAGGAATAATTAAAATATTATGTAACTTGTGATTGTGCAATGTTTGAAATGTAAAATGCAAGCATATGTTTTGTTTAAAATTTTGTTGAAATAGTCTCTTCCTTATTTGCATAGCAGTTTGGAATGCGTGGAAAGAATATTGCGAGATAGTAAAGTTGCCAGATGCAAATTATTCAAATGGTTCAGTGCATTGACTGAATAGTGTATTTTTCCTGAAATTTAAGAACCAATACAATATATCAGAGAGAGAGAGAGAGAGAGAGAGAGAGAAAGTAAGGAAGAGGAGAGGTTGATGAAGAGAGAAAGAAGTTAGCAGAAGAAATGGTAAACTCATTTATTTGCATCTATCTATCTATTTTCATATATCGAAAATATGTTACATGAATAGTATAAATCATTTGATTCGTATAGGAAAGAAGGAAATATAAAATGATCGGAAGAAAGCGGGGAAGAGAGGGAAGAAGAGATGGTGAAAGTCAGGAAGAGTGAAAAGAGAGAGAAAGAGTGGCGAAAAAACAGACTCATTGTGAGATCTGTTGGTGTGGGTTTGTGGATGTGTGTGGAGATGATAGAGAGAGAGAGAGAGAGAGAAAGAGAGAGAGATTAGTTAGTTTAGTAGGAGAAAACGGTTCAACAACATTCATTTTGCTGAATATGACGATTATTGTCATTATGGGATATATCTAAGATTGTCATTGTCATTCAACATCTATCAAATCAAAGAAAACTGGCCAATTTATATTTCAGACTTAGGCTCACTGATACTTATCTGTCATAATTATGCCAGTAACGAAATGTACATAGGGTTTACCATTACCGTACTCCTTTTATTAATTAATAGATGGTAATTTAATTATCAGAAATAGCATTAGATAAAATATGACGAGTCAAAGCGTCCTAAATTAATAACTGAAAATGAGATCACGGCCATGCATGCGTGTTACGTCATTCATCACCGCCTCTACTACTCTTGATCCACTTATAATTTTCAAGTGTGTTTTTTTTTCTATTACCTGATTTTATTGAATCCTTAAATTCTACTTATACTTGATAAAATATTGCTTTTTATCATAGATAAGATCACATTTAAACCTTAAAATAGTAGTGACTGTGATTATGTCATGTGTTCATTTCAAACGTGCTTTCTCCACTAATAACACATGAATAAAACATAAGTAAGATGTATGGAAAGTATGATAGCAAAACAGATTACTCCATGCAAAGGCAAGGTAGGGTGGGGGGGGGGGGGGGGTAAGCTCGCCCTCATGCCAAACCCGCTCAATATAGGGGTGATGGCACTGGTTATTTGTATTAAAAACATAAACATAAAAAAGGGGAAACAACACTTATCAACAAAAAATTCATCATTGACCATGTACAAGCAAACAAAAAATTGACGAGTAGAATCCGCCAATATCCCTTGGCTAAGCCAATGAGCTTGTGGGTGTATGAAACGCCCATTGGAGATATCATCATGGCTTTTAAAATAGAGTGATGGAAGTTTAGAAGAAAAAAATCATAGGCAATGGGGAGCAATGTTAAAAACATTTCTCTCAAAGTATAAGTACGTGTAATTTAATTCAGTTCAACCATGTCAATTCTCTGATGTATAATTCCGTAAACAATAATCTTTTAAATCTGAAGCCAATTCCATTTGGAAGATGCGGAAAGCTGGACATTAAAAAAGATCATAGCAACTTTACATGTACAGTCTCCTTGTAAAACCTACATCTATCAGTAAAAACTTTATACTTGATCCATGCCATGAAATTTATAAGATAATCAATGTAATCCCGTTAGGCCAACCGCTAATGTATACATTTACCATGTTATTTCAAATTCGATGATGCTATCTTATAGACAATGATTTATTTTCTCTGAAAACAACAGAATACCTTATCCTCCGTGGTCTATATCTGCCGCCAAATGGTTCTTCGCGGTCATAAGAAAGCTCATCTTTTCCAAGTCATAATATCGAATGAAATAATATCATTTCACACTAGAAGTTAATGTAGAGAATAGTGAAGAACGGGATACGAAAAGCCGAAAGCTATTCTTCCCCGAAAACAAGTGAAATAATTACAAAATTCACATCAACTCGGACTTACTTGTGTGGAACCAGAAATAAGCTGAATGCTGTATAAATCTTATTTTAAACCTTTCAGGACAGGATTTATTTAAGGGCTAAATTGATCACATTTTGTTCTTCAAATTGGCAACAATATTTTTCTTTCAGTGCTGTAAGCTTCTAATAAGGTGTAATGTCTTCGAAAACAATATACTTGGTTGGTAAATTTTGTCGAAAAGTTTGTTGCCAATTTAAGGATTTTAAAGCTTATTCTCGTGTTTAAAATTCCTGGCATCAAACGTAATATGGTCATGCAACGAAAATGGACATAGTGTGTGAGGAGATGTTTGCTCTTTCTACTCATGCATCTGGGGAGGATTTCACTAACATTCACGAGCGATTAATCGCAAGACCCATCGTTCGCAGCCTTCTCATTGCAGCTGCGTGGAGTTGTATCAGAGGATTTCACAAAACCCGTCGCAGCAACGATGCATTTTTATTCGCAAAATACTTCTTGAACGAGTTCACGCGTTTGTCACCTCTAGGCTTGACACCTGTAATGCTCTTCTCGGAAACCTGCCAGACGTGGAGATCAAGAAATTACAACGCATCCAGAACATTGCAGCGAGAATCGTAACAAGGACAAGCAAACATAAACATATCACACCTCTTCTTCTGCAATTACACTGGCTTCCAGTCCACCATCGCATCCAATTTAAGATCCTGCTGATGGTGTACAAAGCCTTAAATGGTACTGCCCCGTCCTACATATCAAATATCATCAGTGAATATACCCCTACCAGAAACCTTCGATCCACGGACATGAACCTCCTCCAGACTCCCAAGGTTAGGACTAAATTCTACGGGGACCGGGCTTTCAGCAACGCTGCGCCGACACTTTGGAACTCTCTTCCTTTCCAGCTCCGGGATGCACCATCTGTTCACAATTTCAAGAAATCTCTGAAGACATACATGTTTACCTTAATGAAATAATTTTAGTTATGGTTATTGAAATGTTAAGATAATTTTTGAATACATTTATCATGTTTTAATTATTGTCATTACATTAATTTCAATTCTGATATCACTATATGATTATTGTACCTTAATTTGTTATGTTTATAAATTATGTTTACTTTGTTAAGCGCATAGAGACAATTTTGTGTTTTGCGCTATATAAGCATCTTATTATTATTATTATTATTATTAAAACAGACCCTCACAATGAAAACAAATTAAATAAAGCGAATTTAACTTGTAAGAGATTTCGCGCCATACGCTCCGTTGGGACAGGAAGTTACTTTTTGAACCCATCGCAGCTCTACGAAGGTTCTACGATCACCCTTTGAGCATCTGCTACGTTGCGATGAGTTTGCGACGGGTGAACCCTTCGCAGGAGCTTTGTGAAATCGAAAAGCAACCCATCGTCCACGGGCGATGGATTCAGGCCCTTACGATGGGTTCAAGCCCTTACGAAGGGTTAACGATGCATCGTAAGCGTTAGTGAAATCCTCCCCATATTTTTGAGAGCTCTGAATCAAAGGATATTGAGCCAAACCAAGAAATGTGGTAAACTGGCTCGAATGGTTTAATGCTCATTCCTGGAAAAAAAAAGTATTAGAAAGTTGAAAAGCAATGGTAATGTGTTGGAAAAAGGCACTGCCTGCTTTTGTTTACTTTTTATGTGTGTGAAATTTTGTGTGTGTTTAGCAGTTGGAAGCCTGCCGTTATTTACAAAATTGATGATACATTTTCTGGGATATTCTTTGAAGTTCATGGGTTTTCATTTTTCTATCCATAACATTAGGAGACTTTGAAAGGATCTTAATTTTACTCTTTAATAACCTTTCATAACTTTGAAAATAAAATATGCCTATGGACATAATTTCTTTCTATGATACATAAAGGTTGTATATTATTCTGCTGTATCAGATTCAAGCTTTGTTACAGTATTTTGTACCACCACTCCATCTTGTTTGTTTCCATTCCATTTTGTTTATGCACCCTCTTCTTCCTCTAGTTAACTCTCCTTCTCCTTTCCTCCCCCTCTCTCTCTCTCTTTTCTTTCTCCCCCTCTTCTGTTTTTCGCCCTCTCCAACTCTCCCTCCCCCGATAGCTGTTGTGAATTTGATACAATTTCTGCCGCGCGAAGATAAAGTGATATGCCAATGCAATGCATTAGTTTGTTGGGTTTCACTTTAAAAAAAACCGCCTTAGAGTCACTGGGCCTTCCATTCCAACCAAAATCTGTGAATAATTATGTAGAGCGCCAATATGCCTAATCAAAAGCGCCAGTGTGACTGCAAAACACTGTGTATAATTATGCAGTCCATGATATTGCAGTTTTGTATGCAATGCTGATTAGGTATGGTCTTAAGCTGAGTTTTGAAAGTAGACAGCAGATCACAAGAGAGAAGGATTCAGACAACTTGAGGTTCAAGCATAATCTTCGACCAGTAAAATGAGGGACTGTAGGCCTTCTACATTTCTGTCATGAAAAAAAAATGTTGCACAAAACACGTTATTTAAAGATATTCAATTCACATAGTCGATTCGTATAGTCGATTAATTTTTTAAAACATTCTTTTGGGGGGACACGACGCGCTAATTTTAAGTTTGGGGATTTCAAACCAACCAATAAAATAGCAGGATGTAATTTATCACGTCCATGGTGGCTACAGATACTTTACTAGCGAGGAAAAAGGTGCAACGCCAGTTATTTTTAGAAGAGTATTATGTCTACAGGGAAAAAAGATACAGCAGAAAAGATGAACTGTTTGGACAAACAAGTAAAGATGGCCTTTGGCAATTTCCCTATAATTGCAGGGCATTTCTTTCCCGTAGCTCCTCTTTACGATATTGCATCTTTACTGTAGTCATGTATATTGTATTGTATGAAATGTTTGTTATATTGTAGGAAATGTTTCAAATTATGTTCAATTTCCTTGAGAGAGAATAATAAAAACTTCTGAAAACAAAAATACACTGCAAAAACCAGGGTGTTAAAATTCATACACCAGTGGAGAATTAAAAGAAAACAACACCCTTGGTGTTGAATAATTGAGGGATGTACTCTCGATGGTGTTCATTTAACACCATTCAAATTTAAAACATGCGAAGACCATAATCTGGTGTTGATTTGTCTGGTGCTGTTTTGTTCTTGGTGTTGATTAGGTCGTCAGGTGATTTTGTTTTATAATGTCGAATGGTCGAAAAAATAAAGAAACCCGTCACGCATATCCATGTGTCGGGGATCAGAATTTTGACCTCCTGTCCTGAGATATAATAATACAATGTATAGATACTCTGCATTCTTTAGTTTAGTTGAGGCAGTTGTGGAATACATTCCATGCTTGATTGACTTGCCTTTTTGTAAAGGTGAAACATTTCTTGAATGTTGCTTGGTAATTGGTATGGGAGCAAACTTAACTACATCAGGTATTTGTAATGTCCTTCCTCCTTAAAAAGTAGTCCTGTAGTTCACCATATGTTGTATTTGAAGGAAGAATTTGTATGCATTGTTTGTTGAATACATACATTCATGTCAGTTATGTTGTTGTTAATTGAGTGAAGTTAGGAGAATGATGAGAATAAGGAGTATAGTACTTGTGATATAGTTACATTGGCTGTATGCGTAGGGAAAGTGATTCTGTCACTGTGCATGGGTGAGACTCAGAAAGTTTCGTCCGGCTTTGGTGTCGACAAGTTTTGATTTCTTCTTCTCCACTGTAATTTCCTACATTTAGCTGTCATCTGGCTTGGAGGCTTTGCCTTTGAGGGTTTGATCCCGAGCCTCGAGTGAGTCCCGAGGTTGTGGTTTCAAGTTTGGTTTTGTTGAACCTGGGTTTTTTTTGGTTTATTTGTCTCTGGACATATTTTGGAATAAATGACGAGCTACAACTGTATACCAAAACTCCTTGGTGTTCTTCTTCCGTGTCCTTACCCACGACACATGTCATGCATGTATGCTGTTGCTGCTGCTAGCTGAGAGGCGATAAGCTGCGTGCTGGATCCGGACCCCGATCGTCTCTTTTTCGTATATTTTCCGCCTGAAGTGACGATTGTTCGAGTCACATCTGCCGATAGGCAGATTCGGAAGATACTATTATTGAAAGTTTGAAGGAAATATGTCGACAAAAAGTTTTTTTTTCCCTTTTGAGAGATCAGTTTATAGGAGTTGTTTTCCAAATAAATATACTATGAAAATAACATCTAGAAATGATGCCATGTTTATTTCATTTGATGGAAGGCTCGTGAAAGATAATGGTGATGAGACTACAGGAATTGCAGAAATATTTTTGGAGAAGTAAACAGCTATTTGCTGGCTGGTATTTTGATGCCGAAAAAGTGTTAAATAAACCTATCTTTGGTGTCTCCATGACACCAAAGGTGGAAGTGAAATTGTGTAATTCCAGTAGTTGGTGTTGCTTGAATGAGATTGTGTTGTTGCTTATTAATTCTCAATAGGTGTTAAATTGATGAGAAGATGACACCAAAACTAGAATTGAATTGTGTTAATTCCAGAAAATGGTGTTAAGTAACACCAGTTGGAATCGTCCTATATAGATCCCGAGAATGTGTTAAATTTAACACCATTGGTGTTGGATTTAACACCCCACTTTTTGCAGTGTATAAGGAAAAGGAGAAAAGAGAAAGGAGAAAGCAAAATGAAAAGAAAAATGAAAATTGAAAGGAAAGGAAAGGAAACCAAAACAGAAAGAAAAGAAGGAAATTAAAAGAAGGAAACATTAGCCAATTACTTTGCTCGCTCGCAAGAACATTCGTTCAAAAGGCGTCCCCTTCGGCATTGGGCTGCAGCACACCCCATTCAAAATGCATGTTCTAGCAACGCCCTGCATGAGCAAATGACCCCCTAACTCATCTCTCTCTCACTCTTTCTCTCTAAATCTCAATCTCTCCCTCTCAATCTCTCTCTCTATCTCTCTCTCTCTCTATCAATCTATCTGTCTCTGACTTTCATTCTCTTACTATCTCACTCTGTCCTAAAAGTATGAAGGCGTTAAAGAGAGGATTGAAAGCACGAGTAAATACGTCATCGTGAAGGACATGGCATTTTCAATGTCAGACGAGAAATACTGTCGGTATCTGCCACTTGGTTTCACTCATGCATTCTTAATCCGAGAGCCAACAGCAGCCATAACATCATTTCGTCAAGCCACATATCAGACATTCTCGTCGGCTGGGTACCTCGTCGGAGAAGCAAAAGATGAAAGCAAATTTGACGTAAAAAGAGACAATTTTCTCTTGAACGCTGGCTCATTTCACCAAGAGCTGCACGTCTTGTGGATATATTTATCACAGTGCTCGAAAGCGACCAGTGGTCATCGAGTCAGACGATCTCCCTACGAAACCACACGAAGTTTTGCCGAGCACTAGGTTTGCCCATGGTTTGCCTTAAAAACCAATCGTTACTACAGTGGGATGCATCTGTGGACGTGGCATTTACATGGAAAGCGGCTGGGGACGAAGTCCTAAGAGACAACGTCCATTTCTACAAGACGGCGATAAATAGTTCCCATTTTGTGCCTGCGAATAAAAGAGCGCAGGTTCAACAGGTATCTGACGATGTGCACCGTCTCTCTGAGAAAGCTAGACCCTATTATGACGAAATGTGCAAGCACAAACTGTAGAAATTCATTTGCAAGAAAACTAGGAGCAAACAGCTGCATGTGTAGTCATTTTTACAAGTGACATCCCTTATAAAAAAGTACCATGGGTATACCATGGTAGTACCACGATATAACCATGGTATGGTAATGGACAATGGTACATGGTAAATTGGTTACGGTATTACCATGGTACCGGACCACAGTAATACCGTGTTATAGTAACATACCATGGCATGGTACTGTACCATGGTTGTACCGTATCATGGTATGGAACGGTGGTAATACCATGGTAATACCGTATCCTGGTACTGTACCATGGTTGTACCGTATCATGATATGGTACCATGGTAATCCCTTACAAAAATGTCCTGTGGTAATATCACAGGACTGTACCACAGCACTATACCACAGAATGTACCACAGGAACGGTCCTGTGGTAAGCTCCCAATTTACCACAGGAATACCACAGGAATGGCTTAATATGTGGTAAAGGTTACCACAGAAGGGATTAGTATGTGGTATTAGATACCATACAATTACCGCAGACTACCACAAACCAGTTACCACACAGATTACCACACACCAGTTACCACACACCGGTTACCACACACCAGTTACCACACCGGTTACCACACACCAGTTACCACACAGATTACCACACACCAGTTACCACACAGAATACCACACCAGTTACCACACACCGGTTACCACACCAGTTACCACACACCGGTTACCGCACAGATTACCACACACCAGTTACCACACAGATTACAGATGACATGCATATCATTAAATATTCCTGTCATATTTTGGGTGTGTAACACAAATATCACAGCCAGCCGTTTACACACAATCATCATAGTACACTGTACATCTATTCCTGTGATATTTTGGTGTTGACAATGTGTACCACAGGAATACAACAGGACCACAAGAATACACACCACAGTCATCTACTTGCATTACCACACAAATATATGATACAGTACCACAGGAATGCAACAGGACCACAAGAATACATAACCAAGGAGATTTAGTTAAAATCTCTTTGACATACGGTAACACAATCATCTACTTATATTACCACACAAATATATGATAAAGTACGACAGGTGTACTGTGGTAACAGATATTCCTGTAGTATTTCGGATGTTAACAATATGTACCACACAAGTATATGGTGTGGTAATATGTATCCATGTGGTATTTTGGATGTACCACAGGAGCACAAAAAGACCACAAGGATACAACAGCCACCAGTTGACATTACCACACAATTATATGCTAAGATACCACAGGTGTACCTGTGGTAACCCTGTGTCAGCAAATATTCCTGTGGTATTTCGGATGTTAACAATATATACCACAGGAATACAAGAGCACCACAGGAATACCACAGCTAGCAGGTGACATTACCACACAAGTATATTGTGTGGCAACTTGTATTCATGTGGTATTTCGGATGTACCACATGAGTACAACAGGACCACAAGAATACCACAGCCACCAGTTGACATTACCACACAGGTATATGGTAAAGTACCACAGGTGTACCTGTTAACAGCTGTGGTAACATATATTCCTGTGGTATTTTGTGTGGTAAAGACAAGTACCACAGAGAATACCACAGGACATTTTTGTAAGGGATACCATGTTCTTTGCCTAACTCAACCCACTGCGCCTATCCATACTTACAAACTATGGTTTACAAACCCCAACAATTAATGGCCAAGGCAAACTATGACAAGCCCCCCAAATGTCACACCTGGGTAGAACCAGAAGGACTTTTACATGTTAGTCTAGAATTTTGGTTGTTTTGACCAACTCTCACAAAACCAATAAAAAGTAGGAAACAAGTTACATAAATTCGAAGACTGTTTAATAAGATATTATCCCTATCTGGGAATATATAAATCTTTCACTGGAACAAAATATGATTTAACCGTTCACAGAAAATCGTCATTATTGAGAAGTGCGTTTATAAGCAATTCAGAATATAGTATGAGTTAATGTGCACAATAATTACCCCTTTCAATTTAAAGTTTATCATCCGGATTGTATAATAAAGGCCTTGAAAAATAGACATTTCAAATTCACGAAAGTCATCTCCTGTGTGAATCCTTGAAAACAATCCACTGAAGTTGACACTGCAGCATTATATGAAATGAGTTCTACCTCGTTGGCGATGATACAAAGAATATCCCTGAAGTGATGGTTGCTATCCTTCCGTGAATGATCTGTCGTTGTCCAAGCTTGGTGTAGGGCCAGACTCTAATCTGAAGTTATTCGTACCAGTGGAACCCTCAGAAAATATCCAGCTGACAATTTCTAACCGGATGCTCCGGGGGGTCATACAATATTTTGGACACTGGTTAGACTGCATTATTTATTATGTCGTGAAATGTTGCTAAATCCAGTGCACTTCTGATCAATTCTGATTTTTAAAATGTGGAAACAACATTACTGCAGAGAATATGGAATAACAAGGAAACTACACGACCATGGTATGAGGCGTAGAAAGCGTGTATTGACCGCTAGTACAGTGCAATTTATGCATGTATTCCCATAATATGATGCTACTACAGTAGCACTGATACCATCCATTATCTATTTTATACAAGTGTACCATGGTATAACCATGGATAATGTTGAAAGACCATGCATGTGGTTGTAACAGACACTGTGGTAATACTATGGCTGTACCATGGAAACATGGTAGTCGCATATGATATCCATATATTACCACGATAAAACCATGCAGACAATTGTATACCATGGTAATACCATGGTATAACCACAAAAACTATGGCATCATAATGGAAGTACCATGGATACCATGGTAGTACCATGGTAAAACCTCACATACTATGGTTTTACCATGGGAGGACCATGCAAACCATGGCAGTACCATTGTAAAATCGCTGATAATATGGTAATACCATGGTAGAACCATAAACACATGGTATACTACCATGGTATCTATGGTAATACCATGGTAGAACCATCTATGGTAATACCATGGTACCAGCAAAGTAGGTCATGGTACTACCATAGTAATACTATTGTAACTGTAGTATTACCATGGTAATACTATGGTAACTGTGGTAATACCATGGTTTATTTTCATAAGGGATTTTACCTGTGATATATTAATAACATACCTGAAGGCTTCCCATACACTTAATTATCTCCAATAATGATGTCTAAACAAATCTTTCGGCATATTACTCCCAGTGTTAAAGATCGTATGCTCGATCTGTAATGAAAAACACAAGTCAGAAAAAATTGGAATTAGCGGGATTCGAACCTGTCATCTACTGCTTGCCGGGCAGCGACTTAACACTGGGAGTAATATGCCGAAAGATTTGTTTACAAATTAAAAATTCCTCCCCAGTCAAGCTTCTTCGTTTACTAACCATTGTCCACGGCGGACCGTTTGAATATTAATGAGTCAGAAAGAAGAGGATCTTGGGTATTTGATTCTAGTTCGTCGTGACTTGGCCGTGAACCAGAATAGCCTGGTGGTTAAGTCGCTGCCCGGCAAGCAGTAGATGACAGGTTCGAATCCCGCTGGTTCCAATTTTTTTCTGACTTGTGTTTTTCATTACAGATCGAGCATACGATCTTTAACACTGGGAGTAATATGCCGAAAGATTTGTTTACAAATTAAAAATTCCTCCCCAGTCAAGCTTCTTCGTTTACTAACCATTGTCCACGGCGGACCGTTTGAATATTAATGAGTCAGAAAGAAGAGGATCTTGGGTATTTGATTCTAGTTCGTCGTGACTTGGCCGTGAACCAGAATAGCCTGGTGGTTAAAGGAGAATTAACCTAAAAAAATACAGACGAAAGTGTTCAAAGGTGTTATTTATTCCTACTTGTTAGACTATATGGCTTCGCGTCAAAATTTACGATATCGATACGAATCAAGATTTTCTGAGCAAAATTTATCATCTGCCCGCAACATGTATCGTCTGCTAGCAGTACATGGGGGCCGCCATTTTTTTTATGTGTACATGAAGATTTTCTTAATCCAAATGCCCAATTGCCTCTTTCAAAATTTAAAACCCGTTTGAGATTAAAAATATAGAATAGATATGTCAATTTATTTTTAAACTGAAGATTTCCTTATATATTTCTGTTGAAAATCGATATTCGCTTAATAGAAATCTATTTTCTCGATACTGTGACGCATGGGACGGAGCAAATTAATTCAAATTTATGGATGCTTCTTCCCCGAGCATCTATAGCGGCAAACTATGCATTCACCTGCTTTCGGATAATGGACTTGAAAAGTCAGAATGCATGCTGCATATATTATGTTCTTCTCTGTTTGGCAAACCCAAGAAAATAGATTTTTGTTAAGCAAAACCAGACAATTTAAATATATAATTATAAAGATTAAATTTTTATAATACATGTAAACACCCACTTTATATTTTTTTGTCACATATGGGATTTTAGGTAATGAAGAAAAGCAATTTAGGTTTTGGATTCAAAATATCTTCTTGACTGGAACATTTCTCAATGGTTCATGTACAACTCCAAATCAGCAAGAAAATGGCAGCCCCCATGGAAATGAGGAGGAGACGATAACGGGTGTTGGAATATCTTTATTTACACCCTTTTCTGATTTTCTTATTAGAAAATGATTTAGGCCAACAAGTAGGAATATATTACACCTTCCAATATAAGTAAATTTGTAATTAGGGGTTGATTCTCCTTTAAGTCGCTGCCCGGCAAGCAGTAGATGACAGGTTCGAATCCCGCTGGTTCCAATTTTTTCTGACTTGTGTTTTTCATTACAGATCGAGCATACGATCTTTAACACTGGGAGTAATATGCCGAAAGATTTGTTTACAAATTAAAAATTCCTCCCCAGTCAAGCTTCTTCGTTTACTAACCATTGTCCACAGCGGACCGTTTGAATATTAATGAGTCAGAAAGAAGAGGATCTTGGGTATTTGATTCTAGTTCGTCGTGACTTGGCCGTGAACCAGAATAGCTTGGTGGTTAAGTCGCTGCCCGGCAAGCAGTAGATGACAGGTTCGAATCCCGCTGGTTCCAATTTTTTCTGACTTGTGTTTTTCATTACAGATCGAGCATACGATCTTTAACACTGGGAGTAATATGCCGAAAGATTTGTTTACAAATTAAAAATTCCTCCCCAGTCAAGCTTCTTCGTTTACTAATAATGATGTCATCATAAAAGAAAGGAGCGTATCATTGTGACTAAACTCAATGCGGATATGACATGTAGTTCAAAGTCCATCCAAACTGTATGCTATGAATGAGATTCGCAGCTTATTGACATTGTGTACAATAAAACGTGATTTATTTATTCGTTTGTGTGGCCTATGGAGGTGGGCGCGTGTGTGTAAATTCTACAAATACAACCATATAGATTCACGCTGAAACACTGTGATAAACTGACTTCTGTATTTACTCCATACAAAGTACTCTTTGATCTACATGGCTCAGAAAGCCTTCGCAGGGAGCATTTTATTCAATTGTGAGTAGCTGACTTCACAATTGACAACCAAGACGTGCACGACTACGACAATGACGTCGGGAGAACCTGTCAGAGAAACCGATCAGGACCGAGTCCGCATCATACTATGGACGTTCCCTCGTACATTGTCGACCGCATTGACGAAATGCCTGAGTCAGCTGGAGGGAGTGGAGATCTGGTTTGAACCGTATTGTTTCTGCAGTATGGCAGCACGAGAATACCGACGGGCTCATGGCCGAGAGTTGCCGACTCGCTACCGAGGCAATGAGACGAAGTTTGCCGAAGCTGCTCGACTTCTCTCGCGTGTGGCGCTCATGCCTTCCGGTGTTATCGACCCTGAGAGACTGGCGTAAATATCCTGTTTTATCCCTGTATTTCTCTTCGGATTGAACAAGAGGAAGTTTGTAGGCCCACTCATTACGGCCAGGACAGTTGACAGATTAGTTTCATTACCATTAAGTTGATTAATCTTATATTAAATATGACGGATGTGAAAGACACTTTTCAGGTCTTCAATATTTTTTTTGAGCTCCTCATTCGGTCACATCTCTAAAGATTTTTTTACGATCCTATAGATTACATCTCACTACGGTTTTCTCATTTTCAGATTGGTTGTTTGATCTAGCTTTGCGGTTTTTTATAGGAAGCTTTTTCCCCCTCATTTTCACAGTAAACATGCAACATTCATCAAAATGAATATTGTACTTGTAGAAATGGGGGAATAACTGAGTTGAAAATAATGATAAATAAGTCCTGGATAAGAACAATAGTCGTAAACTAACAGTTTTTATACTTTTTATGTCAGTAAATTTTTGTTAAAAGAATTATGGGTAATGAATCCTCACTTTTCTTCTTCCTCTCTCTTTCTCTTGCCTATTCATCCCCCATCCTCTCTCTCTCTCTATCACTACAGGTATGAAGGTGTCAAAGAGAAGCTCGAGAACACAACGAGTAAATACGTCATCGTCAAGGACATGGCATTTTCAATGTCAGACGAGAAATATCGTCGTTATCTGCCCGATGGTTTTACCCATGCATTCTTAATCCGAGAGCCAGTGGCATCAATAACATCGTACCGTCAAGCCACCTATCAGTCCTTTCTCTCCGCTGGGTACCTCGTCGGAGAAGCAAAAGATGAAAACATATTCGACATAGAAAGAGATAATTTTCTCTTAGACGCTGGCTCGTTTCACCAAGAGCTTCATGATCTATGGAGATACTCATCGCAATGCTCAAAAGCGAACGGTATTTCCGAACAAGAAAGTGCCGAACCGAGAAAGCAATCGGTGGTCATCGAGTCAGATGACCTTCTTATGAGGCCGCACGAAGTGTTGCCGAAGTTTTGTCGTGCTTTGGGTTTGCCTTACAACCAGTCGTTACTACGTTGGGATGCATCAGTCGACGTAGCATTTACATGGAAAGCGGCTGGGGATGAGGTTCTACAACACAACGTACATTTCTACATGACAGCGATGACGAGTTCGCATTTCGTGCCTAGGAAGAAAAGAGCGCAGGTTCAACAGGTATCTGACGATGTGCGACGTCTCTCTGAGAAAGCTAGACCCTATTATGACGAAATGTGCAAGCACAAATTGTAGAAATCGCGTAAGGAAACTGGGATGAAACAGCTTTAGGTGCAGTCATTTTTACCTCCGTCATTTTTACATCTGTCACATTTTACCTCTGACATTTTTACCTTTTACATTTTTTGACCTCAAGCATTTTACCTCTGAAATTTTCCCCTCTGACACTTTACCCATTCCATGTAAGGGTTAGATGTTATGCTACATGTTTGATTTAATTGGGTATAACGAACTTAAACCTTTTACAATGTTCATGTTTTAATTCAAATGGTAAGTTTATGAAATTAGACAAATAGTAAAATGCAAATTTGAATAAAAACTCAAAACAATAATATGTATAGACACAAATTATTGTCAGGTTGTCGTTAAATATTTGAATGTGGAGAAAGGGGTTCTGACAAAATTTTGACATTTTTTTTCCAACAAGTGAAAATAATTTTGTATCATTCCTGTCTATCCATTGACTCATTTATTTAATGCGACTTTACATGCATTATTCCAAAAGATTTTACGCCATTACACAAGGGAAGATCTTTTGATATAAATAATTTTAGACCCATCTCTGTGCTACCTACCTTCTCCAAATATTGGAAAGAGCAATACATGATCAATTTTATACATACTTAAAAGTAAACAAACTCCTTGAAAATTGTCAAGCAGGGTTTAGAACATAATATTCTACTGCTACATGCATGTTTAACTGATATTACCGATTATTTATGTGATAAAATAAAGACTTCAGAATAAATATGCTGGAATGATTTTGAATAAGGATCATCATTCATCGCAACATTCCTTGGTACTTACGCTGGAATGACAGTCAGTAGAACAGCGTATACAATATCAATAGTGTGTTCTTTTTTTAAAATACAAAATAATCTAATACCGACTTATCGAGAATCACTGATATGCAAACGAATTTTAAATTATTGGACACGTTATTCTTTAAAATGCCCCTCCAACTACCCCGTCCCAAGGACAGAATATAAAAGAAATTCTTTTGGCTAAGTTGGAGCCACTTTCTTTAATGCACTCCCTGGTAATGCTCAGATGTGTACATCCCTTTATAAGTTTTAAAAAGACTATGCAAAACTTTAAATCTTGACTCAATGGAATTATAACGTAGCTATTAAAATAATTAATAGCTACATTTTATGATACATTTAGTTCACTCTCCAGTTTTGTAATTTACTATGTTACCTATTTGCTATGTATTTTGTATTTTCATTTAGAATGATTTGTGAAACTGCAGGGTGCCTTTTTTGCATAATTGAACAGACCAACCCTGCAAAATGAAATAAAAAAGGCTCCCAAAAATATATAAATAATATATCATATATAAATAATACATAGCTAAATGTAAACATTATACTCATACTACTTTATATGCATGTAAATTGTACTATTTGAACAGATGCTGAATGTTGTCAAAATCAATAGAAGAAAATAAATGTTAATGTTAGTAATAAAGTTAGTAAATACATTGATTAGTATTCGTTTGATACAAGAAGGAAATAAATGTGTTTTAATTCTTAATTTGAAATTTGATCTAATTTCGTCCTTTTTCCAACCACGGAGATGATTGTCTATTTGCTGTTCAAACGCTGTTTTTTTCTCTGGATATCCTCATCCCACTGCATGAATATGTAACTTAGTATCTTGAGTGGTGTGTGTGTGTGTGTGTGTGTGTGTGTGTGTGTGCGTGTGCGTGGGGGTGGGTCTGTTTAGCAGTATGTCCGAGGACATTTTCGGACAGAGAACAAAAAAAAAATCATGACAACAATGGTCCTCGAACGTCGAACAATGAATTTGTGCTTTATTCCGTCGACTGTCCGAGGACGAGGAACAATAGAGGAACAATACCTGTCCTCGGAAGTAAAGCCATGTAGAGCTGTGTGTGTGTGTGTGTGTGTGTGTGTGTGTTCGAGTATGTAGGTGAGAATATGGTGCTTACCAAGGTACCGTACTTGAGGCATGAATTCTGTTTCATTCGGATCCACAGAAAACACGGAGGATACAGGATTTTCGGATTCTCGGGCGGGGGATTCTAAAACTAAGGAAATTCTCTGATAAGCAGAAATTACTTTTTCTACTCTCTAAAAAAAATGAGTGATCACTGACGTGACTCCCCGGGGGAGTGAAAATACAGTGTGAAGACTTTCTTTGTAGAGAGCACTCTAAATAAAAATGATATTCACTCTTAAACAACTGATCTTTGACGTGACTCACGGGGAGTGAAATCGAGTGAAATTCACTCTTTTTAGAGAGAGAAAGAGCAAGGCCTAAACTTCGATATATATGAATATTTTGTGTCATAATTTATCATGATTTAAAGTGATGGTCGATCACAAGTCATTAGGTAAGATGTAGTTAGTAAAAATTGATAAATAAGACGCCGGGTCTATTTGGAAAATATCACTCCAAGAAAGGTCAGATCAGTATAATGAGATGTGCAATAATTGCCATGACAACGGGGGATACTTGAACACTCAAGTAATCTCTTCGATAGACAGGGAGCCTTCCAAGAACATGTATATTCAATTTCAGCCTGGGCATTGCGACCATGGTTAATGAAAGTAGCATGGAAATGCAACAGCAATGCACAGCTAAAGCTCTGTCCCGACGGGCTCAGTGGAAAATCTCTCTCTAGATCTCGAACGCAGTCATGCACCTTCTGGAAACGTGATATCTTTTGCTCTGATTGCTTACAACAAGGAAGACTTTACATTAGCCGGAGAGGTGAGTGATGGGGAAGAGAGGAGAATGAAAGAGAGAGAGAGAGATAGAGAGAGAGAGAGAAGGATGTGGGGAGGGAGAGAGGAGGAGGAGGAGGAGGGAGGTCAGGTATGTGCGCTCATTGCTCATAACCCAGTGTTTTAGTGCTCTTGGTATACCTTATTAACAAAAAAAAGGGAGGGGGAGAGAGAAAGGGACCGGGGAGAAATCGAGTGGTACGATATATATTTAAAGCTAAAATGCAAAGAATCCATGTTTATTATTCTATTATTCATTCAAAAGCACACTCTTCACAACTGTTTCTTTGGAAATTAATAAAAGGTCTTCTATTCACTGCTTCCTCAATGGGAGCAATTAACTAAAATGCAGGAGGAATATAGACTTACATAAAGTTAGAATTTCTTTCAAATAGTGAACCTTTGAAAATACTCTTTTACACTTATTCTTTAAAGGGGCGCAATATTATAAAGAGACTGATAAATAGTAATAGGGAAAACCGCAATTACAATAACATTTTTTATTCGATTTTGAACCTTTTAAAAATGCTGTTTTTATAGCCAATATTGGAGTGCGAAAATAAGAGTTCCTGAAGCAATACATGCCGAGGGAGCAAAGCGACCGAGCTTTAGACAATTTTCGCATTTTGAACCTAAGAAAAACTCCATTTCTAATGCACTTTACCCTGCGGGTTGGGGACGAATAATAAGCTTATATTATAAGTCTCTTTTGTCTTGTTTTTTTTGCGCCCCTGCTTTAAGGACCGTCTGGGACTTGGGTACCTATAGAAATCTGGGGGTGTTGCAGCACCCCGAGCATCCTCAGCCTTCTAGGGGGTGCTGCAGCAAACCCAGCACCCCCGGCTCCCCGCCCCGGGCCTGATCTGAGGAGCTACTGAAAGGATTGCTCTGCAGTATAGGAAGGTTGCCGAAGGCCAAAAACGGTTTATATTTTCTTTTGTATTTTTTTTCCTGTAGACATAATAATCTTCTAAGATAGCTTGCTTTGCACACACTTTTTTTCTTTCGTAAAGTATATGTAGCCACATATTTCCAGAATATTTTGAGTCATGAATGATGCACTATTATTTTTCATTTATTCATTCATTCATTGCTTATTTAGTTTTCCAACTCTGTTTTCCGTAAATACGAGCACACACATAATTATCTCCAATAATGATGTCATCATAAAAGAAAGGAACGTCACATTGTAACAGTGAATGTGAAAAAAAACATGTCTAAACTCAATGCGGATATGACATGTAGTTCAAAGTCCATCTAAACTGTATGCTATGATTGAGATTCGTAGCTTATTGACATTGTGTACAATAACACGTGATTTATTTATTCGTTTGTGTGGCCTATCGAGGTGGGCGTGTGTTACAAATACATGTAGATTCACACTGGAACACTGTGATAAACTGACTTCTGTATTTACTCCATACAAATTACTCTATGGTCTACAGAGCTCGAAAAGCCTTGAAAGAGAGATTCTGAGTAGCTGACTTCACAATTGACAACCAAGACGTGCACGACTACGACAATGACGTCGGGAGAACCTGTCAGCGTGACCGATCAGGACCGAGTCCGCATCATTCTATGGACGTTCCCTCGTACATTGTCGACCGCATTGACGAAATGCCTGAGTCAGCTGGAGGGTGTGGAAATCTGGTTTGAATCGTATTGTTACTGCAATATGGCAGCACGAGAATACCGACGGGCTCATGGCCGAGAGTTACCGACTCGCTACCGAGGCAATGAGACGAAGTTTGCCGAAGCAGCCCGACTTCTCTCGCGTTTGACGCTCATGCCTCCCGGTGTTATCGACCCTGAGAGACTGGCGTAAATATCCTGT
This sequence comes from Heliocidaris erythrogramma, assembly GCA_025617745.1. Classification (NCBI taxonomy): domain Eukaryota; kingdom Metazoa; phylum Echinodermata; class Echinoidea; order Camarodonta; family Echinometridae; genus Heliocidaris; species Heliocidaris erythrogramma. The sequence goes on along the minus strand of CM046872.1, from coordinate 14,815,113 downwards.
TTTATACCTGTATTTCTCTTCGGATTGAACAAGATGAAGTTTTGTAGGCCCACTCATTACGGCCAGGACAGTTGGCAGATAATAATTTCATTACCATTAAGTTGATTAGTCTTATATTAAATATGACGGATGTGAAAGACACTATTCAGTTCTTCAGTATTTTTGTCGAGCTCCTCATTCGGCCACATCTCTCAAGATTTTATTACGATCCTATAGATAACATCTCACTACGGTTTTCTCATTTTCAGATTGGTTGTTTGATCTAGCTTTGTGGGGGTTTTTTTTATAGGAAGCTTTTTTTTTTCCTCAATTTGACAGTAAACATGCAACATTCACAATGCGTTTAGAATGTAGTTCATCACGTAAAGTCTGTAAAAATGTACAAGGTCATCAAAATGAATAGTGTACTTGTGGAAATGGGGGAATAACTGAGTTTAAAATAATAAAGAAGTTCTGTATAAGAACAATAGTCGTAAACTGTCAGACGGTAAAAATTGTTAAAAAGAATTATGGGTAATGAATCCTCACTCTTCCTCTTCCTTTTTTTTTCTCTCTCTCTCTCTCTCTATATCACTAAAGGTATGAAGGTGTCAAAGAGAGGCTCGAGAACATAACGAGTAAATACGTCATCGTCAAGGACATGGCATTTTCAATGTCAGACGAGAAATATCGTCGTTATCTGCCCGATGGTTTTACCCATGCATTCTTAATCCGAGAGCCAGTGGCATCCATAACACCGTACCGTCGAGCCACCTATCAGACCCTTCTCTCTGCTGGGTACCTCGTCGGAGAAGCAAAAGATGAAAAAAAATTCGACATAGAAAGAGATAATTTTCTCTTAGACGCTGGCTCGTTTCACCAAGAGCTTCATGATCTATGGAGATACTCGTCGCAATGCTCAAAAGCGAACGGTATTTCCGAACAAGAAAGTGCCGAACCGAAAAAGCAATCGGTGGTCATCGAGTCAGACGACCTCCTTACGAAGCCGCACGAAGTGTTGCCGAAGTTTTGTTGTGCATTGGGTTTGCCATACGACCAGTCGTTGCTACGTTGGGATGCATCAGTCGACGTAGCATTTACATGGAAAGCTGCTGGGGATGAGGTTCTACGACACAACGTCCATTTCTACATGACAGCGATGACGAGTTCGCATTTCGTGCCTAGGATGAAGAGAGCGCAGGTTCAACAGGTATCTGACGATGTACGACGTCTCTCTGAGAAAGCTAGACCCTATTATGACGAAATGTGCAAGCACAAACTATAGAAATTCATTTGCAAGAAAACTAGGACCAAACAGCTGCATGTGTAGTCCTTTTTACATGTGACAGTTTTACCTGTGATATCTGTTAACACTGACGGCTTCCCATACACTCCGCTTTGTTGACATACTAAATGACTGCTCTCGCTTTGAAAAGCAGCACACAGTGCATTTCAAGGAATAAATCCTGCTTGGTACCCATTTAAAACCTGGGTGGAGAGAGACAACTGCAGATAAAACGCATTGTCTAATTACCGGGCTGAGACTCGAACTTTTGATTAAGATTCAAGTGTTCGAACCACTATACCACGATGTAGGGTTAGGGTTGCAATTAGATTTTAGGTCAAGCTTATCTGCAAAAAGCAGGGTGTTAATTCAACACCATCTCGGTATCTATATTGGGCTACACCAGATAAGTGTTAAAAGAACACCAGATTCTAATCAAACTAGCGTTGTTTTAACACTAACTGGTGTTGTTTTAACACTTATCTGGTGTAGACTAATATCAAACTGGTGTTGTTTTAACACTTATCTGGTGTAGACCAATATCAAACTGGTGTTGTTTTAACACTTATCTCATGTAGCCCAATATTGATAACGAGATGGTGTTGAATAAACACCCTGGTTTTTGCAGTGTAGTGTTAGTTCAGAGTAAGGTTTAGTGTTTGCTTCGGGAGTGAAGTTAGGAATTCTTAAGCAGTCCGTTGTCGCTGGATCATTTGTCGTACAACTGATTTTGCGTCATATTTGTTTGATACAAAAAAGGAAATAAATGTTTTTTTACTCTGACTCTGAAATTTGATCTATATTCGTCCTTTTTCTAACCAAGGAGACGACGTCGCTTCGCTGTTCAAATATTGGTTCCTCTCTTGATATCCTCATCTCATTTCATGAATATGTAGGTAGTATCTTGAGTGGTGTGGGTCGAGCATGTGAGAATAGGGTACCAAGTACTCACTAATACCACAGTCACACCAACGAGACCGATACCATACCGACAACAGACCGAACGGCCAAGAATCGATCGCTTTTGGAATCGGTTTGGCAGTGTGACTAATGGGGTGTTGCAAGAAAGTTGCAATCAATTGCAAATTGTAAAGCAAATTAGAACAACCATTCTGAATGGTTCAGGGTCTGCCCATTCAAGAAGATGCGCTTGCAACAAAGATTTTGATTGGTCAGTACCGATCAGTTGCAACTTGCAATCAATTGCAACTTTCTTGCAACACTCCATAAGGCATGCATGTGTTCTGTTTCATTCATAAGAATCCACAGAATACATGGCGGATCCAGGAGTCTTGGGCGGGAAGTGGGAGGGGGCACAATTTTAAAAGGAATTCTCTGGCAAGAAATGTCTATATTTTGTGTCATAATTTATCATGATTTAATAGATCGTCGATTAGATCAGATAAGGTATAATTTATTGTAAAAAAATAAGATAAAGAAGACTATTTGGAAGAGATCACTAAAAAAAAAGGTCATATCTGTTGAATGAGATGTGCAAGAATTACTATGACAACCGGGATACTTGACGTAATCTACAGAAAGCATGCCAAGTATATTCAATTTCAGCCTGGAGATCATGGATATGGCGTCGATGGTTTAATAAAAGTAGGGTGCAAAATGCGACAGCAATGCGCAGCTAGCTCGGTCTTAACGGGCCAAGCAGAAAGTCTTTCTAGAACGCAGCCACCTTCTGGAAACTCGATATCTTTTGCTCTGTTTGCTAACAAGAAGGAATAATTTACAATCATAGCGGTGGATGGGGAAGGTTGGAGAAAGGGAATGAGGGTGACGTGATTGAGAGAGAGAGAGAGAGAAAGAGAGAAAGAGTAAGGGTGATAGAAATAAAGAATAAGACAGAGAGGGGAGAGAGAAAGAAAAAAGAGGGAGAGAGAGAGAGAGAGAGAGAGAAAGAGAAGGAGGAAATTAAAATGAGATTTTATTACCCAAGAATGTAATTTTTCACTAAAATATGAAAACTTTAGTTTTGATGACAAGGGCAATTTCACGATTAGTATTAAACGTTACATTTTTTAGGGGAAAGTTTGCCTTTTTGGCATATATGCATGTATAGTTTCAGATTCACCTTGAAGGAGCAGGCAAGAATCAATGTTAGAAAATGATTCCCCAATTCGATGTAAACGGGGTAACCTCGCTAGTCATAAGGACCGCTATTCATAAGGACCACTTATTCATAAGGACCGCTATCCATAACGCGTGACTAAATGGATAGTGGTTTTGTATGAATAGCGGTCCTTCTAAATAGCGAGCAATCCATAGACAAATTACCTCGCTGTTCATAAGGACCTCCAATCATAAGGACCACTATTCATAACTTTTCATAAGGGCCGCTATTCATAACGCGTGTTATTGAATAGCGTTTTTCTATGAATAGCGAGCGGAACCGATGTAAACATATAATTCGAATTTCAACCATCTGGGGCATAGAACATAAGAAATAATGATTTTAAAACTGTTCGTCATGTTTCTCTATAATATGATTGTGGAATTGTCCACAATGTAAAATTTTACGAACATTATGTGATGAATTACAATTTAAACGCATTGTGAATATTGCATGTTTACTGTCAAAATTAGATAAAAACTTCAAATGTTTGACCGCAAAGCTAGAACAGACAATCAAACTGAAAATGAGAAAACTACAGTGAGATACAATTTATTTAATCATAGATCTTTAGAGATGTGACCGAATGGCAAACATAATTAAGAAATATAAATATCTGTCATATCCGTCAATTTTAATATAAGAACAATCAATTTAATGGCGATGAAAGTGGTATCTATAAACTTTCATACAGTAATCAGTAGACCTATAACTATTTGTTTTGCTTTGTATTGTTTTGTTTGTAGAACATGAAATCAATAGATAGGAAGGAGGATATTCACGCCAGACTCTCTGGATCGATGACACGAGCGCCACACGAGAGAGAAGTCAAGTAGCTTCGGCAAACTTCGTCTCATTGCCGCGGTAGAGTGTCGGCAACTCTCGGCCATGAGCCCGTCGGTATTCTCGAGCTGCCATAGTACAGAAACAGTGCGGTTCGAACCAAACCTCCACATCCTCTATCTGACTCAGGCATTTGGTCAACGCAGTCGACATTAGTAAACGAAGAAGCTTGACTGGGGAGGAATTTTTAATTTGTAAACAAATCTTTCGGCATATTACTCCCAGTGTTAAAGATCGTATGCTCGATCTGTAATGAAAAACACAAGTCAGAAAAAATTGGAACCAGCGGGATTCGAACCTGTCATCTACTGCTTGCCGGGCAGCGACTTAACCACCAGGCTATTCTGGTTCACGGCCAAGTCACGACGAACTAGAATCAAATACCCAAGATCCTCTTCTTTCTGACTCATTAATATTGTACGAGGGAACGTCCAGAGCATGATACGCACTTGATCCTGATCGGTTTCTCTTAAGGTCGTCATTGTCGTAGCCATGCACGTTCTCGATGTCAACAAAATTAAAGAAAGTGCACTCTAACAGGGCTCTCTGCACTCTGAAAGTCCATGAGTGATTTGTATGTAGTCAATACAGAAGTTAGTCACAGTGTTCTAATATGAATCAACTTATTGCTTATTTTACACAAAGCCCACCTAAACCATGAAGAAATCACGTTTTATTGTAAACAAAGTTACTGCAATGGGAATCTCATCTACAGGATAGATATTGTTAGGACTTTGAACGACCTGAGTTAAATCGTTGACTACTGAATTCCGTCATTCCCCATAGGCTTAACACAGGGACCACTCGGTTTCCGTAGACAATGGGTTAAGACTTGTTATTGGCACAAAGTTTAAAGGGATACGCGACCAGGCTGCCGTGGGGAAATTCAGGATTGCGTAAGCCCCATTCACTCGTACACAAAGTTTGTGCGTCGAACGCGTTCGTTGGACTATTAAAGTGGGATTACATTTCGAATGCACGAAGCCGACCGAATCTCGCACGAGTTCTCGAGCTCAGCGTGCATGTTGTGCGGCGACCAGTCTGTTCGAAGTTTGCACCCCGCGGGGCAACGACATGATTAGGTAACGATCACGGTGCCCTCTCGCGGCATAAAAACGTCCACAATCTGCGGTTGAGTATCCCTGTTAAATCATTATGCTCATCATGATGACATCGTTAGGCTATGGTAAATAAGTGTGTGTGTGTGTGTGTGTGTGTGTAGGCTCGTTTTTCTGACCACAGAAGTCGAAAACTCAAAACTAAAATAAAACAAAATAATAATGATAATGATAATAATAAGAGTAATTATAATAATAATAATAATAATAATAATAATAATAATAATAATAATAATAATCAGTGTTTCAGTTACGATTTCAAGAGAGAGAAAGAGAGAGAGAGATGGTTATAAAGTTGCCTTTGACTTTTTTTTTATTTCCCTGTCACACCCACCCACGAGACCGACGCCATACCGACAAATCAGATGCAAGTGTTCCAGTAGAGACAGATTGAGAGATTTTTGACAAATTATTCTATAAGGATTATGTTGTTTTATATTTTTATGTAAACTATATTCGTATTCTCAGGTAAAGCAGGGTCTTAAATGTCCATGTTGTTCTTGAAAGGGATTTGACATTAGAAAAAAATATCCTGCAATAAAAACACCAAAGGATAATACAAATATAAAAATAAATGAATTGTAAACAGCCGTCTTGCTTAAATGTCGATTTATTGACAATTTATTGTCGATTGTTTGTTCTCTGAGTGGCCGAGGGCCATACAATTATCACTTCAGTCTTGGTGTTTAATTGCATTTGTTATTTCTTGTGTCACCCCCCCCCCCCCTTGTTCTATATAGTTGATTGTTGTTCTGATCAACCTGTACATAGGTTGAATGAAATAAATAAAACATAATGAATATTTAAAAAAAAAAGTTGCTGAGAAATAATATAGTTTGATGAGCCTAGAATAAGAGTAGGGATCCCCTCCTTATTAGGTGATCTGTCGGTATCGACAGAACACCTATTAATTTTGTCAGAATTTTCTTCTTTATTTTTATTATTATTTCTTTTTATTACAAATTCTTGTTCCCAATAAATCTCAAAATTGACCAGGTCAATATCATCGAGTTTCATGTCATGTATGAGGTCAATCATGGACATGGTCCATTAAGCTTTTGGAGGTCATCAGGTCATCGTGACGTCATCAAGACGCCATTTTGTAAATTTACAAGATTGATTATATCTTCATAATCGATAATCAAATATCAACTATATTCACATCACATAAACTTCACATGACGGGTCATCAAGTCATGTCCTCACAGGTCATCTAGAGGTCAGGACGTGCGCGTACGCGCGCGTCAAAATTTAAAAATGCTCAAAATCACGTAGGATCAAGTCTGCACACGTTTCAGGTCATTTTGAGCATTTCAAATATGTCCGTGCGTAAGCGTCCGCGCGCGCGCTTTACGCGCGCACAAGTCGTAAATAACGTTAAAACGCTGTTTTTTCGATTGATTTCCAATCCTGACACTTTTCTTCATCATTTCCATCAACTTGGAATCAATTTTGATCAATAATAAGGTCGTACGGGCGCGTCAAAGTTCAAAATCCGTGCGCGCATCTATGGCGAAAATAACGTAAAAACGTGCAAAAACATGCCTCTACAAAATTAACTCTAGCTATTTAAATAGTACACAAACCCCCCAATTTTTTGTCATCATCAGGTAGGGTATGAATCACAGATTTCATTTCATGTATCATTTGACCCTTATAAACATTATGATGTCATCAAAATGGCGCCAGAAATCAAAATTTCCATTTTTCATGTTTTGACGTCATCACATTTATGCAAATTTGGCTCTAGATTCGTAATTATTGGTCGTTTTTCGCCCAGATTTTGATATGTTATAGCTGAGACAATTCTCTACAAGATCAGTTACCACCGTTTTCCATTTTGATGACGTAATCATATTAAAATTTTCAATTAAAAACGACATGTCAGAATTTCCCCTTTTTGCGTGTTATGTCTATGGAAGATGATTTTTTTTCCAATCATGAATCTACATGACATCGTTCTCTGAGCAGTATCTCAGTTATTTTTGGTCTATTTCCTTCCAGATTTTAATATGTTGTAGCTGAGACTATAAGCTTTTATTAGTAAGCCCTCCAATTTTTGATCAGATGTCGGGATCATGCCCAATTTTGAACTACCAAATGGGATTTGAGAATCCCGTTTTTCGTTTACGTGTTATCTCTATGGGAAATATTTTGGTCTATTGGTCAAAGCACTTGCCTCCCATGCAGGTGACCCAGGTTCGATCCCCGGTGGGTCCATAACAATTTTTTTTTTTTTTGCTTTTTTTTTGCCTGTCATTTTACCATCCTCTTCGACTATTGTAACATAAAAAATCACAAATCATGTAATAAACTGCCATATTTTCCGTATTATGTCTATTAGAAAGTAGTGTACAGTAGTTTGTGTACAACCCTACGGAAATTGTGATTTCCTGTCCTGTATTAGAGCTATATGGTTAATCTCCCAAGTATCCTGTATCATCATCATTATTATCATCACCATCATGATCATCATCGCTATTATTATATCATCATCATCATCATTCTATCATTATAATCATCATAATCACCATTATCATCATCACCATAAACATTTTACAATGACCGTTACACATTTTGCTACATTCCTGTCCTCACAAAACATCTCCATTCATGGTATTCTTGACATCCTATCTTCAGTTTACCATTTCCCCATTATTATGATCATCCTGATTACAATCATGATCGTACAAATTGAAAGACAGATCACCTAATTCGTCCTCATGACGAATTAAATTCTAGTTTTATTTTTTTTTAAATTCCAGACCGGAGAAGACATAACGGTCTATTTACCTAAGAATCCTATATTCATTGAAATTAAAGAAAACTCATTCTGTATGGAATTCATGGAGGTTATACATACATCAAACAAGAGACAGATACGTGTTTTTTTTTGTAAAATGTGATGGGGGTATAATTAAAAAAAAAAAAAATACGAGCAACGGCAATATGCCTTCTTTTTTATTTTTGTCTTTAAATGCAAACCCAGCAACAACAACTGTTTTTTACATGCGAAATCGAGCGATTGATGCCTCCAAAAGTAAACCAAGAAAGAGAAGGATAGTAGGCCATTATTAGGAGCTTTATACTCACCTCAGGCAAGTACGGGACGCTTCCCCGTGGAACGACAAAGGTCAAAGCTATGACCTAGCTTCTGCATGGGCTTCTGGTCACCATAGTAACACGGGAAAAGTTAATAACACACTACTTCTCCCATAGACTCATTAGAGATGCGACTATATACCGACCCCCGAAAGAAGCGCTGTTCGCTTGTAGATGAATATAAATCATAATTGGATTTTTTTTTATGTGACGATTATTTTTCTCCAAGTCTAGAGGTATAACCATTATAGTATCGAAATGAAGTATGAAATTATGAATGTATTAGGGAAAGGGTTTTGATTTCACTTCAGGAAAAACAATGGAGACAATTTAATTTCGCATTTTTAGCGACCATGACAAGGACCAACAAAATTTCTGATCGTATTCCGTTTAAATTTGTCTTCACTTGTTTTGTTTTATCTATTTCTCTATATACCCCCTCTTCTGTCTGTCTGTCTGTCTCTCTCCCCCTTTCTTTCTCACACACTCTCTCTCTTCCTTCCCTCTGCCTCAGTGTCTCACCGGTACTCTCTCTCTTACTGTCTATCTCTGTCGGTCTGTCTCTCTTTTTCTCTCTCGATTATTACCTTAAAATAGGCTTTAATTGCTTCATCATTTTCAGAAGGGTTTGGCCAATTCTATTTCACAGGCTGTCTTTACATGTTCCTCCCTATCTTTCTATATTACCCCCCCCCCCCCCCATTTCTTTCTTTCTCTCTCTCTCTCTCTTTCTCTCTCTCTCTCTCTTTCTCCCACTCCCTCTCAGAGCATTGTGAGCTTAATTATGCATGTCCATGGAGGAGAGGTGTTATAGACAGGTATGATGTATTCGGATTGTTTTGTGACGTTGGCATTTTCCAGCACTAATCGTTATTTTGTATGGAACAAATTCCGCTGACCATTGGACTTCTACAGGCCGTGTACAACTATATGTGCCTACAAAGAACCGGGAATGTCTCGCATCCGTGGTCAACATTGTGTGCGAATGAATTGTGCATTGTTTTTACTTCGCTCAAACTGACCCATCGTTTGACCCCTGCTGCTGCTGACCTTCAAGGCTTAGGCCTATGTGGATTTGTACGTGAGAGCCTGTTGTTTGCTTATGGATTTCTTCGTGCTTTTATATCATTCCGGCCTGAATACTACCGTCTTTCTTTTCAACCTTTGAGGTTTATTCTGCATGTACATACTTCTACTTCTACTTCTACGTGGATACTCATCAAAGCCTGAACAGGATAGCCTGAATCTCTGAATGTCATTTGCACCATGTATGGAGGTCTTGGGAGCTGGTACATCTCACCTGCCAAGAAAATCGGTCCACTTTATTGCTATACCAAGGGTCATTGCAGGAGGAATATCGTCATGGATCCATCAGATGAGCCAGTTAAGGACTTCAACCTGTCAACAGCTGAAGAGCCAGTACATCTCTTTGTAGTTTAGTGAACTTTATAATCTTTTAACTACATTCTTTTTTTCTTATCAATCTTTATAACCATTTTATCAATATATATCTTTTATAGTCAGTGTTAGATGTATTCCTTTTTATTTTATCTGCTTATTTCTACATTATGCTCAAAAAAGGTCAAAACATGTTTCGAACAAGTACAATTTAAATCATTAAAGCATATAAAACGTTTCGGTTCTAGAATTAACTATTATCATAATTCGGTAGCCACCTTCCAAACGGAAATACACCAGGCAGAAACCAGAATTTTTAATCTTTTAATATTATGCGGTGATGTGGAAACTAATCCCGGCCCAAATTATAAATTCCCATGTGGAAAATGTGAAAAACCTGTTAAGAATAATCAAAATGGCCTTTTGTGTGCTACTTGCTGTAAATGGCATCACACTAAATGCCAAGATATAAGTGTACGTGAGTACACAAGATTGTACCATAACCCCAATAAAAAATGGTTTTGCTTGAATTGTTCCTTACCCTCATTTTGCGACACACTATTCCCTCACACCAATTCGATCACTGAATATGCTCAAACTAATACGCATACCTCATCATTTTCAACCAATGTAGAAGAAACACCTTTATACGAGAGCTTCGACGAAAAGTTTGACGCTAAAGGTCTGCATTTTGCTCATTTAAATGTTAGATCTATTTTGCATAAGATTTCTGAACTTCGGCTTTTATTTTCAAGAAATAAACTATCTGTTATTGCAATTACTGAAACTTGGCTAAACTCGTCTGTAAACGATGAAGAAGTCTGTATTGATGGATACTGTATTTTACGACGAGACCGAGTTCTTGGTCAAGGAGGTGGCGTCTGCCTTTACATAAGAAATGATATTGTATTTAACGTAAGGGAAGATTTAATTTCAGAGAATATTGAATCACTCTGGATTGATATTCTTTTACCAAGGACAAAACCCATTATTTTAGGTGTTTACTACAGGCCCCCCAAAGATAATATGTTTCTTAATTCACTCTCTGACACTTTTGATAAATTATCAAAAGATGATGAGGTTATAATATTAGGGGACATGAATATTTGCCTTTTGCGGAAGTCTCCATTATCAACAAAATATGAAAGCATGTTAAATTTAAATGGCTTTAGCCAATTGATAAAACAACCAACTCGAATAACACAGACCACTTCTTCCCTTATAGACCACGTTTTAAGCAGTAATAGAGAGAACATATGCCAAAGTGGAATTATCGACTTGGGCATAAGTGACCACTCTCTAACCTATTGTTCAAGGAGGCTTGTTAGGAATTTGTACGGGCATCACAGAACTATAACCATAAGGAAAATGAAATATTATGATGTAGGTGATTTTAACCTAAAGTTATCTCAAGTTGATTGGTCGAAAATAACAGAATGTGATGAAGTAAATACGGCATGGTCCAGCTTTAAAGATACCTTTTTATCTATAGTTAATATATGCGCACCTCTAAAACAAGTAAGAATCAAACAAAGAACTGAAAGGTGGATGAACAATGAAATTATTACGTTAATTAGAGAGAGAAATAGCGCTTACAAAAGTATGAAAAGTGATATTGAAAATCCAAATCTTGCAACAAAATACAAACAGCTGCGGAATATAGTACAACGGAGTGTGAAAAGAGCCAAATTCGAATATTTTCAGGATAAAATTGAAGAAAACAAACATGATTCGAAAAAGCTGTGGAAAAATCTGAAGGGTTTAGGTTTAAAAAGTAAAGGGAAAAGTGCAAAAGAAACTGTTGTCTATGTTCAAGGAGACTTGTGTCATGATAAATTAAAGATAGCAAATGAGTTTAATAATTATTTTACGACGGTGGCAGATAGGTTAGCCAGTGAATTACCAGAAAACACAAATGAATTTCATCCCGATAGTGATATATTTCAAAAGTTTTACGACGAGAAAGGTGTCGCAAAAGATAGCTTTCATTTCTCTCCAGTCACCGAAAAGTTTGTTTTAAATGAATTAAACAAGTTGAACATTTCGAAGAGTACCGGAATCGATATGATACCCGCCAGATTTTTGAAAGATGGAGCAAGGAACGTGTATGCTCCTTTAACTTACATAATCAATTTATCAATTCTGTCATCTTCATTTCCTGATGAAATGAAAATTGCAAAAGTAACACCGTTGCATAAGAAGAAAGAAAAAACCTATGTTGGTAATTATAGACCTATAAGTGTTTTAAGTGTGGTTTCAAAAATATTAGAAAAATCCGTGTATGTTCAAATAGAAAAATATTTTCAAGAAAATAAGTTAATCTATGCACTTCAATCAGGCTTTCGAAATGGATACTCAACTGATACATGTCTAATTCATCTATTAGACTTTGTTAGAAAGGAAGTTTCTCTAGGACGTTTTGTCGGAATGGTTCTACTCGACTTACAGAAGGCCTTTGATACTGTAAATCATGAAATTCTGTTAACGAAATTAGAAGTGATGGGTTTGGATTTAGTATGCATTAGATGGCTTAGGTCTTACTTGACTAATCGTCGTCAGGTGGTAACTATGCAGATTGTAATATCAGATTCACGACCTATAAAATGTGGGGTTCCGCAGGGGAGCATTTTAGGTCCTATTCTTTTCATGTGTTATATAAATGATATGTGCATTTGTGTTAAAAACTCAAAATTACTCCTATACGCCGATGATAGTGTGTTATTATTTTCTGATCCGAATCCTAAGGTAATTGAAGACAAATTAAGTGTAGAACTGTCAAATTGTGTCAAATGGATGACAGACAATAAGCTCAGTTTACATCTAGGGAAAACTGAAAGCATTTTGTTTTGTTCGAAAAGAAAATTAAAATATTCAGGTGACTTTAAGGTTATGATGAACAATCAAGTGATTGAAAGAAAGGAGTCTGTAAAATATCTGGGATTGACTTTAACGAGTGATCTTTCGTGGACAGATTTTGTAGACTCCATTGCCAAAAAAGCTAATACACGCTTAAAATTTTTATATAGATATCAAGCTTGTTTGAATAGGAAGTCAAGGCGTACTTTATGTTTTGCTCTAATACAATGTCTATTTGATTACGCCAGTGCTGCTTGGTATTGCAGTCTGGGTAAAACCGATCAGAAAAAGTTAAAAATAATTCAAAATAAGATTGTAAGGTTTATTAATGGTTCAGGACCGAGGACTCACGTTGGGAACAATGAACTTGCGGAAGCAGGTCTCCTCCATATTGATCTAAGATCAAAACAATTAATTTTACATCATGTTCATAAGATCTATTATTCTAATGAAAATCACTACATAACCGACAATTTTTCTCGTGTGTCAAATACCCATGAACATGATACCAGGCATAGTCACCTTAATTTTGTTTTACCAAAACGCAACGGGCAAATCGGAAATTCTTTTTACTTCAATGGTATTCATTTTTGGAATTCTCTCCCAAAACATGTTAAAACGGTGCAAAATTTTACGCACTTCAAAAGTGTCTTAAAACAACATCTAAAGAACGAGTCCCTCGAACTCGAACATTGATTAATCAATAGTGTTGTAGGGTTTGTTCCCTCAGTTTTGATTCTCATTTGGTGCTTACGTGTTGCAAATTGTTTTGTTGTTATATATTTTGCGTGTATAGTTTTCATAATGATAATGCTTGGTCAAGTGTATAATTTGTATTCAGTATTCACGATTTAATCTTGTCGTATTTTTAATGTACTTAATTATGTTCAAGGACCCCATTGGAAATAAGCCTTTTCGGCTTTCATGGGCTATCCTGTCATGATATGTCATGTATATTATCTGACGAATAAAATCAATCAATCAATCAATCATGATTTATGTAACGTGTCCTCAAATCATTGTTTAAAGGTTAAGTCCACCCTGGTATCAAGGTGGTCAGAATCAATGAAGAAAAATTAGAGAAACAGATTAGTGAAGTTTGAGCAAAATCTGATAAGAAATAAGACAGTTATAATGAATTTTTGAAGGTGTAATCAATCAAACACAAATTGGCAACTCCGTGACATATCTTGAGAGCTCCTCTCCCATTTACTCAGTACAGAACATTTCATCATTTTAATTTTCTTAGTTTTTTTCATAAAGGTTTTGTGTTAAACATAGCAATGATTATATCTAAGGTGCATGTAAGATTGAATATTTTCTTAAAAGAAAATGGAAATTAATGATTTTGGGGGTAAAATGGGAAAAAGGCTCGCAAGATACGTCACGGAGTTGCCAACTTGTATTTCATTGATTACTTTAAAACTTCGTAACTTTCGTATTAATTTCTTATTGTATTTTGCTCAAACCTTCACTGATCTGTTTCTTTATTTTTTTCTGCTTCTTTTGAAACCAACTTGTAATCAGGATGGATTTTCCCTTTAACGATATCAATTAATAGATCAGCTAATCATGCATGCATTGTGTTTAGCCCACATCCCAGTTCGTTACATTAGGTTACAAAACTGGGATACCTGGTGGATTGGGGGGGGAGTTTTTTTTTTTCTCGTCGAACTAATATTATCCCCAATTTTGGTCTGCATTAAAAAAGTCATGTAAAAACATTTCATGCATACATTCTTCTTGAAGTAACGCTGCTTATATCTAATTAAAAGCCGCTTTTAATGTACCAATAACAGGTTTGTTATTATCATTATTATTACTATTTTTGTTTGTTTGTTAGTTCATTTTGCTCCCCACGGAAATGCTCCCCCCCCCCCTGATCGTGTATGACCTAATCGTCCCGAGGCCGACCCGCTTGTTGTTTGCCCCCTTCCGCATTTCCCGTCTCGTCGCTATCATAAACATACCTTTTGTCGTTATTGTCTTCCAAGGACCGCGCGACTGGTCGCGAAAAGGGTACAGGGAGGGCACAGATGAAAAGTCGAATCACCCAAGCAGGGTAGATACCCATTGTCCCTTCTTCCACACACAACACACTTCACCGGAGGGGTAAGATTCATTTGAATATGAATACCATCCCGTTGCTAATGACAACAAACACCCAGGTTACGATCGTTTGCAGTGTGTACAGGCATTGTATATCACTATATCGCGAACATCATAGTGAAATCTTTGATGATCTTGCGACCCACCGTCATATCGTATTGCATGTGGATCGTATTTCCAAACCAGACTTCAAAAGTGGGATTTATTTTATAAGAAATAACAATTTTCTTGTATATAGAGGAAGAAGGGAGATATATTCCGAGGAATTAGTGAGGAAGAGTTTGTAAATCTGCGAAGAAATCATGTCTCAGACGTTGGTATCACGGCCCACGTCGCAGGCTGGTTTCCCCCGCCAGCCCGGCCTACCAAACCTCCCGGAGATCCAACACCCGCTATCCCGTCTAGGAAACCCGGACAAACTCAACGTCAGAGGGTTATCGAGTCGAGCTGGTGGTCGACCAAGCTCCAACCCCCTCGGTGGACGAGGACCAAGACCCTCTGCAGAGGTACCCTTCAGCAGTCTTACACCCAGAGTATCCCGGACAGCGTCTGGTGGAAGACCCCCTAGCCAGCTCCAGAGGGGTGACTTTGGTCCCTCTCATACCACCCGATCGCTCCCTAAGATTCCACATCTGTACTCCAGTATTCCAGAAGGAGTCGAAGTATACCATTCAGATGACCCATCCAAGACAAGGCTACCAGTGTTCGGTAAGTTCTCTATTTTCTTCTTTACCTTTAAAACATTGATATATCAATAATTATCAAACCAAACTGACAGAAATCTCTATATAGTTTACTGAATATGTTTGTTGTTTGGGCGACACAAATAACGTGCATACGTAATATACGTTTATGCATTCCACTTTCTCTGTTTTAACGGTGACATTAAAAGAGAAACCCAATTTATATTATTTTTCAAATATGATATAATATAGAATAAAAAAAGTATAATATTACCGGATACCCCATGAGAGTTGTTAAGTTTAAGAATACTTAAACATTTGCTCGTTATATTTGTTGTGCGCGAATGAGATGCTAGAAGAGACAATAATCATATTTTAATAAACATAATTGTAGAGTATAATTTCTTTTTTGAAAAGATGGCATATAGTTGTAATACGTAGAATATACTTTAAACAAAGTTACAGATGCAAAGATGCAAATGATTAAGCTGCAATTATTCATTCTATAAGTGATAATAAAATGGAAGTGTGTCCATGTATTTGATAACCCACAGTCATGAACATGAAAATTGTATCTAACATTAGGCTTCAATTCTTGACGCCATACTACATCGTTAATTCTTATTGGTAATTATTAATAGTTTGGTAATTACTATATGTTCTGTATGCCTAAATTTGTTGCTATGGGCCCACCAAAATGAGAATAAATTTATTTCTACATGTTGACCAAAGTTTACATTTTATGACATTGATAAATACCGGGGTTATTTTAATGAGCTATAGTCACGACTGCATGTCAACTTTGAAATCAAACATGAGTGAACTTGCAAGCAATATGATTGCGATTAATTTTATCACTCTTTTCTGTTTTATTTGTGGTCAAAATGTGTATTCTGTACCTTTAACAATGAGTATATACATATAGCTGACCAAATTATAATATACATAAGCGAAGAAGCTTGACTAGGGAGGAATTTTAATTTGTAAACAAATCTTTAGGCATTTTATTCCCAGTGTTAAAGATCGTATGCTCGATCTGTAATGAAAAAAACACAAGTCAGAAAAATTGGAACCAGCGGGATTCGATTTTTTCTGACTTGTGTTTTTTCATTACAGATCGAGCATACGATCTTTAACACTGGGAGTAAAATGCCTAAAGATTTGTTTACAAATTATAATATACATGTATATGCTCGCTATTATAAGGCAGTTAACAATGCTTTGACTCCAGAATTTTTAACGAAATACCTTGAGAGAGAGAGAGAGAGAGATGGGGGGGGGGGGGGGCAGGCGCAGACGTGGTTTTTTCATCTACATGTAAAGTGACATATCTTACTCGGGTCAATACCGTGCCCTCCCACTGGCAAGAAACTACTTCTGACAGAGCCAACTATTGTAAATGCAGGTTACATGTATGTTTGTTTTTTGTACATACAAACTAACTTTGAATGGTTTCTCTATATTTGTACCATATTCGCTCTCTGTTTAGAGTCCTGTTGCAATGTTATCAGAGCTTAGCCAATTTGATCAATTGCAAATTTTCATACACAGTTATGTAAATAAAATGTAAACAGAGACGTTAATTTCAAATTATATTACTTTTCTTGCATTGTTGAGTTGTTTGCCTCAATATTTGAATTAGTTTCATATATGTAGTCACAGGAAACAGCTACTTCTTAAATTTTCTGGCTTCATTTCATTTGATATAATTGTTTGTAGTTCAAATTAATAAGGCCTACATTTTGCTTATAACCTATACATGTAATTGTGTTAAGTGTTTCTTTTAATAAATCACGATGTTATTAACAAAAATACGTCATGATATGACGCACAGGACATCAATAAGCACCTACAATTAGTGCTACAATATTGTACAAATAAGCGTTACTCTTAAAAAATGGGATAAAAGATAATTTCCGCTATAAAGCCTCTTCAGCTATTTAGATGAGGGGGTTTGGCGTTAAGTGTCAGCTCAGTCAATGCCCCTGAGTTATCAAGCACATCCAAAGATGACCACTTATCAGGCACACGAGAACTATAAGCCTCAAAACAAAATTGTCGTGTTAAGCCTTGCCTATAGCTTGAGCACTCGATGTAAAATTACAAGTGTAACTTCGCCTTAACCTATTGGCAACGGGAATATTAAAATGATAATAATATTAATACGCAGTTCTTGTATAGCGCATATCACACACGCTTTCCCACAGCTTGGTATATTTGAATAATGTCTCTATATGCGCTTCCAATTAAGAGCTATTGATTATTACCCCTGCTCAGCCCAAATGTTGCTGCCCTAATGACGGCGTTGAATTTCCAAGGAATACTGCACCTGGGGTTTCCTGTATTGAGCCTTTGGGAGTGAGAAAATTAATTATTAGTCTCAGGGTTAATAATAAATACGAAAATACTTTTAATGTCTAAGCGTGAATTATATATAGATGCTCTTCAAAAGAACACCACGTCTGACAGTGATTATATTTTGGTAGAATTCAGTAGATTATGAATATTATTGAAATATTATTGTACGAATTTCATGTATGTGGGCAATAGACCGCTTCGGTAATGTATGCAAATTTTATGCATACCTTTCAAACAAAGGTTGTTCTTGACAACCTGAAAGCTTGCCGGGCATAGCAACAAATAATGTATGCAAACTGATTCCAAGCATTGAGGCTCATTTATAAAAAAGCATGTTCATGGAATAGCTCGTCACTAGGTGCTCAGATAATATAATATGTGCATAAATTTGTATACATTACAGAAGCGGTCTATTCCATATTGAAGAAAAAAAATCCGCACAGACGTTGTAAAAGGTTGATTTAATGGAATATCTTTGATTTCTGCTCGACATCAAGGCCAGAATGTAAATGTAAATTTCTTTTTTCCAGTTGAAACGCAAAATTATCTGATTAATTCAGTAACCGAGCTTCTTTCGATGTTTGAAAAAAAACCTTCCACGTGTAAGAAATTGTATTTCAAATGTTTTATATATCAATATTGAGAAGAATCATCCGACCATAAAATGTTTATATAAAACAATGGGAATATCAGTAGGGCAAAACAAGTGCTAATGTTCCCTGGAATAATCCTTATAGCCAGTATATGAATACATTATGGAAATTGTAATTTCATATACATGTATGACGTGATTAGCTCAAGTTCAATAACAAGCAAAACTTAATTAGAGGAGAAAAAATATTCTCTTCTTTCACGATGTCAGTGACTTCTATGCCAAAATGGTATTTCATAAGAGGAAGCTGACATTTCTATTTAAGAAAAAAATAAAAAGGAGTCATGGCATCTTTACATTTGGAAAAGTCTCTGTGGACATATTTACAGAGGGTCAACATAAAAGATGACACTTGGGTGTACTGATTAAACAACACAGTACTGAATGTTTATTCGACTCTCGTTTTAATTGCCAAAAGAACCTCCGGTGTATGCTTTTCTGTGTCTTATATACGCGAAAAGGCCCTGTCAAAAATTGTATAGATAAATAAAAGCATTTTTATATCTTGTATTTTATTGTTTAAACAGCAGTAAGAAAACAACCGATAAAATATAAAAGTAAATATTTGGAAAGGACCAACACAACCAGGATGATGGAATGGACAAGAAGCGGGTAAAAACAAAGAGATACCCCAAATTGAATAGGCAATTACAATGTATATAATTCTATGTAAGAGATGAGTGAGGGATGAGAGAGAGAGAGAGAGAGAGGGGGGAGAGAGATAGAGAGAGAGTCTGATTGGGGAAGGTGAGAGATATATGTTTGTATTTGTGTGAGGTAGAGACAGATAGCTAGATAGAGAGAGAGAGTGTATATAAAAATGGGTCTCAGTTGATTGCTATTTTTATATTGATCATACATACACTATCGCAAATTATCAATCGCACGATCAATTGCTAAGCATGGTGTTAAGGGGCCCCGAGAGAGGTGAGAGAGATTTGTGCATGTGCGTGAAGAAAGACATGGAAGAGAGAAAGGAAGAGCGAGAAGGAAGAATAAGCCAGTATGCACATCAAAATCGAGAATTTGCAAAAATTATTAACGCCGTGCCTTTTGTTTCTGGACTTATAAAACACAACAACACAATTTCAACACACTTTCCATTAAGATGATATTGTCTTAGAATTTGTTGATAATATATTTCCCCCCTTGTTTTCAGGAGCAAGAAGCAGCCTAGAAAGTCGTGCTGAAGGACGAGACCAGCTAACGTCAAAAGGATCAAACAGACCAGGCACACAATCCAGGATAGAAATAGATGAAGTAAGTAATTTATACTCATGAAAAAAACAATTAAAAAAACAACAGTGGTGTAGCGTCGGCGAGACAATGAGGATCATCGCCATCATGTGGGGGGGGGGGGGGGGGGGGCAACGGCAACTCGACGGATGAATTTACAAGGTCATTGATTAGTGGGTGAGGGAGGGATGTCTTCTCTTCACGTTCCTTTTCTCCCTCTTCCTTTTTTTTTTTTTTTTAATCTCTCTCATGCTTTTCAGTTTTTCCCTGTTTTCAGGTTTCTAATTTTCCTCGTTTGCCATTTGATTGGGGAAGGGAGGCACGCCCATCCCCCCCCCCGCCCCCGTGTTTCTATATAGCTACGCCCTGTCCACAAATAAACCGGACTTAAATCCTTTCCATGGGCGGTGGTTACCTATCAATTTCTTGCTTGATTCTCTCTTCGGGATATTTGTCTGTAAGTTGATTCCTATCGGAAACGAAGTTCACAAAATTCAGGTGAATCTTTGAAGTTTCCATAAAAATCGTGGATTTCAAAGGTTATTATTATTATTCATGAGTGGTTACCGCCTACCCGTCGAAATCAGATAAATGGGATTTCAATCATGACCTATATAGCGGCGTTTGATAGAGCTATTAGAACGATCATTATCAAAGATCAAAGAAAATTGTGCCATTTTTACCACTCTACATGTATATAGTGAACAATAATCGCCTATCGTACCGTGGGCATGGATTTCTCGATAAATATTGAAATAATGAAAAAAACAAAAATCAATGCATCTGAGGCACGTCTGGGATTAGAAATTCATGAGTCTGGAAAGGTCAAATGAAAATGTGTTAAATCACGAGGAATGTCCTTCAAAATATCCTTCTCGTTTTCCATTTTCAATGTCCTTCAGGCTTCAACCGCTTCTCCCATTTTCCTTTTCTCGTTATTCTCATCACCTCCTGTTTTTTAAACGGGAGAGGCGATTCCATTTTTATTAGTTTTATTTATAAAATCGAAGAATTAGCTTTCTCGATCATCCTCAAAACTGAACTTTTTATCAGTATTCTTGTAGATCTCTCAAATACTCTTTTCAACATTGATTCGCGTATTAATGTTATTTGATACTGCCTCCCATGTTCTTGAAACAATAAATCATCGTTACGTTAACAAAGATCATTATTAATACTGTACATGTAAATACACGTCTGTTGATGATTCAGTGATCATGGTTTCAGAGAAAGAATAATATGCATTTATAAGGAAACATCTAAGTTATTATCGGAAAAATATTTTGAATGTTTCGAGCGCCGTAATAGCAACCGGGTTATGTCCAGACACAATTTTAGTTAAAGTCAGTTAAAATTATACTAGCGCTATAGGGGCTTATCTAGCGGTATGTAAAATAAAAGCATGATGTATTGTTACGCTATGATATGTTTATTCTCTCTCTCTCTCTCTCTCTTTCTCTCTCTCACTTCCTCTCTCTCTCGCTCCAGATTGAGATGGTACTCCGTGAGAAGATGAAGAGAGGTTACTACGAGATCAAGAAACTCTTTATTTCGAACGATCCCGATGGCAGAGGTATCGTTAGCCGAGAAGCCCTGGCGAGAATACTCATCACTTTCCTTGGCCGATTCATTAGTCTCAAACAATTCAACCAGCTCCTGCAAAGGTAAATAGTTGTAAAACACTTTAGAATGTGGGACAGAGAACTAGGTTTTTTGTTATGAATATTTAGAAGGGTAAACCTCGAGGGTAAAGAATAGACCTGTTTACTAAGTGATTCAAATTTATGGATGTTTCTTTTCTGGGGACCTAGTAACGAGGTATTCCATTAACCTGTTATTAATGAATGAACTACAATACTTGGAATCCAGTTTGCATACATTACTTGTTGCTATGTCTGACGAGCCTCTGGCAAGCTTTCAGGTTGTCAAGAACAACCTTTGTTTCAAAAGTATGCATAAAATTTGAATCACTTAGTAAACAGGTCTATTGAGAATAAATGCTGACTGGGGTCCGTATGAATTGATTTACCATGTCTTGTGATTGCGAAATTACAAAAGGAGATAGAGAGAGAGAGAGAGAAAGGGAAAAGGGAGAGAGAGAGAAAGGGATAGAGAGAGAGAGAGAGAGAGAGAGAGAGAGAAGACGGAAAAACAGTAGTTAACGATCAACTGAAGATTCGATGAAAAAGGAAAGAATGGCATTTATTGACCAGAGTGTGATATAGCAATACTTGCATTGTAGGCCTAGGGGAAGAAACGAAGCAAAAAATAAAAAATAAAATGAAATTAAAAAATAAATATTTACGTATAGAAATAGCAAATGGCGTACAGGATCAATTTCAGTAATTGGAAAATCAGAACATAACAAATCTTGTCCCATTTTGAGTGTGCTTCTTATAAACCAGATATGCTATTATCAAGGGCATTAACAGAATCAGGATAACAGTAAACATCATCACTCATTATCCGCCTGACATTTCAAGGCCTTGCTTATGACTCCATTATCCTTAATCTGCAGGATGAAATTAGATGAAAGGCAAGTAATCAAATTGGAGGAATTTTACGCATTTTTCCGTCACGTGGCCAGTAAAGAGATGCCGGCATGGATGGATCCTATCAACAGACATCAATCGGATAAACTGGTGATGAGTGCGGCTCAGGTCCATTCACAGCTTAAAGAAAGGGCAAAACAGAGGTAAGGGGGCTTTCTTGGGCGTCTTCTTTTTCTTGTTGTTGTTGTTGTTGTTGTTCTTCTTCTTCTTCTTCTTCTTCTCCTTCTCCTTTTCCTTCTCATTCTTCTCCTTTTTCTTCTTCATCGATCTTCTTCTTTTTCTTCTTCTTCTCCTTCTCCTCCTTCTTCTTCTCCTTCTTTTTCTTCTTCTTCTTCTTCTTCTTCTTCTTCTTCTTCTTCTTCTTCTTTTCCTTCTCCTTCTCCTTCTCCTCATTCTTCTCCTTTTTCTTCTTCATCGATCTTCTTTTTCTTTTTCTTCTTCTTCTCCTTCTCCTTCTTCTTCTTCTTCTTCTTCTTCTTCTTCTTCTTCTTCTATGTTTTCCACTTTTATTCCACCCTTTATGGTTGCTTGTTCTTCTGCTTCTCCTGCTTAACTGTTTTCCTTCGTTGTGTTACTAGTTCATAGTCCTTCGTGTATGAAACAAGAATTCCAGTTTTTCCCAGTAATAATTGCTATTCGTATGGATCAATGATATATTTTTAAAAGGGAAATCACGAAGTTATCTTAAACTGGGCGTTGTGGCGTGCGCCTGTAATCCAGCTACCAGTGGAAGTTATAAACTGATTCAGCGGACCCAGGTTCGAGACTGAGTCACGTCTTTCGGATGGTGACGTTAAAGGTCGGTCCCAGACGCAAATAATCATATCTGATTGATACACGTCTGTAAAAACCCATTTACACACACACACACACACACATATCTTGTCCAAACGGACAAAATGAACGAACCAATACGACTTTACATGCATGTAACTGTCAATTTGAATACTTATAATCTGTTTCCGATCTTTTAAAAATTCAAATTCAAAGCAAGGCCAAAGCTTATTTCGTATTGACACTGAGTCCCTTAAATTTGTTTCCATGTTTGTTTGTTTTTCTAGGTTCCTTGACGTAGCCGACATGATTCCCCAACTTAACCCGGGTGGGACAGGCCGAATCCTCAAACCCGAGTTCAGGAACGCCCTCAATAAGATGCTCTTCCACATGGATGATGACGAATTTGAAAAACTCTGGCTCAAGTAAGTCAGCGCATACGTATAGAATACAAAGAATGCAATCACATAAATGACGATGATATACATTGTAATTATGACTCTCGTGTAACCAAAGATGGCGATGGGCGATGGCGATGGTATATTTTTACAGTACCGTCGATTTATAAAACCTAAATAAAAAGTAGCATAATGGCTCCGTTTCGTAATGACTTTATTGTCCATATCTATACGTAAATGCAATCATAACGAGAGTGGAGATATTAAGAATATAAAACTACTATTATGAATATAATTACGTCTGTAATATCGCTACTTTTATGTTAATATAATAATCAGTGTTTTATAAACTAACAACGGATGTAAACTTTTATGAAAAGGGGATACATAATTAGAACACCTTGATCATGAGTTTGCTGCTTTAATTTCGGTTTCAAATACAGATACGACTCAGAGAACGTCGGAGTTGTTAACGGGGCCAAGCTTCTAGGTAAACTAGGTATCAATCTGCGCACCACAACGGCCCCAAGCAGGGATATCTATTCCAGGAGTCCTCGGGGAAGCGATGGCGAACCCACCTCACGTAAGTCGACTTTCTCAAGACGTACTGAAAAAGGATGCAATTAGTTAATGCATCGACAGTATTCTCAAATGAGATTTAGCGGGAACACTCGGTTAAACAGAAATGGTATTGAAAGACAACGAAGACTGAATTGAACTGAATCATATTACAGGTTTGCGTATGGCATTTATGAGAGAATATAAACAAGAATATGTAGAAGGTCGCCACATATGGTCGGAACAAAACAATATAAACCAGCAACAAAAGAAACAAGATGAACGGCGATGACACGCTCTAATTAGCTGTTGGAATTATTCGTTTCACTGTTATTTATAATTATGTCACTAAGTAGCCTTTTCCCTTTTTTAAAACCTGTCTCAGACTAAAACTGAAAAACTCTGTAGACCGCGGAATATCTAAAGGCAATCAAGAGACGCGTTAAAAAACTATTTGATTATTATCTCAGTTGTCTCTACCATTTTATTCATGATGATTCTTTCTTTAATTAGAAAACAAAATGAGTGACTGACTGATGGACTAAACTTTTCATTCTTATTTTTCACACAGCGAGGAGAAAGAAGAAGGCCGACATGGACCGACTAAGATCTATCCATGTTGAGAGATGGATCAAAGACAAGTTCAGGACCGGCTGTACCAGAATGAGACGAGAGTTTGAGGAGTTTGACAAAGATCAGAAAGGCGAGGTAAAAATATTTGTGAGAGTTCTGTGTCTTTCGCTATAACAAAACACTCTTTTCAAAATCTTTGACTAGATAGGTCATATTTTTGAAACGCATCCAACAATTTGGCGGATATTTCAGAGTTTTTTTTTAAGATGGAGAAAGTTGTACATGTAGCTAAAGTTGTCAGGATAATATCATGGAAAAAGAGCCTTGGAGGGGTCTGGTTAAAGCGCCACTAAAAGCTATAAGCTCTGTTAAGAGGATTCCATGGTTCTCGTCATTTGGATCAGTATTCTGTGATCGTCTTCAGGAAAATAACAAGATTCTAGCAGAGCTTAGAGCTCTCGCGGAGCTTACCAGCCCTCTTCAAGGTTGTTATTCCTCTGAAAGAATACATGATGTAACAGAATTCAATTATTCATGTTAGATCGACTAAAAACGAACAGTTACTAGTTTCATATTTGATGTTAATAAACCGTGTCAGCAAATATAGATACCTTGAATTTGTTGCAAATTAAGGTAATACAATTATTTCTCCTCCTTTTGAGATGATCTCGTTCATTATTGCAACTCGATCCTCAAATTCATTATTTTCCATTCTTGTCCTATTTTTGAAGGTGGATATGGAGAAATTCGGGCAGGTTCTCTCCAAGTTTGGTCTGAATCTGGAAGGCCCGTACCTAGACGAGTTCTTGACTCGATGTGGCCTGACAGCAAACCGTGCCGGTATGGTGTCTTACAGGGACTTCCTTAGGAGGTTTCAGGACAGGAGCGAAGGTGGAGTCACTCATAATATCCTCAATGACCCTACTCACAAGTAAGTGTATATACTGGGCGTGGCAAATCTACATATCAATGTACAATGACATTTTCATCTACATGCATGCATTTTTTAAATAATGATCTTCTTCTGGAGATGTACATTTTAGAAGAACACTATTTTGATGAAAGTTTGTAGGATAGTCATTCGAAGGTTCGCCAGTTGCACTGACGCGTTGTATACTCAACCATGCACGAAAGTTGTATTTATCGGAAATGTTAGCAAAGTTGTTGAAGCATGCGTTTGCATAAATTCCGATTTATTTAGTTAAATGTTGATTAGCACCGTTATGGATATTTGAGGGCTGTTAGTTTTTCGCCCTGTAAATTTTGCCGGCGAGAAAATATTCCGACGTCAGCGGCATATCTTGCGCCGGCAGACATCTTTTACCGGCACATAGCGTCACCTGTTACAATATTTAAGCGCGTAACAATCATGTATCATATTGTCTCCAGCGACAACGTGTGCCTTTACAAGAATATTACGTTTCCTTAGAGCAGATGGTTCTGATGATCCAATCATGTTCTTGTCTTTAACAGATATCATCAAGGAACAGACTGGACACAGAAACCTGACAACAGTAACTCATTGACGTCAGCAGAGGTCAAACTGATGGACGTCTTCCAAGGGGATTTCATCGGGTTACTAGGATCTTTCCAGTAAGTACAGTCCTTGATTCTTAATCAGCATATACCTTGAAACAGGATTGGGGAACAAAAGGCATTGGGGGAATGTCGAACTTCGAATGAATTTACTCCCTAATAGGATGACAATTTTCTGTTTGAAAGACTGAAATCTGCATAATTATTAAAAAAATGCAAGAGCCAAAATTTTATTTTTTCATCGTATTTGACATGTCCCAATACATTCAAAGAAAAAGAAAAGCTTTTCTTGAGATTGGAATATCGCAACTGTAAGAATATTATCTTTATAGTTTTGTTGTAATACATCAGGGCTCAGTTTGATTTTCATCTTAGTCAGGCAATAGTGAAGACTGCATATAAATGTAATAATGTTAATAAACGTACGTCGCCACAAACAGTCGTTTGCACCTATGAAAACATTGCAAGATTTCGTCAGCAAATGTTTTGAACGAATGTGATTTATACACTCTTCATGTATTTGCCTTAATTGTTTGTTTGTATCATCAGGAAACTTGACAAGTTACGTTTGCGAGTAATAAGCCAGCAGGAGTTCCGCGCCGCCATGGAAAGTCGGTTCAACCTGGGTCTTTCCGACCAGGAATTTGAAGCCTTCATCGACAGGGTCCCTCTGGATGAAGAGGGCAATGTCAGATACCACGACTTCATGGGACAATTCGACACCAAGTAAGTCAATTCAAATGCTTCAAATTAGTTTATCGCTCTCTTAATTGGCGTATGGTAAAAACAAAAAGAGAAGAGAATAGTATTTGATATGGTTATAAAAAATACATAATTTATATGACTGAAAGGTTTTCATTCTAAATCGTTTCCATATCCTTTCATTAGGATCACGTACGAATGTTCTCACTGATGTATAATCATCAAGTTGATGCAAAACTTGTTCCACACAACTAATCAACGGCGAGAGTTGTTGAACTTAAACATATCAAAACGCGTGTCAAAGCCAAATATGAACATAGAGTTAATAGAATATTGTATATAGTCAAGCTTGGATGAGCACGATGTGAAGATAAAATGACCACATGTCAAAATTCACAAGATTAATCTCAATTTTTTGGTGTACTCTGGAACAATATGCTTTTTGAAATAAATAAGTAATCATCTGACAGGATTCATCTGTATTAGATCTCAAATACATATTGTTTGCCTGCAGAAATGATAAAAATGTCAACACGTGAAATTGCTTATCACAGTCAGAATTGGAATAGTTTTCCAAACACGATATACATTTCTTTTCGAGAGTATGTGATTTTCATTCCCCTCTGCAATAATAATGACTCAATCTTCATCTTTCATTTAGGTACGGACCTGCTCCTAGTCTGTTTGATAGCAAGACCGTTAAGGGAGGACCAGATGATATGGACCTGGATCTAGATGAGGCTCTGGCTGAGGAAGAAGAGCCAAAGAGCTTCGAGGACTTCAAGAAAGGACGATCCATGAGACAGGTTCGTAGTGAAAACGTTGTTGAATTGAATTGAATTGAAATTTTATATCCACTCAGACATATAATCAAAGGGGTAACCTCGCTAGTCATGAGGACCGCTATTCATGAGGACCATTAATTCATAAGGACCACTATTCATAACGTGTGTTAAATGAATAGCG
Source organism: Heliocidaris erythrogramma (assembly GCA_025617745.1). Taxonomy (NCBI): domain Eukaryota; kingdom Metazoa; phylum Echinodermata; class Echinoidea; order Camarodonta; family Echinometridae; genus Heliocidaris; species Heliocidaris erythrogramma. Next base: position 14,787,313 of record CM046872.1, on the reverse strand, counting down.
GTTTTCTATGACCGGTCCTTATGAATAGCCCTTATGAATAGCGAGCGGACCCGTAATTAAACAATGATAAATGTATAAGACAACGTTAGTCATTTATAATGAAAATAAAGTTATTTATTCCCAATAAAAAAATTATTTACTAGTAATGTAAAAGTTACTTATTTGTAATGAAAACAATTATTTGGGCTAACAGATGGAAAAGGAAAATTTGCTGTTTTTAAATTTTTATTTTATAAATGTATAAATGTATAGTCGCCATTCCTAAATACGGAGCCCCTTAGGGGACATAAAATGACACGAGTTTTTTTTTTTTATCTCGGGGCCCCGACTTATTAACTCGGGGCCCCGACTTATTATCTCGGGGCCCCGACTTATTAACTCGGGGCCCCGACTTATTAACTCGGGGCCCCGACTTATTAACTCGGGGCCCCGACTTATTATCTCGGGGCCCCGACTTATTAACTCGGGGCCCCGACTTATTAACTCGGGGCCCCGACTTATTAACTCGGGGCCCCGACTTATTAACTCGGGGCCCCGACTTATTATCTCGGGGCCCCGAGTTATTATCTCGGGGCCCCGACTTATTAACTCGGGGCCCCGACTTATTAACTCGGGGCCCCGAGTTATTATCTCGGGGCCCCGAGTTATTATCTCGGGGCCCCGACTTATTAACTCGGGGCCCCGACTTATTAACTCGGGGCCCCGACTTATTATCTCGGGGCCCCGACTTATTATCTCGGGGCCCCGACTTATTAACTCGGGGCCCCGACTTATTAACTCGGGGCCCCGACTTATTAACTCGGGGCCCCGAGTTATTATCTCGGGGCCCCGACTTATTAACTCGGGGCCCCGACTTATTAACTCGGGGCCCCGACTTATTATCTCGGGGCCCCGAGTTATTATCTCGGGGCCCCGACTTATTAACTCGGGGCCCCGACTTATTAACTCGGGGCCCCGAGTTATTATCTCGGGACCCCGAGTTATTATCTCGGGGCCCCGAGTTATTATCTCGGGGCCCCGACTTATTAACTCGGGGCCCCGACTTATTAACTCGGGGCCCCGACTTATTATCTCGGGGCCCCGAGTTAATAAGTCGGGGCCCCGAGTTAATAAGTCGGGGCCCCGAGATAATAAGTCGGGGCCCCGAGATAATAAGTCGGGGCCCCGAGTTAATAAGTCGGGGCCCCGAGTTAATAAGTCGGGGCCCCGAGATAATAACTCGGGGCCCCGAGATAATAACTCGGGGTCCCGAGATAATAACTCGGGGCCCCGAGTTAATAAGTCGGGGCCCCGAGTTAATAAGTCGGGGCCCCGAGATAATAACTCGGGGCCCCGAGATAATAACTCGGGGCCCCGAGATAATAACTCGGGGCCCCGAGATAATAAGTCGGGGCCCCGAGATAATAACTCGGGGCCCCGAGTTAATAAGTCGGGGCCCCGAGTTAATAAGTCGGGGCCCCGAGTTATTAACTCGGGGCCCCGAGTTAATAACTCGGGGCCCCGACTTAATTATCAGCATACGATACCATGCATATGTACGGGGCTCCGTACATTATGCATACACTACCAGCCGTATCAACAATCCCCATGCTGTTTTAACGCGCCATGCTTGCCTAAGTCACCATACCTTACAGTCAAGAATGGACGAACGAGAACAAGAACAAAATGATGTGATTTAGGTTTGTTTCGAAATGGGACTTTTGTATAAAGATATAGTCACGGTTCTTGCAACAGAGTGCGGAATTATCATTTCTACCCGTCATTTGCATGGGCGTCGGAAGGGATTTTTGATTGGTCCGGCTCCGCCTGCCGTGCCGTAGGCACGCCAGCCAAAAAGGTAGATTATTGGTCAGGCTCAAGCCGGGCCGGCCGGGCCGGCTCCGACGCCCATGATTTGAAACGGCTTCTCAGACAGCTTGGTTTGTTTAGAAGAAAAAACTACAGTCACATCGGTGAGGTAGTTGAATTTGTCCAAAGGCAGGTTGAGCGATCGGGTCGTCTACATGGTTACCGGTGGATGTTTGAAAAATGTTTAGCACATCATATTAAGTGTAAAAAAGATAACCACTATAGATGGGTTGGCAATGTAAGGGGGAATTAATAAATGTAACAGAAACAATATGTGAATCCTGATTTATTAGGAAAAATATGTGTTGTCATTGTCAGATTGTTATATTTAATCAAATCTGACAAACTGTTGTTATGCTCTTTATGAATGTCAATCTGAAATTCTTTGGATTTTCATTGATCTATGGATTAATACACAAACAGCTACTAAAATAGAAAGGTATACATTTTGTCAAGGTGAGCTTGAAGTATGTCAAAATCAGATACATTTATGATCAGCTGCCAAGTTATCAATGTCAGAGAAATTTCAGCTCGTAAGTGACAATGCAATGCAATTTTAAAATCTGTCATAGAATTAAATGAATGATGACAATAGCCCGGATATTGTAAAGTTTTTATCTTAGATGGCGCTGTTACCATTAGTACCGGCCGAGTGCGTACTGGCCGCAAGTCACATTGATAAAAATGAATGAAAATAAATTTGCCTATGTACCAAAAATTATAAAAATAATGATTATCTTGTTTTCTTTTATTTATTTCAGTTATGTTCATTATTTTAACCAGTAAAACGTGGATAAGAGAAATACTGAGAAATAAAAGAAAGATGTAGATGATGTTGATGATGATAAATTTAATGAAAGAAAACAATTTTAATACCTAGGCTTATAGTGTGGGATGTGAAGCAGAAATCTAATGAATACAGATAAGAAACAAAGAGTGAAAGAATTAAGAAATTTAAGAAACAAGAATGAAAACAAAGAGGGAAGGAAGCAAAGAAGTGAGAGAGGATGAACATAAGAAAAAGGAAGGAAGGAGGGGAAGAAAAAGAACAAAAGAAAGAAGGATCGAAAAGTGATCCAAGAAACAAAAAAAAAAAGAAAGGTAGAAAGAAAGAATCAAATAAAACAAAAAAGAACTAAGAAAGATTGAAAAGGGGAAATTAATGTCATTTTATGTCCCCTTAGGGGCTCCGTAACCAGCCGTATCAACAATCCCCATGCTGTTTTACCGCGCCATGCTTGCCTAAGTCACCTTACGAAGGATAACAACAACATCCTTTCCTTTCTTTTCTTCTCCCTTCTCAATTATATGTTTTCTCTCCTGCTATTCTTTGTTCCAGCTTCCATAATTTTTTTCTCATTAATTCTTCATTTTTCCTTTTTTTGTTTTACTCTCGCTTTCGTTCGTTCTTTCTTCGTTTATTAGTTTATTTTTCTTCTCTCTATTAGTTTCTTTTTGTTTCTTTGTTTTCCTTCCTTTCTTTCGTTACTGTATTCTTTTCAATTCTTTCCTTTTCTATTTCCTCCGTTTATATTTCCTTTTTTTCTTTGTTTCTTCTTGTTTCTTTTTGTTCTTTTAAACTCATTCTTAATTTTGTTGTTTTATTTGATTCTTTCTTTCTACCTTTCTTTTTTTTTGTTTCTTGGATCACTTTTCGATCCTTCTTTCTTTTGTTCTTTTTCTTCCCCTCCTTCCTTCCTTTTTCTTATGTTCATCCTCTCTCACTTCTTTGCTTCCTTCCCTCTTTGTTTTCATTCTTGTTTCTTAAATTTCTTAATTCTTTCACTCTTTGTTTATTATCTGTATTCATTAGATTTCTGCTTCTCATCCCACACTATAAGCCTAGGTATTAAAATTGTTTTCTTTCATTAAATTTATCATCATCAACATCATCTACATCTTTCTTTTATTTCTCAGTATTTCTCTTATCCACGTTTTACTGGTTAAAATAATGAACATAACTGAAATAAATAAAAGAAAACAAGATAATTATTATTTTTATAATTTTTGGTACATAGGCAAATTTATTTTCATTCATTTTTATCAATGTGACTTGCGGCCAGTACGCACTCGGCCGGTACTAATGGTAACAGCGCCATCTAAGATCAAAACTTTACAATAGCCGGGCTATTGTCATCATTCATTTAATTCTATCACAGATTTTAAAATTGCATTGCATTGTCACTTACGAGCTGAAATTTCTCTGACATTGATAACTTGGCAGCCGATCATAAATGTATCTGATTTTGACATACTTCAAGCTCACCTTGACAAAATGTATACCTTTCTATTTTAGTAGCTGTTTGTGTATTAATCCATAGATCAATGAAAATCCAAAGAATTTCAGATTGACATTCATAAAGAGCATAACAACAGTTTGTCAGATTTGATTAAATATAACAATCTGACAATGACAACGCATATTTTTCCTAATAAATCAGGATTCACATATTGTTTCTGTTACATTTATTAATTCCCCCTTACATTGCCAACCCATCTATAGTGGTTATCTTTTTTACACTGAATATGATGTGCTAAACATTTTTCAAACATCCACCGGTAACCATGTAGACGACCCGATCCCTCAACCTGCCTTTGGACAAATTCAACTACCTCACCGATGTGACTGTAGTTTTTTCTTCTAAACAAACCAAGCTGTCTGAGAAGCCGTTTCAAATCATGGGCGTCGGAGCCGGCCCGGCCGGCCCGGCTTGAGCCTGACCAATAATCTACCTTTTTGGCTGGCGTGCCTGCGGCACGCACCGTGCCTACGGCACGGCAGGCGGAGCCGGACCAATCAAAAATCCCTTCCGACGCCCATGCAAATGACGGGTAGAAATGATAATTCCGCACTCTGTTGCAAGAACCGTGACTATATCTTTATACAAAAGTCCCATTTCGAAACAAACCTAAATCACATCATTTTGTTCTTGTTCTCGTTCGTCCATTCTTGACTGTAAGGTATGGTGACTTAGGCAAGCATGGCGCGTTAAAACAGCATGGGGATTGTTGATACGGCTGGTAGTGTATGCATAATGTACGGAGCCCTACGGAGCCCCTAAGGGGACATAAAATGACACGAGTTTTTTTTTTTTATCTCGGGGCCCCGACTTATTAACTCGGGGCCCCGACTTAATAACTCGGGGCCCCGAGATAATAAGTCGGGGCCCCGAGTTAATAAGTCGGGGCCCCGAGTTAATAAGTCGGGGCCCCGAGATAATAAGTCGGGGCCCCGAGATAATAAGTCGGGGCCCCGAGTTAATAAGTCGGGGCCCCGAGATAAAAAAAAAAAAACTCGTGTCAGTTTATGTCCCCTTAGGGGCTCCGTACCTAAGGGGACATAAAATGACACGAGTTTTTTTTTTTTTATCTCGGGGCCCCGACTTATTAACTCGGGGCCCCGAGTTAATAAGTCGGGGCCCCGAGTTAATAAGTCGGGGCCCCGAGATAATAAGTCGGGGCCCCGAGATAAAAAAAAAAAACTCGTGTCATTTTATGTCCCCTTAGGTACGGAGCCCCTAAGGGGACATAAAATGACACGAGTTTTTTTTTTTTTATCTCGGGGCCCCGACTTATTATCTCGGGGCCCCGACTTATTAACTCGGGGCCCCGACTTATTAACTCGGGGCCCCGACTTATTAACTCGGGGCCCCGACTTATTAACTCGGGGCCCCGACTTATTATCTCGGGGCCCCGACTTATTATCTCGGGGCCCCGACTTATTATCTCGGGGCCCCGAGTTATTATCTCGGGGCCCCGACTTATTAACTCGGGGCCCCGACTTATTAACTCGGGGCCCCGACTTATTATCTCGGGGCCCCGAGTTATTATCTCGGGGCCCCGACTTATTAACTCGGGGCCCCGACTTATTAACTCGGGGCCCCGAGTTATTATCTCGGGGCCCCGAGTTATTATCTCGGGGCCCCGACTTATTAACTCGGGGCCCCGACTTATTAACTCGGGGCCCCGACTTATTAACTCGGGGCCCCGACTTATTATCTCGGGGCCCCGAGTTATTATCTCGGGGCCCCGACTTATTAACTCGGGGCCCCGAGTTATTATCTCGGGGCCTTATTATCTCGGGGCCCCGACTTATTAACTCGGGGCCCCGACTTATTAACTCGGGGCCCCGACTTATTATCTCGGGGCCCCGACTTATTAACTCGGGGCCCCGACTTATTATCTCGGGGCCCCGAGTTAATAACTCGGGGCCCCGACTTAATTATCAGCATACGATACCATGCATACGGGGCTCCGTACATTATGCATACACTACCAGCCGTATCAACAATCCCCATGCTGTTTTAACGCGCCATGCTTGCCTAAGTCACCATACCTTACAGTCAAGAATGGACGAACGAGAACAAGAACAAAATGATGTGATTTAGGTTTGTTTCGAAATGGGACTTTTGTATAAAGATATAGTCACGGTTCTTGCAACAGAGTGCGGAATTATCATTTCTACCCGTCATTTGCATGGGCGTCGGAAGGGATTTTTGATTGGTCCGGCTCCGCCTGCCGTGCCGTAGGCACGGTGCGTGCCGCAGGCACGCCAGCCAAAAAGGTAGATTATTGGTCAGGCTCAAGCCGGGCCGGCCGGGCCGGCTCCGACGCCCATGATTTGAAACGGCTTCTCAGACAGCTTGGTTTGTTTAGAAGAAAAAACTACAGTCACATCGGTGAGGTAGTTGAATTTGTCCAAAGGCAGGTTGAGCCACCGGGTCGTCTACATGGTTACCGGTGGATGTTTGAAAAATGTTTAGCACATCATATTAAGTGTAAAAAAGATAACCACTATAGATGGGTTGGCAATGTAAGGGGGAATTAATAAATGTAACAGAAACAATATGTGAATCCTGATTTATTAGGAAAAATATGTGTTGTCATTGTCAGATTGTTATATTTAATCAAATCTGACAAAATGTTATGCTCTTTATGAATGTCAATCTGAAATTCTTTGGATTTTCATTGATCTATGGATTAATACACAAACAGCTACTAAAATAGAAAGGTATACATTTTGTCAAGGTGAGCTTGAAGTATGTCAAAATCAGATACATTTATGATCGGCTGCCAAGTTATCAATGTCAGAGAAATTTCAGCTCGTAAGTGACAATGCAATGCAATTTTAAAATCTGTGATAGAATTAAATGAATGATGACAATAGCCCGGATATTGTAAAGTTTTGATCTTAGATGGCGCTGTTACCATTAGTACCGGCCGAGTGCGTACTGGCCGCAAGTCACATTGATAAAAATGAATGAAAATAAATTTGCCTATGTACCAAAAATTATAAAAATAATGATTATCTTGTTTTCTTTTATTTATTTCAGTTATGTTCATTATTTTAACCAGTAAAACGTGGATAAGAGAAATACTGAGAAATAAAAGAAAGATGTAGATGATGTTGATGATGATAAATTTAATGAAAGAAAACAATTTTAATACCTAGGCTTATAGTGTGGGATGAGAAGCAGAAATCTAATGAGTACAGATAATAAACAAAGAGTGAAAGAATTAAGAAATTTAAGAAACAAGAATGAAAACAAAGAGGGAAGGAAGCAAAGAAGTGAGAGAGGATGAACATAAGAAAAAGGAAGGAAGGAGGGGAAGAAAAAGAACAAAAGAAAGAAGGATCGAAAAGTGATCCAAGAAACAAACAAAAAGAAAGGTAGAAAGAAAGAATCAAATAAAACAAAAAAGAACTAAGAAAGATTGAAAAGGGGAAATTAATGTCATTTTATGTCCCCTTAGGGGCTCCGTAACCAGCCGTATCAACAATCCCCATGCTGTTTTACCGCGCCATGCTTGCCTAAGTCACCTTACGAAGGATAACAACAACATCCTTTCCTTTCTTTTCTTCTCCCTTCTCAATTATATGTTTTCTCTCCTGCTATTCTTTGTTCCAGCTCCCATAATTTTTTTCTCATTAATTCTTCATTTTTTCTTTCTTTGTTTTACTCTCGCTTTCGTTCTTTCTTCGTTTATTAGTTTATTTTTCTTCTCTCTATTAGTTTCTTTTTGTTTCTTTGTTTTCCTTCCTTTCTTTCGTTACTGTATTCTTTTCAATTCTTTCCTTTTCTATTTCCTCCGTTTATATTTCCTTTTTTTCTTTGTTTCTTCTTGTTTCTTTTTGTTCTTTTAAACTCATTCTTAATTTCCCCTTTTCAATCTTTCTTATTTCTTTTTTGTTTTATTTGATTCTTTCTTTCTACCTTTCTTTTTTTTTGTTTCTTGGATCACTTTTCGATCCTTCTTTCTTTTGTTCTTTTTCTTCCCCTCCTTCCTTCCTTTTTCTTATGTTCATCCTCTCTCACTTCTTTGCTTCCTTCCCTCTTTGTTTTCATTCTTGTTTCTTAAATTTCTTAATTCTTTCACTCTTTGTTTATTATCTGTATTCATTAGATTTCTGCTTCTCATCCCACACTATAAGCCTAGGTATTAAAATTGTTTTCTTTCATTAAATTTATCATCATCAACATCATCTACATCTTTCTTTTATTTCTCAGTATTTCTCTTATCCACGTTTTACTGGTTAAAATAATGAACATAACTGAAATAAATAAAAGAAAACAAGATAATTATTATTTTTATAATTTTTGGTACATAGGCAAATTTATTTTCATTCATTTTTATCAATGTGACTTGCGGCCAGTACGCACTCGGCCGGTACTAATGGTAACAGCGCCATCTAAGATCAAAACTTTACAATAGCCGGGCTATTGTCATCATTCATTTAATTCTATCACAGATTTTAAAATTGCATTGCATTGTCACTTACGAGCTGAAATTTCTCTGACATTGATAACTTGGCAGCCGATCATAAATGTATCTGATTTTGACATACTTCAAGCTCACCTTGACAAAATGTATACCTTTCTATTTTAGTAGCTGTTTGTGTATTAATCCATAGATCAATGAAAATCCAAAGAATTTCAGATTGACATTCATAAAGAGCATAACAACAGTTTGTCAGATTTGATTAAATATAACAATCTGACAATGACAACGCATATTTTTCCTAATAAATCAGGATTCACATATTGTTTCTGTTACATTTATTAATTCCCCCTTACATTGCCAACCCATCTATAGTGGTTATCTTTTTTACACTGAATATGATGTGCTAAACATTTTTCAAACATCCACCGGTAACCATGTAGACGACCCGATCCCTCAACCTGCCTTTGGACAAATTCAACTACCTCACCGATGTGACTGTAGTTTTTTCTTCTAAACAAACCAAGCTGTCTGAGAAGCCGTTTCAAATCATGGGCGTCGGAGCCGGCCCGGCCGGCCCGGCTTGAGCCTGACCAATAATCTACCTTTTTGGCTGGCGTGCCTGCGGCACGCACCGTGCCTACGGCACGGCAGGCGGAGCCGGACCAATCAAAAATCCCTTCCGACGCCCATGCAAATGACGGGTAGAAATGATAATTCCGCACTCTGTTGCAAGAACCGTGACTATATCTTTATACAAAAGTCCCATTTCGAAACAAACCTAAATCACATCATTTTGTTCTTGTTCTCGTTCGTCCATTCTTGACTGTAAGGTATGGTGACTTAGGCAAGCATGGCGCGTTAAAACAGCATGGGGATTGTTGATACGGCTGGTAGTGTATGCATAATGTACGGAGCCCTACGGAGCCCCTAAGGGGACATAAAATGACACGAGTTTTTTTTTTTTTATCTCAGGGCCCCGACTTATTAACTCGGGGCCCCGACTTAATAACTCGGGGCCCCGAGATAATAAGTCGGGCCCCGAGTTAATAAGTCGGGGCCCCGAGTTAATAAGTCGGGGCCCCGAGATAATAACTCGGGGCCCCGAGATAATAAGTCGGGGCCCCGAGTTAATAAGTCGGGGCCCCGAGATAAAAAAAAAAAAACTCGTGTCAGTTTATGTCCCCTTAGGGGCTCCGTACCTAAGGGGACATAAAATGACACGAGTTTTTTTTTTTTTATCTCGGGGCCCCGACTTATTAACTCGGGGCCCCGACTTAATAACTCGGGGCCCCGAGATAATAAGTCGGGGCCCCGAGTTAATAAGTCGGGGCCCCGAGTTAATAAGTCGGGGCCCCGAGATAATAACTCGGGGCCCCGAGATAATAAGTCGGGGCCCCGAGTTAATAAGTCGGGGCCCCGAGTTAATAAGTCGGGGCCCCGAGTTAATAAGTCGGGGCCCCGAGATAATAACTCGGGGCCCCGAGATAATAAGTCGGGGCCCCGAGTTAATAAGTCGGGGCCCCGAGTTAATAAGTCGGGGCCCCGAGATAAAAAAAAAAAAACTCGTGTCATTTTATGTCCCCTTAGGGGCTCCGTAGAGCCCCGTACATATGCATGGTATCGTATGCTGATAATTAAGTCGGGGCCCCGAGTTAATTAAGTCGGGGCCCCGAGATAATAAGTCGGGGCCCCGAGTTAATAACTCGGGGCCCCGAGATAATAAGTCGGGGCCCCGAGTTAATAAGTCGGGGCCCCGAGTTAATAAGTCGGGGCCCCGAGTTAATAACTCGGGGCCCCGAGATAATAAGTCGGGGCCCCGAGTTAATAAGTCGGGGCCCCGAGATAATAACTCGGGGCCCCGAGTTAATAAGTCGGGGCCCCGAGTTAATAAGTCGGGGCCCCGAGATAATAAGTCGGGGCCCCGAGTTAATAAGTCGGGGCCCCGAGTTAATAACTCGGGGCCCCGAGATAATAAGTCGGGGCCCCGAGATAATAACTCGGGGCCCCGAGTTAATAAGTCGGGGCCCCGAGTTAATAAGTCGGGGCCCCGAGATAATAACTCGGGGCCCCGAGATAATAAGTCGGGGCCCCGAGTTAATAAGTCGGGGCCCCGAGTTAATAAGTCGGGGCCCCGAGTTAATAAGTCGGGGCCCCGAGATAATAAGTCGGGGCCCCGAGTTAATAAGTCGGGGCCCCGAGATAATAAGTCGGGGCCCCGAGTTAATAAGTCGGGGCCCCGAGATAAAAAAAAAAAACTCGTGTCATTTTATGTCCCCTTAGGGGCTCCGTACTTAGGGGCTCCGTACCTAAAAGCAAAAACAAACCAGTAACAGAAGAAAAAGTAAGAACATTAAAGTTGATACCAAGAGAAGTGCTTCAAATGTTTTAGGTTGTCGGAGCTCTAAAGTAAGTTATATCAGATGCCGAGAACATCACTATTCTATTCATTAAACTTTGCAGGAATATGATAAAGTGTGGCATGGATTTCCTCTTTTTTTATTCATTCAAAAAATGCAAAGAAGACAATAAATAAATTTAATTTCTTCTCTGTGATTCTCTAGATCGGTAGGATGCTGAAGCAGCTGATCACAAATCGCATGGCTGAAGTTGAGACTATCTTCTCCGAGATTGACGTTCACAATACAAGGAGGTTGACACAAGAGATGATGTATGAATTGTTTAGAAGGTGAGAAAACTTTCTGTCGTCTGTAGCTGTCACCCTGAGTTAGCATTTTGTTGTAGCTAATTCAGTACATATCGAGTAATGTCAATGTTGAGTTTTGCAAATTAAGAGGTTCACAATTATTTCGGATTAACAGTTGATACGATCTGAAGAAATTAGAGAATTCAATTTGACTTTTAAACAAATTTCGTAAGAATCTTGCCACGTTTCTTTATTAGAAAATAGGCCTACTTTGACGTTCAATATCGTAGTTAAATTATATCTTTTATTAAAAATTTTAAATGGGAAGAATCTGACTTTCGGCTATGGAGAACTCTTAGACCTACAAGAAAAATAACTATATTGTTATGATGATATCCACAGACTAAATGTTCGACCAGAGATCACAAGGGGTGAGATCCGTCGGCTTTGGGACACCTTTATCACCACGCAGAACAGAACACTCGACTTCATGGAGTTTGTCCGCCATTTTGGATACTCACCCAAAAGTGCTGCCTTCCCCAATGCCAAGTTATCTCCGCCGAAGCGGGGCGATTCCGACTTCTTGATCCGTTCCAGAAAACTCAACTGTGCCGCTGATATGCTGGAGGATAATCTCAGATCAAAAGTACATAGCTCCTTTTATTATTCTCCATTTGCCGCTCTCTACCCAGGTGTCAAAAGGGTATTTGGTAGGAAATAATTCCTTGAATGCTGTCAGCATCGAAATTGGGAGCCTAGCGAGAGACGGGGTGATATTGGAGCGCCTTGATCACTTTGCGTAGTGGATATGAGCGCTATAGAAGCATTCATTACTATTTTTTTGATTATTTCAGGTCTGTTTTTTTTATACAGAATATTCATAGATAAATAAAATGTTTGGTGAAAATACGGGAGTAAAATTCTTTGTCTGTTTGTAAACTGCTATATTTTCCCCGGCTAAAATATCTTGGCTAAAATAATCATGACTAGGCCTATTTATGATATATTTCTAAAACTGTTCTAGGGTCTTTTGCTTCATTAAAATGGGTGAATACAATGTAGAGATCATGGAAGTATGACATTATCAATTCATTTAAAAAGGATGGTTTCTATATACTCTTCCCAAATTTAGAGTACACTGTAGAGATAATCATTCATTTTCCATTTTCAAATTCTCACCTCAGAAAATAATGTTTTAAAGGAATTCGTCGATGAAACAAAACATTAAAAATGATTCCTACCCAAACCCCAAAGTCATGATCCTATTACTTTATATTTTGTCCGTCGTAGGTTGACTACATGTGGGATGATCTTCGGAAGGAGTTCTTGAATCTCGACTCGTTCGGGACGGGTTTCGTCAGTGCCGAAGAGTTCCGAGATGTTCTACAGGAGCTTTGCGTACACCTCAATGCGTACGAACTGGATATGCTGAGCAGAAAGTTTGACACGCAGAAAGATGGCAGGTAGGTTTCGGACATCATCACATATCCTATGAATCCATTTCAGTTCTTTCTTTGTTAGATACATGATAGATCTTCTCTCACGTTTTAAACACTTTCAAGAGTCGATACGTCTTCAAAATTGCCTCAAATCTGAATTATGCCATATCACTCCCATGTGATTAAGCATAGCATGACTTTTATATTCTAGGTCCAAAAGCTCTTTTAAATAAATCATAACGGGTTTGATTGGATACTACCATTCCTGTTATTGCATATTGTTTGAAAACTTTTTCTCACTTTCTTTGTTTTGTTTCATTCAGAGCAAAACGACTCAAGTATTTCTAATTTGGTGGTGATAGTGCACATCGAAAATTTGGGACATCTGGCCAGCGTACTTCTCTGCAATTCTTTCTCAGTTTAATATCAGATATATGCACTTCCTACAGTTCTTTGTTACTAAACTTATATTTTTTCAATCTCTAAATGTAGGGTATCGTATGTGGAGTTCCTCCGACCGTTCGCCGTTCGGAAATCAACGCACCGATACGGCAACAACATGACGGGTCTAATGACACACCCACAGGCTGAGATGCCTATTGATGCTATTGTAGATGAGCCTAATAAAGGTCTGAGTGGCATCACAGCAAGACTACGACAAAAGGTCAGATAAACTAGCGAATTTGTCATTGAAAAATATATATTTCTTGTTTATTATCTCTTCTATTTCTCTGTTATATCTTGGAAGATTAATAGCACCAGTACAACTGCAACAGGGAGAAAGTGGAATTTGTAAATAAAGTCAAGATGCATTCATTAATTATGATATTCAAACAATCAATAATTCAAAATGGATTATATATTATTATGCAGTTTTTTAAATGACCCGCCTTAGATGTTTTTAAAGTGGATATTCCTCTTCTCTCAGGATAATTTGTTCATTGTTTTAAATGGATGCTGTATGATTGTTTTTGTGGGCAAGTTATTTACCAAGGCTATTGCATCTTTATTTGCAGTTGGTCGGTGACTGGAGAAACTTGAGGCGGGCCTTCAAGAAGATCGACACCGAACGCACCGGGTATCTCACCATGCCCGAGTTCCGCAACGTCCTCAGACTCTGTAACATGGTGCTCGACGAGGAAGAGGTCTACCAAGTTATGTCCGAGTTTGACGAAAAAATGGACGGCAAAATCAACTACAACAAGTTCATATCGGACACTTTCCATGCTGATCCGCACAAACCATAGATTAATCCACTGCCCGCTGGAACCCACGTATGTTTGCACCGCTCACTTCGTGGGATGGGCCATTTTGAAATGTTAATGAGGGAATCACTGAACCGGTTCAGTGAGCACCGCCGGACAGACTTACATCTATAATTACCACCTTCCATGCGATAATGAGCCAATACACCCCTCGAAATATGATTCAGCCAATTAATGCCCCGACAAATGTCATAGATGTATGAATATTTATAAAAATGTATGAATCAAGCTCTTTCATTGAAGCTAACTTATATCACATAAATATATCAAAAATAACTTTAATTTTGGAATGTATAAATGTTTTAAAACTTTATGAATAATCATGAATTAATTGTGTGCCCATTTTCATCGGCTAATATTTTTATTTTTGCAATTTTTAAAAACTAAACTGACCTCTTTCTGTGATCGATGGATATGTAATCTAGATATTTTCACCATTTTTAGCCGAGGGGCAAGTACGACATCGACGTAGCCAGCACGGGAAAACAAGTTAATTTTTCAGAAAAGTTCAAGTGTGCTGACCATGTATCCGTTCGTTACATATATCTATACCGTATTTTACATGCTGTAAAATGAGCAACAATGGGATGCAAATGTTGTTTATTAAAAATGTATGTTTTTATTTCGATATCGACTCTTTCATGTTTTTTTAAAGGCAAAACCAATCCAGCCAGGTACGGTACTGCGTACCGTTCCATACCTGCGGCATAGAGCGTACATATAACTACATGTACGGTAGAGATATATCATTACAGTGAGAGAGAGAAAATAGATCGTACAACTACAACAAGACTTGCCAGATCACCCACCACAGACATATTTAATTGTACAGTCGATTTGATGGACGAGATAGATTCCCTACAACTTAGTATTACTTAAATCAGTATTATATGATTGCTTCCAATCTATTCTAACTCCAGCTATGTACAATATTTAGATCTTGTGACCAAAAAGGCATTAGGCCTACTAGTATTATCCACTACTCAGACACTAGATAGACCCTCATGAAACCCCAAATCTGAAGTCCAAAAGTTTGCTGATAAGGAGAAGAAAAAACTTTTATTGTATTACTAGAGCATGGACCTACTAGTACTAGGTCCATGCTAAGTTAGTAAGAGTAATTGAGTTGATAAATCAAGTCAAGAAAAAAATATATGCCACATGATTTGGGGCTTTGGGCAAGGGGAATGCCGTCAGGGGGGGGGGGGGGGGGTGGCTTATCTCCATCTGTGATGAGGGTTGGCTCATCTTCATCTGTGATGAGGGGTGGTTTATCTCCATCTCTGATGAGGGTTGGCCCATCTTCATCTCTGATGAGGGTTGGCTCACCTCCATCTCTGATGAGGGTTGACACATCTTCACCTCGGATGGGGGATGGCTCATCTTCCTCTATTTGGAGAGGTGGCTCATTTTCAACGCTGAAGGGGGTGGCTCATTTCTCTGATGAGGGATGGCTCATCTTCATCTGTGATGAGCGGTGGTTCATCTCTGATGAGGGTTGGCTCATTTTCCACTCTGAAGGGGGTGGCTCATCTTCTCTGACGAGGGATGGCTCATCTTCATCTCTTATTGGCGATGCATTTGGCATTACAATTACGTGCACTCATGATACATAAAAAGGGTTTAATTCAAAAGACGTGCGCCGAATGAAAAATGTCTGTTCTGACCAAAGGAATCCTATACCTCTAGCACAATTTCTCCCCCAGAATGGTGAATATCCCTAGAAATCAAATATCTTGCCCCTTTGTGAAAAAAAGATTGCTTTCATGAAATATGGAGTATTAATGTTTAGTATTATGACAATGGAGATGTTAATGACCTTCCCTCACGAGTGATGATCGGGAAATGAGCTTAAATGTGCGATATGGATGATTTAAATGTATTATATTGAAGGTTTGGGCACAGAAACACACGCATCCTGAACTATAACATGCCTAACCCATTTCAACTACTTAATTTGGAATTTTAAACCATTTTTTGAAGCATTGGAAAGTAAAAATACAAAACATGTTGTTTGCGCCCTCATGTGACCTTATTAAGCAGAATCGGCAAATAATCAGCGGCCTCTCGCGCCAGCGCCCGCACATTCTGTCAAAATGTCGGCGCCCACGAAGCGCCTACTGATCGTGTATTCAACGAACATACTTGAACCGGGTGGTTCCCTGTATTAAGCCAAGGGGAAAGAGAGAGTTCACTATTCAATCGATCAATCTTTGGACTTTGTGACTTGTGTGCTTTGGAGGTTGTTCACCAGATGTGAGATGGCACATGCAGTCTGAACACAGGTTCTGCGACAGAGGTTGTTCTTGACTGCAGTGCTTTGAACGCGGTGATATCAGCCAAGTTTCTCAAAAAACTTCACATGGCTTCATGATATGAAAGCTAGCCTTCAATCAAGGCGATGTGCTGCTCTGTCGATCTCCTGGTCGATCCTCGAAACGCTCGAAATAGTCCTCTGATTGCGCGGGAAGTCGACACAAGCGTGCAGCGTGCTGAGCAAGACTTCCCGTGCAATAATCAGAGGATGATTCCGCGGGTTTCGAGGATTGAAAAGGGGATCAACAGAGCAGCACATCGCTTCGATTAGATACTACTTGAAAGCAGGAATGGTCATGTGCATCTTGCTTTGTCCGTTATCTCTTTGACCGTAAAGTCTACATCAAAGAATATGAGGATTCTGATTTGGGAATGTAATCCAACAATGCCTTTTATAGTATACTCTTTGATTATGGACGTTATGGTAAGGTACAGTGGAACCTCTTTATAACAAACTCCTTGGAACCAAGGAAATTGCCTCTTTATATCGAAACCTTGTCATATCAGGGCTAAAAACAAAATAGAATACAAAGAAGTAGGACCAGAAAAAATGACCTTGTTTTAAGAGTGTTCTTTATAACCAGGTTCCACTCTACAAGAACTCATGTTATATTTTCATGCAAGTGGAGTAATCCACCCGATATAACAAATTGCTCTACAATATTTTGAGCATTATGTCTCTCCTCCTATCATTGACCTAATGCAGTACCATCTGAGCCAGTAATGCTATTGTATGTACTAAAGATAGAAATATATTGTGTAGTAAGTATATTTGTATTTTGAAAGAACTGTTTTGTTTCAAGTTTTGCATCCATTAGTGAAACTTCATTCATATTGCAACCATGTTATGTGTCCACTTAATGAATATGAAGAAATACTTGCATGGTGACTCATTTCTGGGCAGGTCCTTCATTTATTGCTTATTTTGTTTTTCTTTTAATGTTTGGATGCAACATATACTGGCTTGTCAAAGACATTACTTCCAGTAAACACCTTGGTAGAATTTTTTTTTTATTTGCGTAATTTTTGTCTTTTGCCTTTTTTGTTGCTGTACCATTTTTACCATGTGTAAAAACAAATTATATTTGGATATTTCATTTCTAACAATGATGTTGTATGGCATTCATCAGTACATTCTCCCCCCTATTTTCTGTGCTTTGAACTTCTTTGAGGTGTTTCCCCTTTCTCATCACAAAAAAAAAAAATGTGTGGTGAACTAATGAAAAAGAAGAGACACTCATTTGTACATATTTTTCTTGCATTTATTAAAAAAAGAATTGACAATTGAACAATAAAAATTGTACTAGATTCAGTATATACAATTCTGTGAAAGTACCCCATATAAAAAAAAATTAAACCTTGCATCAATAAGGGAGGGAACAGACATGAGGGAAAGATTCATAAGCTGAATTGATTTTTCTTTTTTTTTAAATTTTGCTTGAATGTTATTTTGTGGACGTTTGTGTGGTTATCCCGAGATTTAACAATCTGTGAAAAATCTAGACTTAAACCAATCCGTTGCTCTTATGCACACAATGTACCGTTTCTTACCAGGCTGTTATGTCTAAATCTTTGTATATGTATATAGTATGAATTTCACTGCTTTGCATTTTTTGACTCAACTCACTATTTTCACGAAAACTGCCCCAAAATACTATGTCATAATTGGCATTATCTTTTCTAATAATCAGGAAGATATGATAATTAACTGATGATGGGAATCTGCTACATAGATAGAAATGAATACTTTTCTTATTTTTTTCTTCACATCAGTAAAGGTATTTAATTAAATGCATATGAAGATTGTGATTAAATCTTGCAACAATGAACTTCATACGATTGGGATACTTAGTTGGATAATCATTTTTCCACATCGTGTTTATGAGGCCTTTCACACTCCCTGCTGGACCGCTCCAAGTTAGACCGCTCCAGAGGAACGGTTCTTAAAGAACGGTTCGTTTGCTTTCACACTCACACGCATTTTTTATGTCTCGAATCGCTCAGCGAGTCAAAGTGGTCTTGTTGCTATGGCATCTCAGATCAGCAGGTCAAACTTTTCGCGAGGAATTCAAACCGTATAATGCGTAAGGTATCAAATCGCTCAATGTATCAAATCACCCATTGATTTCCCGCGAAACACACACACTCACTTCCGGTTGAAGTACGCTTTAGGATCGCTTTGCATTCACACTGCCACGTTGGAGCGGTCAAACTAAGAACCGTTCCTCAAGACCACCTCTGTGAATGCTCAAGTGGTCCAGGAAGCGTTCTTCTGGAGCGCTCCAGAAGAACGCTTCCTGGACCACTTGAGCATTCACACTCACCTGGGAACCGCTCCTGAGGAACCGTTCTTAGTTAGAGCGCTCTAACGAAGTGAGTGTGAAAGGCCTCTATGATGTTCTTGTTTGCTACAACTGGACCTGTATTCTTATATATGTGATATTTTGTGAATAAAATTTGCATGGCCAAACGTTACCAAATAATCATTGTGACTTGCAATCATTACTGTGTACATCAAATATCAAACTTCATATTCTTTCAGTACACGTATATCGTCTGTTTGGAGCCAGAAGGGCGTTAACTCATATACTTTAACACAGAGTTAACGCCCTTCTGGCTCTCAACATATGATATGTTCGCAACACAGCCATATAAAGCAGAATATATGCACCGGGGTACAATAAAATTTGATTTGGACCATCTACGTATCAGAAACAACATAAAAACATTTCAGAAGAATTAACAAAATGGAAAATAGCCTGATGCAATTGTACTACCAAGATTCTTTCAAGCTTACAGTTTTCAGTAAGCAAGGATGAATAATTTCCTTCTTTAAACATGATAAGCATACTACCAACTTTTACAGTAGTTGCACTGGTGAGAACTTTGCGGCCTCTGCAGTGGGATAGCCCAACCAGATGAGACACTTCCAGAGAGTCTCTAAAAATACTCTGATTGATAACACAAGACAACAAACAGCTACTATACAGTAAAATGTCTTCAATCCACTGATGTTCCTGGATTTTACATGCATTTCCTGAAGGAAAATAGAATGATGAAAAACGTGTGCTTACACAAACCTCTGCTGTAGAAATTATCTGGTCACATATGTGAAAAGAGGAACTGCAGCGAGGATAATGATGCAAATGGCATTTGTGCAGCTCCACACATCAAAATAGCATCAGATAACTTCTGAATTTCAAGATATTTTTTAACACTCCACATTCTCATACAATGTCATGTTGGACCATTTTTGGAGCATAAGGTATTTATGAAACAGCTATTTGCTAACATAAATGACAACCTTTGTTTATCATGAATAACAAAAGGTCATACATGAGTATTCTATGATTAGCTGCGTTATAACATACATTGCTGTCCAAATCCTCAGTTTTTCCCTTCATTTCCCTCTTTCCTTTTCCCCTTTAATCAAACCCACCACTTTTCTGAAGGTCCTTCCCTCCAAATACCTTACCTTCCCCTTCTCTTTCTCAGAACCCTGCCCCATTGTCCAAATCCTCATGTGTCCATCCATGTCTATCCAAACATACTCCTCTACTTCCTTTATCCCAATGGTCTCCTTACATTCTTATCAGAACCCTCCTCTCTGCCCAAATCCACCTCTATGTCCTCCCCTGCCCCTTCCACCGAACCCTCCCCGACCTCCTCTCCCTCCTCTATCCCCTCCGCCCCTCCCTCCAAACCCCCCTCTCCCCATCCCCCCACCTCTACCCCCTCTCTCTCCCCTGCCTCCCCTCCCACCGGGTGCTCTGGAGGCATTGTTCTTGTTGACGGGAGACTTGGGACGAAGCCTCTCAATCTCGTCTGAGCATCCAGTGAGGTAGTCTTCAGAATTCTTGTTGAAGTAGCCTTTGAAGGTATCCTTGTTGAAGTTGCTGTTGGTGAGCTGAGGGCCTATTGTCAGCCAGCCTGAAACATGGAAACATGAACATAATAATGATGATGACGACGATGATGATGATGATGATGATAATGACAGGAACAACACCAATAATAATACAATAATAACAATGCCTCTTTAATCATGCCTTACGTAACAAAATGTTGTATTTAAAAAATAGAGGAAATTAATGCTCTTTGTAATGACAAACTTTTCTATTTCACTAAATTTTATGTGAAGAAACCATTTGAAAATGAAAATAAATTGCTTTTTGCCTCTTTCATATAATCATGTTCCTTATTTAGTGCCTATTGCCCAAAGTCAGACCAATAAAAGATTTTGTACAAAATCTGCAATTTACTCAAAGATGTTTGTGCTACCATACAAATTCCTCAGGTACTTACAATACTTGATTGATGCCGAACAAAGTGACAGAAAATTGATCACTATATACAGATTTCCTGGTGGATTAATTTTATAATTCAATATACTGCAACCTAGTCTGTTTGTCAAAAATGACACTGCCACAACAGTAGTTGAAGACACAAACCTGGTCTGATGGTTTGATCGTTGCCGAAGATGTTCAGCCTTCTCCTCCCAAGACAGAAGTGTTCGATGAGATGGAAGATTTCTTCCGGTTTCTCCAGACTTCCCGTCTCCGGTTCCTCTGTGATGATGACGTCCAGATCGATGTTGGCATGGATGAAGTCGCCATCTACCGATCTACGTACTGTTCCCTTGATTCCCATCAAACAGTGCTCCTAGTAAAGAATAAAAATACAATAATACTACTACTATTATTATCACTAATAATATAGGTCTTATGGACCCAGAGTAGCCTCATCAATATTAATACTATTCTTCCTGAGGACCCTGCAGTCATACCGCTGCCCAAGCTTTAGACAAGATATCATGAAAAGGTGCTCCGACATTCAAGAAATTTCTTCTTACTGGGTACCGATGTACAACACCTCGGTGGAAATTGGCAAATGCAGATTAATGTCTTGTCAAAAAACAACATAAGATACACTTCCCTCACTTCGTACCATACCCAAATTAGAATACAAATCTGTCACTAACATGCCTTATATGATTAGAACAAGATATACTGCAGAAACTTCATACTATTCAAAAAGTAGAATATAACATTGTCACCGAAATGCCTCGTCTCTGCTTGTTATAACTTACAGATCAACAATGAACTATATTGTTTGTGTGACCTCTACCCTTGGACCCTGAAAAGAATCAGGTTCTCAACTGATGTTACGAGGACTCTTGCAGTTTGTCCTTACCTTAGTGCTTTGGAGGATAGCACCGGGTTCTAGACTCATGTTACGAGAACTCTTTGCAGTTTGTTCTTACCTTAGTTCTTTGGAGGATAGCACCAGGTTCTAGACTCATGTTACGAGAACTCTTGCAGTTATTTCATACCTTAGTTCTTTGGAGGATAGCACCAGGTTCTAGACTCATGTTACGAGAACTCTTGCAGTTTGTTCTAACCTTAGTTCTTTGGAGGATAGCACCAGGTTCTAGACTCATGTTACGAGAACTCTTTGCAGTTTGTTCTTACCTTAGTTCTTTGGAGGATAGCACCAGGTTCTAGACTCATGTTACGAGAACTCTTTGCAGTTTGTTCTTACCTTAGTTCTTTGGAGGATAGCACCAGGTTCTAGACTCATGTTACGAGAACTCTTTGCAGTTTGTTCTTACCTTAGTTCTTTGGAGGATAGCACCAGGTTCTAGACTCATGTTACGAGAACTCTTTGCAGTTTGTTCTTACCTTAGTTCTTTGGAGGATAGCACCAGGTTGTAGACTCATGTTACGAGAACTCTTGCAGTTTGTTCTTACCTTAGTTCTTTGTAGGATAGCACCAGGTTCTAGACTCATGTTACAAGAACTCTTGTGGTTTGTTCTTACCTTAGTGCTTTGGAGGATAGCACCAGGTTCTAGACTCATGTTACAAAAACTCTTGCAGTTTGTTCTTACCTTAGTTCTTTGGAGGATAGCACCAGGTTCTAGACTCATGTTACAAAAACTCTTGCAGTTTGTTCTTACCTTAGTGCTTTGGAGGATAGCACCAGGTTCTAGACTCATGTTACAAGAACTCTTGCAGTTTGTTCTTACCTTAAGTTAGTTCTTTGGAGGATAGCACCAGGTTCTAGACTCATGTTACGAGAACTTTTGCAGTTTGTTCTTACCCTAGTTCTTTGGAGGATAGCACCAGGTTCTAGACTCATGTTACGAAAACTCTTGCAGTTTGTTCTTACCTTAGTTCTTTGGAGGATAGCACCAGGTTCTAGACTCATGTTACAAAAACTCTTGCAGTTTGTTCTTACCTTAGTTCTTTGGAGGATAGCACCAGGTTCTAGACTCATGTTACAAAAACTCTTGCAGTTTGTTCTTACCTTAGTTCTTTGGAGGATAGCACCAGGTTCTAGACTCATGTTACAAGAACTCTTGCAGTTTGTTCTTACCTTAAGTTAGTTCTTTGGAGGATAGCACCAGGTTCTAGACTCATGTTACGAGAACTTTTGCAGTTTGTTCTTACCTTAGTTCTTTGGAGGATAGCACCAGGTTCTAGACTCATGTTACAAGAACTCTTGCAGTTTGTTCTTACCTTAAATAGTTCTTTGGAGGATAGCACCAGGTTCTAGACTCATGTTACAAGAACTCTTGCAGTTTGTTCTTACCTTAGTTCTTTGGAGGATAGCACCAGGTTCTAGACTTATGTTGCCAGGATTCTTGCTGTTTGTCTTGATCCAGCAGATATCTTCTGATCTCCTGAAGCCCCATTCTTTCAAACACTGAGAAGAGAAAGTACCACCACAAAATGGGCATGAAGAGAAAAGTGACTTAATTCAGAGCAAATGACGACCTTAGCCACTAATAACGACAATTTCTAAAGAAAATCTTTACGATAAAGCAAGAACATGCTTAAACAACATATTGTCTTTTTGGAGCCAGAAGGGCATTAACTCGTATACTTTAACACAGAGTTAACGCCCTTCTGGCTCCAAACAGACGATATGTTGTACACAACATATTTGATGATGGAAACATGAAGGCAACATGTGTGCATGGAAATTGTTGGTCCACTTTAAGCACCAAGATTGACAAGGGGTCTGCAGCTATAAACTAGAGATTTGCTGCATGTTACCACGTACGTCCTTTGTGCCCTTTTCTGGCACCATATAGATGTTGTGAATTGTCATCAAGTTGTAGTTGAGTCATTTGAATATTTGACTGAGGATACATTGAAGCTCATGGACTGGAGCCTCGGCACAATATAAATTTCCCATGGTAAGGCATTAATCTACATTCGCCTCTCTGTATCCAAGAGAGAAAAAGTGATCAGGGCCCCGTTTCATAAAACCTGTTATCAATAAAACACCTGCCTCATTTCTATGACAAATGTGAACATGCCCCAAGGCTAATGGTGACCATAACAAAAAAAATGGTCGGAATACTCCCTTGGGAGAGAAAATGGTGTACATGCTGTGTGCATGCAAGATTGTGTCAGGTACATGGATTTGCATTTGGTCACTCATTAGGCTTAGCCTGTGATTTCAAATGTTCTCTTTTACACAAAAAGAACATGTGTGAACTTATAAGTAATGAGATGTATCCCTTCATCTTGCATTCCAGTACAGTCTGGACTGATTTTGATTCCTTGTTGATTTTGTTGGTTGTAAATGGCTGACATTATCTTTGACCTGGTGAAGTGCCTACCCTTGTAAAAAAGTACTATAGTATCCATGGTAATTTGACAGTAATTTGTCTGAATTACCATCAAATCATGGTAATTTGATCTAGTACTTTGCATGATTTGATGTTAATTTGGTCAAATTACCATGGGTACTATGGTACTTTTTTACAAGGGTAGAGATGGAAAAAGGAAAGCTTACCTCTCTACCTCTCGCTAGACCATCTGAAGAACCCACCCAGAGGAAGATGAAGGAACGGAACGATGAGATGGACGGTATATCTAATCTCATTATCTGTGATATTCAAATGCAAAATATTACATGCAAAAATATTGCAAAACATGCTATTTGGCAAAATTATACATACATAATACAATTTCAGAAAGACTATTAAAGTTATTATTCAACGTTTGAAACTTTTCAAACTATTCTGAAATGTGATGGGAAACAAGATTAAGCCTGAGTCGAATCGATTGGTTAGCCGGTGTTCGATCGAAGACATCGAATCCCGATTTCGTTTTGGCAAAACCGGTGCATCGATTTGTAGTCCGCCAGATTTTTGACTACCGTAGCCACCATGAAAAAAGCAAATAAATAAGAAACTTCGTAACGTACAGCATATATACTAGCAGAGAACGTGAACGCGACTTCAAACTGTTGGCTAACTTTCGCTAATTCGCTCGCGAAGCACTTTACCTGTGCTTTCTCTATGGAAAATTTGTTTTGTCGTTACGAACTGAAGTTTACGATAATATTCTTGCACTCTCTCTGCATTGTCAATTTGACAATTGTATAATTGAACATGATAAATACGGGCATGAGTACGAGTGTTCCTACTTAATTCGCAGTAACTATATCACACTCTCATCAAATTGGCCATTACTTCTTGGAAATGATCTGAAGCTGAATGAAGTCATATGAGTGACGAAAAGTTTATTTCATATTGGTTTTTTTTTTGCATCGAACAAACGTGTTCCATTCAGCTCTCCAAAGACAAAGTAAGATCATTAATTCTTTGAATTTGAATCATTGTCGGATGTGTCGACAATGAGCATCGCTTCGTGCGACACTAGAGTGATATTTTGGCTAGCCATACGGACTAGAAACTTAAGATATTGGCTAGTCCGTCGTGATTTTTACTAGCCATTGGCTAGCGGGCTATCGTTAATGTCGAGCAGCGAGAGCCCCATACATATGCCCGCGATGCCAGCGGACCGGTCACCGGTGCATGGTGCATGCACTGCATGCAACTGTGTGCAACTCTGTTTTCACCGCCCATCATTTATCGATGCACCGGTATTCGACCGAATCAAAGCCGTCGAATCCCGGATTATGAAATATTCGATATGACTCAGGCTTAAAAGAAACACAAGTCCTTAGAAATTGCTTGCTTGTAATTATGACAATGTTTATGATTTGAGGGTTATTCAAGAAGCATATTCTCATTGAAAATGAACAAATATTTTCCCTTGCTGAATGCTGCTTGTTTTCTGGGGTTAAAAATTTCAGGAATGTCTTTACTTCGAGGCCAAATCAATGAACAATTCAAGTACTTTCACAACAATGTCGAAATGTTAAATGGTACCTTGAACAAAAATATGGATAATACAATTACTAGCACAAAAGAGAGACAGGAAAAACTATCAACTATGGTAAAGAGCCTCCAATCATTGCAAATACACATTACATTTATTGCAACATGTAGCAAGATATTATGATCTTTGGCCGTATCAGGAGTACTGAAGTACTGAAATTAATGGATGTTGACAGGCCAATCAGGATAACAATGACGTTTGTTAATTCAGCCTTGTTCCTGTATGAAATGGTAAACCTCTTTTTAAAAAAAATGCAGTGGCAAAATAAAATGATTGTAACATGGTACGCCTCATATTTTTGTATATTATAACAAACATATGAGTGAGTGTGCTTAAAGATAAAGTTGGGTTCTGGTCATGGAAATACCTTGGGGAAGAAACCCAAAGCAATAGACTGCTTCTGTAATGTATACAAATTTATGCACATATATTCTCTGAGCACCTAGTGACGAGCTATTCCATGAGCCTGCTTTTTATAAATGAGCCTCAATGCTTTGAATCCAGTTTGCATACATTATCTGTAGATACGTCCACCAAGCCTCCGGCAAGCTTCCAGGTTGTCAAGAACAACCTTTGCTTGAAAGGTATGCATAAAATTTGCATACATTACCAAAGCGGTCTATTGGGAAAGGTTGATCATGTCTACATAAGAATTGGTGAAGTTTTTGACCATCAAAATGATAAGAAATTGACCCAATCTCGCTGAAAGGTACAGGCACTACCCATGAAAAGGAATAAGAAAGCTCACAAATTATTTTTCACTTTTCCCAGAACTCAACTTTCTCTTTAAGGGAATTTGTTACAAATACTTTTTTACACACCCTCACTTGCTATTCATCTTCATATAAAAAACAGTTTTCATTTTGCTGCGTTGGCTTACTGCGACAGTTTACCATGTCACAGTTTGATTGGCTAGTGCTAGTAGACTGCACTTACATCATCCCAGCTCCAGAACTTCTGATTGGTGAGTACCCCAGGCCGATGTCTGTACTCTTCTAGTGGCGGTGCTACATGGATGCAATCAAAGATATTGTCCATCTCCGAAAGCTCATAGCTCTCTAAGTCACATTGTAAGTACCTGATTCAACAACACAACAAAAATTGAATTAAGAAGAGCCTACCGCAAGGGGATCATTTCTAGATAATGAATAGATCGACATTTCTTCTCTTTTGCATAAAATGAAAAATTAAGACAAAATAAAATCTAGCATGGCAACTATATTGATTGTAAAATGTTTTTAATTTTACCATCACATGGGCCGTATACTGGTGTTTTTTCACAGGAACAAATAAGCAAGAATGGATATAATACCAGTACATGGATGAGCGATACCCCCTTCAAGGCCTCACTTTTTTTTTACACCCGGTATTGATACATTCTGCGCAGGCCTATTCAGTTAAAGCTAATCAAACTAGAAATGTGCATTGCTGGGGCCGCGCAATGCTAGATGTATCCCCCGGCACTGGCAGCGATTTGAAGGAGGGACAAAGACCCTCCCCCATCCCCTCCCTCAAACAAAAGGATGGTGTAGAAATTAGATGTGTAGGTTTCACTAAGACACATCTTCATATAAAATTTGAAAGAAATGTGTTGAGAGATATACCAAGATACATCTCCATACAAAATTTGAAAGAAATCCATCAAGAAATGTGGCCTGCAGAGTGCACTCACGCCATGCCCTGAAGTATGACCTTTGACCCTATAAAAGACGGAACAATGAGGGCAGCATCACCAAAAATTAAATATGTGTAGATTATACCAAGATACATCTCCATGCAAAATTTGAACGAAATCCGTCAAGAAATGCAGAAGTAAGAGTGCAAGAAATGGAAAAATGACCTTTGACCCTATAAAGGACGGAACAATGAGGGCAGCATCACCAAAAATTAAATATGTGTAGATTATACCAAGATACATCTATATACAAAATTTGAATGAAATCTGTCAAGAAATGCAGAAGTACGAGTGCACAAAAGGGACAAATGAGCTTTGACCCTATAAAGGACGGAACAATGAGGGCAGCATTACAAACAGTAAAGATGTGTAGATTATACCAAGATACATCTCCATACAGAATTTGAAAGAAATCCATCAAGAAATGTGGCCTGCAGAGTGCACTCACGCCATTCCCTGAAGTATGACCTTTGACCCTATAAAAGACGGAACACTGGTGGCAGCATCACCAAAAACTATAGGTTTTTAGATTACACCAAGAAACACCTTCATGCGAAATTTGAACGAAATCCGTCAAGAAATGCAGAAGAGTGCAAGAAATGGAAAAATGAACTGTGACCCTATAAAGGACGGAACAATGAGGGCAGCATCACCAAAAATTAAATATGTGTAGATTATACCAAGATACATCTCCATACAAAATTTGAATGAAATCCGTCAAGAAATGCAGAAGTAAGAGTGCACAAAAGGGACAAATGAGCTTTGACCCTATAAAGGACGGAACAATGAGGGCAGCATCACCAACCAGTAAAGATGTGTAGATTATACCAAGATACATCTCCATACAAAATTTGAAAGAAATCCATCAAGAAATGTGGCCTGCAGAGTGAACTCACGCCATCCCTTGAAGTATGACCTTTGACCCTATAAAAGACGGGACACTGGTGGCAGCATCACCAAAAAGTACAGATTTTTAGATTACACCAAGGGACACCTTCATGCAAAATTTGAACGAAATCCGTCGAGAAATGCAGAAGAGTGCAAGAAATGGAAAAATGACCTTTGACCCTATAAAGGACGGAACAATGAGGGCAGCATCACCAAAAATTAAACATGTGTAGATTATACCAAGATACATCTCCATGCAAAATTTGAACGAAATCCGTCAAGAAATGCAGAAGTAAGAGTGCAAGAAATGGAAAAATGACCTTTGACCCTATAAAGGACGGAACAATGAGGGCAGCATCACCAAAAATTAAATATGTGTAGATTATACCAAGATACATCTATATACAAAATTTGAATGAAATCCGTCAAGAAATGCAGAAGTACGAGTGCACAAAAGGGACAAATGAGCTTTGACCCTATAAAGGACGGAACAATGAGGGCAGCATTACCAAACAGTAAAGATGTGTAGATTATACCAAGATACATCTCCATACAGAATTTGAAAGAAATCCATCAAGAAATGTGGCCTGCAGAGTGCACTCACGCCATTCCCTGAAGTATGACCTTTGACCCTATAAAAGACGGAACACTGGTGGCAGCATCACCAAAAACTATAGGTTTTTAGATTACACCAAGAAACACCTTCATGCGAAATTTGAACGAAATCCGTCAAGAAATGCAGAAGAGTGCAAGAAATGGAAAAATGAACTGTGACCCTATAAAGGACGGAACAATGAGGGCAGCATCACCAAAAATTAAATATGTGTAGATTATACCAAGATACATCTCCATACAAAATTTGAATGAAATCCGTCAAGAAATGCAGAAGTAAGAGTGCACAAAAGGGACAAATGAGCTTTGACCCTATAAAGGACGGAACAATGAGGGCAGCATCACCAACCAGTAAAGATGTGTAGATTATACCAAGATACATCTCCATACAAAATTTGAAAGAAATCCATCAAGAAATGTGGCCTGCAGAGTGAACTCACGCCATCCCTTGAAGTATGACCTTTGACCCTATAAAAGACGGGACACTGGTGGCAGCATCACCAAAAAGTACAGATTTTTAGATTACACCAAGGGACACCTTCATGCACAATTTGAACGAAATCCGTCGAGAAATGCAGAAGAGTGCAAGAAATGGAAAAATGACCTTTGACCCTATAAAGGACGGAACAATGAGGGCAGCATCACCAAAAATTAAACATGTGTAGATTATACCAAGATACATCTCCATACAAAATTTGAACAAAATCCGTTAAGAAATGTGGCCTGCAGAGTGCACTCACGCCATGCCCTGAAGTATGACCTTTGACCCTATAAAAGACGGAACACTGGTGGCAGCATCACCAAACACTATAGGTTTTTAAATTACACCAAGAGACACCTTCATGCAAAATTTGAACGAAATCTGTTGAGAAATGTGACCGCCAGAGCGCACACAAGAGTACACACAAGACATCTATCAAAATATGACCTTTGACCCTATAAAAGACGGAACACTGGGGGCAGCATCACCAAAATCTATAGGGTTCCAGATTTTACCAAGAGACACCTCCATACAAAATTTGAACAAAATCCGTTGAGAAATGTGACCGCTAGAGCGCACACAAACTATCCCCAAAAATATGGCCTTTTACCCTATAAAAGACGGAACACTGGGGGCAGCATCACCAGAAACTATAGGGGTCCAGATTTTACCAAGATACACGTCCACAGGAAGTTTGAAAAAAATTCGTCAAGAAATGTGACCGCTAGAGCGCACACAAGAATGTGACGCGGCGGCGGCGGCGGCGGCGGCGAAACGCTGCTGAATCCAAAGTATCCTCCGGCATACTGCCGGGGGATACAATAATGAATGGGGAAGACAAACTCTGCCTTGAATAAATTCTGCTTGGAAAGTAGGTTACTTACATGGGAGGAATGTTTGTCTGTGAAATCAATTCATCTTTGAGCCTGATCAATTCTTTCAACTTAGGATACTCCTCAAAGCGATCAGCAAGGCCTGTGGTAAGAGAGGAAAAAATATATGCAATATTGATAAAAGAGTTTTTCCTCAACTGGAATTATAGCTTTACAACTCAATCTTTATCTATCCTTTTATTTCACTACTTCAGTGCTGTGAGCAGCAAATCCTGACAAAGAATGTAAATGATCAACTTCAGATCAAGTTTAGACCACCATAAGCTTGTACTTTACAATAGGACATAGAACTCATTTGCTACGGGAACCAGGTGGTTCATTCATTAAAGGAGAATTAACCCCTGAGTACAAATTTACTTATATTGAAAGGTGTAGTATATTCCTACTTATTGGCCTAAATCATTTTCCAATAAGATATCAGAAAAGGGTATAATAAAGATATTCCAACACCCGGTATCGTCTACTACTCATTTACATGGGGGCTGCCATTTTCTTGCTGATTTGGATTTGTACATGAACCATTGAGAAATGTTCCGGTCAGGAAGATATTTTGAATCCAAGACCTAAATTGATTTTCTTCATTACCTAAAATCCCATATGTGACGAAAAATATAAAGTGGGTGTTTACATGATTTATAAAAATTAAATCTTTATAATGATACTTTTAAATTGTCTGGTTTTGCTTAACAAAAATCTATTTTCTTGGGTTTGCCAAACAGAGCAGAACATAATATATGCAGCATGCATTCTGACTTTTCAAGTCCCATTATCCGAAAGCAGGTGAATGCATAGTTTGCCGCTATAGATGCTCAGGGAAGAAGCATCCATAAAATTTGAATTAATTTGCTCCGTCCATTGCGTCACAATATCTAGAAAATAGATTTATATTAAGCGAATATCGATTTTCAACAGAAATATATAAGGAAATCTTCAGTTTAA
The DNA here is from genome assembly GCA_025617745.1 of Heliocidaris erythrogramma. Taxonomy (NCBI): domain Eukaryota; kingdom Metazoa; phylum Echinodermata; class Echinoidea; order Camarodonta; family Echinometridae; genus Heliocidaris; species Heliocidaris erythrogramma. The sequence continues at coordinate 14,756,389 of CM046872.1, read as the reverse complement.
AATAAATTGACATATCTATTCTATATTTTAAATCTCAAATGGGTTTTTAATTTTGAAAAAGGCAATTGGGCATTTGGATTAAGAAAATCTTCTTGTACACATAAAAAAAATGGCAGCCCCCATGTATTGCTAGCAGACGATACATATTGCTAGCAGATGATAAATTTTGCTCAGAAAATCTTGATTCGTATCGATCTCGTATATTTTGACGCGAAGCCATATAGTCTAACAAGTAGGAATAAATAACACCTTTGAACACTATCGTCTTTATTGTTTGAGGTTAATTCTCCTTTAAGCCTAGGGGAAAGGAATGTTTCAAAACTCAACAGGTTAAAGAAAGAAACAACAAAGGAGCAAATAAATACAATTCAAAAAAAGGCTCTTGAAAGTTCATTTATGATACCTTTTAATTGTTGGTATACCTCGATGCACAGAAGGGATGGGTTAAAGTTCAGTCAAATGACTTAACTTGCTTTCAAAACCGACTGTTAAGCAAGTCTCAATTCTAAATGACTAAATAGAGGACAAGTGTACATACCGACATATCTTGTTATGCACAGTTCAAAACCTTCAAAACTGTTATACCAATTCAGAACACTTTGAAATATTGTCTACACAGATGGCTCAATACATAAGTTAAAGGTTATACCAATGTTGGTGGAGCTCAATCATGTTGTGAAAATGTTTCGAGACCTACATAGCTTTAACCCATTGCATTTTGAGAGGTTTCGTGAATCTGTCTTGGGCTTCGTATAAACTTCTGCTATTCCAACCTTCAGATCGATAACCATTCTGACCCATAGCTAGCTGCTCTAACAAAGCTTTACTTACCAACATCCCTGATGAAATTCTGTGGTCTCTGACCTGTATCCACAAAATGTTGACAGTAATCATTGTGAGGGTTGGCACTTTGGGTTCCCTGTCCAAATAAACAAATCCTTCATATATTTGAAAAATGTACATTTATAACACCTATCAAAGATAAAGATGAGTTCTGGTCAAGAGATTGAATTGTCAAAGAAACTGCTTGAAAGCCATTGGGAAAGGTTGATTATATAGCACATAATAATTGGCGTATGCTGTAAGGTTTTGGAATCACCAAAATGATATTAAATTGACTCGATCCTGCTGAGAGTCACATGCACTGGACACAGAAATGAGTACAGGGACTACACACAAATGTTCGGCCCGAAAATTTCAGGTGTTTCTTGTCATATTTTGAATATTTGGGCATTTGAAAAGCTATCTTTTTCAGTGGATATTTCCAGAATGATGTTCTTCTAAATTGACCTAAAAAGAATGAGAAAGCTCACAAATTATTTTGCACCTCCCCCAGAACTCAACCTTCTTTTTAATCCAAGAATCAATACATTTCATAGTTTCATAACAACAGGAAAATGCTTCACAACTAGGACCGAACTATGAAAATTTCTTGCCGTATGGTATAAGCAGGGTTGCCAGCAGTTGTGACCCGGCACCACAAAACCACCAAAAAGTCGCAAAAATTGATTTTTCTGATTTCATCATATTTGGAAAGAACAGAGTCTCAGCTTTAAAATGATATATAAATTGTCAAAATTGAAGGTTCCTAACCCTTTTAATTTATAATTAAATATCATAATTGATAGGATTGAAGTAAATTGAATATATCATAAAGAAAGTAAATGTGAGAAAATTAGCGAATAAATGGAGCTAGTAAGAGAGTTTGTGGGTATTAGTTACGGAGGAAACAAGCTCTAAAGTTTGGGCCTATTCAAGCGTGCGAGCAAGAAAACATAAGAGAAAATCAATAGAGAGTGAATCAAAAGGACATAGTAACCACTATGAAGGCGTTGTCAGATTTAGTTGAAATTTAGCAGGAGTGTTAAACATAGTCTATTCATTGTATTACCAAGAGTTTAATTTGGGGGCTTAAGTCATTCAAATATTATCATGAAACTCATGAGAGAGTTCCAATGGAGAGATTAAGCGCACCTGGGTGGCCTGGCACCTGCACTAGACAATGCCTATTCACCCCTATTCACCCCATTCTTTGTTCCCCGTTATATAATACCGATTTGTCACTTTCTTTTATCACAGTGAACTTGCAATTTAGCCTATAATGAACTTGAATAGGGCCTGCTCTTTTCTTGCTCACATGAAAATCACCTATGGAATTTACTTTGTACTGTAGACCTATTTATAACTCTTTTGTAGCTCAAATGAATAAACTTGCAATTTGCTTTATAGCAAACACGCATACTATTTTTTTGCTCACAGGAATAATCTTGTAATTTTTAAATACAAAACTTATATACTCTTTTCTCTCTCACAAGAATTAGCAATTGTTTTATGGAGAAATCACATACTCTTTTAAACTTTAAAGCTCAAAAGAATCACACTTGCAATTTATTTGCACTGTACTCACTCTTTTCTTGCTCACATGAAAAAACAAACAATATAATTTGCTTTCGCGACTATTAATATACTTTTATATCATTATTATGAGATTGCTGAGAGTTTCTTCTTTCTGTCAGTATAAAAATCATTAGGGAAGAAGTAATTTAAGACCTGTGATATTGTAATGATTTTACGAGGGTGAGCGGTACCGATGAAAAAAAAAAATCACACGGAAAGGGGGAAGAATTTGTAAGAAACTGAAGCTGTGCGAAAAAAACTCTTCTAGAAAAACTGTTAAAAACACATCTTCTACTGTGTTTTAAGCTTCCAGATTTTGATACAAGGTACAGAAAAGATCGATCTTTCAGAAAAACCCAAAATCCTGAAATTGATTTTTTCAACCCAAATTTCCATTTCGGCTGTTTGTACAAAATCACTGCTTGCGACTTTTTGGTGGTTTTGTGGTGCCGGGTCACATTTGATGAAAACAAAATTCCCTGATGTCTCTCTGATTTTTGCCTGAAGGAGTTTAAAAATTCCAGTAGGCAATTTACACAATAAAAAGCCACCATGGCAAATCATCAAGTGGATATGCTATTTAGACACAAGACAAAATATATGAGAGACTTCTTTCTTTTTTAGGCAAATGAAATCCCCTGATTCAAGTGATTTTTCTCAAACTCCCTGACTTTTCACACTGACTGAAAAAAAAAGGAATCTCATTTTCCAGGCTCTCTGTGATTTTTCTAGGACAGCTCCGAACCCTGTATAGAGTGGGTACTGAATGATGGGTAGAGCGGGTACTGAATGATGGGTAGCTTGGCACCTTTGGACGACTTGTTCTGATAGCAAATGTAACGGTAATCAAACATCCAAAGACTGATTAACAATAGCATTAATGGACAGGAGAACCCCTTCAATGAGACATGGGACTAAGGTTAAACCATTCAGATTACCTTGAGGAATGTGGAAGAGTCCTTATAAACTTCATCTCTAAGACCTTTCTCTCCAGCTTCTTCTCCATCCTGAAGAAAAAAATGAATTCAGGTATAATTGGAAAACAAGGAAAACACCAGCTAAATTCATCTTTCATGTGCAAATATATTTATTCAACTTAAATTATTAGATTCATCAGCACTTACAGAAAAAGTCAAAGATTTTTTATGTTACACTGTACCCTTGCCCAGTGAATACAATGCTGGGGAGCATTTCATCAAGCGTTTTGTCAGTGATTTTTACCGACAATTGATATAAGCTACTGAAATCCTAGCATCTGATTGGCTGAGAGCAAATTTGTCAGTAAAAATCACTGACAAAAACACTTTGATGAAACGCTCCCCTGGAGATAACTATGTTAATGATGTCATGAACAGGAGATACGTTACATGTAAGTCTTGTCAACAATACGGAAATACCCTTTTTGCTTTTAAAGATATAGTTGAGTTCTAGTCATGTAATCTGAGCCATGTACATATCCATATTCCAAATTTCCATTGTACAGTACACTTCAACCGAGATGTCCTCAGAGAGATTTTTATGTACATGTCATTGTTTTTTTTTCATAGCTCTTTTGCAGCCTCCAAGAGCCAAACAGCTCTAGGCTCATGTGCATTTTTCTTCACTGCTCATTATCCAATAGGAATAACATGATTGCAGGGCCTCCAAGGAGAACAACAAAATACTGATGAGGATACCCTGGGTAAATGAGTCATTTTATTTTCGTTAAGGGAACCCGCTCTTACAAGCTTACGCTTCTTTGGGGTATCCTAAACACTTTTCTTGATACGTTACCAGTGGAAACTGTATGTGCTTTTACAAGTTTTTAAAAAATGGTTGAATAAATGAAATGAATTTTTATCATTATAAAAAAAAAAATAGTTCTTACCTCCGTTGACTTTCTCCTATCCAGACTAGAGCGTGGCTGTTCCCCTTCGCCAATGGCCCTCCGTTTGATCGGTGGAGCAGACCCACTCGCCCTGTCAGTGCTACGATAAAACGAACATCATAATGGCACCAGCAATGACATACATACATTCAACAACAAAAAATAGGTTTTATTTAAGATTCAAGATTTTTTTATTTCAACTCATCAATATAAAAAAAATATATATATAAAAGTACATAATTGCACAAGGTATTCAAACATAAAAATGAATATGAAATGGGATACAATACGAAAAGTACATCAAGAGTAAAAAGATGTATGAAAAAACAAGTGACATAAATTAGTGGGGATCTTAAAAAATCTTTAATCTCGATCCTATAAACTCTTCAAAAAACATGAATGACGAAAGATCCATGAAAAAAAAACAGGTCCGTCACGTAGGTTTACTGCATATTTTTGCATAAAATGTCTGTACATGGTAGTTTGGATTTTGACTTATAGTTTAAATTTATAAGATGCTTAACATATATACCCTGGATACTTTTTTATTGTAATGACAGTGTTCGTCATCATAACAAATAGTTTATCCATCACATCACACTTGGAGAGACAGTTGGTTGAGAATATGATTGGATCAATAAACCTGTCCTTGAAATTATCATTAAGACATCTGTGCAAAGTCCTACATGTAGCGCAAACACCAATGAAATGGTGTAATTAAACTAAACCGAAGGTGGTTGAGTTCTGAGCTTTCTCATTCCTTTTATGTCAGTTTGGAAGAACATCATAGTAGAAATGTCCCCTGAAAAGGATTGCTCTTCGAATGCCCTTATATTCGAAATATGACGAGAAACAGCTGAAATATTTGGGCCGAACATGTGTACGTAGTCCCATATACACATTTATGTGTGTAGTCCCATATCCACATTTCTGTGTGCAGTACATGTGACTCTCAGCAGGATTGAGTAAATTCCTTTTTGTTTTGGTGATTCAAAAACCTTACAGCATACACCAATTCTTACATGTATGTACTATATAATCAACCTTTCCAAATTGATTTGAGACAGTTTCTGTCGCAATGTTATTGCATGAGCAGAACTCAACTTTATCTTTAAGAGGTATAAGATGGATCTTAAAATCTTATAACTTTCACAATACCATCCGGGGTAAAAATGAATACAGTCAAACCTGCTTTAGCGACCACCTGTATAGAAAGGCCACCTGTCTATAAAGACCTAAATTTTTCGTTTCCCTTGAACAATGTTTTTCATTGAAATGTGTATTAAAGGAACCTGTCCATAAAGACCATCTGCTCATAAAGACCGCTTTTCTTTGTCTCCCTTGAGTGGCCTTTATAGACAGCTTTCACTGTACTTACAATGAACTTCCTGCAGCTTGTGCTATCTCTTCATGGTCTTCTCTGCTGTTTAGAACAGAGGACAAGTTGTCTGCATCTTTAGCCCCCAGCTGGTCAAAGAAATAAATATAAATTACAATATCACTGGTACATATTTTGATATATCTTATTCCTTAGGATGCAACAAAACTTCCAGAAATATATCACAACCAAGATTTTATTACACCAACTTTTGGGATCATGGTTTAACATTGTTTTCATTGATCTTCTTCTTCTTCTTCTTCTTCTGGAGTCACTACGCATCTGGGGAGAGTTTAGATAGTTCCAATCCAGTGTTGGATGCACTGCTTGGCACAGGGGGTCAGGTTTGCCAGGTCCTCTTGGGTGCAAGGCTCCGGTAGTAATGGGCAGACTAGGAGATGTTGCATAGTCTGCTCCTCTCCACAACGGCAGGTGATGTCATTATCCTTGTTATACCCCCACTTAGCTAGGTTGATAAAATTGGTCCATGTTCATGATGTCTTGAACTTAAAAAATCATGAGCCAAGTTTGATTTTCAAGAATACATGCTTTAACTCATGCCCAAAGTAAGCAAATTATGGATGTTACATGTACCTTAGAACAGCCTATGGCAATGCAAGGTTTATATTAGTTTACTACATGTAGATCTAAATATATCACATATCATTAGTGACACCGACACAAACAGCAGCTCTCATACTTTCCTTAAATTCACTTACCGGTAAACCATTTTATCTTTAAATTCTGACTAAAGTTATCCGTTGACTGCAAATTAAAGTATCAAAAGAAAATTGCATATCATTGATATCAGTCATTATTTCGGCTACCGGTATATATTGTAGTTTACATCTGTGGCAGATCCAGGGGCCCCGGGCCCCCTCCCCTGGGACAAAAAAAGGGGCCCAAAAAATGCTGAGGACCATTTTTCTTTTTTTTTGAGTTAAAAAGGGGCCCAAAAATGCTGAGGACGTTTTTTTTTGCTTGTCAGAAAATTTTGAGCCCCCCTCCCTCAAGATATCGTGGATCTGCCCCTGGTTTCTGTTAGGAAACCACTTGTTTGTTTGCACGCAGATGCTTCAGTGCAGATACTATTATGTCAATGGAAGGGGAACGAAGACACCGATGCATGTGATGCAATGAAGCGCTTCTATGCAGAGGGAATGGTTTACTATTTCACAATAATGCGCATACTTTTAATAAAATGTCAAGAGAAACTTTGTTAGTAAACCTTATCCACCATACTCCACACAGTAGCGCATCATTTCATCAAATACACTGGCGTCTCCTCTACCCCCACCTCAATATAGTGCGCATGGCCAAGCAATATCTACTAGCATTAAATCTTAAAATAACTACAAATTTTAAACTACAATTCTACAATTACACTACAATTACACTACAAATACTTCCGATACTCAGACAGCATCGGTACTCTCGTAGACGGGAGCGCTCCCCGAAGCGAAGGTAGAGGTTGACGGTGAAGGGCTGACAGCGTTGTGTAGCATGTATTTTGCTTATCAGTCAAGTTCCACCAGTTCAACACCGAATATGGCCGCGAACTTGGACGTCCTCGGCCGCTCAGAGCGAACATTCCCGCACGGTACGTGCGGGACGTGACTTGGCTATCTAGCTAGGGCCGAAGCACTACATTAATCTCCGTTCATTACAGCGCACATTTCAAGCCGATCTCTCCATCTTTGTAATGCTAATCGGTAGTAATCGCCCAGCGAAATCAACAGATGGACAGTAAGTAAATCCACATCAATGTCGCCATAAATTGTAATTTTTTCATGTTTCTCATGAACCCATCTTTGATTTGTGATCGGATGGGCTGGAAGAGGAAGAGTTTAGCAAACTTCGCCTATTCGCGGGATGAATCCTGCCCACTGATTAGCCTGACTGACAAGGACACAAAGACTTTCATTGCAACACCCCTCAATGTCACTAAAAACAATGTACAAAATTAATTTAAAATGTACGTTGAACTTCCAATTTTACGTTATACTCACATGAAATCGATTGCTTGGATGGATTTGTTGAAGTTCAATCCCCAGCAAGCCATCAGGCAATGTCCACAGGATATAAATTTCAACTTTTGACTGCCAAAACCTGTCCATCGTGACAGCGACAGCGCTGTGTATAGTTACACACAAGTGTGACCGTTCAAAATTTAACTTAATGAATGCAATCAATCAATAGTTGAAGTTTATTTAGTTTAATTTTTAGATGATAAATATATATGTAATTTCAGCGAAAAGCATGTAGTCGCACTTTTGTAGTCGCGGTTCACAACACTAGAGAATGGGCAACTCTAGTTATCATTCATACTCATAGTATTCATACATCATCTCATGATGTAGACAAAGTTAGGCACGCTCATCCAACACGAGAGGGCGCATTCTCTGTGTTCATTTCTGCTGTACAAAAGTTGCGACACGCGAGATCGGTCACCCCCTTCAAAGTTCCCATTCTAGGGGTAGTATATATAAATCAATGGTTAAAAGAAATACAATGTATGACGTCATTTTCCTTGCGACTGAATTTGCATCTGAATATGACTATAAGTACCACTTTTGCGTCAATTTGTCCGATTTCATGAATTCAATTGAAGTATCAGACACATTACATCAAAAGTACATATTCTACTATAAAATTTAAATTGTAAGGATTGATTTGATACCAAATTTGTGACGGTTCTTTCTGCCACTAACTGCCAAGACGGCTCGAAAAAAACCCTTGTCAGCCAGTTTCGCGCGGAATTTTCCAACAATGCATGCATATACAGCGGAGACTGCGGAGTTCGCACGGGCAGATTTGGAGTGCCTGCGAGGGCATTTTTCTACATTGCAATGTGTAGTCCCGTATACTGACGAATTTGAACCGAATGCAACACGCGCATGCACACTGATCAGCTGATCTCTCAGACATCAAAAATGCTGACGAATTTGCCCTGACTGCCCATTGGCGAGGTTGTCGCATATAAAAAATCATAACTAGTCTATACCAAGCCCTAGTAATACTAGTAGTTATATTAAATTTTACGTCTAGATCAATACATTTTCATGTTCTGTGACAAAATCTTTTCAATTTAGTAAGTAAGTTTCACTAGATTTTCATGAGCATTAAAAAAATATGTGAGCGTGCCTAACAATACAAAGTGCTGCAAAAGTGCAAGCACATGCATGCAAATTAATGATGCATGACATGAATGATCATGAAGCAAGCATGTGCAATTGTGCATGAAAACAAACGAGTGCCCGGACACTCATAGGTACACACCATTGCCGACTGTGTAGGAATGCAGCCAACACACATCCCATACCTAAACTGCATCACTGTGCATTTTTGGCTATATTTAAGTGAAACTCATATATTGCAGTTTACTTAAATCTAAATACTTATGTTGAATAATAGATGATTAAAACTTACCAGTTTGTTTTGTGACCTTGAAGAGGGTTTCCTGAAATTTTGGGTACTTTTTGTCGATAACTCCTATCGAGACTGTCCCGTCAGCATTCCATTTTGTATTTTTCACGATTATGATGAAGGGAGCCCTCAGCGCTCGTAGTGGTACCGGCGCGATCGTTCGTCGATCTCCTACGAAGACCTGGAAGGACCAAACTGACGACGTCATCTGTATCACATCAGCAAGCAATGTCATATTGACCATTAGAATCATATACATGTGTGTATACTGGGTATTGGGGATACAGATGTAATTTTGTTTGAAATTGATGTTTTTGTGGGCAAACTGATACTTAAGTATCATTCTTTAGATTTTAAGTTATCAGTTCGTTAAGATACAAAATGTAGAAAGTTATAAAAACTTACATTTACAGCCCTCTTTTTGGTACTTGTTACCCACACCTCCATACGGATGACGACTGCTCTCAATAATGTTGCGCACTAGTGAGGCCGCTCTACATGGTTACGCACCGTAGATACGTACGCAGAATGTTACGCACACAAGCTATTCTACGAAGACCTGGAAGGGCCAAACTGACGACGTAAAAAAATAAAAAATATTACGTACGTACGTAGTAATTTTTACGTACGTACGTAGTAATTATTACGTACGTACGTAATATTTTTAATTTTTTTACGTCGTCAGTTTGGCCCTTTCAGGTCTTCGTAGGAGATCGACGAACCCATCGCGCCGGTACTACTACGAGCGCTGAGGGCTCCCTTCATCATAATCGTGAAAATACAAACTGGATGCTGACGGGACAGTCTCGATAGCAGTTATCGACAAAAAGGACCCAAAATTTCAGGAAACCCTCTTCAAAGGTCACAAAACAACCTGGTAAGTTTTAATCATCTATTATTCAATATAATTCTTTGGATGTAAGTAAACTGCAATATATGAGATTCACTTAAATATAGCCAAAAATGCACAGTGATGCAGTTTAGGTATGGGATGTGGTTTGGCTGCGTTACTACACAGTCGGCAATGGCGTGTACCTATGAGTGATCTGGTAGGATCTCACAAAGGGTCCTTTCAGGGACCATCCCGATCGGGACCATCCCACGGCGGAAGGACTGCCATCCCTTCAGGGACCAAACCGTTTCACGAAGATGTGATGGCATCGACTATAACGACAACGTGCACTATCGATAATATCGGTCATATCTTGTAGCCTTGATCATGAGCTTCACATTTAATCATTAAACGTTGGGATGTAAAAAGGCTAATTTCCCCCTGAAATGATGGGCGTATATTTGTTTCTCTACCACATACGTATCCTCCTTCACATGAAGCTTGGTTTGGAAGAAAAACGGAGTAAAAGGCTCCACGTAATAAAGATAACGATTAGAAAACTTAGTTTCATTTCTTTTTCCTCCAGAGGCATGATTATGTTTCGAAGGACACCATAGAATGCTATTTATAGCATTCAGACAGTATTTCTAGAAGACCTTACAAATAAATGTTAAAATAGCAGATTTTCATGTATTCATGTGAATAATTTGAACTAGAATTGAAATTTGTATCATAAGAAAAGTAAATCTACCACAATATAACAAATTATGCCATAAGTGTGAAGAAAACAAATGTTACGGAGTGTTTAAAGTCTGGGTATACTACTAGAATCCCGAAAGTATAAAAACCGTTGTTAACAAAATTATTTAATTTTTTTATCAGTTTTTGTATCCTATTAGTTGATGCATTATGTTTGTGTGTACGTGCACATAACAGAGATTTGTGGATAGTATTGCTATTATTCTAGAAGCCATAAAATGAGAACAAAACGTGATATTGATAAGCGATCTTACCCATACAGTTAGTACCGATCCGACATAATACACTTAATTAAATTTAAACAAGTAGCGTTCCGTAAATTGTCTATTTCTTCCCTGCCGATGGTGGTGCCCTCTATGTGACGGAGGAAGGACATATCCAGAGGTGTCCCTGGCGGGACCTTACGCATTTTTCCGAAAGGACGTCTTTGAGAAACGGTTAGGTACCTAAAGCTATGCCGATCGGGACCATCCCACAAAGGACATCTTTATGAGACGGGGCCCTGTATCCCCAATACCCAGTACCGTATACACACATATTATATGATCCTAATGGTCAATATGACCATTGCTTGCTGATGTGTGCCCGAGTGTTTCCTCAACCACGAGATTTTCCATATCAAACGTTATTCTCCATCGTCTACGTCACCACGCACTTTTTCAAAAGCTCCAGGTTCTAGCAGTAGAACTTAGAAGCTATAAATCGTGTGTGCCTATCTAACGCAGTACAGCATTGTCCCGCATGTTAACATCGGCGTTAGTCTTTATTTGACTTTTCTCAATTCGCATTTTTCTGGCAAGGAAATATGATTAATTACCAACTTACCTGCTGTGCAAGGATTTTTCTTCGTTGGTAGGAACGTTCTTTTAATAACTTTAGCCTTTCAGCCATTTCTGCTTTTTCCGTTTGTCGTAAAAAAATCACAATATCTAACAGAAAACCTCACAACACAGTTTCACTTTCAGAATCACGTTACCCAGTTTCACGATGCTCTTCAACGTGACGTCATTATAGCGATTTACATATTCATGAAGAAGCTCTCGAGTACGAGTGGAGTCGATCATTGTGACAGAGGACCCGATACACAAAACGGGCACGGTCCTGTACATTTCTCCCCGATCAACAGAAATGGGGGGGGGGGGGGGGGGGGGGGGGGGGGGGGGGGGGGGGGGGGGGGGGGGGGGGGGGGGGGGGGGGGGGGGGGGGGGGGGGTGGG